>JAMXBB010000007.1:67670420-68326100 GCA_024138015.1 Lumnitzera littorea
AAAAATCAATATGTGCAAAAAAAATATCTTTCCTAAATCCTACGTGCAAGATATACTAAAATACTCCAAAGATATGGATTTTGGAAAAAAAGATATGCAATTTTTCAAAAAAAAAAATGCAATTTAACTAAATTATAAAACAAAATTGACAATTACCTAAAAATATAGTAAACGATATGACAATAAAAAAATATAATAAAAAAAAAACCTGCATTAAAGAAAATCAAATTAGTAAAATAATTAAATTAAATAATAAAATAAAATAATTAAAAAAAATAATTTTTACTACCTAAACAAGTTGAGTAACACATGATCGATGTATTCATTTTGACTGTGCCGTAATCGTCTAGACTACGTTCGCATGCTCAGTGTATATACCGGTCGTGTACATGTATGACGTCGTGAGCGGTAGCAGTGTATGTGTGATCAAGTTATGCTTTGTATTTGTGTGATCGTGTGCATGTGATCAATGACCGAGTGACCAATGTCAGAGCGTATGCGTGTGATTTGTACGTGAGTGTCAATGTATGTGTTCAGTAGTGAGTTCGGTTCAGTGAGTGAGTGTATGTGTTCTGTATACGTGAGTGTAGTCAACGTGTGTTTAGCTTACATAACGTGGGATCAATGTATGTTCAATGTGCATGAGTACAGTCAGTGTGTATGTTAGTAGCGTATGTCAGGCAGCGTGTACTTAGTGTACGTAAAGGATGATGGAGTGATCAAGGGTAAGGATGTGCTACAAGCGTAGTGTAGTGGTCAAGTATGAGTGCGATGAAGATTGTGTGAACGTGCAGGAGAGTTCGTGTGTTGTGTGATTTGTTCTGTATGTGGGATGTGGAGTGATCAAGTGTGAGGATGTGAATTGTAGGCTGTAGGGGTGTTCAACAATGATTAGTCATGTGGATGTGAATTGTATGTTGTATGGCAATGAGATGTATTATATATTGAGGATTGTGAAAAACGTTTTAAACTTCATCACCAAATTCCTATTTATAATACATACAACCAAATCTTTTGTATCTCTTTAAATATAGATTTAATCTCAACAAACCCTCGATACGAAAGATACGATAACAAATCTCAGATACAGAAGATACGATTTAGATTTTTTGAAAATTCGATCTAGTTTCTAGAAATCCTATTTTAATTTGGGATTTATATTTTTCAAGGCCAACTCAATTCAACTTGATTTAGCTCAATAACTTACTTAATAAATCCTAAGTCTATTTTAACCCAATATAAGTTAGATAAAAATCCACTTTATATCATATTGGACTAAAATATTTTGATGAAGCCCGATTCTTTAATGACTTAGAATTCATTAAATTAAATACGCACCATTATTCGATTCGACTCCAAACGACTCATCTTGACTCGATTCTACTCAAATTGACTCAATACCACTTGACACTTTATTTTTATTTATTATTTTTTTTCTTCTTCTTCTTTTTATTTAATTTTCATTATTTATTTATTATTTTCATCTTTTTCTTTTACCTGGCTTAATAAAAATACTAAAATAAAATAGTAAAAACGAGATGACTACACCTGATGACACTTTCTACTTTCCTTGAACCTCTTCTCTAAATTAGAGTAAGACCTCAATCATCTACCTATTGGCAAGGGGTCTGTTTTGATACCATTTGTAACGCCTTAAGCTAAAAATAGTGAAAGCTAAGTTAACAAACACCATTTCAATCACTTAGTCTAAAGGGTTCAAGCTTGTGTTGATAAGATATATATAATTATGACCTTATAAACTAATACCACGATAATCTATGTAAGACACTTGACCATGAGGTCTCACAATAGGAGAAGATAGTTATGGATGAGAGAGTTATCAAGCTATTAATGTGAACTATGTGCTTGTATAGGAGGAGGAGATAGGTTACTCGTGATGGTAAGTCTTGCTTAAGTTGTGAGTCAACTATAATTTATGAGCTTACTTCTAAGTTCAGTGTGTTTGCATCTTGTCAATGTCATGCTTGCATACATCACGTCTTATGTCAGATTCTGTATTAACGGTAAGAAAGGTTTTAATGGTGATAACACTATGTGAACAAATTAGTGATATAAAGTACAAATTATAATATTTTAATACGTAAAAACATAAATGGTAACTTTTTATAAACGATACAGTATCATTAATACTTATTACATGTTATTCATTAATACACATGACATACTAATACGAATAAATACTTTTTACCTCGAGGGTCTTAGTTTCATATGTGCCATGATTAAGAATACAAAAAATGTATATGTATGCGGATGAACATATATATAGATAAAAATAATACCATGTAAAAGAAGTTCGAATATGTCTATGTGAGTAATAGAAAGTAATAATAATATGGTGATGATGAAATCATGTATAATCAAATAATAATAATAAATGAAGAATATACATATATACATATATGTATAAAACATTTGTTAATATTTTAGTATCATATGAATAGTTGGGAAAAAGTATATTTTTAATATTTTATAAACCAAGACCAATTATATCATAATCTATGTAGGATTTTACTTAACATAAGGTATCACAGTCTTTGAACTGATAGAATATAATGCACGATTAAGCTCATGCTTGTTTTTGGAAAATGAAAATCACAATAGAATGATGTTACTAGATCCAATGATGCATACTAGACAATCGAGAGAGATGATGCAGTAAAGAGAGAGCAAAACAGAGAGCCAATTTGTAAAATGAGAATTGCATATTATGAGTGTTTGCTTTTCTCTACTAATATCTATACAAGAGCCGAACTAAGTAAACTACCAAAACTGTATGTACAAGTATGAAATAAATAACAAATACCCATATACTAACATAGCACCACACGTCACCCCCCCGGGCCTCAAGTTGGAGCTTCCCTTAAGCCTAACTTAAACCAAAAACACAATAGAGAAGACTCTGCCATAGATTTTGTTAACATATTTGTACATTGAAGTTTCAAAGGTACATGTAACACACAAAGAAATCCAAAAGTAACATGGTCTGGTGTAAAATGAGTGTCTATATCTAAGTGTTTAGTCAATCCGTGAAGACAAGGATTAAACGCAATTTTTACAGTAGATTTGTTATCACAACAAAGTGTAGCAAGAAATGAGACAATAACACCCAAGTCATAATGAATATAAGAAGTCCATAAGAGTTCTTTTATAGTAGAAGTCATGCTACAATATTCGGCTTCAGTAATGGAAGTAGCAATAGTATGTTGCTTTTTAGTTTTCTAAGAAATAAGAGGACCTAATAAAATGCAGTAACCTATCAACAACTTATGATTCACATGTGAAGAACCCCAATCTGTATTAGAATAAGCAACTAGGCTTAACAAATTATCAACTGGATAAAATAGTCACAATGACACTGTCCCCTTCAAATAGCGTAATACATGAAACAAAGCATCCAAGTATGTTATCCAAGGCAAACTTAAAAACTGACTAAGCAAATGGACTACATAACTAATGTTAGGTCTTGTGATTATGAGATATAAAAGGCTATCCACAAGCCTTCTATAAAATGTCAAATTAGATAACAAATCACCATTATCAACAATGAGCTTAAGATTAGAAGGCAACGGAAATTTAGCAGGTTTGGCAGCTGCATCAACTAATAAATCCACTACAAACTTTCTTTGCTGTAGAAAAGTATAAGTCCTTGTTTGACATAGCTTAAGTCTAAGGAAAAAAGTAACATGGACAAGATCTTTGATAGTAAACTTGGCATCAAAGGCAAATTTAAAAGACGAAATAGAAGATTCATTAGTTCTAGAGATTAACATATCGTCAATATGTAATAGAACAATAAGAAAACCATCGTCATTGTGCATAGTGAAAAGAGAATGAATGTAATTAGACTAAGCAAAGCCATATGATATGAGAAACTTAGTGAATTCTATATTCCATGATCTCAAAGCTTGCCTTAAATCATATAAAGACTTTTTCAACTTACACACTTGACAAGGGTTAGTGTTAATATAACCCTTAGGAAGAGCCATATATAACTCTTCATCCACAAACTCGTATAAAAATGCCTTATTTACATATACTTGATGTAATGGTCGGTGATAAGGATCATGGACTAATCACTTACTGCTAAGCTCGAGGACTTACCCGTATGGTTCATTGAGCTGTCCAAGAAGACTTGAGCTTTGAAGAACATTGTATTTTCCATCACAGACCATTGAGGTACTTTGGTCCAACCTCTCTTTTATGTCATCGACAAGATTTCTGAGGTGTTTGATCAATTACCAAGCCAACTAATTATTGCCACGCCAAGGGCAAGCGCTAAATTTGCCGTTAGTCAAGTTAACATACATCTAAAGCTGAGTTGCCCACTTTTGATCCGACTAATTGAGACCGAGTTGATGAATGGTCTCCCACTAGAGCAACCTTACCTAAGCCTTAAATAGCCCAGCTACTGAGCATCCGACCTGATGCACTCTACTTAAAATCAACTCTACTCGGTAAGCAATATCATTAAGACCACAAACTGGACAGTTGACACGTATTTCATTTTCTAACATCCATACTATCTTTTTTGTAGTCGAATATTCTTTTTTCTATTTACAACTTTACCCTTATAATCTATTCTCCTTTCCTTTTCTAGTAGGAATCCTTTTTGTAATTCACAAATATCTAAGACTTGCCTTAATTTAGCCATATAAGTACTTGTAACATGTAATAGCCGCAATGGTGAATGACATTGAGCTTTTAGACCTACTTTCCTTTGTGAGCTAAGTATCATTTGCTTACTCTTGATTATTCTTATCTAGTCCATTGTGAGCATAAATTAGTGATAAGTGTCCTCCGGCCATACTTATGTGTAATATCAAGTGCGATCTAAGCTCGTATGAGACGGTGAGTCATATCCATTATCGATGCATGAGGACCCCTACTCAAACCTTGACTTCCATTTATCTTTCAAACCATCTCACAGTTTGAACTTACCCTTGGTTTGTGTGATATCAGTAGTTGTGTGCTTTCCCTTTCTTGGCAATTCATATCAATCAACCTTTAATTGTAGCTAATGCAACCAAAATAAGAACAATGCTAAGTTTAGCCATTAGGAAAAAGGAATCATGAAAATCTTTCCCTTCTTTTTATGAATATCCCTTAGCTACTAACTTAGCTTTATATCTCTCAATGGTACCATTTGACTTGTATTTTATTTTAAACACCCATTAGAACCTATTGCTTTCTTACCTTTAGGCAATTCAGTGAACTCTCAAGTTTCGTTATTCTTTAGAATATCTAGTTCACGTTGCATAGTATCAATCCATTCTTTATGTTTACAAGCTTGTAAATTACATGTAGGTTCTTAAGTAATTAACATATTAGCCAAAGAAAGTGTATTTGGAGTAAACATAGGATAACAAACCGATGAGGAAACATGTTGTGAAGTATCAGGATGTGTAGCATCAGTAGAAAGCATACTAGTCTGATACGTGTGTACAAAACCTTAAAGCCAACCAAGGGGTTTGTGAGGATGACTTGATTTTCAAATAGAAGCTTCAATAACAAAAACAGGCAAATGTGTTTGTGGAGCATCAATAGAACTATCAAGAATAGTAAGATGACCAGGTGAAACAAGTACAGAAGAAGTTGAATTAGTAACAAGCAAAGAAAGGATACTAGAATTATCATGAAGAGGTACATGTGTATGCGAAAGAGAATCAAGACAATTAAAATAATTAGGCAAAGATTCAATTTTAAAAGGTAATTCTTGCTCATAGAATATAATATCTTTACTAGCAATGATCCTTCTATTAGAAATATCATAGAGCTTGTAACCTTTTTGTCCATGCAAGTAACCCAAAAAGTACACACTTAACTCCTTGAGAATCAAAATTATCTCTTAAAGGAGATAAATTGGTAGCATAGCAAAGACAATCGATTACTCTTAAGGGTGAACAATCCGATGGCATTCCATGAAGCACCTCAAAAGATGTCTTCCGACCAAACTTAGAAATAAGCATTCTATTAACAGGATAGGTGGCAATCAAAATGCACTCTCCTTAAAACTCCTTTAGTAAATTAACATGTGCTCTTAAAGCTGTAGATGTGTCCAATAAATGTCTATGCATTTGTTCCATCACTCCATTTTATTGAAGAGTATACACCATAGTTCATTGGTGTACTATTCTTAGGTTAGTAAGTAAGGATTCACAAGCTCTTGATATGAATTCTATCTCATTATCCGATCTTGTGAATTTCGGATTGACACCAAAATGATTTTGAACATATTTCAAGAAGTTCTCAAGAATAACTAGAACTTGATACTTATGACTCATCAAATAAGTCCAAATGGATCTAGAAAAATCATTAACAAGTGTTAAGAAAAAATTGGCTATGGAACTTAAAGTAATATGATAAAGTCCCTATACAACCACATGAACGTAGTGAAACAAAACAGTAGAACAAGAGTCATTAACATTGAAAGGCAGTCTATGGAACTTTGCTACTTGGTAAACATCATAAGGGAAAATGATCAAACTCCAAATGTTTAAAACAACTCAAATGCTTCAATTTTGATAAGGAGTTATGTCCTAGTCGAGCATGGATTAATTTGACTAGGCCATCTTTATTACGTGATATCATTAGTATAAGTAAAAGAAGTCTATGTTTGAGAAGAACTACTACTAGGAAATTCAGACCTTAGAACATACAAACCTTAACATGCTTTAGCTGATGCTACACAAGTGTTAGACCTCAGGTCATGAAATTTGCAAGAGAAAGCATCAAAATTGGCTTGCGAAGGTTAGCCTTTTAAGAGTTTATTCACAAATTGTAGGTTATAAGTGAAATCTATTATATAGAATACATTATGTAGTACAAGTAAAGGGTTAATTTGGGTAAAAGTAACCTAATGTACTATTTTTATAGCACCACCAACCAACTTAACACAAATAAGATGAGGAAGATTTTTGAGGTAATATAACAATGATAGGTAAGGAGACATATGATAAGTGCCTCCTTTATCTATTACTTAAGAAACTTGACATTTTATTCAAAGCAGTAAAACAAAAAGAACGATTATGAGTACCTGAATAGTGAATTAGATTACCCAATGTGGTTATAGTATCCTCTTGCTTTCCTTTCAACATATGCATCATTTCCTTACATAATATCTAAAATTTCTCATGATCAACCATATTTGGTGCTCTCTTATCATCTACAGAACTTTCAAAAAAGACATTAACATACAACCTAGAATGATAAGGAGTAGATAAAGTCCTTGATGATTTTGGCTTATCAACAAAAAAATAGTTAGCAGTTGGCTTATCAGAAGTCAAGTAGCTAACAGATGGCTTCACTAACCTTCTATTTATTCTTCGACCTTTGTACCAATCAAGATATCTAATAAGTTAGAAGCAATTTTCAACTAAATGACCTTCACTTTACAATGTTTATGAACCATTATATTGATTAATCCTTTTGATTTCTTTTTATTAGTATTCAGCCTGTTCAAATCGACCTTGTTAGAGTATAATGTTGAAGACCCTACATCAATAGAAATAGCAGCTACAACTTCCCTTTGTTTCTCAACTTACTGAACCAAGTAAAAAGCCCTATTGACATTTAGCAAAGGCTCCATAAATAAGATATGATTGCGAACACTCTCATATATCTCGTTCAAACCAATGAGAAACTACATGAGTTTTGTTAATGATTCAAAAGCAACAATCTTTTCATTCAATCCACAAGTACAACCATCCATCAAACCGCAAATACATCTAAGATAGCTATTCAAAGCACTTAATTCATCTCAACACCTTTAGCTTATTATAATACACTCGAGTTGACAAATTTCCTTATTTGATGTTACACAACTCATGTTGTATTTGAAAAATTAATGGACCATTACCCATACCATACTGTTCTTCAATCTTAGTCCACAATTCAAGTGTTGATTTTTGATATATCAAGCAAGTGTACCTATCAATTTATAATATAGTGGATTAAGTCCGAATGTCGATGCGTTAAAGACTTTGATTGCTAATACTCACTAGGTCTTTATTAGTTAACCGGCAATTTAAATTTAAAAAAACCTAAAAAAGTAAATCTAAATTATTATTAAAACTAATTTAAAGATTACCTAAGACATAATTCAAGAATAAACAAGAAAGCAATTCAATCGATTCAAGTTTCAATATTGTACCTAGATCTTATTTCCCTTAGATTAAACATGTAATTTTCTTAAAGATCATTTAATTAATTTTTTAATCTTTCTTGATAGGGAGAATTCTCTAATAAAGTTAATTACTTTCTCAAGCCAATTAACCCTAACTTTAAAATCACCTATGAGAAACTCTTCTCAATGGCATGAACTAAAATTGCATTATTGAACAATAAATTCTCTACGTTTTAATTTGAAATCTAAAAGAATCTTGCAAATTATCTCTAATCTTGCAACAATTCTCATCAACTATACTTAAATCTAATCTTATAAAAAATCTCTTAATTCTCTTATAAGACATCAAACTTTAAATTACTAGCTATAGAAATAATAATCTAAATAATAAAGCAAACATAGTTTAATCAAGAAAATAATAAAGAACTAAATTAATCAAGTAATTATAATATCACTTAAATAGATTTAGGTTCCACAAAACCTAGATACTAAGGTTCTACTCTCTATACATCGCAAAATAGGAAGTTAAAAACAAAGTATAGAAAATAATAGATAAAAGCATAATGAAATCCAAATAAAATTGAATATTGAAATCTTCTATTTTCCTCACTTTCTTAATTATTCTTGGCTTTAAAAACTCGTTAAAAGTTATGTCAAAAAATTCCCTCCAATAAACCTTAATAAAGCTTTATATATAAAGAGATAAAAAAAAAAATAAGTCATCTGGAAAAGACATGACCGAGGATATAACCATATCTTTTGGTCGTGTCCTTTACTGTACTTCACGTTTATCTCTCTCTCTCTCTCTCTCTTTAAACTAGAAACGAAACGACTGACAACATGGTTGTATCCCAAATTGTAACAGTAGAAAATCAGCTCTAATTTTACCTGGTGTTGTTTGGTTGTGTCGATCTTTAAACCTAAATAACTTGCTCATTTTAACTTCGATTTAAGTAAAATTTGTTTTTATCTTCTTGTTTTCTCAAGTAGATTATTTTAAAATCTAGAAAAAAAAATTTACTCAATTAAGTATTATTATCTAAAAATAAACTCAAATATCAAAGCAAATCATAGAAAATCACTAATTAAAATATAACCAATTTGGAACTCATCAATTTTGCATAAAGAAAGCTTTGAGCTATTTCACTTGTCATCAAGTTAAGTAACCAACATTGCACCATGTAGTCGCATCTTTTCCATCGTACAAGATCAGGAGAATCATCACTTGGTTTTAGAACAGTTCCATTAATAAATCCGAGCTTTATTTTAGCACCTAAACCTATACATCTTGCTTTATTCCATATCAACTAGTTATTTCCATTGAAAATTATATTGTTGATAGCCATGCTAGGGTTATTTGAATTTGAAAAATAAAGAAGATTAACATTAATTTCAATAGGAACAATAGCATTAGGCTATTAATTCATCTTATTAGCCATTTCATCAAACAATTACCAATCTACCAAAAACAATTGCAACTTGAAATACTACTCTTAGTCAAAGAACAAGACTACCATTACAGAATTAGATCTAACTATAGATTCAAATAACATAATGGAATCAAGAGAAGATCTATGCTATAGCTCTAATACCATGATGATCAAACTGACCTAAATTTGAATATTAACTTTCAGAATTGGTTTCGTCAACCAAACCTTTGTAGTCTATCAAACTATGCAAATATCAAAAGTTTTAGTTTACTCAATTTTTAAATTAAATACATGATAAGTACTGATTCAATTCTAGGTAACAAAAAAAGGCTAATGCTTGATTGGAGCAATAATCCAAGTGAGTGATGGATTCCTTGATTGTTTAATGTATGTATTTAAAGTTAGTATCTGATTTTTTTTGCTTATGTATATGAAATGGATGTGTCTATTAAGAAAAAGGATTCAATAGTACAAATATTGTAAAGGGTAAATAGGTTGTAAATCAACCAATGATAACAATTTAAGTAAACCCAAAAGTTGGATGGGATAATTAGATGGGCTGAGACACAAACGCCTATCAATGAGATATTAGGTGAAGCTTCCTACTTTATCTTTGAATATTTGTAAGTTTAATTATTGTGGTATATGGTTTAATCATTTTTTCGAATGACTTTTAGGGTTAAATAATATTGAAATGTGTGGAGAGTAAAACTTGTGTTTTGACTTGATTATATAGATATAGATATTTTAATATATAAAATTAAATGTATTATAATATAGCTACATAATTAGTGACTATTAACAAGATAATTTATTAATATTATTAATATTTAATACACTTCTTATATTATACTAAAATACAATCATATTATTAATATTCTTCGTATTATTATATTAATATTGTCATGTATTACATGTAATTAAAATATCAGCATGCCTGGTATTGTTAATGTTATGTCTATGCTAGTAACCATAGCCACATCTATATTATTAAAGGGGGAGTGCAATTTTTGCTGTCTTACCCATTTTCAAAATTCTTTTTTATTTTTAACTTAAATAGCTCTCTATGATATACGAAACATTTGATTTGGTATTAGTTGCAAAATTTTTCTACAAATAACTATTCTATTTGGCCAGGTGAAAGAATAAGTAACTTAACTTCATGAAATCCACTTTCCTTATTTTTCTCCTCCTTATCTTGACATGCTAATACTTTATTATCTCTTATCATACTATCTATATAGTTTATTTTCATTAAAATATATTATCCGTGAATGCATGGTCTCGGGATACTTTTTTTTTGTTTTTTTGCTAACCATGAAAAAAAGAAAATTCAAATCCCGATTTATTCCGATTAAAACTCAGTGCCAATACTAGCCCTATTCCTTAATTACTATTGCCTCTAGAGATGGTTGCGGGGTATATATAAAAACCAAAAAACGGCGTGCGCATTCAATATGGATGTATTTCATAGCCAAAACCTACCATATTCAAATGGTGATATGAACCTTTTGCCTCAGACGCTCCGGCAAGATTATATTAGTTTTTGCTAAGGATCACAAATAGATGGTTTTCGTAGCAATCAACTTCCTAAGAAGTTTCGTTTATTTCTTTTTTTCCTTTTTATTTATCTTCTCTTGTAATTTTACGTCGATCTGTCTTTTTTTTTTCTTTTTTAAATCAGAATACATTAATAATAACATCAAAACTTTTTATTCACGATATATATGCATTTTTTTTTTCCAAAATTAAAGAAAAATGAAGTTAAACTTAAAAAATTTATTTATTTGATACTGTTAAGTTTAATTTCAAATAACTCCTAATGAGCATGTGTCTTATTAGTGCTCAATGGATTTCTTTTAGCACTCTAAAATTAATCATATTGAACTTTTGTTTAATTGAAAACAAATTTTTAAGAGAAAAGCTTTTCTTTTTCTTATTGGGAAAAGACACTCTGCTGTAGCTGTGGGAGAGTGGTATTTATATTGTGAGGTAGTGGCGATTCTAAGATTTATTAGTTCATTCTATTATTTTATTACAAATTAGATAAACCAAGTACGATGTTGTAGCTGTTCTACTTCTAATGTATCATTTTATTGTTTTCATTATTATTTATTTATTATAATGAAAGCTGGGTTCTGCTATTCGTTTCAGTTATAATATCTTGCAGCAATGTTTCGCCTCTCTGACCTGTATCCCGTTTAAGTTAACAATTTATTAACTCATTTATTGGGAAAAAAAAAAATGCACCGCAAATTTTCGAACTTCTAATACTTTTACAATTAGTTTCTAAACTTTTCAGTTTTGACATTTAAGTCCGATTTTAAAAACATGCAATTAAGTCCTTTTGTGCCATGGGGCACTAATTTGATATTTTATATTCTCATACATATGCGGACATAATATGCACACCAAATTTTAATAAATCATTACAAAATAATTCTTTGATAATGAAAGAATGCTAAAGATAAAGAAGAAGATATGTATGAAAAGAAAACCTACAAAAATCCAAAAATTGAGAAATTGCAGGTATCGGCGGTAGCAAGACTTTCCTGTCTAGCCATTTTGCATATAAATAATTGATTTTGTTTAAAAACTTAAATGCATCTTGTTTCAAAAGTATTACCTTGGTTTTGGGCCTTCTAAAACATCTAAAGATGTGTTTTGGTGTTACATCTCTTAAAAGCTAACTACGTCTAAATGAACTTCTTTTTTTTTTTTTTTTAGTCAACTTCAAATTAAAAGTTTATCTCTTATTTCACAAGCAATTAAGGTTTAATGTCAATAAACTAAAAATTTTTCTATTTGAATTTTGGGAGTAAATGTATTCTTTATATTCAATATCTGTTTGGTGTCGGTACTTTATTCTTCATTTATGTCACTTAATATGTAGACGGAAGATAATATGCAAAACCTCACGCTCATAATCAGCTTAGGTGGTCATTTAAAGATGTAGAAATTGGGATAATTATTACAACCGATAAGATGTACGTCTACTTATAAGTACAAATAAAGGATGCCCGAACTACTCTATTTGACCTTTAGGAACAAAAACACCTTCTCTCTATTTACTACTTATCCATATCATTTATTCTCAATCCATGCACATCACTTAGAACATAGGGGAGGAGATGGATGCACACTAATAATTTAGTCGTGTTATGCATGTGTAAGTATATGTCAAAAATCCCATCGGTTAAATTTGCACCCCGAGGGGGTTGAGCCCTACGGCCCATGATGGTGCAGCGCCAACTTAGTTGATAGGTAGGGGTCCCATAAAATAATGGTTATTTCATTCATGTATATGACAGACATTCTAATCTGGTGTGGTATGGCTAACCAAAATATTCAATATGTTATTGTATCTGGTGCCCACAGCAAGCACAAAATCTGCCGAAACACTGTCACTCAATCAGCCACCCTATCTACATATCACATGTGCCCTTCCTTCTCCAGAAGACAACCGTAATATTGTATGCTCTTATTATAATATATTATGAGAAATGTACGGTAATGGATTTTAAACTACTTTTTGATAAAATTATAAATTTAATAAATGTGATTATTTAGAGTTTTTTGAGATATTTTGTGACATTATTATAATATAATTTCTTCTTTTTTTTTTCATAATATCAATACTTAATTATATGTGGCTGCATTTTAAGGAGAATAATTTTAGAAAAGTAACATTAAATGATTTAAATCTGAAAAGTATCCATGGTATTCTAAAGGTATTACTGAAAAATTAAAAAATAGTTTTTTTTTTTATATTTATTTTTTAGTATTAAAAAATACAAGAATTTTACTTTTCAGACCTTTTTTAAAAGTTGTTTATAGAAGTACCATCTATGGAGCCCTAAAATAATTGTTGTTGGTGGGGGTAAAATTACAGTACGATGGTGACAAAAATGTCTAACATTATTAATTTATTATAAGAAATGAAAAGGAAAAGGAAAAGGAAAACGTGCTTCACTTTCCTCTCAAATTGTAAGAAGCACAATAATTGATCTTGTACTCTTCGAAATGGTTTTACCTTCCAAAATGTATTTCTTACGTATCCGCCGCTATCTATTCTTAGGTACACTTCTTTGGTTGGCAAAACAAACAATTTCCAGAGATCGTCAGAGTTCAGACAACCCTTCCTTGATTCTTACCCTTAAATATACCAGCGGTGATGGTTAAAATTAGGGAAAAAAAAAAAGGTTTAGATTAAAACCTTAGGTCAAATTCACACAAGTAGTGATTTAGTTAAATATCCGTTTTGTCATATCAAATTTATAAAACCACAAAACTTGTAGAAAAACATCCTTCAATTGAAACTTTAGGTAAAAACCCTCAAAACACCATGCTTAATCGATCCTAATTAAAGGAGTCGACAAAACCCTTCGCAAAGCCATGGTCCATTGGCCTTAGGTCGACGATGGATTGGCCCCTTACAACGGTCTACTACCCCCATGTTGTGGTTCGATTTTCTGAGTTCTAAGTGATTCTATTGATTTTATTTAAGTTGTTTAATGGTAGTAGATGTATCCAATAGATTTTGATCAAAATTATAAGTGAAGAAAATAACTCTAAATTCAAGATTGTTGGTCGATAAATGGAACTAGACAACAGCAATGCGCATGTTAGGATAGTAAAATCGTGACTAATAAACATTCAAATTTGAGTAATTGTTGTGTTGTATGGTGACTTAAGAGATTGTTGGACGATCCTAACCGTTCGACTTATCCAAATGAAACTAACTTATCGAGCTTCCTGACCTACTTCAGTTGAATTATCATTGCATCATCCAATTGGATTTGTTTATATTCTTGAATTTCCTTCATTCTTCAAGTCGCCTTCCTTCCGTAGCCTTATCGATTCTCCACCTTTTTAACCGTGGAAAAAAGAAGAATAGAATACATGTGAAAAAATATTCAAACTTGGCTAAATTATGCTTGTTAAAATCGCGAATAAAAAATATGATTCTACAAGTTTATAATTTTACAATATTTTTCTTAATTAAAATGAATATAAAATTGTTTATGTATAAACTTTTAGTAAAATTATGAACTTTTATATATGATTTTATAAGTTTACGATTTTACCGATTTTATAAATTGAAATTAATAATAGAATTACGATTTTAATAATTATGAACTAAATAATCAAATAAGCATACAAGTCATCAGTTTCCTTAAAAAATATATATATATTAGACTATGAACTCAAGAGAGGAGCCTATACCATTTAGTTGCGTTTTGTTACAAATTAACAACTTATATTTAAAAAGAAATGACAATTGTACCAAATGATAAATGGAATGAAAAATAAGTAAATTACTAGAAGTAAAAGTAAGGAAAAGAAAATCAAGTCTATATGTAACATAGAGTTTCAATCACCCCTCAATCTATATGAATGCATAATGCCTCCAACTAGAAACTCTATACCACATTTATTAATCTCTATATGCAAGTCTTTAGAGCCAATTTCGCAAGTTTATGCAACACAATTACGAGTGTAATGTTCTCTCAAATGAACTGCAAAAACAAGCTGTAATACAAAATGTTGAGTGAAGTCCTGCTACTGTTTGTTGATTTAAACATTAATTAAAAACTTTTTAGTCAAATAGTTAAAAAGTCCGTTACTGTTAATATGACTATTCACTACTTTAGTAGTTGCCCATTATATCTTAAATAATATTAGAATCAATCCTAACTGTTGTTTTGATCCTCTTTAGATGATAGGTTTAAAAAGGATGCCGGTTTAGTCCTTAATTATTCACTACTTTTTTTTTAAAACAGTAAACAAGCCATATTATACTTCACTTAGCTCTCGTTCAATAATTTTTATAAATTAATAATTGCAAGACAGATGTAATAATAAAATTAAAAGTGCGACAAAGTTGTTACACTTTGATTGCCTCTAAATGTTCTGGGACCTGAGTCTCTTTAATTTAGTTAGTTTTTTTTTTTTTTTTTAACATTAGGTTAAATTCATAAGTACCCAAAATTTCATATTCAACGATTAACAAATCAATAATTTTTCTTCACCTGTTTGAACTTGATAAACAGATATTTTCTTCCTCAAACGAATCTCGATCTTGTTCTCCTTCATCGTAGAGAGATATTTTGAAGTTTCTGGTGGGATAATTTTGATGGAGGAGTTAATTATGTTGCTTAATAATAAGTGTATATTTTTACACAATTATTCTCTTTCAAACTTAGATTTTGTATAATTTATAATGTTTTTACTGAATTATTAACATGAAAATTATAAGTTACACAAAGTTAGATCAATAAAATCAAATTGTGGAAAATAATCTTAAATAATATTTAAATGATTTATATTTTTATCTCGATCATTAGTCATTTCAATGTTTATATTTTTATACTTGTAATAGAAAAAAATGTGTTAAACTGAAAAAGATACACATAATCTATTACAAATGTAAAATGATATACATAATATATTACAAGTGTAAAAATATATGCTAAATGCGAACTTTGATTGAATTTGCCGGTCCAAGCATAAAGTTGATCGTTGCTTGAGCTTGAAATTTAATTTCATTGTCTTCAATTTATTCTTTACGCTGGAGCAATCATGATCACATTTTCCATGTCCATCTTCAAGTTGCTAAGAAGATAATGTGTGGGACCCTTCATTTTGTCTTTTCAATGTTCCATTTGGAAACTCAAACATGAAAAAAGGATTTTCTTATTACGTACCAGAAGCCACATGCCATCAACAATTCACATTTTGGTTAAAGTCGGACCCTAAAGGTTTCAAAAGTCAAGACTCAAGATGATGATAACATTGTCAAATTGAAAAAGAAGACATGAAAAACAGCATTCTTAAATCTTACTGTCCAGTTGAAGTAAACCAAAAAAAAAAAAAAAAAAAGCAAGCATCATACAATTTGCTGTCCAAGCCCATGCTCTGAAAGCAACCCTCACGCCGGCTTAAATCTCAAGATTTCAGTATATATATAGGGCACGATCAAGTTTCGGCTAGGGAGGAGCAGACAGTCACAGAGAGTTTCGGAGGAGAATACACAGAGTTTTACCTTTAGTCACTTCCTTTTTTCCTTTGTTTTCATGTTAATTGTTTTGAATCTTTACGTGGTGTTTTTATATATCATGAACTAAATTTAATATTACGAGATTTAGAATAGTTTGGTTATTTAATTAATATATGATTTTACTATATGTTATTATTTAATTAGTTACAACTTTTAATAATTCTGTTTTTATGATTCATGATTTTATTTGTTAGCCAACAAACCTTTTGTAAATAGAGCTCGAAAAACTTAAAAGGAAATGGATGGCTCATATTAGATCGAACTAAATATTTTAATTGTTCTCATGAACACTTACTCTTTAAATTAATTTTAGGATTCACATATTTAATCCATTGATATTAATTTTTGTATGAATTTTAACATTAATTAGAGTAATAATATTTGTGAAAGAAGTTTACTGCGTAATTCAAGATTATAAATTGTTACTCAAGAGTGCATTTTTGCTATAATTAGGATAATAGCGATTTGAAAAGGAAGTAAGTCATTATAAATCTAATTAAAAACCAACTAATTAGTCTTAACATGTTTAGAAGCATATGTCAATTTATCAGATGATAGCCTAGTCGAAATCTCATATAACTAACTTAGTAGCCTTTCCCTTTATTACTTTCTTGTTTTAGTTAAATTATTTCTTTTTATTTTAATTTGTCAAACATTTAGCTTCAATCGCTTAACTAAAAAAAGAATTGATATAATCTAATAATTAGTTTCCAATCTTCATGGATACAATCTAATTTGATCAGTCTTTTATTACTATATACACGATCCAGTATATTTATTGATATAAATTACACTTTTTAAAGTTCATGTATATCACTTAACAAAAAATCTCAATACTTATGTATTTTTATTTTTATTTAATGTCTTCATATTAGAATCTAAATTTTCGAAACATGAGTGGAATCAAGACTTTCTTTACCCTTCAGTACATGTGCCTATAGTTATACTGACGCAATCGCACGTTAACTCATTTTTTTTCTTTTTTATAATCATCATCTAGGTCCTAAAATAATAATAAAAAAAAAAAATTAGATCCTTCTAATATATTTTTTCCCACTTTTTGCTAGAACCATCATAATCTAGTGTTATGAATAACATTTTTAACAAGATGGACTCCATATCAAGTGCTCCGATACGTGATTGATTCCACAGACTTTAAACTAAATGATTTAATGAGCGAAATAGAGAGGGGGTGTCATATCATTTTAGAATAAGAAATTATCAAGTGTGATATCTGAAATAAATAGAAAAATAAACTATAAAAGCATTATGATTCTAGTGGTTAAAATCAAGAACAACTAATGAACTATTCTCAAGATTGACTAGATAAATTATAGAGCGACTGTGGATAATTTAACAGCATATTAATGGAAAGTAAATGATGCCCTATCTTGATTTATTTATAAAACTTACATTTTGAAAATTAAAAAATAGATTTTATAAGTTCTAGAACCGAAAAAGAAGAAAAAGAAAAGAAAAGCGAAGGTCATCCTAATGTTTTTTTTTTTTTTTTGTTTCTTTTTACCTTCGTAGTCCTGATTTCAATGAGCCTTGATTTAGGACTGCCTTTTCCCATGTAGTGCATGTTTAAAGATTGTTTTTAAGCACATAATCTAAATGTTGGTTTTGAGGATATTTTTTATGGTATCGTCCATATTTTTCTATAGATAGTTTTCATAGTTTATGTTTTTATTTTGTTGGTTTTTTTAGTAAATATATTAATGTTTTGTTTCATTTCTAGTATCTACAAAATATTGTGTTTCATCTTTATCCAAAAGATATTGGGTTTCGTAATTTTCTTGATCCATGGCTTATCCAGTTTTCTTCGACCATTATGTTTGGATAAACTGTGCATTTAAAATGAATTATCATAATCGACATTTGATTTAGTGCATTTAATATAAACAAATTTAAGTTATCATACAATTACATCATGAAATTACATTAGTATAAAAGAAGGAAATTAGACGATAGACATGTCGGCACGATCAGAAAGTGACATTTTCCTACAAATTACGGTTTACAAGGTAGAAATTTTTGCTCTTGGAGCTATTAGCTGTACCAAAAATATAATTTCCAATCCGAACGTCCACCTACGAATTATTAATCACGTGTCGTTTGGCACTTTCCAAAAACCGAACCTACACGTTGGGTTGCTTTGGGAGGAAAAAGTAAAGTATACATTGACTCGGCACCTCCCAATATCACTGACCTACGATAAGTTCATAGCGTGACTCAATGCCTCAATGGTATAAAGGTTGGCTTCTCAATGGTATAAAGCTTGGTTGAAACGAAATAAATCATATTCGATTTCCTTTCCTTTAATAACTATAGTATATATAATATTTGAAAAAAAATAATTAGGATAGAGTTCACTTATAGCATGTAGTTAAGAGAATACTAACACAAATACTAAATTGGCAAAAAAAATGTTGGCTAAAAAATTATATAAATTGTGCAAATTTTATATAAAGTAACCTACAAATTAGCTCGTTTCAACTGTTACCAAACTGACCTTAAATAAAGCATCATCATTTAGGGCTAACAACTCGTAATATGGTACCGCATCTCGTTTCCGTATTTAAACGGATTCATACCTAAAAAACCTAAACCAATAATACTATTAGTTTATTAATTGTATATAAAAACCTAAATATATGACCTAATACGTCTCGTATCTAAATTGAATTTGTTTATATTAGCATTGACAAATTATATTATTATATCATTTCTTAGTTATCTTACATTTTATATCGTTTATCAATTAAAAAGTTATAACTATATATATATAATATTTATAGATATAAAGAGAAAAGCATGATAATACTATTTAAAGTTTGCAAAGAAAAATGACATAGTCTCTATATATTTAATATAAAATTATAATCCAAATAAAAATTTTAGTATAGCAAAATCTCACCAAATATAGAAATACCAAAAATTAAGTTATATAACATTACTAAAGTAAGTGGAATCATAGATTAAATGAATAGTAAAATTACTATCAGTATTAATTTTCAAATTTATCACATTATATATTAAATTTTAAAGAAGGTAGTCAAAGAACATATATATGAGTTTGTAACTTTTTTCTCGTTTAAACTATTATACAGTAAGAAGAATATATAACATTATTAAATTTAAGTTACATAATATCATTAAATTAAGTAAAATTATGAATTAAATAGATATTAATATTAATATCAATATTAATTTCTAAATTTACCATATTGTCTATTGGATTTTCAAGGAAAACAGTTAGAAAATCTACCTATGAGTTTGTTTTTTCTTCATATTTAAACTACAATATAGTAAGAAAAATATATAACAAAAAGTATCTCATATCTCTAACATAAAAATAAATAATTTGTACAATAAATTGCAAATGTTGAAGAATATATAATGTATCTCATGTTTGGGTCTAAAAGCTTGACCAGAACTCAAACATGAATTTAGCCATGTTTAAATTTGTATTTCATGTTAAATTTTTCCATACACCACTCTATTTAAATCTTGTCATGTTATGTCATGTCGTGTCTAGTCTAGGTCCCATACTACTAGCCTTATCACCATTCATCAACACAATCCTACATATCAGTTTATTTGACTTTCTTATTACTCTATTTAAATACTTTAAAAAAAATAAAATTAAAAATAAGGGTAACTAAGTCATTTTATTTCATGGTTTTCTTCATAGATCTTAACATGATCAAATTTTATTTCCATTGGGGAACCAGTTGAAGAATCAAAACCTTACCCTTTTAAATAAAAACATACACCCCTTTTATTTCTTTTCCTTTGACAGTTAAAAGGAAATAGAAAAAGGCTTTATGTTTTTTTCTTCCTTTCCTTTCAATAGACTACTCTATCTCCTTATGGCTTTTAGATTTGGGTTTCCATTTCTAAGGTCATTCTAACTCCCTAATTCTATATTACTCATTGGATCATTAGGAAGAGAATGGTTTAGTTGTTCTATTAAGTGAACTGCGGGTTTGTGAAAGTCAATTTTCGGAATTCAATATGTGTAGATACTTAAGTGTTTCTAAATGTATTAGTTGGAAATTAATATGTATCCTTGACTAAGGGAAGTATATTTTGGAACTATTTATGTGTGCAAAATAGTCCTCTTTCATTATTAAGTTTTGTTGTAGTATAAGGTAAGACTTAATTCCTTTCTTCTTATCCATAAATGTTTAAGATGTTAATCGGTGAAGATCATGATATAATAATTAGGCATTTCATCTTATTTCTCCTATGTATATTACCATATGGAAATATTGTGGTGGTGACTTGATGTTATGTTCAAGATTTATAAAAGAACTGTTGGTTTTGGCAAACACTAGGGTAAATTACAAATAACAACCCCCTGCCCCCCTAAATTTTGATTTAAGTATAGATTAATACTTTAAATATTTAAAGTGTGGTTTTTAATCTCTTAAATTTTGATAAATTGTCAATATAAAAGACATTTTCTTTTTTAGTTAAAAAGGTCATACTATAGTCACAATTTAAGAGATCTTAAAGCACATTTTAACAAGTTTATGGAGTGTTTACGCACGAAAATCAAAGTTTAAGGAGATTATTCTCAACTTATGAGAGTTATTTACTAATTTATCAAAACTCAAGTGATTAAAAATTATACTTTGAAAGTTTAGGGAGGTTATTTACATTTTCTCCCAAACACTATGTTAATGGGTAATCTTCTTGGAGAATTAAATTTATTGTCAACTAGAATGGATATCTATCTTAGGAACTGTTAGTGGTCCTTTTATGTAAAAGGCTAATTAGCATAACTGCTTGATCAAAGGCCTTCTAAGAAAGGAGAGGGCACCCTTTTGTGTGGATCGATAGACCATCTAGGTTTACTAGTCCTATAAAAAAAAATAGTGTTCAAGTAGCCAACTACTTGCACTTCTAATACATGCTAGTAAACCAACTCCCCCTTTAAAAAAAAAAAAAACAATTAACTGTAAAGTGTAACATCAATAATAGATGTAGAAATTTCAAATTGTAAGTAAAAATAGGTATTTGATGTATTGATTGTTATTTTATTTAAGGATAGGACTCTCCATTTATGTGCTTTTACTTTGACAAGCAACAATTTAGGTACATAGTTACCGTACATGTTTATTTGTACTTGCAAGATTAGAAGTTTAATGAATTTAAAACTATTGAAACCACATAAATAGGTGTTGATTATGCTCTCGGTTGCAAGTATTGCAGATTTAAGTTGAAAGAATGGAATTGAGTGGCATTTCTTAATAATAAGGTTGAAACTAGAAGCATATAAAAGAAGCTCTTAGATCTTGGAAAAAGGGTACTGATATAGACAATTGATAATAAATGTAGAGAACAAACTTTCTAATACTTTATAAGATTATAGATATAACTAATTCAGAGGCTTATTTATAAGTCGGAGCTTTCTATAGTCTAGTTACCTAAAAGTGACCATACAACATAATAACTTTTGAGTTTAGCAAATCACCTCAATTTACAGTAAATTATGTTTATCAACAGTAAAAACAAAACTGTCAACAACAAAAATAAAGTTATTAATACTTTCATGGAAGCAATCTATAGCTTCTCTTACTATTGATAGGCATTATTCTACTGTAAATTAAGAGTGATTTACTATTGATACACACCATTTTACTGTAAATGGTGTGGTTACGTTTTAGTAATTAGACCGTAGAATTTTCCTTATAGGCTTAAAACCTCGAACTTATTAAGGAAACAAATTAAATCCAAATCAAGAAAAGTAAGAAACAAAATAAGTTAAGATAAAGTTTCCTAAACTAACATAAAACTTTTCAAAGCCTAGTATCTTGTCAAAACATGCAAACTTGACATTAGAATTGGCACCAAATTGCAAAGTTATTTGTCCAGGGCTAAAGTAAACCTAAATCAGTCTTTATTAATGTATCATAGGCTTCCGAACTCTTCATAGCGAAAAAGTTATGGCTTTTCAAAGTTAAGCATAAAATTCAACTTGCATTTCTAATATTAGGCCTCTTCTAATTCTAATTCTATTAACTTCTTGTCATCTTAAGGTTCTAACTAGCCTGCTTCCTTTGATTGTTTCTGCTTTTAAATCTTTTGTGTTTTATCATCTAAAAACTTCGTACATTGTAAGCTTAACTCATTTACGTCAGTCTAGAATAAGAGTTGATTAGCAAACTTGAGTTGCTCTAGAAATAAGAGGAATTCTACTGACAAGAAAGGTCAAGGGTGAGTTAGTCAAAAGAGGTTAACATAAACATCAAATTCTTCCACTAATCCTATTTGATTTGTAGAGAAACAAATTCCTATGGATAATAGATAGTGAAGAAAATTGGTTAAAAGATAAGGTATCCATTATGTGTCCAGGCATCATTAGTAAGTACAAATAAATGATATAGTAACTAAATTACCAACAAATTGAGTAATAATTTAGTTTATGTTAAAATAACATAACATATACAAAAGTGGAATAATCATCAATATTATTTAGTGAGAACTCAAAATGAATACATTAAAATAAATATGAATGACACTTGATGAGTTATGATTTTGTAGCTTAGATAAATATAAATGTAATAGTTAGTTTACACCAATGACAACACTTAAAAAAGAAATAAACTCAAGTAACTTCTTAAGACAAGGCTCATCTCAACCCAATTCATAGCTCTATTAATAGAACAATCAGTTGCCTCTAACAAATTACTTCATTAAGGGATTTCTCTTGTTGTGATAAGAGAAGGAACCAAGAATTCGCAAATAAATAAGTTTCCTAAATCTCTAAAAAGTTCATTTCAAGAGTTGTATATTAGTAATTGAGTATTTAGAGAATTAACCTTTTCATAAACAAGATTAGACTCTATAAAGCAACATAACCTTAACTTTCTTCCCAATTTCCAAAATTAAAGAACTTAATTTTGTTCTCAAATCATAAAATAGAAAACCCTAATTTCATCAATAAAATCAAATCTCTAAATAATTCAATGACAACTAAAAGAAATTGATGATTAATCATGTAATGGATTAAATCCTGAATTATAAAATGTGCTAAGATTGAAATATTGGGTAGAGGAATTCCCTCAGATGAAATATAAATTATTGAAAGATATGATTTTTTTTTAACTAAAATTACACTTTAAGACTAAGACAAATTCTAAATAATCATGAAAATGATTGACAAATGATGATCAATTTTCTTTTTTTTTTCACCAAGGTCTATTGTGATCATGAACCAGGTGACACAAGGAAACACACCTTAATTGACCGTTATCCCAGCTTGGTCAATAGAGATGCCATGATTCTAACAAAACTTAGTTAATTATGTATATTAGAAATAAAAGCCCTAAATATACTTCCTTATGGAATACTTTATAACTTTGGGATAAAACTAAAGAGAAATAAATTAAAAATATTTTAAATAATATTTAGGTAATTTATTAATTTATTATTTAGGATTATATACGATGGTTGGAATCAGAATGCAAATATATAAGGAGTCTATAAGCAAAATTCGGTAACTTATCATTGCTTATTGCTTGTACTTATAAGATTAGAAGATAAATGAACTTAATTATATTAAACTAATAAATTTTTCTAGAAAGTTTAATTGATGACATTTTTAGTTTTGAATTTTAATTCCTTCAAACTTCAAATCTTAGTTTTCAATAAGACAAGTGACTTGGTTAAAATTGATCTACTTTATTGATTCTAACCATTTTATTTTTCCAATTTCAATTGATAGTAACTCCAAAAAGTGATTTTGACTTTTTTAAAGTATTCTTTATGATTTTTTTAGACTGTTTATGTTAAATGAACAAAGTTAATGTAAACTAAAATTAAGGAAAACAAAGAAATTTCCAAACTTAACACCCTACCAATGTAACTTGGTTAAAAAAATATGTTTTTAAGTTAGTTAATGTAACACTCCAAAGCCTAAAAAGCTATAACTTGCCACATGTTTCTATAAACTACTGACATATCAAGCATCCTAAACATCTAACCTATTGAAAATTTCTCCAAAACTTTTATGATATCTATTAATGTCATTTACATTCCCCAAATAACTACCATTAAGTTCATGAACTAAATCTTCCAAATTTCACTTTACTCTAAAATAAAAAAAATACCATGTTTTGATTTGATAACATTCTCATAGCAATAATAGAAACACCTTATTCTAAAAATTCAAAATCAACATATACTATTCAACGGCATCATAAGAACATGACTAAGAAAAGTCTTAGGTGACTTACTACTGACCTAAGGAAAACTAAAACAAGTCTCAGGTGACTTACTACTGACCTAAGGAAAACTAAAACAAGTCTTATACTCCAATAACAAGAAAGCAGCTAAACAAAACTAGGTAAATCCGCTTCCATAGTAATAATAATAGTCGTAATATCCCACAACAGTCTAATACAAGTTAGGATCACCATAGTCCAAAACCTTGTATCCCTCATCATTTATGCCTGAAACTAAAAACAAGGAATTCCCTAAAGGGGGAGCAATGTCCAATATAGGATATTTACACACATGTACATGAACAACCAAAACTTTTACAACTGTATATGTCTCTTTATAATTAATGCATCAACCACAAATTTTTAATCTTTGTTTTAGTCTAGCAACTAACACAGTTCTAAAATCCTAGAATTGGGAGTAACTCATAACTCGAAGGAAGCAATATATAATACTATATAAATATTAGTGTTAGGTCTTCCCTAACATCGTGGAAACTAAGAATCCACCTAAAATAACCTAGATCATTCCAATGCAGAACTCCACTTAGGACACCCTCGTGCAAAAATCATTAGGGTGCCCACCCAAGATCACTAGCCTTCCAGTCTCTTAGGCTTAACCAAGCACAAGTAGCGTACAATTATTAAAGCCATATATTAATTAACTCCGGTTAATTTTCTAGCCTACATGCACAAATATCAAACAATATTCAATACCTATTTCCTAAGAGTAATTGGTATAGTTTATGTCAATAATCCTTATAGTATCAATGCCTATAGTACAACATAAAAACAATGCTTTAGAATTCTTTTTGTTTGTCTAACTAGGTTCTTGAATCCAAACCTAACATTCTTAAAGTTTTAGATCCAGTTTAAACTCCTAAACTAACTTAGGATCGATTTGATTACACTTTAGAATGTTAAGGAATAAGAAATAAGGAGAAAGGAAGAGGTTACAAGACCAAGCTCGGGGATCATAGCCATAGACCTTGGTTGTGATCCTCTTAGCCTCAAATTTCCTTGTTCATACTTCATTCTAACATGTCTTTGAAGACCACGGGCAAGATTACACCATATGCCTGAGCTGTGTTCCCCTACTTCACAACTCTCTTCTCCAAAACTCAACTCCTTCGCAGCACAATGCATCACCAACACAACCCCACCTTCCAATCAACCCCATTAATAACCTCAATCTCCTTAAAAGTAATATTCTCCTTGTTTGACAATCAATTACAAGCAATTAACATATCCAAACCTTAATTAATCTCTCCAACAAATCAGCTAAAACTAAAAATAACAATAAACAAAGATTGAAAACTTACCATAAAGGCTGATATTTAACTCTTCCTTCAATTCCTTATCATTTAGGACCCTAGATAAATTATGAAAGTTCATTTCTCCCCATGCCTTAGATGGAAAAAAAAAATTTTCTTAAGCTAAACTGATGAGATTCGCTAAAATACTATCATAGATCACACTTACCTTAATTTCCTTTGTCAATCTAAAAAGTTGCTGTTGAATTCTTTTTCAATCTTACACAAAAGTTTCTATTCAAATCGATAGCACACATGTAAGGGGTAGGAAAAGAATGACTGTAGCCCTAATCCTTTGCTTTTATAGGGCTAAGGTTTCCAAACTTTATGAAATGCCAATAACACTCCATCCCACTCTCTATTACTCCCTTTCTATTTTATAATTCTTTAACTTATTATTTCATTATTATTATTCTCTCTCTTTTTTTTATCAGCTTTTACATTCCTCCCAACATACAAAAACTTTTGTCCTTGAAAGTTGAAAATTTACATACCTTTATCTTAAGATAACTTGAGGTACCTTTTCCTAATCTCATCCCCTAGTTTCCAAGTTGCTTCCTTCTCTGTTTGACTTGAAAACTACACTTTAACATAGGGTATCCACCTTCTTCTAAGCTCCTAAACTTTGGTGTTTACTATCTTAATAGGTCACTCAACTATAGACAAGTTTGGCTACAAGTTTAAGGACTCCACATCAATAATCTATACATGATCTTCTTCTTTTTGGCTTAGGTCAGGTTTTTTTGTACTGCCTCAACATCGAAACATGAAATACATTATGCACTCCTTCTGGTCTTAGAGGAAGTTCCAGTCTGTAAGCTATATTTATGATTCTTTTAACTATCCTTAAGGGTCCTACATACCTTGGGGTTAATTTTCCCCTAAGTCCAAACCTCATCACTCCTTTTGCTAGAGATACCTTCAATGGCACTCGCTCCCCCACTTAGAACTCTAAGGATCGACATTGCTTATCTACATAACTTTTTTATCGACTTTGGGCAACTTGCATCCTTTGCCTAATTAGTTTGACCTTATCTACTATTTCTTACAACAAGTTAGGGCCCAAATTTGCCTCTTACCTACTTCATCCCAATGAATGAGAGATCTGCACTTCCGACCAAACAATTCTTCATAAGGAGCCATTTGAATTATTACCTAATAACTGTTACTGTATCCAAATTCCACTAAAGGTAGTTGTTCATCCCATTAGCCTCTAAAATTAAGGGTACACACTCTTAACAACCTTCAAAATTTGTATGGTCCTCTTCGACTGTCCATAAGTTTCAAATGGAAGGCAATACTAAATTGAAGCTTCATACCCAATGTTTTATGCAAGCTTTTCCAAAATTTGCTAACAAATCGAGTATCCCCATCGAATGTTATAGTCATTGGTACCCCATGTAGTCTTACCAACTCCCCAATATATAGTTTAGCAAGCTTATCCAATAAGTACTTATTATTGATCAGAATAAAGCAAGTTAACTTCGTTAATCTATCAACTATCACCTAAACCGTATTATGTTTACCCAAGGTCTTAGGAAGAGCAATGACCAAGTCCATAGTACTGGTAACGATTGTAACTCTCTCGCTTACTTATAATGTTCTATCCTAATGAGCTGGTACGTTTGGCACCTAAATACATATTCAACAATTTCTCTCTTCATATGATTTCACCAATAATTGATGCTCAGATCCCTATACATCTATGTACTACCAAGATATACTATATACCCTGAGTAATGTACCTCTCTTAATAGTTCAGTTTTCAATTCTAGTTTAGTCAAAACACATAGTCTGCCCTTGTACCTCAAAACTCCTTCTGGATCCACACTAAACTCAGTGTCTTTACCAACTTCCATTTTTCTCTTAATCTCTTGAGTGACCTCACCTTCTATTTGGGCTACCTTAATTTGGTCTATTAGGGTAGGCTGCATTTGTAAACTTACTAATCTAGCACTCACATCTCTAGTAAGAATTTCAAGTTCTAATCTATGCATCTCTTTAAGTAAGGGTCGCTGAAAGATTATCATACAGACTAAGTTTCCTTGCTGCTTCTACTCAAGCATTAACCACCATATTAGCTTTCCCCAGGTGGTACTGAATAACCAAATCATAATCTTTGATTAACTCTAGCCATCGTCTCTGTCTAATATTCAAATCCCTTTGGATAAAGAAGTACTTAAGACTCTTATGGTTTATGAACACTTTACACTTCTCTCCTACCAAGTAACATCTCCAAAGCTTCAGTATGTAAACCACTGCTGCTAACTCTAAGGCATGAACTAAGTTGGTTCTTTTCATAAGGTTTGAGTTGGCAGAAAGCATAAGCTATTACTTTGCCATTCTGCATTAACACACATCCCAGACCTTGAATTAAGGCATTACTATAGATCATAAACTCCTCACCATCACAAGGTAGAGCTAACACCGAAGCTGATACTAACTTATCCTTTAACTATTGAAAACTGCACTCAGATTTGTCATCCTACTCAAATTTAACTCCTTTTTGAGTAAGACGAGTTAAAGGAGCTGCCATCCTTAAAAATCCTTCCATAAGCTTTCTATAATAGCTTATTAAGCCCAAGAAGCTTTTGATTTCTAACACAGCTTTAGGTTGTGACCAATCAACTACAGGTCTAATTGTCTCTAGATCCACTACAACTCCATCCTTATTTACAATATAGCTTAAAAATGCTACATGCTCCAACTAAAACTCGCACTTGCTAAACTTTGCAAGCATCCTTTCTTTCCTTAGCTTACTTAGTAAAATTATCAAGTGTTGCTCATGTTCTTCCTTTCTTTTAGAATAAACAAGTATGTCATTTATGAAAACTACTATGAACCTATCTAAATATTCTTCGAATACCCTATTCATTAAGTCCATAAATGTTGCTAGAGCATTAGTAAGACCAAAGGGCATAACTAGGAACCCGTATAACCCATACTGGTTTGAAGGTAGTTTTCTCTATATTTTATAGTTTCACCTTCAATTGATAGTAATCAAATCTCATATCTATTTCAGAGAAACTTATTGTCCCTACAACTGGTCGAAGAGATCATCTATTCTAGGGAAAGGATACTTATTCTTAATGGTTACCTAATTCAAATTTCAGTAATTTATGCACATCGCATGCTACCATCCTTCTTCTTTACAAAGAGAACTGGAGATCCCTAAGGTGAGGAACTTGTCCTGATAAAACCCTTATCTTGTACTTCTTACAGCTACTTCTTTAACTCAACTAATTCTATGGGTGCCATTATATAGGCTAGCTTGGAAATAGGGGCAGTACTTGAACCAAGTCTATTCTGAACTCAATTTCTCTATCTAGGGATAAACCAAGAAAGTCTTTTGGAAAAACATCTGGGAATTCCCACACTACTTGCATCCACTCTAACCTCCCAACTTCAATAGTATTCACTACTAAGGCAACTAAAATAGGCTTTTCCCATAACTCATAAGTAATACACTAAGTAAGCCTCTGAGATTTTACAAAAGTTACTACTATATTATAACAATCTATGGTAGCATGATGCCTTGATAGCCAATCCACTTTTAGGATGATATTAAAAGCTAACATATCTAACACCATCAAATCCACCATCAATATTCTGCCTTCTACCACTACTTCAACATTCTATCATATTCTATCCATAATTATCCCACTCTCCAAAGGAGTAATTACGGACAAAGGGGTAATTAAGGGTACAACACACAAACCACAAGCAGAAACAAATGACTCAATAATATAAGAATGCGAAGCACTAATATCAAATAAGACATGGACACAATGGTTAAGGATAGTAAGCATACCTACCATAGTGTTTGTCTCTAGGGTGTCTTAGTGCTGTAAGGCTAAGACCTTAACTAGAGTTCTTTAGCAAGGTCCTAGCTACTAAGGTTGAGTTATACAAGTGGGGACCTAACACCTAATCGATTGGCTTCTCTATGGTACTAAGTTTCTTGTCTCCTTACAAACCATGACTCGATAACCCCTCTACTGGCACTTAAAATAGAAACCCTGGTATAAGAGAATGGGTTCCTTACAATCCTTACTAACATGATTGGTCTTACCATACAAAAGCATGTACACAAAGTCCATTTATGAGCATGGATGTTATGCAAGCAGAAACAATAGGTACATCTTACCAATACCGGCATAAGCAGTTTAATCAGTACAGGTACTGGCTACATGGTTGGTTGGGGTAGTGCAAATACTAGCTTGCCACCTCCTTCTCTAATCATAATACCCTAGGTAGTCTTTTAAATATGTTAGGTATCCCATAGCTTGGCATCGATCTCTTAACCAAAACTATCTTCCCTCTCTATGCTAGCAACTCTTTTTCTTTTCATCTCCTACTCTAAGCTTACTATCATTTCTACAGTATCTACATAGGTAGTGACTCTGAACGTTACCATCCTCTCTTATAATTCTAGTTCCAAACCAAAGATGAACCTTCTTGCTTTAGACCTCTCGTCATTCCCCTGAGCTTCTAGTAAGAATCGAGCTAGGTGGTTTAGTTCCACCTTATACTCTACCACCGATCTATTACCATGTTATAAGGCCTAGTAAGCGAACTCCATTTAATCTCTAGTGCCAATAAGGGAAAACTTACCAAAGAAGAGTTGTTTAAAACTATCCCAAGTAGTAAGACTAGGGACCAACAACCAGCTACCTCTCAATTAGTCCAAGGTGTACTTTCCCACCACTGCATTGCTTTCTCCTTAAGGAAAAAGGTGCCATAGGATACCTTCATCTCATCTAGTACCTCAACCATAGCAAAACACTTTCTAATGTTGGTTATCTAACCTTCAACACCAGTTGGGCCATTTGGCTTAGGATAGAAGTCTTTAGCCAGCTTAATAAAATGATCAAAAGCATTTCATCTAGGCTACCTACCACCATTACCATTTTATTGCAACATGCCTTTCCTGACTACACAACTTAGCATTGCCCTGGATCACCTGCATATTCCTCTAGAACTATTGTTGTTGTTGCATCATTACTCTAATCATGGCATTCATAGCATTCAACACCTACATAGTAGTCACCATGTCCTATCCCTAGCCTTAGTTTATGAAAGGCATACCCCAATTAGGATAAGTTTGCTCTTATCCGTAGTTCTGCTGAGGATGGGTTTAGTCCAAGACAGGTGGTATTTGAGGGGCCTACGGTTACTTCTAACCTGGCTGTAGCATACCCACTTTGAAGGATACTAACCTTAAACTGGTAAGGGAAGGCGGTTTGGGTTGGTGACCTAATCACCTTAGGGATGAGAAGAGGAGCTAAATGTGACTTCATGTCTAAGCATACTATAAGAAAGGAGATAACAATAAGGTATCCAAATAAACAATTAGCTTTAAAAAGGATAGATAAAGAAGAAAGCAAGGGAATGGGACAAACAAGAGATTTAATAAGGAAAGAATAACTAACTAAAGGAAATAACACCAAACAACCACTCATAAAGAAAAGCATACACTACTACTAAAGTTTCCTTTCTAAGTTTTAAACATATTATGCCATGTCTTCCAAGCTTGGTTTTATATGTTTCATACTAAATTCTCTAAGATTCATAACCTATGGCTCTGATACCACTAAAGTTATAACAACTCAGAACCTATGCGACTATAGCTTATTACATATCCTTATAAACTACTAATACGTCAACCATCCTAAACATCCAATCTGCTGAAAATCTCTCTAAAACTTTCATGATATCTGCTAATGCCATTTACATTCTCCAAATAATAATAAGCAGGATGTTTCTAAACATTTAGTAACCACTATTAAATACATAAACTAAATCTTAGAAATTTCACTTTACTCTAAAATAAAGAGATACCATGTTTTGATTTGATAGCATTCTTGTAGCAATAATAGAAACATATTATTCTAAGAATTCAATCTCAACATTCACCATTCAACTACATCATAAGAACATGACTAGGAGAAGTCTTAAGTGACTTTCTACTAACCTAAGGAAAACGAAAACAAGTTTTGTACTCCAATAACTAGAAAATTGCTAAACAAAACTAGGTAGATCCACTTCCATCATCGTAATAACAATAATAGTCATAACACCACATAGCATCCTCATACAAGTTAGGATCACCATAGTTAAAATCCTCGTATCCCTCATCACTTGTGCCTAAAACTAAAAACAAGGAATTCCCCAAAGGGCGAGCAAAGCCCAATATAGGATATTTATACACATGGACATGAGTAAGAAAAATTTTATAAGCACATACATTTCCTTATAACTAATGCATCAACCACAAATTTTTAATCCTTATTTTAGTCCAACAACCAACATTGTTTTGCTGTCCTAAAAATTAGAGTAACTAATGACTCCAAGCAACCAATATATAATACTATATAAATATAGATGTTGAGTGCCAACACCCTAGAAATCAAGAATCCACCTAAAATTACCTGAATCGTTTCAATGTGGAACTCCACTCTGAACACCATTGCTCAAATATCATCAAGGTGCCATCCTAATATCACCAATCCCTTAGGCCTAACCAAGCACAAGCAACATACAATTATTAAGGCCATATATTAATTAAGTATGGTTAATTTTCTAGCCAACAATTACATGCATAAACATCAAACAATATCCCGTTCCTGTTTCCTAAGAGTAACTCGTAGAGTCTATGTTAGAGATATTTATAGTATCAATACTTGTAGTACAACATAAAGACAATGCTTTAGAATTTTTTTGCTTGTCTAACTAAGTTGTTGAGTCTAAACTTAACATTCCTTAGATTTCAAATCCAGTTTGAACTTCTAAACTAACTTAGGATCGATTTGGTTGCACTTTAGAAGGCTAAGGAATAAGAAATAAGGAGAAAGGAAGAAGTTACAAGACCATGTTTAGGGATTACAACCTTGGACCTTCGTTGCAATTCCCTTCCAAAAACCATGACAAGATGATGCCCAGGGATCATGGTCATAGATCTTTGCCATGATCCTCTCAGCCTCAAATTCCTTAAAATTTCCTCGCTCACACTTCATTCTAATACACCCTTAAGGACTTCGGAGCAATATCACACCTATGTTCTTAGGCCATGTTCCCTTATTTCACAACTCTCCTCTAAAACCCAATTCCTTTACAACACAACCCATCACCAACACAACCCCACCTTCCAATCAACCTCATTAACAACCTCAATCTCCTAAACAAATTATTCTCCTCGTTTGAAAATCAATCACTAGCTATTAACAAATCTAAATCTTAATTAATCTCTCTGATAAATCACCAAAAACTAAAAATAACAATAAATCAAGATCAGAAACTTACCATAGGGGCTGATATTTAACCCTCCCTTCAATTTGTCGTTATTTAGGACCCCAAATAAATTATGAAAATTCATATATCCCCTTGCCTTAAGTGGAAAACGAATTTTTCTAACACCGAACTTATGAGATTTACTAAAACAACATCATAGATCACACTTACCTTGATTTCCTTCATCAATCTAAAAAGTTACCATTGAATTCTTGTTCAATCTTACGTAAGAGTTTCTATTCAAATCAGTAGTACATATGAGGGGTAGGAAAAGAATGACCTTTGCCCCAGTCCTTTACTTTTATAGGGCTAGGATTTTCAGTCTTTATGAAATGCCAACAATACTTTCTCACTCTCTATTACTCCCTTTTTATTTTATAATTCTTTTACCTATTATTTCATTATTATTATTATTCTCTCCTTTTTTTTCTTAGCTTTTATAGTTAATTGTAAATTTTGTAATGTCTATGAGACAAATGAAGATTTACTATTATGCATCCTTGAACTTAACCCATTTGGTTTGCAACTTTGGTTATGAAAATAGACATATAACAAGTTGCAACTCTTGATGATTGGCTCAAACATGTGTAACTACAATTCTACGTAGTAAAATGGAGTCCACAAAAAATTCTATCATTCAATCACTCAAAAGTGATCATATAAATAGTCACTTTTGACTTCAATAAATCACCCTTAATTTACAAACATAATGTCTATCAACAGTAAAAGAAGCTATGGATAGCTTCTACGAGATAGTCTTTTCTTTGCTATCAACAATTTTGTTTTTATAGTTGATGGGTATGATTTACTATAAATCAATAGTGATTTACTAAACTCAAAATGACCATACTAACCGAACTATAGAAATCCCCAGAGTTCTATAGTACTTTTGCTATAATATTTACAGTTCTTTGGTGCATTAGGAAGTAAAGATGCTCTAGGATTTTTAACTCAAGCATTATGGATGTCATTAATGCTATTAATTTTTGTGAAATAGCACTTAATAAATTTAGGTTGGTAAAGTTGGGAAGTAGTAAAGTATTGCAACATGGATGTTTTCAACAACACCAATTACTAACGAATCCACTATAAGCATCATACTCGATAATAAGTCTATTGTCCATATCCCTTTCCTGTTTGCCTTAAGTGGCTCTTAGAAAGGTCCCTTTTTCTTTTTGCATATTGGATGGGAGTTGAATTCTCATCTTATTCTAAGCCCTTTTAGAGATTCATAGTCCTTAAAAAATATCTACTTGTTATTACGATAATATTTTTTATTAATTTTTTTAATGAAATTTAATATTATTAATTATTATAAGAGAAAGAAAACCAAGAAAGAATAGATATTATTTATTGTAAGACAAGCAATAAATGCAACTTGAAAAGAAAAGGATTCGAATGAGAATTGAATATGAGCCCTCAAATTTATATGGCACATATGATATGTATGAATAAAGCTCGAGTGAAATTGCAATTCCAATTTGCATTCTCTTTCCCATGTTTGAAAATACTTTTGGAAGAAAAAATAGCAATTCCTTCTAAGTTAATTGTGGCTTCAAGGGAAGTCATATTCTACATTTGAGGGGTTTAAATTGTAATTTTATTCGCACTTCATTAATTAGACCTCTAACCCAATTATGCCATCCAATAATCAAGGTTGTTTTGTACAAACACTATACTCATTCCATTTTATTTAAAATATATTACAACCAAACGTAAATGATTGAGAGTGTTTTTGATAATTACTAAAATATATGCATTCCATTTTATTCAAAATACCTTACAACCAAACATAATATTTGAATGGTATCATGATTTCATTGGCATTTCCAATCACAAGAATGAACTTGTCATTCCAATTCTCGCTTTATTTCATTCTATTCCATTATATTTCATATAATTATATCCTTGCTAGAGGTTGTTTAAAAATTTTATTTGAGAATTCTCTTAAAGCAAGTAATGTAATAGCAATGCTTGATGCTGTCAAAATTGCAGTGTAAAAGGGTTGGGAAGTTATAGTAATGGAGATGGACAACGTGATTGTGTATAATGCTATGATCTCCCTTACAAAGACTATGTATTATTTGAACACCTATCTTGTTGATATAAGAGCTCTCTTACCAAGATTCAAGTGAATCAATTCTATTTAATGAGGAAATAAGTGGACAAGACAGAATCCCAAACAAGAAAGAAAATATGTCCAACGGATTCATTTTTTAATCCTTAATCCTCATTGAAAGCAATTATCACTGTTGATTCCAATGGTGTGTCAAATCGTTTAATTTTAGGGTTGTGCTAAAGTTTACACTTTAATTTTATCATTTTTTATAATTATATACCTATAGTTTTGACTTTTTTAATTATACTTTCAAGATTTAGAACTTGATAATGATTAAGGCCAGGTTATAGGATTTAAAAAAAAAACGATGGAAAACCCAACCCAGGAACAATAAATTATATATTATTAATTTATGATTTGATTATTATTGCTAAAAGAAAAAAAAAAAAAAAAAGAATGCCCATGTGTTTAGTATTAGTGTAGAAGACTATTGTGGCATCTTGTTCTTCCCATTTTCTTTATCATAAAACACTATTATAGTATTTTATTTGATTGTAGAGGACTATTAATATGATATTATAATTTGAAGATGTTCGAATAATCAAGTGTACTATTAGGAAATTTTGAAGTACCATAGAGTCCTTTGAATGATGGATTTTGTTTCTTTAAATGTATTGTTACATATTTTAAGAACAAACATTAAGTTTTGGTTGTTTGTTTGCAACATCTACTTCATTATTTTTTTTAAACTAAGGCTTTATGCAAATGTAAATTATGGCAAGGATAAGTGTATCGGTTTTTCAATTTAAAAACCAGCCAGCAGTCATAGCCTTAGTTATTATAACCATAGATACACTATGATTTGTGAATGTTGCATAGATTTTCATAATTATGTTTGTAAAGTTATTGTAATTACACATTTTTTTTATACGTTTCATTGCTACCATTAGCATTTCCTTAATTAAAGAAGAAGAAGAAGAAGAAGAAGAAGAAGAAGAAGAAGAAGATCAAGGTTTTTAATGGGTCTAGTCGGGTCTGGTTTTAGATTAGCTTTTTTTTAATAGTCACAGATTGCGAGTTACTCCTTAAAAACCTTATAAAGTTTTTCACGAGTTTTGGAAAATGATTAACACAACCGAGATAAATTCGGGTTTTTTAAAACCCATTCCAAAACCACTCCCTTTGCATCCTTACCATCTACACTTAAGTTAACTACACTTCATACCATTAATATAGTTAGCACGATTAGTAATAGGCCGTCCACGGGCTTAAGAGGGTTACGCAATCTCCATAGGCTATAGGCATTTACCTATGACCACTAATGATCTAACAACTCATATTTTTAAAGTAAGTTGTGATTTACTGTTTTATAAAAGTTGGTCAGCGGCTACCTATAGGGGGTCATCAATCTCTTTAAGATTATGAGCAACCACTCCATTAGTTGATTGTATTTACTAGATTAATAGAGTGAATTAGAGTTGACTAAATTATAAATTATAACAATTAAATCTTTGATTTGGTGTATAAATAAATAAATTAAAATTTTAGGTGTATAATTATAAAAAATGATAAAGCTAAAATGTAAATCATGATATGTAAATGATGATATTGACTTTTTCCTTTTCTACGTACTTTTAAGGTGTATTAACTATATTTGCTATTCAATGTAAGTACCTTTCATTTGGGCGAAATAATAAAATAAAAACACGGCAAAAAAGGTTTCGTCCTACACCTACATAAAAGGGGACTAAAATAAAAGAGACCACTCACCAAATCTTCATTTGAGGATTTGGTTTCCCTGAGGACAAGAAAATTGTGGATCCCAATTTCATCTGGGAAGAAAAAATAAAAAAGTGGAAGAATCAAACATTTTTTATAAAGAAGTAGGTAAGCAAGTCTCAAGAATCAAAAGGGTATTCATTTCCTCAATCCTCATGAATCAAGAGCCTATTCATTTCCTCAATCACAAAAAATAGGCATCGAGTTTTAGTCAAACAAGGACTCTACCCCACCACGTTCAACAAGGCCACCCATGTGATTCCAATAATGCTCATACAAAGAAGCTGCACTCCACATGTGGACGTGCCTTTAAAGATAAAGAAATCTAAAAATAAGCATATGTGAACAATGTGTCAATTACATGTTCATATTTTTACATAGTTTTCTTAAAAATGCTTCACCGAATTTACTACTTAATAATAAGACATATATAATTTCCAAAATATGAAGTGCACTCTTCGTGTCAAATAAAAATGTATCAGAAAACCGTAAAAATCAAGAAAATAGATGTATAGATGTTGATTACATCTAGAATTAGGCAAGAAACCTTTTCAGGCTCAACTATTAAAGCCGTGAACCAGTCTAAATTACTTCTCTTTTGTTAAATTTATATGTTTTATGTATTCACTTTGAGTCCATAAACTCAAGAATTAAGTAGTTGTACTCTGATTTATTTATTATGATAAATGTTAGACGAATTTGTTATCTTATCTATACAAAACTATAACCCATTTGTACTGCCGTATTAGTGATGTGGGATAGCAAAACTAAAACGATATCATCGGTGAAAGTATATATATATATCTGTGTGTGTGTGTGTGTTTATTTGTGTGTATATATGTATATCGAACCAAGCAAACTTTGAAGGTATTTTTATTTCTTGTGATGTTAACAGTAATACATTAAATGTCTAATTCACATGAAAATAATTTCACTACTATTCAATTTTTTTTCCCTAATGTTCAATAATTTTTTTTTTAATTTTATTAGGAACGCACCATGGGTGATTTGGGACTCACCTAATTGGATTATGTTGGAGTGATCGAGTCTACACCCAGTATGCTGATTTTAGGCCGGTTCATGAGTTAAGACTGGCCTATGCTGAGTCCTAGCAACATTCTAACTGTAATTATGCATACAATAGTTATCGCTTGTCAAATTTGCTGCTGCAAGTGTTATGATTATCAGCCTACACAAAATTACATTTAGGTCCTTGGAGCAAACTTATATAATTACATGTATATCAATAATATTGAATTGTAACGAAAATTTGGTGCTTTATTATATGATTTAAAAAGTATATTATTCACATAAATTAATATATATATATATATATATATAAATGAAACAAGAGACGTTAGTTTGCGATGATTATGTAGAAAACATATATCCACTATTACTTAAAAACTATCAGAATTTCTATTTTTCCTTTTTTCCCTCTAGAACGTCTAAATTATTCCATAGTTTTCAGCTACTCATCATATGGGTACCCTTTGCTAGTTATTTTATTATGTAGGGAACATACAAATGATTGCGAATTAGGAACGATGATCCCACATAAAAATCGCTGTTGCACCTAATTGTCCAACCTTCTTTTGAATTGTCCCGGGCGTCGGATTTGCGATTGTCTTATTAAAATGGCTACAAATAAAGTTTAGCCACTCATTTTTATACCGTTGTCTGTTATCTAATTTTAACAAGACAGATTTTAATTGTATTAATATATCATATATCTTAATAAATAATAAATAAATATCATTAAAATTTTTATATATAAAGATATAAATATATTATTATTAATATATATCTAAATATGATTAAGAATACTTATTATTCATTAAATCACATGACATCATTCTCATGTATCTTGTTTCAATTTTAATATATTCCCCCAATGAAAGCACCGTGTTCAAATTTTCAAAAACGCGTGCTTGGGACATCGACATGTGGGTCATGCGCTTAAAATCAATATATATATATATATATATATAAAATATAAACACAACATATTAGAATAATCCAAGGCAAGCTTTTTCTTTTTCTCTTTCTTTTTCTTTTTCTTTTTTTTTTTTATTTTCCTTTCACTTTTTGCTAACAACTTCAACTTGTTCATATTCTGTTCAGATAGATACATACAAATCGCATCAAATCTTTCTAAAACTTCTATTTTTCACTTCTTTCCATCATGCCAAAAATCGGAATCCTCATTTTGTGCAGTAAGGACCCGTGAATATCCTCAGAGTTCGAACGCTTTAATGAAGTCGGTTCATCTTTTACATAACCAAATTCACAAAATGATATGACACCATTTTATTTTTCACTTTTTACTAACTATATTACAACCTAAAAAAAAAAGATCCAAGTTTGATCCATCCTCATAAATAACAGATCAACTAGCATTTCTATCAATAAAATATAACAACCTTAACAATATAACCTATTATAGAGTTTACCCACTAACTACTTATCTAAACACTTGGCATACCAATATAAATGATTTTCCTTTTCTATTGGCTGTTTTTTGTTTTTGCTTTTACAGATGGACCTCAACCTTCCACATTATAAAAATTAAAAAATAAAAAAAAAAATTTTGTTATTATTATATATTTTTTTTTTTTAAAAAAAAAAGGTGCTTGCCATAATGTCTCACGGGGTCTTGCATCTGTCCTTGGTAAATCACTGATCTTTATTGGAAGATAACATTAAGATTGCTTTGCAACTTGGGCACATCCATCATAGCAAGTAAAATCACACATGCATATAAATTTGGACAGAGTTAATCCAGAAATTGATAGCACAATTACTACACAGTTAGATCTAAGCTAGCTCGATGATAATAATCAAAACCAAGGACAAGCTACTAAAGATTGACACAAAGAAACCAGACTTTGTCATCTATGAGGCTTATACATATCTGCTAATTTATTCCTAACATCTGAAATCACCGCCGCGTTTGAGCGGCTAGGCCGAGCCATGACTTGCCATCAGCAGGTTTTGATTCTGTTGAGTTTGGATTTGCATAGGGTGATCTAGCAGTGATCCTGTATGAATTATAAAAGATAAATATATCAGATCGATAATCAAATCAAACTGGATCTGCAAGTATTGTCAAGTAAACATGTAACATCTTGTGCACAACCTCAAATTAAACAACCCAGACATGAATCCTCTTTAGTTTTGCAGAGCACAACACTGCGAATACAATCATCTTTATAGATCCTTGTTTAACAAGCCACAATAAGAAGACTCCAAGCAACAGTATGTTTTTCACCCTTAGTATAAAGATTAATTCATGCAACAATTTTGATGAATCATGGAAAGAAAATTTTTCTCCAAACAATTATTTCTACTCTTGTTTGAGTTCCTACCTATCTTTTCTCTTCTCCAAAAACCGGTGTAGCGAAGCTCGTCTAGCAATGGGCAAGTCTACATAAGAGAATAGAGAATAGGAAGACAGTAAATTTCAATTTCAAAAGTTCAAACAATCTTCAGAATTACAGATCAGGAAAAATTACCACAAGCAATTGGCTCAACAGGGCGTTGGACACGCTCAGGAATCATGTTGGGGCAGGGACTGGGGACAACAACACTAGGGCTAGTTGGAATCGCAGTGCTCGACACAGCCGGAGCTTTGGTCAGGTGAGCAGAGCTACCATGGCTCAAGGAGCTTGCTTTGCTTGCCATGTGCATGATTTCCTTTGCCCTTTCAGGACTAAGATCACTGAACACTAACACTTGCCCAGCATAGAAGATGGTCATTTGTGCGGTTTCAGGTTCCTTGGTTGCGAGGGCATTCACACTGTAAACAACGAAATCAATCAGTGACCAGGATTGAATTGAATTGAATAAATCAAATTTCATTATCAACCCAAAACCAAATCTGCTTTAAAGTAGGTGGACAAACCTTGAATCGGCAACTGTACGGGCTTCTTCATTTGCCGAAACATGTCCAGCCTGTTTCAACAGATTGAAACTCCGAGATGCCTCGGTGTTAGAGGTTGAAGCACTCCCAGGTTTTCCAAGGGATGGAAACAAATTCATGGTGGTGTTTGGCTGGAGATACATCATCGGTGTGCCTGCAACACTCCTAAATTATCAACTTTATACTTTGAACCTTTCCAACCTAATTTGCATCAACAACTAGGATTCTCTTTAAAAGAATTGATTGTAACATGTGCTATGAACCTATGACTTGAGAGCAATTAAATTGTGAGGTTATAAACGAAGATTGAAACTTTGAAGAATCAAACCACAACCCATTTTTCCAAAAACTCAAATCACTTAATTAATTTAGCTGAATTTGAAATTTTACTATGAACATAACATAAAAAGGCATAACCTCACGACAAAAAAAATACCATTTTTGTTCCCCGACAGGAAATGGCGTAAGCATGCAGCAAAACCAAATTGGAAACAACCCAAAACCAACACTGAAGACGAAAGCTTTCCAAAATTATCAGCTAATCTAAACCTTAGACAACTGTTATTAGCCTAATTTAGCTCAACGCATATTTTAAATCAAGAACATAGAAGGAAATACAACAGACTCAGTTACATACCAAGAGCTAGATCTCCAAAGGTGCCCTTTTCTTTCAAATACTGACTCAACATGCTACATGTATGGGAGAAACTATTCTTTCCGGAACACTTGCCGGAATCCATTATCTCCGATGACACTGACGAGGACATGCTTCAGTTCCGGAACCAAGAAAAGAAAACACTTAACCAAGTGAAAGAAGAACAAGAAGGTAAGGAACAAGAAAAGAAGAAGTTGCTTAGTGTTTGTAAATTGAACAAGGTGAAGATGGGCGGTGTGAAAGAGAGAGATACGAGGGGGTGGGTTTTAATAGTGTTGCTGTGCTGGGTTGTGTAGTTTCCATAACAAAGTGCTCGTGTAGAGAGAGAAAGAGAGAGAGGGATTGATATGATATAATAATTGGAAAATATTAGCGGATATTTAGAAATAAAATATTGGCAATTTAAACAACACCGTCTAAAGATTTTCATCCCCACTCCTTTCTTAAAAACAAATTTCTTCAATTTTTTAAAAGGATATTAATATATATTAAAGCATATAAATAATTAGAGATTGTATTCAATTCTATTTTGTTTTATTGGATTGGTCCTTAATTCATAATGGAAGAAAAAGATAATTTAATAAAATCTTAACTTTTTATATAAAATATATGATTTATATTAAAAGATAATTTTCTCATCATTGGTGATTAAACATACATTAACAAGACTTATTTTAGCTAATTTTTTTTTTCTTAAAAATATATAGAAAGAGATTCAAAACTTAATTTATCTTAATAAAAAATTGATAATGATATTGTTAAATTATAATAATCTTAACATCTTAATCCATATTTAATGTTAAATCCTATTTTGAATTTTCAAATATCATATCAATATTTTAAAAACTTATAAATTTATCTTTATGTTTTTTAAAATGAAACTTTTAACATTATTTAGAGGATCATAATATAAATCTTAAACTAAAACAACACACTTTTTATAAAACGAAAAACAAATGATAGCTTTTTGAAATCGCTAACCAATAACCTAACCTTTTTCGAACTATGGATAATAATACTTAAACATTTTAAAAATATTTATAGAGAAAAAGATAAAAAAAAAAAAGGAAAGATATTTAAAATATAGTACTTATTATCAAGTACTCTCGTTAAACGTAGCATTATGGGAATTATAAATGTGATGTGATTGGGTGATTGGTGGAGAGGGGAAAATTCGAGAAAAGAGCACGAGGAAAGTGTGTGAGGAGGGGCCTATTATTTATTATAAAAGTAATATAAATAGGATACTATTCTTTTTCTGGTCAGGTTTCCTTGCAGCTTCGTACTTCCATTCCAGCCCCTGGTTTTCCGTTCCAATTTTCGTAATTTTTAATTTACTGTTTTCAGGCACGTGCTTTAATTTTTTTTTTCTTTCCTCTGTTGCTTGTCGCTGACGTAACGGCGATGAATTTCCGAAGACAACATACTATTCTACCTTTGCGCATGACGTGATTTTTAAAATTATCGGATTAGTGCTAGTTGCAAACACCAAGCAATGATTTCATAAGAATTATTATTATATGAAATATTTTTCTTTTTTATCACTCGTCCATTCCATTAATAAAATAGTATTTTTATCATTAAACTATATCATCTTAACTTTTATGTAAAATCATGAATAGTAGAAATTTATTGTTTTCCCACATAAATTGCTATTAAGTTATTTATTAATTCCCAATCATATGAATGTCTTTATATTTGAGATCCCGATAGTTTTGACGTTCTACACATGGAGCAGGAGCACCATCGATTCTTAGATAAACACCATATAGAGTGCTGCTCTCTCTCTCTCACATTACCTAACAACCCAAAAAAACAAAAAAAAAAAAAATTAGTGATTAATAAGAGGTATAATATTGTATATGGTACTAACTTTATAATTGAGTATCTAAATTTTGTGATTGTTAATTTCAATATCTAGTGAACTCTTTGATAACAGCAATATTACCTCATTTGACCCTGTTAATCTCTATCTATTAAGCTAATAATATCATCTAATAAGAGTGTGACACATATTATAAATTACTTATTTTAAGTAAGAATGCAACATAGAATTTCTATTAACTCTATTTTTTTTCTTTTATTCTTCTTCTCTTCTATTTTTTTATTTTCCCTTCTTCTACCCAATATTAACTCTAATAAATGTGTTAAAAATCAATCTTTATCATCTGTTTTCAATTAAAACGATCAAATTTCTAAGAAATATGTTAAAAATCAAAACTTCACAATTGCCAAAAAGAAAAGATTCCAACTTTTATGAATTTATGGATTTTGAAACTCAAATTATAAAAGTAAACCAATGGAAGAGACGATTCATATAACGGAATATATAAGATTATACCAATATATCGTTCTCTTTCATTTCACAAAATGCTAAAACAAAATATCCCCCAACGAAGAGGACTTTACAAAAAAACCACTTTACACCTTTACAGAACAAAGTTTTTGGGTAATCTTAGCCATTTACTTGGTGATTCATAATCTTAGTACTTCAATGGTTTTGAGCCATTACATAGTCAGTCATAGCTTCATTTTTTATTTCCCTTGCTATGCTTCGGACCTACATGATCGATAGATTTACCATACAAGAGTTGGAGCAGCCGTATCTTGTGCTTATAAAATTTATGTCAATTATAGGACTTAAAAATAGTCCAAGTCCTAAATAGATCTATATAAAAGCTGATTCTAAATCGTACATCAATCTCGTCTAAAAGTGCTTAGACTTGAGCCACCCCTTAGGGCCTAGACAATTCAAGAGGTAAGAATTGTGCAAAATCGGCAGACTAACGTACCATTGAACTAATAGGTTATCCAGCCAGTTCACTAGTTCACCCCCTAAAAAAAAAAGGAGAAAGATAGAGAGAGAGAGAGACCATTAAGTCAGAAAAAATAATTGAATGATATACATTAGATCATAACATATCAAAACTACCTTTTTTAATAATAGTGAATGATAATTTTCTAAAAATAATATTATCAAACTAAAGATAGAGAATTAATCGTAAGTTGATTATTAAGGATTGATGGATGGAAAATTTAATTTAAATTAATATATGTTTTTTTGTAAAACTTATTAAATGTTAAGAACTTAAATATAAAGTAAAGAAAAAAACTGAGAGCAAAAATAATAAAAAAGTTGGAACCACGTTAAGTCGAAAATTAATAAGAAAATTAGAAAATATTGACAAATTAATACAATTTAAAAAAAAAACAGAAAAGAGGCAACGTTTAGAGTAAAAATATATAAAAATTAGAACCACATCAAATCAAAAATTAATAAAAAAAAATTAGAAATTATTAAAATTAATAAAAAATTAAATATAAAAAAAAATTGGTTCAAGGGTCGAAACTATGACTAGTCGAGCCGAGCCGGTTATGATTCAACCTTCATTCGACTCGTGAACTAGCGATTCTGAACTAATTCGACCTAATGAGCTGGTTTAGTCTCGAGTAGACTTAGGGAAGAGTTGGTTTCTAACTAAGCGATTTATTGACTTGGCTCAAAACTGTAGGAGCTGGGTCTAAACCGGAATTGGACCCATTAAGCCAGATGGGTCCAAACGATTTACACATGTCGACTCGCTTGAATCGGCGAGTCGATGACCCGAGTAATGAACAGGCACCTACCGATTCAACCTGGGTAATTAAAAAAAAAAACAGATGAAAAGCATGTTTGATTTGATTTGATGTGATCTTAATGTGCTTTTTACTTTATGGAAAATTGGTGAAATGTCAAACATTTGTTGAAAATGTCATATTGATGTGCTTTCCACTTTATGAAAAATTAATGAGGATGTCAAACATTTGTTTGAATTGAAGACCTTAAATGCATTTAATGCATGGCATTTGAATACAAACACACACAGTGAAGGAATCAAATTTTTTCAAACGCTCAGAATAACTTTGTAACGTATCAGACAATATATGGACCGTTCTGAAAAGAAGAGAAGACCATTTTGAAAATATTCACTCGTAATAATAGAACAACAATTGTTCTAACAATAATAAAAAAAAATATTTTGAAAAATTGATTTCAAAATTTTAAACTCAAATGCATGAACTATATATTGATAGCAATACTCATTCGTCTCTTACAAAAAAAATCATACTACAAACTATATTCATCTCATTCACTTTGCACTAATTTCTTAAGCAATAATATTTTTTATAATAGTTAAAGTTTTCTCTACTAAAGTTTTTTTATGTTCGCTATACTTGTTTACAAAAATGCGTCTACTCTGAACAATACACTTTATTTCCATTTACAACAATATTTTCTACTAAACTCTACTAAAAATATTCTTCTTAAAAATCATAATTTCCACTACACACAATATAAAAATTTTCAACCTTTACATGCGTAATACTTTATGCTCTACTTCCCCTTTGTTTTTCAATTACAATTCCATGTGAAACACTAAAAATACAAATGGATTGTTTTTTATATAGATGATTGTTTTTTATATAGATAATAGAATCATCTATATAAAAAACAATCCAATGAGAAAGGAAAAAAACCCTAGAATGAGCAACCCCTCAATGTCGACAACAATAGTGTCCACCACAACTTCACTAGCGAACAGATTGAAGATTTGTTGGAGTCTCTTACGATTCCTCTTGGATTTGAGTATCAAACTCCGTACCAGTGAGAAGAACCTGAAGAAGTTGAGGACAGTGTAGTTGCAGATGAAGATGATGTCGAGGAGTTGCTACAAGGTGATCTAAGTAACCCCCCAAGACTTGGTAAATTTATATCAGGCAAGTGCACCTATCAGTTTTAATATAGCGGATGTAAATCTGAATCGATCCCTTAGAGACTTTAAGTACTAATATTAACCTTAGCTCTATTATCTAATTGGAAAATCGTGTTGAGTTGAATGAATTAAAAATACTAAAATTAACAAATTAACCTAATTATGAGACTTGATTAAGCAATTTAGAAAGTAATAAAACTAAGAACGACTTCAAAAAGGTAATAACGTATTTAGGAATTATTTCCCCTAGTGTTTAACATGTGACCGCTTAAAATATATTCAATTCAATTTCTATTATTCTTAATCGGAGGGATTCATAACTAAAGTTAATACTTTTCTCAAGCATATTGACCATAATCCTAAATTATTTACCGGAATCTCTTCACTTAGTAATATAATTTAGAATTACATTAATGTATAATGAATTTCCACACAAACGAACAACTTTCCAGAAGAAATATGTATTTTATCTCTAAGTACACATGTAATTCTCTCTAATTATGTAAAGATCTAATTACACATGTAATTTCTCAATCATCATGTATAATATCATAGATTGATATTCTAGAAATATCAAGTAACAATTAAATAACATAATTGAATCAAGAAAAGATAAAGACTTTATTGAAAATTATAAATCAATCTAATAGTCACATAAAACCCTAGGTTCCATAATCCTAAATACAAGAATCTTAAGCTATCATAATGAAACTAAAAATGAATTGTAACAAAATCATTAAATAAAACATGAAAAACCCCTTTTTGTTGATGATAAATCTTTTCAATCTTGAAGTTATGTATTGCTTTCGCCTTTTTCCTCTCCTTCTCTTCAAGTCTCTTCACTTCTCGAGTGTCCAATCCTCTTTTTGAAACCCTAATATGTCCTTTTATAATGTATTGTAAGGTTTCCGTTTTTGTTACCAGACACGCCCTGGGATACAGTCGTGTCCCCAGGTCATGCAACTTTCTGACCTTGGCAAATTTTCCTGAATGGACACAGCCTGGGGACACGACTGTATCCTAGACTGTGTAATTTCAAAACTTCATAACTCATTCATTTGAACTCCAAATTAAGTGAAACTTGATTCCTTTTCTTCGTTTTCAATCCAAGAACGCGTTCAAACCTTGAAATCAAAATTTTACTCAATTAAGTATCAATTTCTTTAAAGAAAACAAAAAATGTAAGGGAAATACTATAAAATCATCATGTGAAATATGTTTAAAATCAGAGTTATCATAAATCCAATATATTTTTGAAACATTTCACTAAAATTGCAAATGAACGTAGGAATTTACATGTGAAATTCAATTATTGCACTGCAAACTACGCATAGAAAAAGGGCGACAAGTATGGTACACCGATAATGTATAAAGGAAGCATCCAGGAGAGTACGGTATTGATAAGTCGCAACAGCAAATTGTTCACAGTAGCAATTCTTAATCCTCACCATTGTTCATGTATGATGTGAAGAAGCAAAAAATGGCATTGGCACAACACATTGCCAACATGCATCTCTCTCTCAACTCATGTAGGTATAAGTCTCGTCTCAGGTACAAACAGGAGGCATTAAACCCAAATGCGCATTCATTTCATACCAAAACAATACGTAAAGCCAACCAATAATTGTATCACAAAAGTAAAGGAGAGCTGGCCGCAATGTTTAGCTCCCTAGATATACAAGTATCAATATGTACAAACATATGGATTGATAGATAGCAAGAAAATTCATATATGAGAGTAACTTGTTACTGGATAGATAATAAATGGTAACTAAATAAAAGGTTGTTAGCCCTTAGACTCTTCAATGAACGACACATAGTACAAGCAATATATAAGATAATATATATCATTCTAGAGGAGTATCATCTGCCACGTAAAATATTTTCACTCAATTTTGATAATACTAGTGCAAACATTACATCTATAAGTGAACTCCAAAATCTTTGCCAATTCGATCTAAACGAAACATTTTTCCATATAAGATGTGCATGCCACATTTTAAATTTGTGTGTTAAAAAAGGTATGGAAGTTTTAGAATATAAAGTGACTTCAATAAGGTATACGATTAAAACTATCACAGAAAAACCTTCTCTCCATAGAATGCGAAGAGAATTTAATGGTAAAAGGTATAAAAAATTAAAAAAAAAATGTAAAACACCGTTGGAATTCAACATATGATATGTTGCAAAGTATAATTACATATAAAGAACTACTGTATAGGTTTTGCATGCATCATATTCAAGATGTTGAAATTCATACAAGAAATTGGGATATTTGTGATGAGTTACTAAAAGTACTCAAAATTTCTCACGATACTACTAACACTTTTTCTCAAATGTACAAGCCTAGCATGCATTATTTCATAATAAAGGTCGGCAACATTGTTGTGGCTCTACTTGATGCGCATCAAGACTCAATATTGTAAATGTGTATCGTTAAGATAACAAAGAAGTGATTATAGTATTATAGGGAAATTCCCTCCATCTATCTTATTGTTACTATTTTGGACCTTCGATGTAGAATAGAAGTTCTTCAAGACTATTTGAATATGTACTATCAGATTATTGGTAGCCTTTTCTGATACGTAAGATATATATGCTATAAGTGTAGCAAATGAGCTTCGTCGAGCAACAGACGAAATGAAAGCAACAGACAAAATGAATGCATTGTTTTAGTATTTCTCCTACACATATAGTAGGCAAGCTACGGTCACTCTATCTCCTCTCCTAACAACAAGTAACTACTCATTTGTAAAGGAGATGCTATTAGCACAAAAGTTAAAGCGTCATAAGTCTAAAGGACAATAGTCAAAACTACAACACTATTTGAATATCGACTTTGAGTTTACCAATAATGTCAGTATCTACGACTTTAACATTTTTGAGTGGTGGAAATTGCGTAAAAAAGTGTATATGATCCTATCTCGCATAGCTTGACTTATTCTTACTGCCCTAGCCTCAACAATGATAGTAAAGCAGGTATTTAGTACCACTGGACTTATCCTCGATGACTATCGTGCCTCTTTGAGCCTCGTCAACGTAGAAGCTACAACTTGCAACAAAAATTGGTGGAAAGCAACCAATAGAGACAAGAGCCAACTAGGACTTTCAAGAGGAAAATGAATATTTTAGTAACTTCAACTCCTTCAGAGGAAGTCGTAAGTCTACTTCAGAATGAAGCGGCTCATAAAGTAACAGTGATTAGTAGTTGCAATTTTTCTTCTTCCCATTTTACATATTTGACACTTAAGGTAGATTAATTTATAAAAAAAAAAACATAATCAATATTTTTTTCAAATTTAGGAGTTACTGATATAGGTTATATTTTGTAAATTGAAAGTACTAGAATAAAAACTAGTTTGTATTGTAGGGCTTTTTACAAAAAGAAAAAATAAAATGGCTAATCACATAAATATGATGGGTTTTCTCGAATATAAAAATTGACCAATAAACTAAAAATTTTTTAAGAAAAAATAAAAATTATAGTAAAACTTCGATGGTTTGATTCTATGTAATGGATATATAGGTAACTACTAACGTAACACAATTAAAAAAATTAATTTTGTACGTCGTTTGAAATATAATAGGCATATTATCATTACATCTATTATACAACACAATTTGCCAATGTATGAAATAATACCAATATGTGGTGTAATTTTCTATAAATGTGTATCATTGAGATGATGGATAAGTAGCTATAGTATTATAGGGAAATTCTCTCCATCTATCTTATTGCTACTATTTTAGACCCTCGATATAGAATAGAAGTTCTTCAAGACTATTTGAATATGTACTATCAAATTATTGATAACATTTTTGATACACAAAATATATATGTTATAAGTGCAACAAATGAGCTTCGTCGAGTAATGGACAAAATGAATGTGCTATTCCAGCATTTCTCCTACACATATGGTAGGCAAGCTACAGTCACTCTATCTCTTCTCCCAACAACATGCAAGTACTCCTTTGCAGGGGAGAAGCTGCTAACACAAAAGTTAAAGCATCATAAGTCTAAAGGATAACAATCAGAGCTACTGTTCTATCTAAATATTGACTTTAAGTTTACCAACAATGTCGGTATCTGCGACTTCAACATTCTTGAGTGGTGGAAATTGGGTAGAAAAACATATATGATCCTATCTCGCATAACTCGACTTGTTCTTGCTACCCCTGCCTCAATAATAGTAGTAGAGCAGGCATTTAGTACCGCTAGACTTATCCTTGATGACTCTCGTGCCTCTTTTAGCACCGTCAACGTGGAAGTTATAGCCTGCAACAAAGATTAGTGAAAAGCAACTAATAAAAATTAAGAGCCAACTGGGACTTCCATAAGGAAGATGAATACTGCAGTGACTTCAACTCCTCCAGAGGAAGTCGTGGGTCCACTCTAAAATGAAGCAACCCACAAGGTGATAGTAATTAGTACCTGTAATTTTTCTTGTTTCTATTTTACTTGTTTGACACTTAAGGTAAATTAATTTTTTTTTAAAAAAAAAAACATAATTGATATTTTTTTCAAATTTAGGAGTTACCGATATAGGTTATATTTTGTAAATTGAAAGTACTAAAATAAAAACTAGTTTGTATTATAGGACATTTTTACAAAAAAAAAAAATAAAATGGTTAATCATATAAACATAATGAGTTTTCTCAAATATAAAAACTGACTAACAAATTAAGGATTTTTAAGAAAAAATAAAAATTATAATAAAACTACAATGGTCTAATTCCATATAACAAATACGTAGGCAACTATTAACGTAGCACGACAAAAAAAATTAATTTTGTATGTCATTTGAAATATAATAGACATATCCTCATTACATCTATTGTACAACACAATTTGTCAATGTATGAAACAATACCAATATGTGATATAATTTTATACAAATATTAATTATCGTGTAGAAGTTTTTTTCTCATATTTTAAATTCAGAAAGGTTAATATGCAAATTTTTTATATATGGATCCATTGGAAGGAAATGACAACGCCCTCTAGAGAGGTACGAATTAAAAAAAAAAAAAAAGAGAGAGAGAGAGAGAAAAAAAAAGGATTCACGCCTGAGGGAAAAAAAAAGACAAAAATAAAATGGAAAAAAAAAACGACACTTGGTCCGACTAGGTCCGATTCAATGGCCCTAAGGCTTGTGACCCAGTAGGTCTGAGACGAGTCAAATCCGCCCTTAGGTCTAGTCCTGAATATGTCTCTAGAAATATTCCCAAGCACAAGACTTGTCTAAATCAAGTTGTAAAATAACAATTTCATTTGTATCTAACAAAGTAGCTAATTGTTTTGCTTCCTTAGTTAGCCTTTATAATTCAAATACCTAAACCAGAAATAAGATGAAATATTAAATCTTTTCATTTTGGGTAGTGTGACGATTGGTTTTTAACACGTTCCTGAAGAAAATAGTGGTCTTGATGGGAAATAGATAGTAAATATCTTATTTTTGTTAAAGTTAAGGATGATGGAAGAAGAAGAAGAAGAAAAGAATAAGGAGAAGTTAAAAGACTTCTAGTTATTATAACCGGAACCGACATGTTGAATAGCAATCCTATCTAGAATTTGAAGTCAAAATAAATTATTTATGACACGTGTTATTCTCTCATTAGATAATAATGTTAGTTTTATAGACGGAGATGTGTAGAGCTAAGTAAGGTAGTGTTACTAGCATAAAAGTTTAATTAGGTAGCAAAATTAGTAATAATATAATTTAAAGTGCTTAATTAGAAATTTGAATAAAGTTAAGATGCGGAATGCGGCATCATCTTCTTAGCAACAATGTATAGCATTACATCAACCACATTTCTTTCCCCTATATTCCAAACTATTATACTTGAAATAATTTGATCTGGTCCTGTACTGGTCAAAAAAAGATGCTAGTACAATGCGATCTCTATCGTACAAGCACATAATGCATTATGCATTTGGTGCACATGAAATGTAACAATCTAATGCAGCAATCAGAAAAAAAAAAAAAAAAAACAAAAAAACAAAAAATAACAACAGCAACAACAACATATTTCGATTTTATCTTAGCCATAAATTACCACAAAACAGGAGCCAATTCACTGTTCCGAATTCTCGACTTACCACTGGCATTAACAGTCAGTCCTCAGCGGCTCAACCTATTTGTGCAAAGTGGTTATAGGCTTCAACGCATAGTAACAAAAACTTTATATAATCACTTAATACTAAATTCTTTTTCTCATTTCAGTTATTAGTGGTTCAGCCCGTTATATTTATACTTAATCGTCTACACAAATCAACAGCCAAAAAAATAAAAAAGGGCAGACTTTGTATCTATTTTAAAGGTACAGTGTTTGATTTCAAAAATTGAGGGTTTCTACGTAATAATAAAATTTCGCAAGAATAATTCATGTAATCTATCCTTCTCTAAATGCATACATAATATAATTCCTATACATCATTCTACTGTATTTAAGTTTCAGCTGAGTTGAATAAAACACTATATTTGGTAAACTTTCTGATTTATTTTGGATATGCTTTGTTTTTTGACACGAAATTAGGATATATTATTTTATAAATCTCCGGTATGATTATATATAGATAATTAAGTATAACAGAAGTACTATTCAACAGTATTGATTATAATTACTTTGTTACTACAATAGAATTATAATTGTAAAGAAGAAAAATCTAGCTAAGACAATCAATAGTGCTCTTGAGACCATGACAAACTATGAAATTGGCCTGTTGGTTGTAAACTGTGCGTAGACGGAGGGAGACGGTAGGAATGTTGGTCGGCGGACTACTTGCTAAGGCGAGAGATGAACATGAACTTAGCAGGAGAGGAGGTTTTGTTAGGAGTCTATATGTTATTTTTGTTCTTTCATTAACTTGAATATTTCTTAATGTTATAGTTCTAAAGCAACAGAAAAAAGAAAAAGAAAGAAAATAATAACTGTTGAGAAACGATGAACCGGAAGATGCTCGATTGAATTATAAGTCAAGAAATATAAAACTTCTTATAAGAATGAATAGTTAAAGGTTGATATTGTTGGATTTGTGTGTTGAATCTATACACAAGTTGGATCTTGGAGCATTAATAGATGAAGAAATGGGCAAAAAGACATAACAGGGCACGTGAAAAGGCATGGGTAATTGGCTGCCATAAGGGGGGATCAACTATTGGAAGTAGCCATACAAACGCTAGATGAGCTTTACTTTCACTGCAAGAGGAAGAGTTATGTTGTGTAAAACTGGTGGCAGGTGCATGATTAGAGCAGGGCTCAAGTCCAACCCGGCCCAAAACCGGAACCGAACTTGTGGTTCTTAGTTTCCCAAATAGAGAATCATGACTAGCCAAATTGGACTAGGTTCCAAGGTCTTACGAGGCTCAGTTCCTAACTTTGGACTCGTAAATCTTCCTAACATTTTTTTTTCCCCTAATTTACTTAACTTTAAGGAAAAAATGTCAGTTTTAAACTTAAAAAATAATAAAAAGAAGAAACTATGAGTCCAATATAGTTTTCAGCTTATTTTCTAAATAAATTGAAGAGGATTTGCATTTTTTTAATGTATAACTACAACCAAATAAAGTTGTAAAATTAATGAGGTCAGATAAAAATCTAGAAAAAAAATTCCAAAGACAGAAAATGATCTTAGTCACATATTATTAACGACTAAAACCTTCCTTTTAGTGAAAATACTAACAAGAGATGCTCTTAAAGTGTATATTTATTTCTTGTGTTATTGCTGGCATCACATTAAATACTATAAATGGGAAATAATTTTTCCTATTTCACATTAAAATAGTTTAAATTTTCAATATTACTACAATAAATGTTTTGTTTGCTAACTCTCTTATATCTTTTTTTTTTCTTTTTCTTTTCTTCTTAATTTTCATCTATGACCTTAATCAATCCCATCAAGTCCATAGCTAAACAGTCAGGCCATCTTAGACCTATGGACTTGGTAAGTCCATCACGCGGTCTAAAACTAGCTAGGCAAGGCCAGTCTTGTGCTAGCCCTACCAAACTAATTTTGAGCCAATTTACAATTTTGATTTGGCCTACACCTAGGTCCGTGTGTGACATAAGAGTGAAGTAATTGGTGATATGTTAGTAGCTAAGTTGAAGGACGATGGGCTATCACCTATTTCTCATAGATCATGGAATTCTAAAAGTGTTGTACATGTATGCTATAAAGAGATCGATTCTACACCTATTAGCCCATGTAGATTTTCTCTTTTGCAAATGGACAATGGTATAAGTCAAGAATGTGCAAATAAAATTTAGGTTAAATTGTATGATGGGTAAACATGCATTGCATTAGATGTGAGGTATGTGTTCGAATTGTTTTGTATTGATTTGTGCATTAGTTTAATTGGACTTTGTCAGTTGCTGTACATAAATAAGATCTGATGTTCCATAGAGGTCTTCCAATTTTGAGAGGAGTGTAGGTTTGTAGCTTTTTCCTACAATAAGAGATTAGTGCCATGATGGCTATGATGGACGTTAATCCTAAGGTAGATGTTCATAGTGTTACACTTGGTATAGCTAACTAATGTATGACAGAAGGGTTCATTTGACTCTACTTAAGTATTGTACTCAGTTTAAGAAAGCTAAAGCCATCGCGATTTAAAGAGTACTTAGTGACTTGATGGAGAGCGTAGAGAAAGGTAGAACATAGAGCTCTAAGAAGTACAAAGCGATTCAACACATATTTTTTAGTGCATATATTTTTGAATAAACGCGTAAAGTTGTTTATGTATAAGGTGAGAAGAAAGTGATTGCCTAATGGTGAGTATGATGCACTATATAACATAGAGGCAAATGAGTTAGCAAACTATAATAAAGGAGCTAGTTGTAAAACTTAGGTGCATGTCCATTGATTAAGTTATGTGTATTAGTGGAGATTTGTTTAGGGTTACGTCTTGAATTTAATGAGGCTCAAACTTTAGAGCATGAATAAATGAAACAAACAAACAAGCAAGTAAGGCATGAAACAGATAGGGGCTATCAACTATCACAAGGGCAATTGACCATTAACCTAGGTAAGGTACTAATAAGGCTTGACTGGTTGACCAAGGGCTTGAATGGACATTTTAACTTTTGCCTAATTTATTTCCTTCAATGTTTTAGTGTTTTGAGGTCTTCTATAATTCCATATATATGTCATTATGTACTCAAATAGAGATAAAACTGAGAGAAAACCATGTAAATTTTAATGGACTCATTTCTCAAACGTTGCTCTAGAAAAGTCGTGAGAACCATACATCATGCTATTACACTATTAGATTGTTTGTAGTATCATCCTTGGTTTTTTTAGCCTGATTGGTTCAAGGTTTTCCATGTTAAATTTTATGTAATATATTTTCTCTTTTCTACTTATCTATTTCTTGCATATGTTCACAACAATAAATCCAAATGAGTTCTTATAACAAAGTGGTGTTAAAATTGTATGTCTTAACAAACATACATTTGAGTAAATGGAAGATTATTTATCAAAGAAAATGGAGAACAATAATTAGCAATCACAATTTCTCACATTTCTCTTCGTCAACTTTGTAACTTAAACTTTAGTCCCTAAATGTAATTCCTATAAAAGAAAATAATCTAACTATTAATTTCTTAAGAAATCCTGATGATGACAAAACTAATAATAAATATTTAGTTCCATTCCAATAAGTAAATAAAAAATAACTTCATGCTATCATAATTAAATTTGTTTTTTAAGAAATCTCGGTTGTCAAGATGAACAAAAATGAGCTTATCTTTTCAAGAAAACTTTATTTTGTTAATAACATATTTCATGATATTTGTCATAAGTTGCTTCTTTTACGCTTGCATATTTTAAGGAAAATATGATTTATAATCCATTTGCAAGGAACTTAATTATTTCATCTCCTTTTCTATTATTATTATTATTATTTTTCCAATATTTGTCACGCTCCTTAATAATTTTTTAAGCTAAAAATTTTCCTCTCTTATTTGTTTCTAAATGACAACTTCTTTTTTCTTTTGAAAAAATTTCCAGAAAACTTTTGTTCCATTTTTCAAAATAGTTCACTTCCTATTATATTTTAAAAAACTGTACCTTCTATCTTTTTCTGGGAAATGATTGATTGGCTCAAGAATCTTCCTATCCAAACATTTAAATCATCTTTCATTTGGCAAATAATTAGCAATTATTTTAAGTAATTTTTTTTTTTGCCAAGAAAAACAAGTGACCTTTTATTTAACCATTATCAAGGAAAATACAAGAAGATTCAGCATGTAGAGAACTAGCTAAAACATCTAAGTAAATGAGCTTCTAGAGGGCAAATGAGGGGTTAAACCACCACTCCAATGTACACATTCCCCTCCTCTCATGTGAAGCCACCCAATTTACCACTAAGTTGGCATTTCTACTTACAAGATTAAAAGAAATTACTGTCTTAGCAAATGTCTTTAACTCACTATGAATAGCATTAATTATGTCTACTGTAGACCACTTAACATATTGTCTAGTCACATCACACCTAGCAAACTCTTTATTTTCACCTATTATTTTGAAAACTGCAGTTGCATCCATCACCATCACTACCTTTCTTGGGCACATCTCTTTGGCCAAAACAAACCCTAGTTGTATTACTTTACAATCTAAGGTTTCAACATTTAACCTAAAAGCTTGTTCTCCCTTCCTTGCAATAAATTCACCTCTTTGATTTCTTGCCATAGCACCAAAGCCTCTTGGTATAGCTTACCCAGCCCATGAAGCATCAACATTGATTTTGACTTCATCTGCCAATATAGCTTTCTAAACTCGTGAAGGCTTCTGCAACTCAAGTCTAACAACAAGTACGACTCTTTTCTTCAATCTCATCCATTCACTGTAACGTTTGAAAAAGGCTTGTACCACAAAGCTAGGATTAAGGTTTTTGTGATTGTATAAAGTACTAGATCTCTAATACCAAATAATCTAGCACAATAAAGTAATTTCAAATCAAATTCCTTTCTTATTGTTACGCTGTTTTCTATGCTAGATCTATTGTCGTTCCACCATTGGAGAAAAGGAGATTTGATTTCTCATCCAACCTTTAGTCTTAAACAACCAAACGCCTCTTGTCCACTCGTACTATAGATTCACATGTTCAATTGTCTCAATCTCATTACACCAAGGGCAATTTAGATTATGAGCTATACCCCTCTTATGTAAATTTGAGAAGTTTGCATTACTGTTATGTACTGTACGCCATATAAAGTATCTAACTTTTGGTAACATGTCAATTTTCCAGATTTCCTTCCAGTTGTTCGATTGAATTGAAACAAATAATGAAGTGCTCTTTTGTATTTGCTTCCTAGAGTGAATGAAATGATTAGCCAATTGCACTATGCAAAGCCCTTTCCTATCCCAACTACACCACTTCATCATCTTTCAATAGGTGAGATAAAAGTACATTTTTTATTGCTTTAATTTCTTCATTTGTACAGTTGTTACCAATTTGCGTAAGGTCCCACCATATACAGTTCATATATACACTTATCTCTATTATGAGCTCTATTAACTCCACTTAGCCTTCTCCCTTCTAATCCAAGTACCCATCGATCCTCCCAAACTCTAACTTGTTCTCCACTATGAACTCTCCACATAAGTCCCTGCTTCAATACCTTATGCCCTTCTAAAAGACTCGACCACCCCCAAGATGCTTTCCCACCCTTTCCTGCTTCCAAAAAATTGCAATTAGGAAAGTAGAGGCCCTTTAATACTTCTATCCATAAGGCATCCAGGTTATACTGTACTCTTTAAGCTAATTTCATAAGTAAAGAAATGTTAAAATCATGCAAATATTGTAGCCTATTCCCCCTTTATCCTTAGCCATAGTCAACTTATCCCAACTAACCTAATGGACTTTCCCTTCTTCACCTTACTGCCCTTACCAAAATTTAGCTATAGCTGAGTTAACTTCATGACACTACTTCAGGGGGAATTTAAAAATACCTTATGGAATAAGTAGGCACAACAGTTGCTATTGATTTTAAAAGCACCTCTGATACGGGTTTAATGAGTGAACATATGAATTCAATATCACGCGTAACCAAAAAGGTAGTTCCTAGCCGCGAGATGGTGCGAAGAGTAAATGATAGTTGAAGATGAGCAAGGGTTCTTGTGTACCGACAATGGATATGACGCACCAACGCCTCACACAAGCTCAAATCACACTTGATATGACACACAAGTATGGTCGAAGGTTATTCGCCACTAGTCTATGCTCAAATGGGCTAGACAAGAGTAGCTCAAGAGTAAAGACACTTAGCTCAAGAAGGAGTAAAGTTCAGTTTATTTTCTATATGATATCTATGTTGTGACTATTACATTATGCGAGTATTTATAGTACCCAGTTAAGGTAAGTCCTAAATTACAAAAAATTACAAAAATGGATCTCTACTTGCTAATCAAAAGGAGAATAATTTATAGGGGCAGCATGAAATCGTACAAAAAGTCCTATAAAAAAGGACAATACGAATGTCAGAAAGGACAACGTACGCATAATTTTGCTCATTCTGTAATCCCAATAACGATGCGAGCCAGCAAAGGTAGTCCTTATTTAGGTCTGGTCGGCGTTAGTAGTTTGAAAGCCCTAATTGCTGGGATTGGACGTGGGTTGGCTTGGGGACGACTTACATTCGAGTCGACCTTAGATGGTTAGATCCTGACAATTGTCAACTCGGTCTCTGCATTATGGAGATGGCTATTTTCCTAATTTAGTGCTTGGATTGGAGTGTTACAAAGGGGTCTACTTGGCACATCGACTGGTCACCTTAGCAGTTTCCTAGATGGTGTGGAGAGAGAAGTAGCTCAATAGATCATATTGGAGTGAACACTGCTCCTTGGGGTAAACACTACTCCTTAGTGTTTAACTTACCTCGGACACCTTGACGAACCATCTGAGAAAGCCTTCGGGCTCGGGAGCATGTGATTGGTTATTTGAGATTTGGGATCAAATCTAGTTCAGCTCCAAGTTGCTTGTCCTTAGGAGTGTAAGGTTGGAGATCGATAATGTTGAAAGAGTCTGAGACTCCATATCCTTCTGGTAATTCAATCCTATAAGCATTAAGATTAATCTTTTCAAGCACTTTAAAAGGTATGTCAACTTTAGGAGACAACTTGCTCTTCCTCAAGTTAGGAATCATTCTTTGCTGAGATATATCCAGACCACAACACCTGGTTGAAATTCTCTCTTCCTCCATCCTGGGCTTTGCTTCTCAAGCTTAGTATTAACTCGGCTTAATTGTTCTACAACCTTCTGGTGCATGGCCTTGATGGCCTCAACTCTTTCAACTACTGGCCAATCATCATCAGGCATCAACTAAGGTGCTTAGTCCATCAGGAGCTCGGGGTTGAAGCCATAGGCAACCTCGAATGGAGACATGTTTGTTACACTATAGGTGGTCCTGTTGTAGGCAAGCTTAATGATTGGCAGACACAGATCCCAATTGGTCATGTTTCATCCGACAGCAACCCATAACAAAGTTCCTACAGTTCTATTGACAACTTCGGTTTATCCATCGATTTGTAGATGTCAGGACGTGCTATACAATCGCTTGGTTCCCATTCGCCTCCATAACGTCCTCTAAAATTAACTCATGAACTTGGGGTCATGGTCTGAAACAATGGTACTAAGTACACCGTAAAGCTTGATTACCTCTAGCAAGAAAAGAAAAGAGATAGCCAAAACATCATTAGTTTTGAAATAGGGCATAAAATGTGCCATCTTGCTAAATTGATCTATAACCACCATGATGGAGTCCTTCTCTCGGGACGACCTCGATAATCCTAACATGAAGTCCATACTCAACTCGAACCACAATTTGGTCGGGGTTGACAAGGGTTAGTAGTGTCCTTGCTCGGCTCTTCACTTTTCGGTAAGTCACACTCTTTTCTAGTACGAATTGGATATCTCTCTTCATCCTTGGCTAAAAGAATATGGAGGAAAGTACCTCATAGGTTTAGTGTTAGCCAAGGTATCTAATCAATCCTCCTCCGTGCACCTTATACACTAGCAATTCTCTAGTGGAACAGGTCAGGATACATAGCCTCCTCTTCCTAAATAAATATTCGTGTTCCCTATGATAGTCATCTAATGTCCATCCTTCCTTCCTTACATCGAGCATAAATAGGACCAAAGTATGAATTCTTAACATACAAATTCTTTATGGTTGAAAAACCAAGTAGCTTTGTTTGCAGCACAATTAGGAAGGTATGTTATCTTGATAAGGCATCAGCCACTAAATTATTTCCTCCATTCTTGTATTTTATGACATAAGAAAACCCTTCCATGAACTCAACCCATTTGGCTTATTTTCAGGACAACTTTAGTTAGCTCTTTAGATATCTTAAGGATTCATGATTAGTGTAGATCACAAATTCCTTAAGCAACAGATAGTGTTGCCATACCGTTAAGGCTCGGATTAATGAGCAGAACTTTTTGTCATAAACAGAATAGTTAGGTGTAGCTCCTCAAAGTTTTTCACTGAAGTAAGCAATAGGTCGGCCTTCTTACATCAGCATAGTACCTATGCCTAATCTGGACGCATCACACTCTACTCCAAACACATTGTCAAAGCTCGACAAAGCTAAGACAGAGGCTGTTGTCACGCCCTAAAGCGGCAGAGTCGTAACAGCCCCGTCATGTAAACCATTCTAAGATAAAAGTTGGCTTTACAACCGTTATCTTAGACTTGATCTACACAGGGCGTCCATGACTAACCCACTTTGAAGTAAACAGTTTGTAATTTAAATAAATCATTTACTTAAGAAAGTCAGAATATATATATATACATTATAATTCAGTTATTATAATTAACGTTTACAATGTTTCACCGTAATATATTTCGTAGTTATTACGTTATTCAGAAATGAAAAATTCTAAAATAAAAGCTTAGACCTTAAAAATATATGTTTGTTCTTCAAATGTTTTTCCTCACTCCCTAGGATCTAGCAGTTGCTAGCTTTAGAGTAATTGTAAGCCATTTCTTAGCTAGCACCTGCACGACATCTATAAGAATGTAAGTAACCGCAGCTCGGTAAGTTAGGATGGAAGACTTAAAACTACACCACAAATACAAACAAGGTTATCAACCAAATCATTTGGTGCAATGCATGTTTAAGCAAATGCCATTGCACGACTTGGTCCAACCCGTTGTGAGATTAGAGAAATTGCACCCGCTGTAATCCAGGTTGAGGAGTTGCTGTTAATGCAATAGCTCACAACCAAACCTACGCTTGTGCGATGGAGACACCGCTCCTCCCATGACTACCTTCGAACTATTGACTTCACCCTTGCCGCAACCTCCTCACCTATCACTTAGTTTGACTAAGGATAAAGAAAGGACCCATTATGCCATCCAATACTATTCCTTTCAAAGGGGTCAGTATTTGGCCGAAGAATCCTAGATTTCCCTTAATGGGTTGCTATGCAAGTTCGATTTACATTTACAAGTCAATCAAGCACATGTACACAACCAACTATCTAACAAGCATAACTAAATATAATCTCAAGCCTCCAAAATATAGCATCGTATTAATCCCAACTTACCTCGACTCCTCGCTCATTCACTCGAGGTCCGACTCGCTCAGGCCATCATCGATCATCCCTATGATACAAACGTGGTTTCAATTTTTCATATAACTATTATAGGTTGGTTTTAACTTATAATGCTTATTGTTATATTTTGTTTATGGTTTAATATACCTAATTATCTGTTTCAGTTTTCGCATCGATTTATAAATTAGGTTTTTAACTCAATTTTTTGTTAAAGATCTATATGTACACCCTAAGAAATCATTTCAACCCACAATGTGAAATTAATCGCATTATCTTCGGATATCCTAAATATCGTTTTTAGTCTCTAACTAGTATTCTAATCCGTACGGTACACCTAGATCCTAATTTAATCACCGAATTTACCCCTGTTATGAGAAAATCTTATATTTTTAATATAATTACCCTAATTTAAGTTTCCTATTAGATTTATTTTATATTTCTATTATTATCATAATATCAATTTTTATTATAATATCTTCTATTTATTATATTTCTAATAATTGTGTATTATACACTATTACTTATTGTGTATATAATACATATCTAATATTTTTATCACTCTAATTACCATCTCCCAACATCAATTATCATTTCAAAATGTCTAAATTCATCCTAAATCAGATTTTACACCTAATTACCCTAATTTACAAAATTAATTTAGAATTTACTATTTTTCCCTATTACTTATTTACTACATAATTAACCTAATAATTACATCTAACACCCTAAATGCTACGAGTATCATACTTCATTAGATTTCAACATCCTAAAACATATAATTATTTACTAAATCAGTAATTAACTATTAACCCTAAATTACACATTTTACGCCTCATTTTAAGGCCTAAAAATTATCTAAGAATTTCAAAAATTAATTTTTGAAAACGGGCTTCATAGCACTGTTCTATATCATCTAAGTAGTCTACACAAAAATTTTGAGCTTAAAACTACAGTCCTAAGGTCATTTATTTCTAAACTGAAACATGTTCGATTTTACATGAATTCATAAGGACCATATATCACAAGACATATTTTCAGTAAAATAATATTTTTCCTAAAAACTACATATAAAAATATTCTAGAATAAAAAAATTCATAATTTTATAAGAATATTTACTATTTTTATAAAATTACACAAAATCGGGCTGGAAATCGAACTCACCGATCTGGATAGCTCTGGCCACCGCCAGCTACCGTAGCCTTGTCGGTTGGTCTAAACGCTATCACCACCATATGGTGGTGGTGGCCATCCACTCCCAAGTGCTCATCTAGTGTTGGTTCTCCTCTAAGGCCCTAATTGTACAAATTTTTTGTGATTTTTTCTAAAACCCTAATTTATTCTTAATTTCACCTCTCTCTATTTTTCTCACTCTCTAAACTGATCAAATGAGCTTCTGAAATTTTCTTGCTATTTATAGAGCTTTAGGGAAATTATTGTGCATTAATTTGATTAGACAATTACCTTATCTTCTTCCAATTTGCCTTTTGTGTTGTTCTAATTTAATTGGCTAATTTTTTTCTTATTTTCCCTAGCTGCCATGACCCAAATCTAGATCATTCCTTAATTTTTTTATTTTTCTTTATTTTTCCTTAATTAATTAGGAATTTTCTTTAATTATTTAGTATTATTTTAACACATTTCGCGTATTTCTACCTACATGTAAATTCACATATGGTACAAATAAATATTCCTAAATATTATTTAGGTTATTTTATGATTTTTAGTATACATGTAATTTATCTCTAACGATTCGTTAGTTATCGAAATACATTTTATGCATTTTCGATAAATAACGAGTTATATACTTAAAATTTGGAAATTTTTATATTCTTTTATTTTATTACTTATTTTCTTAAATTCAAACTTACGGGATCATTTTTACTAATATTTATAGTTTTACTTTATAATTTAGACGCAATCGGATCTTTCAGCCTATCGGAACCCCGAGTGGCTGGTTGTGGGGCTTACCGCTGTAATTAGCATCTTCTTTACTTCCTCAAAACTCCTCTGCTCCTTCTCTCCCCATCTAAATTAACATTCTTCTTTAAGAGTTCGGTGAGTGGGGCCATAATTGTACTGAAATTCTTTATGAATCTGTGATAGAATAATGTCAAGATGTGGAAACTTCTCGCATTGATAAAACTGGTTGACTCAGGTCATTCTATGATCGCTCTAATCTTCTCATCATTGACTCGAATGCCACATTTGCTCATAAAAAAGCCCAACAAGATCACCTTAGGTCGGCAAAAGTCACACTTCTTCGGATTGGTGTAGAGTCGTTTAGCTTAGAGTTTTGTAAAGACTCTTCGAAGATGCTCCTTATGAATCTCCAGGTTAGGATTGTACACCAAAATGTCACCAAAATAAATTATGACAAACCTCCCCATGAATTCTCAGAGCACATGATTCATCGGGCGCATAAATGTGCTTGGTGCATTAGACAGTCCAAATGTCATTATAGGCTATTTATACAAACCATGTCATGTCTTAAATGCGGTATTCCACTCATTACCCTCATGCATTCGAATTTGATGATATCCAAATTTAAGGACGATCTTGGAGAATACTCTTACTCCGCTTAATTCATCTAATATATCATCAAGCCAGGTTATGGGATACCTATACTTGATGGTGATTCAATTGATCATATGGCTTTCCATGCACATCCTCCAAGAACCATCCTTCTTTGGCACTAACGAGGTTAATACTACACAGGGGCTAAGGGATTCGCGTACATACCCCTTCTTCATTAGTTCATCTACTTGCTTTTGTAGCTCAGCAACCTGTTTAGGATTCAGCTTGTAAGTAGGCTTGTTCGGCAGTATAGCTACTAGCTACAGGTTAATCACATGCTTGATGCCTTAAATGGGAGGCAGACCTTCTAGTAGCTCATTTGGGAATAGGTTGGCAAACTCCTCTAGTAAGATTTTTATTTTGGCAGGTAGTTCCTATTCCTCGGGTCTTAACTCCAGAATTCTTCAGACTAGTAGATAGGTCGATCCTTCGAGCTCCATCTCTCCCTTCAGTTCGTCTCAGGTCAATACCAAAGGCTCTTTCTTTAGGGTTCAGCTATGTTGAGACTGCATAATCTTTACCTACTCGGCAATCATAGGGCTCAATTTCATCCTCCTGCCTTCATGCTTTGTAGAACATGTATTCTCCCTTCTGTCATACATCACTGCTCAATCAAACATCCATAGTCGTCCAAGTGAAATGTAGGATGCACTCATGGGTAATACATCATAGAATACTTCATCTTGATATTTGCCAATACAGATTGGCACAAACACTTGCTTATTCCCCTATAGGGCTCCCTTATCATTGAGCCAATGAAGCTTATATAGTTTTGGGTAACGCTTGGTTAGCAATTTCTATTGATGGACCATAAATGCAAAGGCTACATTGGTACAGCTTCCATTGTCAATGATCAATGCACACAATGATTCATTCACCTTGCATTCAATGTGGAAGAGATTTTCCTTTTGTTCATCTTCTAGTATAGGACTAACGCTCATCGTCCTCCTTAACACTAGAGTAGTCGACAAAAAGTTTCCTTCCTTACCATAGATAACTTCCTCCTCAAATAGCTTTATCTATTTATCCTCTTTCAGCTCCTTTACTTCTTCATTAGTACTGTCGACCTCAACAGTCGGCACCTCGCCTTGGATCACCATTTGTTCACTTGTTTAGACATTGAGCAACCATGTGTCCAAATCCTTAGCATTTGTAACACTTGATCTCACTCGTCCTCCTCCTTAAACTCTAGCCCTTCTCGAACTTCCTCGGGGGTTCCTTCTCCTCAATTTAGGTAATCTGATCGGGTTAGGTCTTAGCAACTGTACTTGGTTCTATTCACATAAGTCTATTCGAAACAGTTCGGCTATTGCCTGGTTAGCTAATTGGTGGTCGAAATCTTCTTGTTTGATGTCGTTCTATCATATAGGCGGCTCGGATTGCGTCATCTAGCGTTCTAATATTCAAGGTTTCTAGGACATCTCCAATCTCATACTTCAATCCATCAATGAATCAAGATACAGTTTGGTCCTTTAGCTTTACGACTTCACATTAAATCATTAACATTTGGAATTCCTTGATATAAGTGTCTACACTTAACCCTCCTTGTCTGAGCTCTTACAGTCTTTTAAAGGCATCTTACAAATAATAACTCAATATAAGCCTTCTCTGCATCACCTTCTTCATTTCATCCCAACTCCTAATCTCTCGTTCTCCTTCCCCTTTTTAGGTGGCTTGCAAGTTCTTCCACCGTTAGGCGGCATAACCGATGAACTCTAACACAACAAGTCTAACCTTTGCATTGTTAGATACGCCATAGCATTCAAATTTCTTTTCAAACCCATCTACCCAATCTAAGTAATCCTCAACATCGCCACTTCTAGAAAAACTCGAGATACATATCCTCAATCCCTCTACTCTAGGGGCTCCTATATTTCTTTCTTTAGCCTCATAGTACTCTTCGACATCGTCATCTCCTTCCGCTTCTTCTTCAATCTCTTCAAGCATTAGCCTTCGTCTAGCATCCCTACCAGTTCCTTTAGCTCGAGGTAGTCAAGTTGAGGCATTAACTCGGCGAAACTAACCATTGCCTTACCCTTGCTGCTTATGTTCCCTAATGGGGCTATTTCTCGCTCGTTACCTATATTCTTGGATAATAGTCACCAAATTAGCTACCAAGTCGATAAGCCTATTCAAGCGGTCACCCACTAACTGAGGTATGAAGCTTCCTTCTTGCCTTTAGCCATGTTAAGTATTACTTTCTTGGTTTCCCAAAGCTCCTTAAACACTTAAGTCTCACATTGATGGATACCTCACAAAATTTAACGTCTAATAATACTACTTCAAGATAAATAATTAATACTCCAATCACTATGACAATTACACAACAAACGAACAGTTAACCACACTCTATTTTACATATTGAAAACAGGGGAAAACGAGCACAGAACACTTCTCAACTACTAAACTCCAAGGTTAACAATAGAATCGTTATCACACAAGGATAGTAATAAACCAGTCAAAGAACACAGTAGCAGAATCTATCTTTGAACGTAGCTTAGCACTCTGATACTAAGATGATATGGGTTTCGTGGGTGAACACACAAACCCAATATCACGTATAACCAAAAGGGTGGGTTCAGGTCGTGAGATAGCTCGAAGAGTAAATGATAGTCAAACATAAGCAGGGGTTTCCATGCATCAACGATGAATATGACGTACCAATGTTTTACACAAGCTCAGGTCATACTTAATATGATACATAAATATAGTCGGAGGTCACTAGCCACTAGTTTACACTCAAATAAGCTAGACAAGAGTAACTTAAGAGTAAGGATACTTAGCTCAGTAGGGAGCAAAGTTCAATGTATTCTCTATATGATATCTGTGTTGCAGCTATTATATTATGCAAGTATTTATAGTATCAAATCAAGGTAAGTCCTAAATTACAGAAAATTATAGAAATAGATCCCTACTTGCTAAACAAAAGGAGAATAATTTATAGGGGCAACATGAAATCGTGTAAAAAGAATATCTTATTAGAAAGGACCGTATGAATGTTAGAAAGAATAGCTCGTATGTAATTCTACTCATTTTATGATCCTAATAACACTACAAGCCATGCAAAGGTAGTCTTTGATTAGGTCTAGTCGGCATCAGCAATTCGAATGCCCTAATTGCTGGGATTAGACATGGGTTGGCTTAGGGATGACTCACATTCGGGTCGACCTTGGATGGTCAGATCCTGATAATTGTCAGCTTGTTATCTACACTGTGGAGATGGCTATTTTCCTAATTTGGTGCTTAGACTAGGGTGTTACGAAAGGGTTAGCTCAGCATGTCGGTTGGTCACCTCAACAGTTTCCTAGATGGTGTGGAGAATGAAGTAGCTCGATAGATCGGACTGGGGTAAACACTGCTCATCGGTGTTTAACTCACCTTGAACAGCCTAGTGAACCATCTGAGAAGGCTCTTAGGCTCGAGAGCGCATAATCGATCCTTGATCCCTATTAACTTCTCTACCTACTTGACTTAAGTATCTCTACTGCTTCCATCCTTGAATTTTCTTGAAAACTTTCTCCTTTACAAAGCCCAACGCTTCACATTTGGATTTTCCCCAAATATTTACCAGGATCATTCATGGACTTCATGTGTAAAAGGTTCTCAATTTGTTGTCTCACTGTCTTTGAAGTGTTTGCACTAAAAAATACATAAGACTTATCATGGTTAAGTTGTTGTCTAAACACTTCACAATATCTTCTAACCACTTGAAATAATCTTGAGATATTATCCATACCTACTTCTAAAAAAAAAAAAAACAAAGAATCATTAGCGAAAAACAGATGGGATAGGTTAAGACATCCTGCCTTCAACCTCACTTCTCTTAATATGCCATCTCCTAAAAGCTTAAGAATGCCTTTAGATAGTACATCAACTACTAAAATGAACAAGTAAGGTGATAGAGGATCCCCTTATCGAAGTCCTTTACAAGGTTTGAAACTTCCAACTATTCTCCCATTAACCAGAACATTATAATTCATAGAAGATATACATGCCATGATCCAATGAACCTATTTCTCAACAAAGCCCAATTTAACAAGGACAGCTCTTAAAAATCTCTAATCCACTCTATCATAGGCCTTATTCATGTCAACTTTAATTGCACAAAAGTTAGCCTTTCCCCTTTTCTTAGTTTTTAAAAGAGTGAAAAACCTCATGTGCAATTACAATATTATCTTCAAATAAAAGTGCTTTGGTTTTCAGGTATAAGCTCATTAAGGAAGGCTTTTAACCTATTAACTAGGATTTTTTACTGGCTACTTTTGGAATTAACACAATATCTATAAAATTTAACATGGGGAGGAGCTGACTTGATTGGAAAAAACTTTGAACAGCTAAAGTGATTGACTTCCCAATGTGATTCTAGTAAGATTGATAGAAAATACTATGGAAACCATTTGCCCAGGTGCCTTTAGAGACTTAAGTTGGAACATTGCCTCCTTCACTTTAAAATTCATAACTTCACCACATTAAGTAGCACTAACATCATTGAAAATTAGTGAAGGAACCCAGCTAAGTACATCTACCCATTCTTTTACACATTCTACTACAAATAGGCCTTTAAAATATGCGACAAACTCATTCATCACTTCCTTCTTTGATTTAATCCATAGCCCATTTCTTCCCTTAATTTTATGTATCTTGCTCCACTGCCTCCTACATAATGTAAGTTGATGGAAAAAGGTGGTATTTTGGTCACCACAGTTAATCCAATTCAACTACGCCCTTTGATGCCAAGATATCTCCTTCGTTTCCTAAATTTCATTAAGTTGTCCCATCAATAACTCCTCTTCTTCTAAACAGCCTTTCTCCTGCAAATGTGATAGTTGACTATATAACATATCCATCATCTTCTTATTACTTAGAAATCTTTCTTTACTCTAACTAATGAGCTCATTTGAATACTTTTTTAACATTTTTAGCATATTTTACAAACTTGCAATATTAGTTAATTTCCAACTTTTAACTACCACATCCTTACACTCCTTACTAGTTCTTCACATATTCTCAAATTTAAACTTCTTCTTACATTTTAATTCACAGTAGTTTGTGTTTAAAACAATAGCTGCATGATCAGAGCCTATTCTTGGTCCACGAAAAACCTAAGTGTTCGGGTGTTCAACCAACCAACTAATGGAAACAAGCCCCTTATCAATTCTCTCGCTAACCCTTCCTTTAGACCAAGTAAACATCAATCCTTAGTAGCCTACATCCTCAAACCAGCATTAGAAACCATGTCTTGAAAACCTTTAATTTGTCTTCTACTTCTAGGTGCACCTCCTTCCTTCTCCTCCTCACTTAAGATTTCATTAAAGTCACCAATACAAACCTACGAATTATTATTGTCATTAGAAAACTACTCTATCATCCTCCAAAATTAATATTTACCTTGAAAATTAGTAGGAGAATGGACATATGTGACTCTTCCAAGCTTCTTCCCATTCACATCACTAATCAAAGCATCAATATAATTGTTTCCAACACCTAATAGTTCCACTAAAATACCTTACACCCACTATAAAGCAAATCTACCTACCAAACCTTGAGGATCAACATAAAAATGACATGCAAACCGCAAGCTAATTCTTTCCACTTTTTTTTTTTTTGTCACCATTAAGAACACTAAATCAGGACTAAATTTATTCACCAAATCCCTTAAATGACAAACCGTCAAGGAAAGGCCAATTCCTTGATAGTTCTAACTCAAAATAATCATGGTGCTCTTATGGCTAATTCAAGCCAGCTACCATAGCTCATAGAAGATAAGTCAACAATAGATACTTCTATCAATGAAAAATCAGTAAGTAAATCTTTGTTACTTTGAGAAACTAACAATTGTTTTGTGAGGGAAAACTTAGCTTTCCTTACTTTTTTTTTTTTAGATGCCATCTGTTTTTCTTCATTTAGCACTGCTACTTTCATTTTTTTATTTGGAGGAAAGTACTTCCTCATCCCTCATTCTTTTCAATTTTAACTCTTTAATGCCTTCTTCAATTTTTATTAATTGTACTTCTTATGCTAATGAATTCTCTTCATCTAAACCACTTAAAAAAAAAAAAACACTCCTATTTACATTAGCTTCAAGCTCTTATTGCATGGATAAGTCTAGATTTAAAGAGTTATTTAGGTAAGTCTCTTATTGAATTGTTATCATAAGGTTGCTGTTATGTGATGTAGGCAAGAATGGGTTTTGATTATATGGTTGATGAGGTAGGTGTTTCTGTATGGGGTGGGGTTAGTAACGTAGGATCAGAAGCAGTTTTGTGTAAGGGGGATGATGGCTTTAGTATATGGGTTCTCTTAAGTTGGTTGATAGTATTTAGGTTCACATTCTCTTGGTTCCATAAATCCTCAACAGTCTCTATACTACCTTGTGCTAGCCTCTCCTTCCTCTAACTCTTATCCTCCTACCACCTATTTTACTCATTTTCTCTAAAACTCAAAGCTTTCGTATATTAACCATACTCCTCCCTTCCCTTCTCTAGGAAAAGTACACCCTTTACCCACATGACCTAATCTTCTACATATAAAACAAAAGTCAGACAACCTTTCATATTTAAAATACACTCTATATTTCTCACCATCAAGTCTTTTAATCCAACACTCAGATTTTAGAGGTTTCTCCACATCAATCAGGACATTTATTCGTAATAAACTCTTACGTGCCCTTGATAAAACTCTAATAGCATCAATTTGTTACACTTCACCCATGGTTTTTCCTAAATTTTCTACATTACAAATTGTCATTTGATCAAGTTTTAAACCATGAATCTGAACCCAATAAGCCATTTTATCAAGTACAATTTCCTCTATTTTCAAATTGGATTTCCAGAAATTTAATATCAAAACATGACCCATGACTTACCAAGGACTTTGCTCGAGAATAGAATTAATTTTACAAATGTCATCAAAACCAAACATAAATTTGTTAACACCCACAGATGTAATGGTAAACCTACCAAACTCCATTTAAGATTTCCAAATAACACCCATAACTTTAGATTTGTTAAGTGCATTTTTTGCAACCACACGTCCAATCAATAAAAACTCAAATTCCTGACTAATATCCTCATTAATTCCAGGATCCAACTGATCTTCGATATTTTCTATCTCCTTACTAGAATTTTTTGAAGAAGAATCACTAACTCCTACCATGATTAAAAAAAAGGATAGATATAAAAAGGAGTTAAAACGAAACAATGAACACTTACTAAACTAAGACTCAAAAGAGCTAACAAAGCAATAAGAAATCAGACAATATTTCACTCTTTTTTCTTTACTCTCTCTCTCGTTTTTTGTTTATTAATTTTTGTGTTTAATGATATGTATGTCCCTAAAACATTTTACTTTAACTTGGGTATATTTCATACTTACAAGGCATCATATTGTACCTGTTTCCAATCTTAATCCTACTAAATATTAATAAATAAAATAGTGATGCAATATAATAGGCTAAGGCAAAGGACAATGAATGATGACATTTGTCTTATCCTTCACTGACATTGTACATTTCAATTATGATAAATTTTCCTTCATAAGTTTTTTGAGTTAATCATTTTCGTTGGTATGAAATAAGTATTTATATATCATTTATCAATTCATATAACGTATTAATACTATTAAATCTCTTTTCATTTAATAATTCGATACAAATTTCTCTATACGCTTCCAACCATTTATTTTTGAAAAAATTACGTGTGAGTGGAAGAACATTTAAAATCAAGTTCTAATTGAGAATCTAATTATATAAAAATGAAATAATGTTACTTTTGAATAGAGGATTAAATTATACATTAGAGGATGAAAATTATGCAGTAGAGATAGAAGATGCATATTTGTAGGAAATTGATCCTCTCAGTTTCATTTTTTCAATCATATTTATATATTTAATGTGTCACATAACCAAAATCTAACAGTATTATATTGGACAATGATATCATCATGCGTTTACATAATTTGTATAACATTTATTCTCTATTTCATTTACTAGAAAGTTTCATATTTAGTTTAAATCATAAAAAATATTTTTTTTTCAATCTTTGATATATAATCTTTTCGTTTACTTTTATACATAATCATTAAGATAAATTAATTTGGTCACAAACAGGTGCATATATGCAGTGGTGCTTGTCTTATATCCATTGAAGATACTTAAATCCTGGTTTGTATGAAGCTTTTAGTTTATAAGTACATTTATGTTAATAAAAATAATAAATTAATTGAAAAAATTAGAATAATCAATGTACATAAATATCTTTAAATATAGTATGCATATTATTAATTAATCATTCAAATATATGTTATAATTATTGTTTCTATGTGATCTTTCCACAGTAATGTGAAACTATATATAATTTAGAGATAATTAGAATCCTTTAAATTCTAGGATGACAACATCACGGATCAACAATTGTGTTTTATTTCACATCAAGTGATGCAAAAGAATGCAACTCTTCTATATGTATTATGCTTTTACAATAATTTTAAAATAAAAACATGTTTTATGGAGACAAAATTAAAAGGAAAATAATTGCTAATATTCCAAAAGGTATTGGTAGTAAAAGTTAGGATAAGTTGTGTAGATGATCCCTACAAACTTATAAACCCTTTTCTACCTTTTATATATATATATTTAGGTGTGTAATGTACACTATGTATTATATACATATAATATATAAATATCAATAAAATAATGACATATGACGTGTGAAAATCATCGATAGTAATTAATATGTAAACTATTCATTCTATTATTATTTGTATCAATATTTTATTAGTATTTACATGTTATGTATATATATGATATGGCATGTAATATCTAATAAATTTTTTTTTTAAAGAAGCATGACCTCTTTTTTTTTGTTGACTAGATTACCATATGTAAAATAAGTTTATTTAAACACTTACATGGTGATTTATCCACACATTTAATTAATTGAATTAACTAGGGCTAAAAGATAACTAAAAAAACTTATTTTAATTTAAATATATAGAGTAACTTAATTAAATCAACCAAAAAATTACCATGAAAAGCGTCTACATAAGTTTATTTTGCATATGCTAGTTAGATAAAAAAAAAATTGAGACACATGACTTATGACTTATTTTAAGGGTAGTAAATGTCAGCTTTATAAAGGCTAAGAATCTGCACCAAAATTAAGAAACATGGCTTTGACAATCATTTTGATGTTCTTATCCATTAATAAAAGTTATAGAAAAGTTTAAGAGACCATTTAGGAAAAATATTGACAAATATCCTCTCTCTTTTTTTTCGGACGTTATCACTATAATACAATTTAGCAAGATAAACAATATATACCACCTTTAGACATCACGTGGTAAACCCTTTGTATTTGATGATGCCATGTCGCACAGGCATTATTATATAATATCGTTACATCATTCCATTAATTTAGGAAATCTCGTAAAAAGGGTGAAGATGGTTTTAAAAAAATTAGTACAGCAAAGATATATCGATCATGCATCTAATTATTGTTACAGGCGATGACAACTAATGCCAACATAGGCAGCATTTAATTATGATGCCTGGTAAATAGAAAATAGGTAGTAAAAATGAGCCAAAACTTCATGAAAATTCTTCCTCGCAAATCTTAAGCGTTTTTGGCAAGATGTTGAGCATAATTGCGTACAAGTAGAAAATTTACGTGAGAAAATATATAACTACGGACTTCGGAAGAAAATTATCTTATAATTCTACTTTGGGACTTGTAGAAAAAGTTGATACTATGACTTATATTAGCTAGCCCCCTCGATAAGGTGTAACATTAGATTACCAAACCTCCAAATTTAATTTTTCTCAAATTTTTTTTTTTTTTAAATTTAACCTTTTGAAACAATATCACTTGCAATAAATAGTTCAGATTGTAAATAAGTAAACGATATCACAATAATATAAAATAAGATTGTTTAAACTTTTAAATATCTTAATTATTATCGATTTGTATAAAGTAGATGATATCACAATTATATCTTAAGATTATTCAAATTTTCAAGCAGTCTTAACTCTTAACTTGTAAATTGAAAAAAAAATTGAAATAATAAAAATTGGATGGTTCCAGCTCCTCCAAAGAGTTGAAATTCTTCCTATATAATACGTGTATTGGATTGTATTCCTAGAACTGTGAAACCACGTCATCTTTTGTAAATGGCACATCATAAGAGTTGTGGCTCTTCTTATTTTTATAAATAAGGAAAATGATTAAATGGTCCTAAGTTTTGCAATTATTGAATAATTCTTGAGAGAAGAGCATAGAGAGTTTTTCTATAAAATTCTCTCATAATTACGTAGTTAACAGGTATTTAGGTTATAGATTGTGGGAGTTTTTTGATGCGTGATGGTATTCCAATAGTGAGTACATTCTTAGAGTATCATTGATCATAATAATAATTCAATTAGTATTGATAATTTATTTTCGTTGCACTGAGAAGAGGTTAGTAGATCTATTTAGTTCATTTTTTTTAATCATGGGCCACATTGGTCTGAGAATTCTCATGGTTGTCTCTCCCAATGAGAATGTCGTTTCTATAATTCATTTTTTATGAGTTTTTCCCATTTTCTTTTTGCATTAGACTTAAAAATCGAAAAATTATTGGTGTGGTTCTATGCAATTTAAGGATTCCAATTGAAATGAAAAAGATTTAGATGCATACAAACTCCCAATAACTATAAACAAGTTTATCTGTATTATTAAGACTATTTCTCCTCACACCTCTAATTAGATATTTTTTATATCATTTTTCATGGATAAGTATTTATGGTCTCCTGTTCTTTGTCTAGAGTGTATCCCTAATAATCATATGTATACATATTGATAATAAATTCATACATAATTATAGAGGTTTGTTCTACTAAATCAAATTTGTGCATGTGATTGGTAAATATAGATCTAGGTAAGAACCGATTTCGAACCATAAACCGGTCTAAGCGAGTCTTAAACCAACTCGGTCTGGAAGTGAGCAGGCCAAACCGCCTTGGCAAACTGTCGAACTTTAAAAGCCTAGACTGTTCAAGAGAGCAGAATTGCTTGAATCGGCAGGTCGCGAAATGCCAGGCTAATTCAATCCGACTGATTCACTCCTTTAAAAAAAAAAAGAAAAAGAGAAAAGAGAGACTACTAAGTTAGAAAAAATAATTTGATAATATCTTGTAAATCATTACATGTCAAAACTATTTTATTTATGATAATAAAAAACAATTTTTTAAAAGATAATATTATCAAACTAATGATAGATAACTAATTATAAATTAATTATGTGTTAAAAATAAATAGAAAATTCAATTTTAGTTAATATAAGTTCTTTTTATAAAACTTATTAAAAGTTAAGAATTTGAATATAAGAAAAATAAAATAAAATTTGAGGAAAAAAATTAAAAAAAAAATTGGAATCACATTAAGTCAAAAATTTAAAAAAAATTAGAAATTATTAATGAATTAGTATATTAAAAAAAAAGAAAGGAGATTACTTTATTAAAAATTATTAATGTATTAAAAAATTAAATATTAAAAAAATGATTCAAAAGTTTCGAACCGGCTCGAAACTGTCGGCTCACAAACTGGTTACGACTTACCTTATCACTAACCTATAAACTAGTAATTCAAGATCGATTCGGCCCAATGCCCAATACTAGGTAAACCCGTATAATGGCTGATTCCGAACCGTGAACCGACCTGACTTAAAAATAACTGGGCTTAAACCGCCTTTTAAATCGCCAGGCTCAAGTAATTCATTAAAGTGGAATCGTCCAAATTGGTAGGTTGTAAATTGCCGGGTCGGCTCGCTATTAAATTGGTATATCGGCTCGACAAGTTTACTCCCTTAAAAAAAAAAGAGAGATAGAGAGAGAAAAAAAAAGTCATTAAGTAAAAAAAAAAATAATTGAATGATATCCATTAGGTTATGACGTGTCAAAGTTACCTTCTTTGTGACGGTGAAGGATAATTTTTTAAAAATAATATTATGAAACTAATAATAAACGATTAATAATAAGTTAATTACGTGTTTAGGATAAATCGAAAATTCAATTTAAGTTAATGTAAGTCCTTTTTTTAAAACTTGTCGAACGTTAAAGACTTCAATATAAGAAAAAGATAAAATTTGAAGAGAAGAAAAATATAAAAAGTCGAAATCACATTAAATCAGAAATTAATAATTATTAATAAATTAGTACACTTAAAAAAAAGAGAGAGAAAGAAAGTCACGTTATTAGAAATTATTAATATATTTAAAAGAATTATCAAAAATTAAATATTAAAAGAAAATAACAATTCAAAAGCTAACCAGCTCGAAACCCACCCTATCCCCAAAATGGAGTGCTTACAGCTCAGTCATGACTAAGCTCATAAATCGATGATTTTGATTCAGTTTAGGATTAGATTAGCCCATTAGTCAAGTCTACTGATTGGTGGGAATATTAGGGAAATAAACATTTACTACTCTTAAATTATTGATGAAATCTTAAGACCATTGCTACCTACATGCCTTTGAGCAACAATTTTGAAAGCTATAGTGATAGTTAAAAGTCAAATTCATATTTTTAAAAGTTACGCAAGGATACAAATAGATGTTTTTACAAGTTGTCAGAAAATAAAACAATGGTTCAATTAGCAATTTTGGAGGTGAATTTCACATCATTTCATTGAATAATGTAATAGTATCTTGCTCAGTCCCGAGTTACTGATTAGGAAATCTACATATTACTCATCTTTTTTGAAGAAAAAAAAAAGAAAGAGATTTCCTCGATTAACATGACAAGCAGAACCGGCGATTGCTTGCTACTAAAAATGTGTGGCTACTAGAAAACATCTTTCTTGATTTTTTTGTTCTTTCAAAAATATATTTCGTTTTCTTTTAAATGGCTTACTAATGAAAATATATATGTATATATAAAAAATATTTTTCGGCTTTTTGCTTTTACCAATAACCATTATTATCAAATCTGAATGGAAAGGCTAACCCGAAAATAAAAAGTGATGAAAGGTTAAAATAGTTAAATCGGGATCAAATTGAATCGAATCGAGATTAATAAAAATATTATAATATAATTTATATTTATTGATAAAGTAATCAAAATTATTTTTATCTTTAAAATTTAAAAGTTGAAAACTTTTTATAATTTGTTTTATTTTTATTTTTTTTTTATCTACATTTTTTTTAACAGATTGGTATATATTCTAAAAAATATAAGAGAAAGTAATATATATTAACCTGAAAAAATCTAATAATATCAGGTTAGACTAATCGTATCAACTGATTCAAATCAATTAGAGTTACTATCAATAAGAGTCAAATGGGTAATTAAGATCGGTTTTATAGAAAGGTCCAATCGAATTGGATTTAATTGAACGAATCAATTTAAATCTCATAATATCATAGATAACATGCGATAATAAACTTAATAAAATAAAATAAGCATAGAGTTTTATAAATTTTAAACTAAAACAGAAAGTTGTTGAAATGGTCAAGATTCCAAATTGCATTCTAAATTTATAGCTACGTAGGGATGGTTCAGGAAAAGTGCTTGCTTCGCGTTGTGATTCGACCTCCAAATGTTGAAACAGTTTTATTTGACACCTTGTACAAACTGAATTCCATTAAAACCAACTAAATTGTATCGTTCGGAAAATACTAATTATTTTCGACTTGTATGGAAAAGTCTTTGTTCTACATGTATACAATTGATTTGGTTTTTATTAGCTTTCTCATCTTTAACTTATTCTAACGTGAAAAACTTTAATATTCACATGGGTGCGTCATAAAGAGGTATAAAAGTTAATTTAGATGCAAGTACATATATCAAAATATAACCATCAGTAAGACGGTAAAATGAAAGAAATAATTATATATATATATATATATATATTTATATGGTTCAAATCAAAATCAAATCATTCTAAAGTGATAGAACCATCAAATGTGATTCCATCGAATTCGAAACTAGAATTGCAGCCTTAATCTAAAAATGCAAGCCTGCGGGTCCTTATGGAGTCTTGACTGGATAATTACCTTACAAGTTTTCGGTTGAGTTTTGGATGTTGTTTCAAAGTTGTATAGGTTTCAGATTGGGTTTTGGAACTAAAATAGATTCCGAATGGAAAACTTGAACAAACAAACAATGATAAAATTATTGATATTAATGCCAGGGATATAATTGGATGGATCCTTCAGTCCAACACGATAATTGTCTCGACAAGCTTCGAATATAAAGGGCAAAACACTTTTAAAGTATCTAACTGAGTTTAGATTTTATAAAACTCATTCCAACTGATTATATTCGTAACTCGATTCCCTAATCCTGCTGTTTATATATTTTTACGTTTCACATAGATTGGCTGAATCGTCAGTTTTTGGCGATCACTATGGGCCCTTAAATCATATGATGGAACTTCTCTTGTATGGCTCAGGCATTGACCGTGATTGATGTTTTACTCCAGCAATAAGCCCAACCCAAATTCCGTCCGGGCTTTTTATTGATCTGATTCCCATCTTTTTTAATATCCTTTAATGCAATATTTGAAAAATGTATACTCACTAAAATTAACATACTAAAATGATGAATTATAAGGACATATCATTCTCATCTAACACTACAATTATTGGAAGGAGATGATTTGGACCTAACCCATCATATTGAGAGACTAATTTTTATTCCATTAGGTGAAAGAGGTTTCGGTCTCTTATCAAATTAAATACAGTTAAATCTTTATAAATTAATAACCTTTTTTAAATGATATTTTTTTCGAGTCCCCATTTGAGCCAATTTCAAAATTAGTAATTTAGATGAATTAATAAGATAATAACTTTTAAAAAGATACCTATATAAATCTATAATCCTATCAATATTATAAATTAATAACTCTTTAAAATTACAAACATAATTAGGACAATTTAGTAAAACATGAATCTACTATTATTTGTTTTTTCTTGAAATTTAAATATAAGTAAATTTCATCTCTAATTTTTCTCATTGCATTCAAAGCTTCCATGTTATGTTCTCGAACTACAAAGAAAAACTATAAAGAGCTATTGCCGTTATGAGTGCTTCCTTTTACATTATTGGAGTACTCTTAAAATTAATAAATTATTATTTTATTAATCAATTAATACTTCTTTAAATTAATAAAATTTCACGATCCCAGCATTATTAATTTATAGTAGTTTTATTGTATATATCAAATCTCTATAAAATTATACCATTTGTCATTTACTTTCTTAGTTTTTTTTTTTTCAAAAATCAAATTTTCTTTTTTTTTTTTTCAATGAATATAATATACATTTTAAGCCTTTTTACTCCTAGCGTAAATATTCACTTTTTAATTCTTATTACCCATACATTATCATCATCATTGTAATTATTATTATAGTAAGATATAAAACAAGCAATCTAAACTTAAAGTTTGAAATAGAAGATAAGATACATATTAGATAGTTCTTCAAATATTAAATTTCAAACAAATATGAATTGCCAAGGCCTTGTAGCGTATTGGTACGAATACCAATCTTCCAATTGGATAATTCAGGTACAATTCTCCCCTCCCTTATGGTATGTATGGCTTGTAGGAAAAAAAAAAGATTAATATAAATGAGATACATATAAGATAAATATAAAATAGAAAAAAGGACAATCGATAAAGCCCATTTCACAATTAGTAAAGCCATGCCAATTAGTTGGAGCTCGAATCATCTAATTAGACCAATCACTCCAAGCGTTACATAAACAACACTTTCATTATTTGTATGTATAAGAAATATGTCATGTTGCAAATTTCCATTGCTAATTGAAACAATTAAAGATGGAAATTGATTCCAATGCAAGATTTCTTTTTAAAATAATTTTTAAAACTACTAAGTACACTAAAATAGAAAGTGTAGTAATAAGAATTTATGAGAAATCTATAATACCCTAAAACTTGGTACGCTACAACTCACTATGCATCCCTAACTTCTACTAATACATCAGACATCTCAAACAACCTATTAACTTCTCCACATAGATATAAACCATCAATAACCCATAATAACTCCAATAAATATTCATAAATGTTCTTAACATCCATAATCCATAAGAAATTTGACTACAAGATCAATCTTTAAATAACCTTATTTAATGTACAATTATAATAATTTCTCAATCGATAAATCTATCTCAAGAAAACTAAATAACAAAGTTTTATATTCATTCACTCATTATAACCAACTGGTATCAATAACCCACACACACTAATAGAAGAAGTCTCAGATGACTTATCATAACCTGAAATATAGAATAGAAGCAAAGAGCTAAAAGCTTAATAACATAACGAGCCAATTTGCCTACTAACCAACTAACTCCACACTCTTACTCAAATTACACGAAGCCATTTCCATCATCATAATATATACATGTATATATTCACGATGATTTGCTGCATCACCTTAAATTTTCAAAGTCATTGTACTAAATTTCATAATTGTCATGACCAGTACCTGTACCCAAAAATTTTAAGATATGATGAGTTGAAGCTTAGTATGAAATACGTTAAGCACATGTCTGTGAACATACAATTCAAATCGCATATGCACATGAATACATAATACAATTGTGCATCAATCATCCATTTAATTATATTTATTTTAACCTGTTAAGCAACATAGGGGTACTCACAACCTCACAATACGTATAATACTATACTGTATAGTATTAGTTTTGGGTCTTCCCCAATACCCTAAGAACCAAAGAACAACCTAAATCTACTTAGATTATTTCCAAGCAAGACTCCAATTAGGACACCATCATGCAATGATCATTAAGATGCCGACAAAGGTCTAGTCCTCCAAGTCTCTTGGGCCCAACCAAGTACATGTAACATACATTCATTTAAAGTCTATTAATTATTTAATCCAGTTATATCACTATCCTAACAATACAACCAATAAGGAAGCATCTCGTACCTAGTTTAGCTACAGCTCTAGAATCCAACTCTATCACAATCCTAGAACCTGATAATCAAAACAAACACTAAACTCAGTCCCCATCTTTCCTATACCACCTCTTCACTCACTCATAACACCCTTAAACTCTCTCCCTTTTAGCTTAGGCCCTTAAGGAAAACAAGGATCAATACTTGTGGAAAGACGTTTAAAACTGTTTATGTTGGATAAAATTAATATAGAAATATGTAATAAGAAATCAACAAACAAAAACGAGTTTTTGGAAACCAAGGAAAAGAGAATTTTGAACTCCCTATGTACTACTATACACATGATAAGCATCTCAACTCGGTCTCAAAACACTCAATCTATTGTTGTCTCATATACTTAGCCTCCTAACTTCCCTTTCTTCAACTTATGTCATTGAGAGATGCTAGGATAAGAGAATAAAATATTGTTTTGAGAGATTTTTTATTGTTGAAAAAAGTTTAGAAATGTGCTAGAGAAGATTAGGAATAGAAAATAAAGCCCGAAAACAATTGAAAGACGAAGAGAAAACAATTCTACGTTAGATTGCACACTTGGCGTTTGGATGCTACATCATGTAGCATCCAGATGCCAAGGTTCTGGGAGAGTTTTCTCCTTAGCATCCAAACACTATTGGGGGAGGCATCCAGATGCTGTGCAATAGTCTACAGATTTTTATAGACTACAATGCATGACTTTTCCCCTAAACCAACCCCACTTCAACTCAATTTAGAAATAGCTACTCCCAACTTAACAACCCAGCACTAACACAACTCCAACCACTCAAAACACAATTCAAAATACTTCTATAACCAAATCTTATCTCAATTCTATCATTCAAACCAAACTCAAAGAAACAACGTGTACAAGGAAATTGTCGAATTCTTACCTTTGGAGATTCGTTACTTGTGCTTCCATCATCGAAAATTCGCTGTAGGATATGCGTAGAACCACTCTAGGCTTGTCTTATCCGTTGGCCTATGCAGAAAAACGAATTTCTGACAAAATTGATAAAGAACTAAATATTAATCGATCCAAACAACCTTATCCTAAGATCTTCCACCTTAAACTTTATTATACCACCAAAGGTCTACTATAGAACTTCCTTAAAGACCTTCTCAAATTCTTTTTGGGGCTACCCTACTAAGAAAAACAAGTTTCTAATGAGAATCCATTAAAATTCTATAATAAAAAGGCATTACTTAGCATCTTTCCTAATTCAATGTAGCTAAATCTTGTTGTTTTCACTTCCTTACTTCAAGATTTGTGTGAAACCCTAAGCACCGGGCTAGATGTGAGTTTAAGTTTCACGAAAAAGGGTTTTTGCTAAGCTATGGCATGCTTTTTATAACTAAGGTTCATGAAACTCTTCTATGCCCACAATGCCCCTGTCAATTTTCAAAAATGCCTAACCATGCCCTTACTCCATTTATTTATTTGTTTGTTTATTTTCTTTTATTCTTTCTTTTTTACAAAATCATTTTGTTGGGCTTTTATAAAATCATTTTGTTCTCAAGTATTAAACTATATTGGTTCTATTTTAAGTTAGATGATGAAAAAGTTATTTAAAAAAATAATTATGTAAGCTTTTCTCTCTCCATTTATTTTGTGTAAAGTAGTTTCATTAGTTAGAAATTCAAAGTCCACCAATCAACCTTAACTACTAAGCTTTTTAGGATACCCCAGCAAACCCATACCACTTTCATACATCTATACATATGACTTGAGTAATTTCCTTAGCCAAGCAACCTTAGATCATATAAATTTAGATTGCTATTCTAAAAAAATATTCCATCAAACCTCTATCGCTTTCCTCATTTTATTTGAAAGATTAATTTTCTTAGTCTTTTCTCTAAATTTATATAGCGAGTTTTTACTTAATATTCATAAATATATACCTAGATATTTCTCTAAAAACAATTATTAGACCTAATTATTTGAGATAATATGATTTATTGCTAAAATTTTTATAAATTAATATTTTTTACTCCTAATTTTATTTCTCTTCCATAAGGAATTATGAGTGAAAAATATCAAATGTTTATTTTTCATCATGTAATTATGCTCTAAAGACTTCTTATAGATGACTATACATTAAATTAAGCTTAAAAGTATAAGTAATTAACTTTTATTTAGTAATATCACCATAATCTTAAGGCCCACTGTAATGCTCCAAAATCTAGAATATCACAGACCGCCACGTATCTCTAATCTCTAATAATGCGTCAGGTATAACATTCGACTAAAAACTTTAAATAATACTATAAAAGTCTCCAAATAATCTTATATAATTAAATCTCTAAATAATATTAGAATAATTTTTAGTTAAGAAATATTAAGGTTTAATCAATTATCATTATTACATAAAACTAAATAATCTTATCATTTAATTTCTAGGGATATTCTTCAATACCATATGCCGTCTTCACTCTTCTTATTCCCAAGATAGTAACAATTAGTTCTATAAATTATTAAAGTCAAGTAGTACAACTGTAGATCCTATATTTGAAAATATGATAAGGTGAGACAAAGCCCAATATGTAACACACAACCACACGCGCATAATCAAATAATACATATTCACATCCATAGAATTACAAGCAAGTAATCCACACAATTCATTCATTTATCTTAACCTTTAAGCCGGTAACATAAACACACAATAGTGATCCTCACAACCCGATCACATCATTAATGTATTACAACCTAGTATTTGGGCATGCCTCTTCAGGCCTCTCTACAAACTAACATTAGGCATGCCTCTTCGAGCCTCTCTACAACACCTAGATCCATCTCAAATCATTTTCAAGCAAGACTCCACTAAGGACAACGTGTTGCAAGAATCATTAGGATTGCTTCCTAGGGATCTGTCACTCTAGACCCCTGAGACGAGCTAAACACAAGCAATAAAAAGATACATAAGCCAGATATATATTTAATTCGTTTTAATTTTTTGATATCCTAACATTCATATACAATAAGTAAGTGTCACATACCTAGATATTTGGAATCTGTTATCAACTAATCAAGCCTAGCTTTAAATCTTAGAAACAATAGATACTCATTAAACTTCTTTAAATAATGCATAAACGATTTTTCCTAACTAAAACTCACTTTTAAACTATTTAAATCTCCTTAAATTCACTTAATGATACATTAAAGGGGTTTACTTTAGATGTAACAAAGGAATAAAACAAAAAGAAGAGGAAAAACTCAACTTGTTGGAGCAAAGCCTACAATATATATGATATAGTCAGGGATACAATTGTATCTTTTTAGTTGTGTAACTTACTAAGTTGTACTTTATTATTGCAAAGGACATGACTAGGGACACGGTCGTGTCTTTCGATTGTATAACTGTTTGATCTACCTGCTTATGTTACCTACTACAAGGGACACGGCCAAGGACATGGTCTAAAACCTATTTTATCTTCCAACACTTCAACACATGAATAAAAACACCCTTAAATTATTAAAAACAATCCGACTCCTTAACAAAAACCTCATTAGTAATACACCACAAATTCCACATCTCTAAACCCCTTAATTCAAAATCAATATTTACTTCATCAACATCAAAATTTTCTATTACTTTTATCACTTTAACCACCAAATCATCACTAAAAGCTTATACATCAAAATTTCCATTACTTTTATCACTTTAACCACTAAATCATCGCCAAAAGTTTATTAAATAGTAAGATTATAAGAAAAATCTACGGTATAAGGGATATTTTACCTTGATTTTAATGATTCTTTCAAGTTCTTTGTTTTCCCATAACCGATCAACATATAACCCTAAAATATCAATGCGTATCACTTAAATTTAATCAAAACCTGAATTATATAATTAACTCTTCACTTACCATTGAAAGTTTCTAAAGATTGTGTAAACCTTATGATTCCTTTCTTTAGATAAGTTATACTACTAAGAGAGATTTAAAATTAATCTAACTTTTTCCTCTAAAAACAAATAAATTTTAATAAAATACTTGACATAACTTGAGGGTTTCCTAAGTTTGTAGTAGAAGAGTCATATTTGTTAATAACAAGAAGTCTAAATGACCTTTTAGGAAATAACATCATATATATTACGTATTGGCTAGGTTAGGAAACTTATATGCTTTCGATATTATCTGTCATTAAACCATAGCTCAAGACCTTAATACCTCTTACTTATAACTTAGTCATTTTTTATTCTATTTTTATAATTTTTATTATTTTATAGTCCTCTTTTTTTATTATTATTATTATGGGGTGTTACAGCTATAATCAAAATTCAAATGACGAATGACTAAACTAACAAAAATTCCATAACTTAATTCCAGTTCCATGTTAACCATTCATTATATTATCAAGTAAAAAATATAAAAATTAGAAAACTTTAACCAAGAAATTGGTTCTAATAATAGAATGTAAACTGATTCTAGATTTATTTGTGTAATTACATGGTTCTTTATATTAAAAGCTATGCATATACAAACTTTTCAACTAAAATAATTCAATATGATAATAATACAACTAGCCACAACTATAGCAACTATCAATCACAATTCATCTACCCCCAACTTTAATATTCATAAAATCTCACTTCTAACTCTTAAGACAAATAACATCTTTATTATGAAAACAAAAAGGCAAGAGTATAGTTAAGGGTATAAGCAATTCTCACTAAGATGTCGAGAAACTTGCTGGTTACCAATACATTATTTTTGTAAGATCCTACACCTCCAATATATAATACCATGTTATCTTCACATGAAACAGAAACACATCAAACATATCAAAATCAAATGATAAAATAAGGACAAAAATAAAGAGATAGTAAGTTGCAAGTGCTCATTTTATAGTCGATAACTTGACTATCTCTTTTACTCATGCTAGATCACACAGATCCATCATATGCTACCAGCCACCAAAAGTTTCTCATCTACATAGTGCTTCAACAAGTCTCCATTAACTTGAAAAAGGACATTAGTATCTCTCTTAATTTAAATAGTTCCATAAGGGAAACTTTAGTTAATTCAAATAATCTTAAGCACCTAAATCATTTGTGAAGCATAACTTTAGCTAAAAGTTATACAACAATGTTCTTTACTTGAGATGAAAACTCTATTGAAGTATCTTCTTATCATGCCATCTTTTGGTTATTTTCTTTATAGTATTGATACTCTTAAACGCCTCATTTCAAATCTCCTCTAACTTATTAAGTCGAAGTACTTATAGCATTCTATAAAAGTTTAAAAATTTCATAACCAATTAGATCTTATGCTAGCATACTTTGCCAAGAACCATTTTCATACAGGACATGTCAATTAAGTTTTCCTAAGCAATCCAATAAGCCCAAGCATCATCAAGCTTAAGGATGAGCCCTTGTGTGATAGGCTGAATATCTTCTCCAAAATTCACTTAAGCTATCAATTTAAAGGGGTAATGAAGTATTGCCAACTTAAGTCTCACTCCATATGTGGAAAGCAAATTATCAAGCTACTTGTTACAAGAGTGAGTAACCCATTAAAGATAACACATGGTATCTTAAATTTGGTGAAGATGTTCCTCTTCAAGAACTTAAGGACAACCTACGTGTCTTTTGCTAAAAGAATGATAATTTCAACCTATTTTACACATAATTGATGGCATCTAGGATATAGTTGTTCCAAAAACATGTGGGGAGCAAACCTATGGGATTAATTCCTCTCCCATCTAATAACCTTATCACAAAAAATATTGGTCTAAGACATCTCTTATCTTTCACAAATAATTCTAGAATTCTAATATTAAGTATAAGCATACATAGATGTCAAAAATACTTAAAAGGGTGAGACAATAAAATCTATATTAAAGTAATCTTGTCGTAGTCCTCTCAGCACCAAAATGTCAGACTAACTTCTTATATGTGGTAATGGTCCAAAACGTTAGAGAACACTTCAATGATGAGTTTGTCTTTCTCACTGTATTCTTAGAATCGTTATCTCAAATCTCAGTATTGTATTATGTTGCATGGTCATGATCTCAAATGTAAAAGAATACTTTATTGATGGTAACTTATTTTTCTTATATACAATGCTTAAGGGATTTTTAGCTACTACATTTTCAATGTCCATCTTGTCTCGAATCTCGATGTGGAATTCTTACAAAAGCAAGATCTACTTGATTAGTATACACAACAACTTTAGACCCATTAAGATCGAACCTATATTTGTTGCTACTAAATACTACAATAAGGAGCTCTTTCTCTATGTTGGCATTTAAGCGTTATTGAGAGTTTTGTTGTAAAGTATTAGAGGGTAAAATTATAAGCTTCTATATAAGTTCAATGCCATCTCTTCAATAAACAAATAAGCCAACTTTGCATCCATACTCATTAGTATCTCACCAACAGTTGCATCCATCATCATCTTATATCAAGAACCTAATACATTTGACACAACTTAGGGGATGGTCTAGTCGTAGCAGACACCGTATATAGCATAAAGGACCATAGATTGGTTACCCTTCCAATCATAGACTGTTCATACAATATACAAGACTTCTACAACCATTAGCTTCCCAAAGGCAAATAGATTAAGATAATATCATAACATACTCATATATATACATATATATATCATTTAAACTATAAAGTTTACACTAAGTCAAGATCTAGTACATCAGTATCTATAACATGGTCAAAATGAAATACAAATAAAAGTCTATATACTAATGTTCTCCTGACTCTTCGAATGTCTCACTCCTGCCTAGAGCATCCATGCTAACCTCTGAGATCCTACGGCTAGCATTGACAAGAAGATAATCCTGCATCAAAAGCCTAAGAGGGTGTAAATTAATACTTAGTGAGTAAAACCCTCAACCACACAAATAAGCAAGTTCTAAATACATTAAATTCAAGCATATGAATAAACGAGCAATCAGTATGCTAAAACAATACATATAATTAACTAACTATTGTACGTAACTCAGATTTAACGCCCTCCAAAGTCAAGGTTAAAGAAAACATGGCACCAATCAGACCTGGGTATTATACTAGAACTTACTTTTCTATGAAACTCCACATTTCGTATTTAAATAAATTATTTCTTTTATTTTCATAAAAACCAAGTTCTAAATATAATTGTGAGTAGGCCTCCGCAATCTACACTCACTACTAAACAGAGGCCTTTGGACTTGACTTTTAGCTAGGTGGTTGGTGCCTCTAACGCCTAGTGTTTCTATGGGCTAAGGTAAAGTCATATAGTACGAGTGTATCGTACTAAAGCATTATACTTATAAATAACAACCCCCATATGGCCTCTCCTTACCTTCGTATGATGTAACAGTTGGAATTAATTTATGTAATACATGTCAATGCATGTTCCAATTTTATCTCATCAATCAAGTATAGTTAAGTCCAATTATTATCTGATCAAACAATACAATTACTATCCAATTACTATGCACCAAGCATGTCGTTATCAACATTTTAAAGTAGTTTCACAATTTAGCAAACAATAGCATGCACAAGTTTTTCCCGACTCTACACAATATTTAGTTAATAATGTCATTTAAGTTCACTAGTTGTAAGTACACGCAAGCATGGAATCATAGGGAAATTACTCACTTGGCCATGTCGTCTTGCACTAATCGTAATAATCGGTCAGAAGATCCAAACCCTCATTGAGATCACCTAATCATTATGAGATAAAAACGATAATAAGTAATTAAGTTAACTAGTATTTCTAGATAATTATTTACCTAATTCTACTCAGGTTACTATCAATTTTTATTCGATTAAACTTTATTGCTAATCGTATGTAACTTTTTTATTTTATTTCCAATATTTACAAGCTTATAGTTATTTTTCATCATTTTTGGGCGTACGTTCACATGACAAGGTTCATTTTGGATGTTAAGACCCGTGTTTTATAATATGGATTTAATTTATTGAAATTTTAATTTTTGAAGCTTGAATATTCCTATTGTCTATTTTTATATTTTTATTTTGGTACTTTATGATTTAATTAACCATTAAATTTTTATATTTTGATGTTTTTACACTATTATTGCTATTTTATGTACTTAAATAAGGTTAACTCAAATTGACATGCGTGTTATGGGTTTATGGTGGTTTCGACCCATATATGCACATATGTGTATATATCATATATTTTATTATTTTATTATACAATCTTATAGTATATTAAGTAATTACGTTATAATTTACTTATGTACAACTTTTATACTTATGTACTTATATATCCTATACGTATGTTATGTGTATGCATACTTCTAATATACTTGTATGTATACTCGTACATATACCTATACATATACATATACCCATACATATACATGTATTTACATACGGTAATATACGTATTTTTGTATGTCCCCCATGCCCCTTTTAGAAATCTTCAATTAATCCATATCTTTGCCTCATGGGTTTAATTAGTAGGCCATGTGCATGTACACTTAGTATTTTCCTTATTTTAGGTTATGTACATAAAAGATATTTATGTATAAGGGTATCCATACATATGTACAAGGGTATCCATACATATGTACATCAAGAATACCCTTATATAAGCATACTTAAGCATATGTACATGTGTTACTTCTACACTTATATATATATATATATATATATATATATATTATACTAAGTATTTTACTAAAATTCATACATGAATATCTCACATGTATCCATATGATATATGTACATATGCATTTCTACTCTTATACCTATGTATTTCTATACTCCTATGTATGGATATAGAGATTTTTATCTTCAATAACATATATGTACATATTACATGATAACTCCAAGATTAATATAACCTAAACAACTAATTACTAATTAAGATGAAAGATTATATGAAAACATACATCTTTTTCCTTTATAATATGAAAAGGAAAGCAAGTATATATGGTATAGTAGTTGTGGTAGTAGTTGAAGTTGTGAAAATAAAATTGAGAAAGTATTGTAAATAGAAAAGCAAGGGGAGGGTCGCAGTTTTGGTTGAGAGGGAAAAGAGGTTTCTTGCGTTTTAATTTATGCTTTTATGGCAGAAACAAATGGGGTCTAGGATGTTTTAATTGTAGGCAGCCAGAAGAAGATAAGAAAGAAAAAAATACATGTGAAAAATGAGAAGAAAACTTTAGAAAAGAGAAGAAATTTCTAGTGAAAATGACATTTGTTGATTTAGTTAAATGTTGACTTAGTCAACTCTCTTAAATTTGTATGAAATTAATATACATAATAAGAAAATTAAGAATAATTAGGAAAAAATTTAAGGAAATGAAAGGAGATATGGAGTTAAATGAAATAATTAGTAAAAATAGCTATTGGAATCTTTTTATAGATATTTATATCCCTATGTAGGATTTAGTATCATACTTAATGTAATTAGCACGAAAAATATAATTTATAATACTAACATTGCTTATATGTAGTGTAAACATTAACTAAACACTTAAATCTATATAATACTAACTTAGTTATATACTTATGAGACTAACATGATTTATAATGCAATATCCTAGTTTTTAATAAATTAAATTAGTATTGTATACATTTATGAATAACTGAAAGTTATCTTGATCATTTATTAATGATTTTGTATAATTTGGAATGCTAAGGATATATTATCAATTAGGGTTTTAGAGTAGATTACAGTGAATCGATACTTTTATATCTTTAAAGTTATAGTTTTAGGGTTTTTATCACTTTTGGGAGCAATCTTTAATATTTATATACATTTAGGGTTTAAAAATTTTATACGTAATTGAATCTCCGATTGTTATCTTGGGGTTTTTCTCTTAACTAGTCTTGTCGACTCTTAGAGTCTTCTAATGCACCAAGGTCTACCTTAAGTATTAGGTTGAAAATTTTAAGGGTTTACAATATTATAGAAAATTTCCACTCGTAAGAGAAAACTTGTAATGCCGACATAATTTTAGTGATTCCTTATGTCTTTCCATGTACTATATAAGGACTCTCCTCCCAACCATGGTCAAGCATTACACGTACTTTACACATGGGGTATAGGAATGATAACTAAGGTGTTGATCTTATTGCTTATCATTTCTCTGTTCCTTTCATCCTATAGACTTTCACTTTAAGCTAAACTCATAAATGATTTTCATTTAGTGAACTTTCCCTTTTCTCCTTTTTATAGTGTAATAGAGTTATTAATTCTTTATGCATTCTTAATGATGTAGCAAAAGAAAATTAAGAAGAAATTATTTAAGTACACAAAGTTCTTAGTAAACATCCCTTGGCTGCAAATCTTCGCCAACTTCTTCTCTCATTGCATATATTTTGGATATTTAAGGAGGTCTTTGAAGAAATGTACTTTATGTGAGATCCTATAAGATTAATAATTTGAACTGAGCACCTAAATTTAGTGATATCATGAGAGATATCCATTTGAGTGAAAATACAAATCCCACAAAATTGCAAGTAGGGTATAAATACCTAACTTTAGAATTTTAGTATAAGTTTCTCTATTTTAGTTGAAATTTACCAAGGAGCCATAACAACTAGTTGAAATAATCTTGTAAGCTTAGATGTTGAAAGTGAATCATTAAAATTTAATAATATGATTAATGTAATCCCTATTATCTTGACAAGCTAGCTTAAGAACAACTAAATTTTTCCTAAGACTATACGTACATATGGATTAGATTAATGAGTGAAAATTTTTCCAATGATAATTTTAGTTGTAAATTCAATGTCTAAAAATGAAATATGTATATATATATATATATATAAAGAGAATTTCTAGAAATGAAATATATAAAAAAAAAAAGAAAGAGAGAGAAAGAGAGAAGGAGAGAGAGAACTACAAGCCATGCATATGTATATATATATATATATAGATATATATATATTTATATCCATATGGAAATAACGGTTGTAGGTACATGTATATATATTATTAGTAATTATTAAATATTGTAATTGCAAATAAATAAACAATAGTAATAAAAAAATGTTATACTAATTTAGTTACCAGTAGACTAGAAGTAGCTTAGTGATATGTAGTGTTTATTTCAACCATATAAAGGACACCTAAACTGGAGATGTTACAATTTCATTAGATCATAATATGCTCCTCGACACGTAGACAATATACAACCATAAAGTAAACTAGAAATGATTTACAACAAAATGTCCTATATATATAAATGTACATCTTACAAGAAAAGAATATATATATAATAATTCCTTTAAACTGCCTCAATTTAGGCGGTGTCAAGGGCTCAGAAACAAAGGCTCGTTTTGCTACATGGAAAAAGAAAACAAGACAAATACTATAAAAAAGATCACCAATAAGCATATAGAGAGAGAAGAACAAGTGAAATCATGGGAGAAAAAGGAATCACCGGGTTTATTGATTTTCTTTTCAGAATTCAAATATTTGGAGCTTTTAGGTAATCTTATCCTCATTAAATTACATTTACACTGTAGATTTTGCAATATTTCCTTGAGTTTGTAACTTTTTCCTTTTATTATGAATTTTCTATTTGTATTTAATTCCACTTAAAGGTGATAATTTGCCATTATATCTCAAATTTTATTACAAGAGAAAGCTTTCCGATAATTTTAAGACAATATTCTCTTAAATTGTGTATTTTGTAAACTTTCCTTTTTTTTTTTCATTGAAATGATGCACTTTTCCCTATTCTATTTTATATTTTTCTTTTCAATAGCTTGTTATTTTTCCATAACTTCAATTTAAAATATAAATATATATAATACACATCTATTCAATTTATAAATTTACTTCAATTTTAATAACATCGTTTGCTGGTCATATTGGGAATGATACCTTACAACCTGTTATAATTTATCTAATAGAAGTATTTTAATAAGGATACTAAAGATGTTTCTTAATATTTTGATCATAATATCTATTGTCAAGGTTTGAGAAATGGGAAAAATTCCTCAAATAAGTGTGATATCATAGGCAAGCCATAAAGTACATAAGTTGTAGAAGGAATAAGAGTAACCGTCTTACTATATATGCTCATCATAGGCTTAATATAGTTACTATATAATTTCGACATAAAAGATATATAAATATATATATGTATGTTTTCTTTATATTAGGAAATATGAGGGTATGAGTTGTCTTCTCAGAATAAAAGTGGCAACCAAACAATTCATATTTGTTGTCATTATGACAAATCCAACAACACTAATTTGGCTAAATTTGACTAAAAATATTACTACAGATAATTGGTAATATTTGTAGGACATACCATTTTACTATGATTTTTCCGAACTTTAACATGATATCAATATGAATGAACCTATGTTTCATTAAAACTGTGATGGTTTATTTTATGGTCGGATTATACCCAAACTTGTTCAAACTGCAGTTTTATAATGTATACTATATTCCATATGCCCATGTATAGATACCCCTAGTAACACTAAAATACTTATTAACCTATGTGCTAGCTTAGGAATCTATAACTAGTACATCAACTTAGCTTACTTCAACATTAGTAGCCATACATGTATAAGTACATAATAGTACCATGTTAGATAAATATGGATCAATATGTAGACTAAATACATAAAGTATAGCTCGTACACCAAATAAAACCACATTTATATACTTTAAGAGTCTTAAAGCACTATATGGAAACATAATATGACGAAGTGTATATATACATTATAGATATATTGTGTCTTTTTAACTATTATACTTAAGAAATTCACATGTTTGTTCATGATTATGCCTACTTAACTATAAATGATTATTCCTCTTCCATATCAATATATTGTAACTATATGGCATATATATATATATATATGTATGTATGTATGTATGTGTATATAAGTATATGAATTAATTATTTTTGCGCCTTCTCTAATATGTGGAGATTTAGTACATTGAGTTAGAAAGTAAGTTAGAAGCTCCACTATGTAGGAACTTTAAACTATAATCAACTCACAGGATGCATTAGAAGGTTCTTGAACAAGGGTTTCAAATTTAAACACACTCAAAGGATAAATCAAAGGTCTCTTAGACAAGAACTTCAAGGTAAAATGGACTCATGGAGCAAGTCAAAATATACCTTGTTAAGAATCCTAACATTTTCGTAACTTTTATAAAAACTAAATCGAGGCTTTGTATATATATAGGGTTTTCCAATGAACAAGGTGTTAACAATACGAGTCTTCCATAGTGAGCGTTAGGATAGGTAAGTGGGATCAGTGCTTCATAGTATTTTGGAGTATGATTTCATAATATCTGAAGACTTTGGTATATATTTGCTTGTAATTATAGTTAGTTGGTTATGTGTATGCAATACTTGTGTTTGAGATTTGATTTGTTACAATAGGAACTAAGCTCTATATTATGGTTGTTCTATGAATATTGTGTTTGAATTGTTTAAACTTGGTTGATCACCCTAAAAATGAACTAACTCGAACTTAGCTTAACACCTAACTTAATATACATCACAACTCACTAAGGGCAATGGTTAAGATTCTCAAGCCAACACGGACTTCCTTCAATGAAGATAACTAAAATGATCCTTTCTCCACCCTTAGCTGAACTAAATGACAAAAGAGGAGGTTGAGGTAAGGTTGGGGGTAGTAGATCGAAGATAATCACGGGAGGAGGGTGTTCTCCATTGTACAAGCTTCGTATTTGCTTATATATGCACCGCATTTAACTAACCTGATCAAAAACCCTGTTTATGATGTGTTGAATACATAATTCTGTTTCCACCCCAATGGTTATCGCTCATTCTCCTATAGTTTGTTTTGTAAGTTCCAAAGAGATTACAAGTACTTACCCAAAATTAGAGTACTAGTAAATTGAGATGAGGAGTAAGGCGAAACAAAGAATGGCTAGTTATGGTCCTTAGTATTGAGTTTCTTAACTTTAAGGAAAACTACATAGGTTTCCTCAGAGAGCTTAGTAGTTTTTTATATTATAGTTTGTAAATGAAATGATAGGTACCTATATGATTTACTACCACTCTTTTGTAAAGTTGAATTTCAAGTTTATTTTTAAAGATTATTCCATAAGTTTATGTCAAACAGGTATCGAATTAAATGCTTCGAAGGGGTAAGTCGAGTACGTTTAGTGTGAATTAGGTCTAAAATAGTAGCTATAAAATTAGTTTCTATTTTATAATGGCTTACACGGCGAAACTGTTATGACTGTACTTTTTCAAGGCAAGACTGTTACGACTTTACTTTTTCGAGGCGTAACACTCTATGAAGTCTTCTCATAGTTTTTATCAAATTCACTGCATGTTAGTTAGATTAACTTTTTCTTACGTGGAAAAAATTTCCTTTAAAAACATATTTGTGCATACTTCCTGTAAAGTGTTGAAATTTTTTATATTATTTATATGAGCTTAACTCCTTAGGTTAGATGGTAAGGTCCAAAAGGTCTAATCTATATTGGGATGATTCTGATCCATCTACCTCCAACTGTTCTTAGGAAGGTATATGTACACTAGGTTACTGGCCTTAGTCCTATTAACTAACTCATTTAAGATGATCATGAAATGAGTAAGTTTTGTGTCATTCGTTGACCACCTAAATGATTCAACGAACGCCATTATGCCCAAAAGCTTATATATACCTAATCTTTCATCCTAATTTGCAACTCTTAAAAAGTACTAAAAAACAGCATTACTCTATAGAACTTTTGTTTTCTAAGATTAAATAAGTAGTTTATGCTTGAGGTCTCCTAAAGCTGTATCTCCTGTCACTTGTGCATTTGAGACACTAAGATTGTATATTCCTCTACCCTAGCTCTTTCTCACCTAATCATCCCTTTAGGTATCGTTTCCATGTTACTTCTCTAAAACCATATGTAGCGTGCCACTCACATAGTATATACATGATTACTCTAGTCAAACCCTTATATCTACACTTCTTCATGAGACTATTGACTTAACGGGGAAATCGATGTAATGTATAACGCGATAGATGCAATATTTGTAAGAAAATAGAGTTTCAATAATTCACAATATTCAATCATCCTCAATTAGTCTATTTATAGGCAAGAAAGACCCTATCAACTATGGAAAATACACAAAAGATGCATATCGATATCCTATCATCTAAGAAAGTATATAAAAACAAATCTTCTTGATTCCTAATATATCAAAATCTATCTTTATCCTAAATAAAACAGCTCAATATCTAATATATAATAAAATATAATTTCTTCATTTCTAAAGATTCTAATATCTTTGAAGTGTCAAATGAGGAAATAAAAATATATGAAAGGACTAAGATGAATAATCCAAAAGTAAGAAGTATGTTGAAGCAAATATCCTTATCCATATTCAGAAACTAAATATAATGTCAGAATCAACTAGAAGCTTTAACGAATTAGGACCACAAATAATAAGAACCGCAAGTCATATCTCAGAAGCATCTTCTTTCCATGCAAATCTTCAATGTCCATCTTTAGGCTTGGTTTATCTTTTGATCACCACCATATAGTGTCTTAATAAGGAAACTACATAACATTTAACCCTCCACTAGTAGATCGATATCTCTTAAAATTATTTATACTAACTTTAGGAATGAAATAAGAGATATAATTTATGATCTATGATTTAAAATACAATATATACATATATATTAGATCACTATATACAATTAAACTACATATATAATCACACCTTAACTTCCTTAAAATTATAGGAAAGAAATCTTTGACTACTAAAACATTTAAGAAACAACTAATGGCTTAGAAAATGAATCATACATATATATATATATATATATATTATAATGTAAGTACATATAATATATCATATATATAATATAATATAATGCAAGTACATATAATATGTATAATATATATAATACAATATAATATTATATAATTAATTAATTATAAATATAAAAAAAATTCAAAAAATAAAAACAAAAAACTTGGAAAAATAATTAAAAAAAAAAGGAATAGACCATCCTTTGGCCTTAAGAGGCTCGTAAGGCCATAGATCTACAAGAAGGGTAAAATGACCTACATTTTGGACGTCCCCCACCTTAAGGGGGTTACATAACCTTTAAGGTAGTAGGTAACCTTTGTAACTCCCATTTTTTGAAAAAAGGAAAAGACAAAAGGGTTAAAAAAACCTATTAGGTTACGTTTAAGTCTCATGACCAGATGGGTTTTTCACCTTTCTTTTTTTCTTTTTAATTTAAGAGAGCATGTACACCACCCTAAGGGGGGTTGTCATGGGCATCCGTTAGCCACTAACAATGGGTTAAACAACTCACTTTAATATGTGAGTCACAACTTATTATCGTTTATATGGCTACTCCAACCATCCTAAGGGTAAGAGGTGGTTAGAGTGATTTTTTCTTTATTTTTCATTTTTTTAATATTTTAATTTCCTAAAATATAATTTATCTATAATTTTATTTTTTTATCATTTATTTTGTATAATTTTATTACATTTCAACTCAATGCATTTTTCAATTTTTTTAAAAAAATTATTCATAATTTTATTTACTTTTTTAGCATTTTTCTTTATTAATTTTAATTAATAAGCTTTTTCAGTGCCACATGTTTGACATGTTAGCATTACGTATTCGATGACATGACATGTAAGCACAAATTAATGGTGTTATAGCGACACGCATCTCTTATTCGAATCAATTTGCATAATATTGACTATTTATTTAAACTTTTTAAAACGTGATACTCTATTTAAACTTACTTTCTGTGAAAGATTTGTAATTTCCTTTTACTCCTAATTAACTGAAGACAAAGGCTCTATAAACAAGATTTGATTATGTATGGATCTAAAACCCTCATTCAAATTTACTAAAAATTGCATCAATTTTCCTTGAACCTCAAATCAGCACCATAAGTACAATATTTAAAACATCTAAGTACATGTTGGATAAGAATTTAAAGCTTATAACTCATCCCAATACCTTTTAAACTTATTAAAATATATACCATTCGACTTATTTCCTTATATCAAATTGCTAATTTCTTGTTGCAATTGGAAGATGAGTGGTCCATTACCTTTACAGTATTGTTTTACTACCTCTTTCCACAATCCATAAGTCAACTTTACATATAAAAATTTTGTAAATACTCACTAGAAATTGACTTTAAAATCCAATAATGTATTATATCATCACATCTAATAATGTACTATGTCATCAAATTTTTTCTTGTAAAGAATTTTCATTGGGATTCACAAAACTTCCATCTATAGAACCTATTTTAATTTCTCTCTTAGGTACATTCTAATTGGTTAACCCTAAGAAAGATAATTCGGTTAATTAAAAGTGATGTTCCCTATGATCATTCTAGGATATTTTGAACTCAAAATATACAAAGGATCAAAGTTAATCTTATCTCCTTGATCTCGTTTTGATTCATCTGATTATTCATTTCAAACTAGTATAACTGCAAACTAATACAAAGATTGCACAGAAAAGATGTATAGATGATAAGATGTTACCTTAAGCTCTAATGCCATGTGGAAAAATTGATGAATTCGTATAACACCCTAAAACCTATTATACTATTGCCTGCTACATATCCTTATCATTTACTGATACATTAAGCATAAACTTCTACTAAAATCTTTAAAAATTCCTATAAAGGTATCCAATTAATTTCAAATAAAATTTAATTCCTCAAATAATTCAAAACAACTACAAAGTATATTTCACAAATTATGAACAAGAATGTACTAATTGTAAAATAAACTCTAACGATTCTAGCTCGAATTTATTCTTACATTGGAAATTGTAGTTGCCACTCTCCACCTTGAAAATCTTTATTATTGTATCTAATTAGATAGACATTGAAGTTTCTACTCAAACCTACACTTGAAAAATGTTATGGGATGAGTTGAAACTTAGTATAAAATGCGATAAATACATGTGCATGAACAACATATCAAAAGTCACATACATTACAAGTATACACCAATGTATCATGCACAAACAACTGGTTATTATCTTAGTTTTAACCATAAAACAATACAAGGATACTCACAACCCCAGCATATATATATCTATATATATATAATTTATCATATAGTATCATTGTTGGGTCCTTCTTAATACCTTAAAGACTAAGAAACCATGGATTATCCTAACTACCCAGATCATTTCCATGCAAAACTCCACTCAGGACAATGTGGCACATTGTTCATCATCGGTCCTTTGAGTCCCTTAGGCCCATCTAAGCATACGTAAGACAAAAATTTAATATCAAATAATTAATTACATTTGGTTAAAATTTTCTAACTTAGCAATTACAAATAGTAGATAAGGATCCTACACTCGGTTTAGCAACAATGTAAACAATTCTTGAATCAACTTCCATTTGTGAAATGTAACATAAAATATAACATTTTTTTTTTTAGTAACCTATTGGTAGAAGGCAAGTGCACCTATTAGTTTACAATATAGCGAATATGAGTCTAAGTATCAATTCTTCGGGGACTAATTTGATTACTTGTACTTTACCCTTTTCGTAATATTTAACCTAATAATTTTAGTCAAGAAAAAATTCAAGAAAATTAAATCTAAATTGAAACTAATTAAATTAATATGCAAAATAAATAAAAATTAAAGATATTGATAATGCATAAATTTAATATTTAATTATTAATCACCCTATAATAATAAAGCACATATCAATCTTATCTTAATTTATTGGACTGCAAGAATTCCTAAAATATATTAATATTTCTCTCAAGATTACTAATACTTAATCTTAGAATAATTAATTGAAATCTTTTTTCTAATTAAAAACCCTATAATAGCATCAATGATTTGTGAATTCTCCTATTAAGTCACCTTAGTACAAGAAGTTATGTTGTCCTATCTCTAAGATTGCAAGTAACTTATCTAATTATGCTATAATCTAATTATATAAAGGGATTTCTCAATTTTTATATAATATCTAATATTCAATCAATATTAACTCAAAACAATACAAGAATACGTAATTAGATTACATAAATTAAAAATCATAGATTGATAAAAGAGAAAGAAACTAATTTCATAGAAAACTAGGGCTTGTAATAATTGAATATTAAAAAGAACTAATCTATAATATTAAGAAAATAAAAAGAGATGAAGAATAAAAGAAAAAGAAGGATGAGACTCTCAAATCCTAAAATTTGAATAAATGAATACTAATAATTATTAGGCCATTTTGATCTATTTATATATCATGGAATTTTGAAATATATCTTCAATATATCTTAAATATCTCCCTGCTTATCTTTTTAAAATAAATCTTCAATTGGTCCAGTACGAAAGAATATTTTGCTTTCCAATTTAATACATGACACAGCTTTAATTTTATGCTTCCCAATAAATGCTTCATGTGTCATACAACTTTAGTTTCATAGAGATCACATGACCTCAATTTGTTTCAAACACAGGCTACGATTTTCCTTTCAAATTACTTACAATATCAATAACTAGAAGACTTATAGCAATGGGCAATATATTTCATATAGTAATTGCTTAACACGACGGGACTTCAAATCATAGATAATTGGAAAATTTGTTAGACATGGAGACTAAACTAATGTTGCTGCATTTCAAACTTATAGGCTTTTAGAATAGGATTGGAAAATAAATCACATGGGCTAAGATTTGCTATCATGCTGTGACCAAACATTTAGCTAAAATTTGGGCTTCAACTCCAATCACCAAACGTATTGGTCATTGGCTTCATAACGTGTTGGTTTAATTTCAGACATGATTAAGTCAAAAGGTCATGCAACTTTCTAACCTTTATCTTATATTTCAATATAGTATGACATGACCATGTTAAATGGTTGTATAACTTTCTGGTCATTAAATTAATCAGTGCAACTCTAGCATAATCATGTCAATCGATCGTGTTGATCCTTAAAATCTCATAACTTTTTTAATTCAACTCCAAATTAAGTGAAACCTAGTTCCTTTTTTTTCCTTTTCATCTCAAATACTTATGAAAGCTTGAAATTAAAATATTATTTAGTTAAGCACCAAATATTCACAAAATATGCACAAAAATACCAATAAAACCATAAAACCAATTTTATAAATATATGTGATAAAGTACTTATCACCTATGTTTTACATCACAATTTGATAATCTTATGTTCAATTAATCATTCCATTAACTTACTTTAGACGATATAAGCTAGAGTATATTTTGTAGGTCCTTAATAAATCTTTTGTTTAGTTAGGTAATTTAGATTTAGTATTGTATTAATTAGATAATAACAAGGAAAGGGAATAGAAAAAAAATAAGAGAATTGAAAAATCGAAGGGAAACATGCCTAAAACAAGGAGTAACATGACCATGCTCTTACCCTTATAGGTAGGTACAACCACTAGCACGGTCATGCTTTAAGCCATGTTGGTCAGCATGGCCACTAGCATGCAGTACATAATCTAATATTGGCCTTACTTCATGATTTCTACTTTTTCCTTCATTTTAAACTCTACAAACCTCTCTTGATTCAATTTTTAATCACCTAACAGTCCTAAATCTTCACTTATTCAATCTTTTTATCAACTTATTATAATGGAAAATCAAATGTGTTCCCAAAACATGAAATCAACAATAAGAATTAACAACTTGTTTGCTAACCCTTGCAATAACCATTGATCATGCTACGCTTACAAGATTTGTTTATGATACATCAAATCACGCATTCAATAGTCACAAACAACTCAATTCCCTTCTTATTGAAAATCAAGAAATTCCCTTATCGAATTAGGGTTTTATTTGTTTTTCCCACTTGCAATATCCTATTTCCTAAATCCAATCACTTCTATAATGACACAACACCTTTAATTATAATAGGATCCAAATCAGTGATAAAAATAGAGGTAATCACCTTGTAAGGCCTTACCTGGGTTGTACTCTTGTAGGTTCTCCATAGAAGGTTCTACAGAAACAACAAGACACAAATGAGGCCTTAAGTTATATACAGGCTTTTTATACTTAAGAGTTGAAATGACCATTTTGCCCTCTTGCTTCTCCTATTATTACTAGTTAATGATTCGTCCTTTATTTTCTTTTCTTTTTTTCTTTTATTCTCCTTTTAGTATTTCTATTTTCATGCATTTTACACATCCCTTTCCCTTCCTCTCTCTTAAAAGAACTTGCGTCCTGGAAAATTTACTTAAATCATCGAAAAGCTCTTGATACTTCTTCCTTTTTTCATCTCAAATTCCCATGTGGTTTTTCGTTGTGACTGGTTTCTGCACTACGTCTTTACATATTTTATTTCCCCTTTTTTATAGCTTTATATCCACAATCTTAATAAATCTTTCCATTAAAATGTAAAAAAAGTTGTGCACTTCTACTTATTTTGAAGGTAATCTCCATTTGGTAAGCAGTATCTCCAAATCTCTCCTGAATTACAATCCTATGCACTTAGGATTTAGATTTAACTTCCTTTTAAGTTGAATCTAATTTCTCCTTTCATAGTGAAATTTTTAGTATCTCTTAATTATCAACCTAAGACTCTAGAGTTCTTTATCTTCTATTTGCATAGTTCTTTTGTCATCTTTGAACTGTTAATGTTTAACAGCTTTCACTTTGGTTACTATGTATAGTACCAATTTTAGTTCTACACTTACCTCTTACCTACTTATACCCAAGTCGAGGGCACACACTCTTAGCATAACTTCTTTGACTAACTTCTGGAATCTTAATATACTTGATTGCTTCTACCCTTCAAGGTCTACTCTTTTTTTATTTAAGTATGTATCATGTTACCCAATCATTTCTAAATTTGCTATTAGTCTTGCAATATAAATAGCTCTGTGATGTACACAAGGTATCCTATTAGCATTCGTAAATCTCTAATTAGGGTGTCTCCTTACCTTGCTTTCTACTGTGCTACTCTAATAATATATCATAATTAGAAGTTTCGATCATCTTACCTACAACCATTCTCCATTCGTATTGATATTTCTATCACATTTATCATTAGTTTACCTTGACTCGAAAAACTTAAGCTTTCATAGATTACCATCTTAATAACACTAGGTTATAACTAATAACTTCTAAAAATAACATTTATAAATTTATATTCATTTAACTTCTATCCACATATCTTTTCCTCCAGCTTCTTCATTCCATTTATTTTGTAATCCCTTATTTGGAATTTAGGACTCCAATTTCCTTACTGTTTAGATTTTAGATGCTCACCTGTGACTCTTACATATTCTGAGGTTTTTCTTTAGTTTCTTACTGGATAAACTCTTCATGACTAAATTCCTACTTTTTGTCATTAATTTAGTCTTTACTCCCACCTACTATTTTGCTCTTATCTTCTATATTTCACTTATATTTTTATTTTATTTCATTCATTTCTCCTTCTTATCACATCTCGACTTACTGGTCTACAACAACTTCTATCAAAATTATTTCTCAACTTGGTTAATCCATACACTTCCACCTTTTATGTCTATAGTATTGAAGTTTCCCTTTGTCTAACTTTACCTACTTTTTCATTCTTAACATCAATCTCGACTTTGACAAATTAGAAACATCTACTACCTCTTCTTTGGTTTCTTATCTGTTAACAGCCACCTAGCATCAGAGGTTCTCATGCTTCAATATTCCTACTCATCTTCTTTGCTTGTCCTAAGTTTAACATTATTAGTTAATTATTACTGTCATCCTTATATAAATTTTAATGTTTTTGGTAATGTTATGCTACCATTTTTTTTTAACTTATAGATCACATGTCGTAGTTACATTTTATTGCCAAAAATGTTGATGCTTATTTAAGTCACAAGTATCTTTTTATCTTGTTTAATTGAGTTCAATAATTTTTGCAAGTCCTAAGGTTACTTCATTATTTCTTGTTATTTGTAAACCCCACAAATTTAGCTATTTAAGAGTAGAATTGAACCTTAATACTGTAGAAAACTTAAAGAGTCATTAAAACCGAGCAAGATAAAAATGTAATAAATCATAAATTTAAATATATTATAAATAGTAAAATACCTTAGAAATTGATTAAAACCTTAAATCGTATACTAAAACCCTAAAAAAACTGACTTACACATCATTAACCAAAATTGAACCCAAATTTGATCGAAATCCTAAAATTATAAATATAAACCTATAAAATAATTAAATATTACTCAACAGTAATAAAATTATAGTCGATTGCAATTTTTGACTAAATCGCTTATTCACATGAAATTTTAATGAAATCGCTATAATAACTTGTAAAAATTATAATTATAACGGGTACCAATTAAATTGATAAAATTTCACAAAAATTTGAAAATTAATTTACGAGGAGAATCGTTATAATTTTTATGATTTGAAAAATTACATATATTTGTTAATAATTTTCATTTTCTTTCTATTTCATTTCCAATTTATTTCTTTTCCTTCTTTCCATTTTCACTTTAAGTCCATATCCTGCAAATCCGAAACAAAAAAATCAGCAAAATGAAAGCCAAACAAGCAACTCACGTGATGAAATACAATTACCAAGTGTTGAGCTTAACTAAATGAAAAGATTACAAACGATTACATTTATCTTATCCTTATTAATGTAAAAGATTGGAAATTATCTTAGCTTATAAATTAAGCTTGCTGCTTACGTGAAGAAAGAAAAGAAACAAAACAAAAATCTAGAAATTAAAGTGGAAAGCAAACTGAAGAAAAATTTTCTGGAAACAAACGTAAGAAAGAAAGAAAGAAAGAAAGAAGGGAAAGAAGAAGGAAATAATTAAAAGAAAAAGGTAAGTATTTATTTTTATGTAGATGTATATTATATATACATGTATAAATAAAGTAGTTGTATAGTATTTTTATACATATAACATAACTAATACAAGTCTATGTACATAAATACTTAAAGTTAATTAAATATGTATGTATAAGGTTATGTATCTATACATGTATGTACATAGGTATATTATATGGGAGAGTATGTATTATGTATTTTTTTTAGGAATACATATAATTAGTATTACGTATTTTATTAAATAACTATAGTATATATGTATATTTTTATACCGTAACTATATATATATGTGTATCCATGTATAATTATTTTAGTATATATATATATAATCGTATAGTACTTATATATATTAGTATACCTACATGAGTGGTAATTATATGTATATACCGAATATATATATGTATTTATATGTATGTACATATGTAAGACTTATATATATATAAATATAAATACATGAATACATGAATATGTATATAAGAATATGTTTATTTTCGATAAATACATATACATATATAATACGTATAATATATATATAAGTAGTATATCGAATATATATTAGCATATATAATATATTTAATATATTTGTAAATATGTAAGGTGTATATGTATATATATATAATACTATAATTAAAGATTTTTCAATAAAATAAATTATAAAATATATATATGTGTATAATCGTAAAGTACATAAGAGAAATAATAAATAAGAAAATGAGAAATAGTAAAAATAATAAAGGTAATAATAATGATAATAATCATAATAAAGTTAAAAATCTCAAAAATAGGAAAATATACTCAAAATAATAAAAATATCAAATATATGATTTAAATAATTATTAAATCATAAATATGTTAAGAAAAAGAGAAAATCAATATTTTATAATTTTTAAACTTAAATAATAATTTTTGTGATATTTTTATATCACAATTTACGCTACGAGTTACAACGTCCAAAACGGACCTCGTTACTACAAAATACGCTCAAAAACGATCAAAATGGACTATAAGTTCATAACGATCCGAGCTAAAATGAAAAAGTTATACATAAAAAAACTCGAATCGATGATTTCACGTAAGTCAATAACTGATTTAAGTAAATAATACAATTTAGCATACTAGTTTAGTTATTCCCAAACTTATTACTTTCCATATTTCTCTAATGTTAGGTGATCCTGAGATCGAGACTGACTTACCCTTAGACTAATACAATCCTTAACATCATTTATGACTAAGTGAGTACTCTCGATGACTCTATACTTGTTTTGTGCTTGTAGTTAGTGCACATGAATTAAATATTAATAACTTGATGCATGGGGCTTTGGGTTATGCATGTGATTGATATTGATTGATTATTGTACAAAATACTGTTAAATATGATTATATAATTGATTGTTGCATTATTTGGATGATTTGTTGATAATGTTTGACCATCTCATAAATTGACTTAATCATATTAAACCAAACAAAAATTAAACGGATCATGCATAGATCACGAGCATTCCATATAATGTTCCGGCCGTCACCTCACGCATTGGTAATGAAGGGCCTTGGAGGGATGTATTCCCATATGATTTGATTAGTACAGTACAGGAGCATTGGTACAACAAGACCCTACCCTTGGCTCGCGGGTTCTATTGGCGCTGGAGACGCTAACCATGGGTAGTTGGGGGTTGCGTCTAGAGACCACCGCTGTAGGGTGTGAGCGTGGACTGCGTAAGCCCGTTCACCGCTAGACTTGGATATTTGTTTATTATTGACTGATGGAAGTAGAAACCTGTTCTATGAAACAGGGAATTCCTATATAATGATATGAGGGTAAAAACCCAGGCGTTAGAGCCCAGTTGTGATTGGTGCCGACGTATTTCCAACCCTTACTTCGAAGGGCGTTAAATTCCGATGTTATATGCAATACCGGTCAATTGCATATATACTGTTTGGCATACTACTTGTTCATGCATTCATATGCTTGATAATAAACTGTTTGATAACTTGTTTGCTGGTATAGTATGAGGGTTAACTCACTAAGCTTTTATAGCTTACTCCTCAATAGTTTTCTCTTACAGGTTGCTAGATGATCGGGCATGGGTTAAGAACTGAAAGTTAAGTGCCAACATCGAGATGCATAGAAGTTAGACTCTGAGGACAGATTATATGGTTCATTTGAATTATTATATACTACATTTAAATTTTGTGACTTTAATAAGTTTGAGTTTTAGAACTTTACTACCTAATCTTATTGTTTGGTAGGAGATACTGATTCTATGCAGTTATATTGGACTGTGGTTTATCAGATATCTATAGTCACATATATGTGGTTGTAAGTTAATTAAATAAAAACTTTAGTAATTAATTGTTTAGAATCTTGCAATCTCTGACTTGCAAGATGATTTTCAAATCATGAGTGCACACATGATATTAAAATTTTAGGTAATCCTACTAGGCCTTCTTTAGAGCCATGACATTATTCATTTTGTTATTACCATTTCTCCTCATCGTTGTTGATGTGGTTAATTTTAAGGTGGAAGGGTATGTCTTGTTTCATTTCTTAATTTTATTTAACCTAGGCCTACTATTTATTTGATATTATTTTGAAATTTCACTATTTTTAGTTAGCACTGAAAAGTTTATATTTTTTACAACTCAACACAAATATACATACAAGTGGTTAATGAATGTTAACACAAAATTAACTTGACTTATAGAAGATAGACTGACAACTGAACTTCACTTAAACCAACAAACTAACAAGACCTTGATCGACACAACACACCATAGCATCAGAAGAATGAAATATTCATTAATTCCAACACAAGTGTATACATGCTAAGCTTTCACAAATCTTTTAACAAGACTTTTAATATTTGTATTCTCTTCTATATTCCAGTTATCTATTTGTTGTCTCTATTAATTTACAATTAACCAAGTATTTAAATTATTGTTTTTATGTCTTAATTAATTTTGGTGCATTACTGATCACCATGTAAGGTTAGGTGAAGCAATTTGGTAATTGCTTTTTTTTTTCTCTATTTTTTATTTGCTAAGATTTTCTATTTTTAGTAATGGGGTCGTTATCATTACAAGGGTATCAAGACAATTTATTTTGTCTTGTTTACATGATCACTCAAATCAGCTTTCTATTTTAACAATTTTGAGTTTCCTAACATTTTCATATACTATGTTAAACGTTTTAATCAATCTAGAGGGTGCCTTGATTAACTTAAGATCATCTTAGCCATTTTATTTTTATTCAGTTTAAATTACCAGTTATTGAAAATTTTCACTTGTAAAGGTTAGAATTACAAATGCATGTATGTGTGGATATACATATATTCATAAATATACATAGATACAATTTTAGTCGGAAGTTTCTCAAATCTTGTCTCTATTATTGCTTATTATCATTATTATTTTTATTATCTTGTGGCTTAGCTCGACTTCATGAATATTATGTTGAACATACAAAGGGGACAAGTTATCAAATTTTTATTTCTAATCTTTGATGTGCTGTTCTTCTAACTCTTTAGATCCTTCACTTAACATACTTTAGAAAAGCAAAATAAAAACCAAAAGGAAAGTAGACAAAATAAACATGTATTTGAATTAAATAGATAGTAACTACATATAGCAAGGCAAGAAAAGAAAAGAAAAAATTATATTAATAATATCATGAAAGAAACAAATGTAAGTTATGGAAATCAATTATGTAAAACATAATAGCATAAGTAATTAATCCCTTTAGTTCAAACTAGACCCACAGTTTACCTACTCTCTTCATATTTTGCCGCCTTATAAGTTATTTCCCTAAATTCTCCATAGATTATAAACCTGAACTCTAATACCACTTTAACAGTAACACCCCAAAACCTAGAGTACTATAGCCTGTTATATATCCTTATTATCTATTGACATGTCAACCAAAACTTTTAAAATTTCCTATTGAGGTCTCCAAATAATTTCAAATAAAATTTAATTCCTTAAATAATTCAAAACAATTACAAAGTATATTTGACAAATTATGAACAATAATTTACTAATCATAAGATAAACTATAACGGTCCTAACTCAAATTCACTCTCGCATTGAAATTCTAATTGCCATTCCCCATCTTGGAAATCTTGATTATTGTATCTAGCTAAACAAACATTAAAATGCTTACTCAAACCTACACCTGAAAATGTTTATGAGGTGATCCAAAGCCCGACATAGAATACGATAAACATGTATGCATAAACAACATATCATAAGTAACACGTGTTATAAGTATCCACCAACATATTGTGCACCAAATAATAGGTTATTATATTTTTTTTAACCATCAATCAATATAGAGGTATTAATGACCCCAACACATACTTATACATAATTTATCATATAATAACGGTATTAAGTTATCCCCAACACTTTAGAAACCAAGAAACTACAAATCATCTTAACTACCTAGATAATTTCCATCCATAACTCCACTCGAGACAATGCTGTGTATAGATCATTGGGATGCTACCCTAAGATCATTGATCCTCTTAGTCCCTTTTGCCCAACCGAGCATATACAACACATAAAATTTATTATTGAATAAGTAGTTATGTTTGGTTAAAATTTTTTAGCTTAGCAATCACAAAACAGTAGAGAAGTATCTCATATCTGGTTAGTAACAACGTGAACAATTTTTTAATCAACTTCCATTCCTGAAGTATAACATAAAATATAACCTATTTTTAGTAATCTATTTTTCACATTGTAATTTGATAATCTTAAGTTCAATTAATCCTTTCATGAACTTACTTTAGATGATAAAAACTACAATATATTCTGTAAGACCTTAATAAATCTTTTATTTAGCTTAATATTTTAGATCTAGTATTTTGTTAATTGGATAATAGCTAAGAAAAGGAATAAAAAACAAGAGAATTGAAAAAACAGAAGGGAAACATGCCCAAAACAAGGAATAGCATGGCCATGCTCTTACCTTTACCGGTTAACACAACCAATAATACGACCATGCTCCAACCTGTACTGGTCAGCATGACCACTAGCATGCCTATACAATCCAGTGTTAGACCTACATTACAATCTATATTTTTTTCCTTCATTCTAAACTCCACAAACCTCTCTCAATTCAATTATAATTCACTTAACAATCCTAAATCTTCACTTATTCAATCTTTTTATCAACTTACTACAATGGAACATCCTATGTGTTCTTAAAAAACGAAACAAACAACAAGAATTAACAATATCTATTCATAACACATGAAATCACGCATTCAATAGTCACAAATGACTTAACTCCTTACTTATTGAAGACTATGAAATTCCCTTACCAAAGTAAGGTTTTAATTATTTCTCCTACTTGCAATCTCTCCTTTCCTAAATTTGATCACTTCTACAAAACACAACACCTTCTTTGATTATTGTAAGATCCAAATCAGCAATCAAAATGGAGGTACTTACCTTGTGAAAACTTACCTAGGTCTTGTTCTTATAAGTTCTCCACAAAAGGTTCTATAGAAATGACAAGACACAAATGAAGCCCAAGGTCATATACAGAATTTTTACACTTAGAAATGACCACTTTGCTCTCTTGCTTCTCCCATTATTACTTTCCCTCCTTTATTTTCTTATTTTTTTTTCTTTTATTCTCCTCTTATTATTTCTATTTTCATGGTTTTATAATTCAAATGAAAGAGTTGGCTTCCAAGAAAGAATATATCAAAGTAGAGATAAAGAAGAACAACAAATGAAAATATTAGAGATGATAGGAATCGAATTACCGGACCTTTAACCTAACCCTAATGTGAGGTCTTAAGGGACTAGCGAAACAGATTCTACTATTCCAACCAACTCCTACTAAGGTGAGCTGATCCTCACTATCGACCAACTCCATATGCTAAGTCAAGTAACTTCTTATCTCTCGGTAGTTGAGTGTTAACCTGAAATATGCTCTACTAATAGTTTGACCCCTTACATGTCTACTTGGCCATGATCGTGCTGACCTTTAGCTCCATAATATTGGTGTCGAAAACCTTAGCACACATCTACACTCACATCTTCTTGAAAGGACCCTTAGGTTTGCTTAGCAACCTTTATCTTGATCGTACCATTTGTCTATTTATGTTAGAAGCGTCTCCAGTAGCCTATTTCCAAGGATTCTATTACATTAATTATTTATTTCTTTGATTTTTCATTTATACACCTTTATTATTCCTTGTACATTACTTCTTTTAGGCAATATCCTTTTTGTATTTTCCAATTTAGGTAGGATGCCCTAGTAATTCTGGTATAAATACCCTTGTAATATGTAGTCACAATAATAATCATCATATATTTAATATTGAATATACTTCCATTCGTGAGCTTAGTGTGCTTACTTTCCTCTTCTTACTCTTATACTAACCCTTTAAGTAAGATTAGGTAGCAAGTGACCTCATCAAGCTACTTGTGCATCATATCGAGTTAGCTTTGTGAGTTCATGAAGTTTCCTTAACGTATCATATCTTTTAAATTATTCATGGTTTTGCTTATTCATCCTAATTACTTGTTTCTCATTTTTGCATTTCATCACCCTTCATTTTAAGCTTTTTGCAAGCTTAGACCCACTTCAATACTGTTGCCCTTGTTAGCTCTTAATGCGGCATATCATCTTAGTATTGGAGCGACGGTTTGTTTAGGTAAGTTATGTTTAAGCTTTTTTGTAAGTAGTGTTTGTTATGATAGTGTGTTGTAGTTGTATAGAAGTTACTTGTGAGTGTTTAAGTAAGTAGAAGGTATAGTAGTTTGCTGTAGCTGTATACTCTATTTTGCCTTACTTCGAACATACGAAAATAGAGCAAGTTTCAATTAAGTTCATTGTTCCTTAGAGTAGTTGTTGTGTTTGTAGATTAGTTGAACGTTTGCGTAGAAGAGTGTGTCTGTATATTGTTTAGCTTAGAGGAACTATGTCTATTGTTTCTTAGAATCTAAGTCTGTTATTGGGTTTTGTCGAAGAGAATGACGGATCTAAGTGTTAATGCTAGTATTAGAGATGACAATAGCGTTGTTGTCTACCATGGATGACTTCCCTAAAACACCCCTAGAAGTATAAATAAACAAATTGACAAGATGGTTAACCTTATAGCCAATCTAACCAGAGCTATTCATAATTGGCCTTTCGACCTATTGAGGCTGTGCAAAATATTCCCCAAGCTACTTGACCTGTAAGAGAACGAATCTTAGCTCAATAAGCTCGAGGTGAAAGAGTAAGAGGATGAGTATGAAGAAGGATTAACTTTGGTGATATCGATGATGAAGAAGAAAAAGGGTACAATGAGGAAGAGTAGCAAGCTTAAGCACCCCAAGTTACCGACCATGTAAAGCTTTAGATTCCAAGCTTTAATGGTTTTAGAAACATTGATGACTATTTAGATTAGGAAGAGAACGTAGAGTGTGTTTTTTATTATTATTAATATGAGGATTGCAAGAAGGTGAAGACTGTTGCTATAGAGTTCTCAAGTTATGCTGTAATGTGGTGGAAGAACTTCCAAATTATGAGGAGACTGAAGGGTATAAGGAAGTTAGTACTTGGCTTGAGATGAAGAGGATACTTAGAAACAGATTCATATCGGATAATTATTTGCAAGATACTTTTGCTTAGCTTCAAAAGCTGAGACAAGGAGGCTGAACTGTTTATGAACATGTTTAAGAGTTTCAGATACTTATGATTTGATGTAAAGTGGATGAGCTATTAGCCTGAATAGTATCTAGATTTCTCACTAAATGGAGATGCAACATCCAAGATGTCGTAGAACTTCAATAGTTTTCTTTATTAGATAAGGCTATAAGAGTAGCCTAGCAAGTAGAAAGACAGACGAGTATTAGGCCGAGCCGACCTTCAATGAGCCGACTAGTCCAATTAGGCTAACCCGCTCAAGGAAGTTACTGAGCTAAGTAAAGTGCTGAGTTGAGTAGAAGAACAGATGTTATAGCTGAACAAAAGGGCCAACCAACTAATGGTGATGTGCTGATGAGAACTTATGAGAAGGGATAAGGATTTGGGAAGAAGGCAAATCGGATCAAATGCTTTAAGTGCCAAAGGTTTGGACACATGACCACTCAATGTTCGAACCGAAGAACTATGATTATCAAGAGAGATGCTTTGAAGATTGAAGTAGACAACACATATGAAGAATTAGAGGAGGGAAAAGAAGTGGAGGAAGAGGTTGAGGTTAATGCTAAACTGGTTGAGAAAGATATGTTTGTTGAAGATCTAGATGAGCTAACTTTGGTTGTCCGACATGTGATGAGTTTGGAACCCTCTAGTGAGAAAGAGTAGAGAGAAAATGTGTTCCACATCACATGCAAGGTGAATGAGCAGGTATGCGTGCTTATAGTAGACAGTAGAGTTGTATTAATGTTGCATTTGCCAACCTAGTTAAAAAGCTTAAGTTGTTGACTAGCTTACACCTAACCGTATAAGTTACATTGGTTAAATGAGAAGGAAACATTACATGTCACTCAGTAAGTATTATTGCCGATCTCTATTGGAAATTATTTTGACAAAATTCTCTATGATGTGCTATCCATGTATGCATCTATCTCATATGTTGTTGGTAGACTTTGGCTTTTTGATTGAAGGGTTATGTATGATGAATTCAAGAACACTTTATGTGCTTGAAAAGGGGGGAAGGAAGATCACTTCGAACCCTATGATGTTAAGTTAAGTTAGCAAGATGTAAGCTAAGCTTGCTTGAGGACCAAAGAAGACTTTAACTCTGAGTAAAGCTGAGCTTCGAGAAGCTATTAAGGCTGGTATGTCGACTTTTCTATTGATCAATCAATTATTAGAGTTAAAGGAGCAAATTGAGCTACTCTTAGAGGTTAAAGAGCTATTGGATGAGAATGTTGACCTGTTTTTTGAACAGTTGCTTGAGGGATTACCCCCTTTTAGATACATTGAACATTATTAACTTGATACTTGACACTGCCCTGTTGAATAAACCAACTTATTGGATAAACCCTAAACAAGTTGTTGAGCTCCAAAAACAAGTCAATAAGCTACTGGCAAAAGGATATGTAAGGGAGAGTCTTAGCCCCTGTATTTGTTGAACTAATAGTTTCTTGTATGTGATTTTGATGAGAATAAAACCATATAAGTTATGTTAAATTAATTATTGATTATGAACCTCTTTGTAAAGCTTATAAAAACATGGTTAATTTGATAAAAGACTTGAATTATCTTTATAACACTATGTTTTGCATGATATCTTTATAATATAATTTGATTAGATTGAGTTTGAAATTCTTGAAAGAAGTAAAAGGGATAAGAATTGCTTACTATATCTTATGTGCATTATTCAATTGTTCTGGTATGAACTGTCCAGCTGGTTGCTGTAGATTAGTGGCAAGTGATGGATTGTGTGGCTAGTTGTCCTTGGACCGCCTGATTAGTTGTTGCAAATCAGTAGTAGGTGATGGACTATGCAGCTAGTTATCCTTGGACCATCCAACTGGTTACTACAGATTAGTGGCAGGGGATAGACTATGCGGTTGGTTATTCCTAGACCATCCGGCTGGTTGCTGCAGATCAATGGTAGGTGATAGATTATGTGGCTGGTTGTCCTTGGACTGTCCAACTGGTTGCCGCAAGTCAGTGAGCTATGTTATACCATGTGACTGGTGAACCTATTTGAATGGAGTGTTCGGTTGGTCTATGTAAAAAAGAGTTGTTATAGAGCATTAAATGAAGAGAGAAGTGGACCAATGATTGGATTTTCTTAAGAAGCTATAAATACAAATTATTGGATAGTTGAAGGATAAGAAATAGAGCTATAAATCTATAATTATTCCTTTTGTTCACATGCCATTTGTCTTGTCTACTTAGTTTGCTAAATCATTTGTAAAACCCTAGTATAGTGCAAAGTGATTCATACTTACAAGAACTTTGAGAGAGTGCACTATACTTCAGATTGAGTTTGTTTTAAGAGTTATTGTGATCATGAAACTTATATAACTAAGTTTGTATATGTGTAGCTCTTGGAGCTTCGGTTAAGAAATTAATAAAGTGGTGTGAAGTCTTCGGTTATAAGCATTGTATGTTTGTAGAGAGTAGGTGGCGGTCCGAACTCCACATTAAATCCGAGCTTGATTTTCATTATCCCAGCCTTTTTTATTTTTCGCACTTATTATTGTTTTATCACTTCTTGATTATATTCATTGTTTCTTTATTGTTTCAATATTGCATTCATTTAGTTGCTTAAATCAAGAAATTGGTATTAAATTAAAATTTGAGCATTAAACTCAATTCACCTACCCTCTTGAGTTCTTAGTGTAGTTTTTCAGTATTGTGCTAACACTCTTTATGTTGAAAAAGGATAATACATGGCTTATGTATGTAGATAGTAGAGTCGTGAATAAGATCATGATGAAGTACCGGTATCCTATCCCTAAGTTGGATGACGTGTTAGATGAACTGAATGGAGTTAGGGTCTTTAGTAAAATTGATCTGAAGTCTAGCTACCATCATATTCAGATGAGGTTGAGAGACAAGTGGAAAACTGCATTCAAAACTCGACATAGTCTTTACGAGTGGATGGTTATGCCTTTTGGCCTATCAAATGCCTTGAGCACTTTTATGAGATTAATGAACCATGTGCTAAGAAACTTGATTGGAAAGTGTATTGGTATATTTTGATGACATCCTTATATACATTGTCGACTTGGTGAGTCACTTTGAGCATCTCTATGCCATACTTGATGTACTTTAAACTGATAAGTTATTTGGCAATTTGAAAAAGTATTGTTTCTACTAAGAGGAAGTAGTATTTATGGGATATGTAGTTAGCAGAGGTGGCTTACTAGTTGATGAAGAGAAAATTCGAGCTACTTTTGAATAGTCGACTCTAACCACTTATGCCGAGGTGAGAAGTTCCCATAGACTAGCATCCTTTTACTGAAGGTTCATCAGAAACTTTAGTACCATTGTTACATACCTTATTGTGCTAACAAAAAGGAATATCAAGTTTAAGTGGGGAGAGAGAAAGGAGAGAAGTTTCTTTGAAGTAAATGTAATATTGACTTCTACATTAGTATTAGCTTTGCCTGACTTTAAGAAAAATTTTGAGCTCAAATTAATGTGTTAGGCATTGTCTTGATGCAAGAAGGCCAACCAATTGCTGACCATAGCGAGAAGTTGAGAGGACCTTAGTTGAACTACCCAGTATATGATAAGGAACTCTTAGCACTTATCTGAGTGATCTAAGTTTAATAACATTGTCTATTGTTGAAGTTTGTCATTTATACAGATCATGAATCATTAAGGTACCTTAGAAGTCAGACTAAGCTATTGAAGCAACAAGCATGGTGGGTTGAATTCTCAAAAGGATTTAACTTTTTGATCCAATACAAAGAAGGCAAGAATAATATAGTTGCTGATGCTCTATCAAGAAGACATGCTTTTCTTACCGAGTTACAGACCAAATTGTTAGGGTTTGTGAGCATCAAAGAATAGTATCAATAAGACCCTTATTATGGTCCTATTTTTGGGCAATGTGTTGAAGGAAGAATAGTGGATGACTACTACATGGAAGATGGGTATCTATTCTGAGGAGGCATGTTATGTGTGTGACCTATTCTTTGAGAAAATTACTTGTTGTAGAAGCTCATTCTAGTGGACTTTGTAGATATTTTGGGGAGAAGAGGACGTATGAGTTATTGAGTGGACAGTTCTTTTGGTCGAAGATGAGGTGAGATGTGTATCAAATTATTGAGATTTATGCTACTTGCAAGAGGGTCAAATGTTAGGCTGAAAACGAGAAAGCAATGCCTTTGCTTGTCCCGACTCCACATTGGACTAAGTTGAGCATGAACTTTGTCCTCATATTGTTGAGAACTACCTAAAGTAAAGATTTTATGATAGTTATTGTGGATAGATTTAGTAAGATAGCACGCTTTATGCTCTGATCTACAATTAACGATGCTTTGATTATTTCTTCCCTCTTTTTGTAAAAAATTGTTTAATTACATGGCATGATGAGAAGTGTAGTCTTAGACAGAAATCTAAAGTTTTAAACTATTTCTAGAGGACTCTTTGGCGTTGTATAGGGACTAAACTACTATTCAACACATCTTGTCACTCCCAAAACGATAGCTAAACGAAGCTGTTAATTGTACTTTCGGATCGTTGCTCTAAGTTGTAGTGGGGAAGAATTTGATTAATTGGGATGTTTATTTGCTTATAGTGGCATTTGCTTATGATAGGAATCGGGCCCTTGGACCAATCACTCGTAGCTTAGCTAGAGGACTCTAAGGACTTATATTGAGAATATTAGCTTAAAACCAAAGCCGTGACGGGGATCCCTATGTTAACTTATCTGTCAGATCCTTTCATCTGTTAGATATGCTCTCACCCAGCAGTGAATTCCTATTTTAGAAGACAGCCTAGGACTAGTCGAGCTGAGCTCTCCAACCGACTACAGGCATCTGACTCCAATTTAGCTGACTTCTTTATCGGACTAATTGGCTTCTGACCTGATCCAGATCAAGTTGGCCCTTAACTACAACACTTTGCTGCTTTCGCTTACCTTATATCGTATTCCTAATGTCCAATTACCAAGTGACACATGTCTTTTGACACAATATTTTAGAATAATTCTTTCTTTTTAGTATAGAATATTCTTTGCCTCTTTTACCCTTTTAGTATGTTTCATGTAACTTAATTATAGAATGCCCTTTTGTCTTTTTATGCATATAAAGTAACCCTAATGGATGGGTATATAAACCAACACTTTCTTGTATGCATACAATTAATTAGTCAATATAGAATTATTTATGGTGAGCAACTTTAGTGTTTTTATTATTATTCAACTCTTATTTATTCCCTTTAACAAAGAGTAGTGGCAAATAACCCTTTAGTTCAGATCAGTGTATCATATCTGGTGGATTGTAAGCCAAGTAGGATCGAGTGGTGCGTTATATTCATTTGGTAGCTACCCAGACTTTGCTAACTTTTTCTTTATTTGTTTTTTATTGCTTTGTTGTGGTGCTTCTCCATATATCCGACCCTGGAGATACATTAGTTTTATTGGTATTAGAGCACGGTTTCGCAAGGGAGTGTGTAAAGTTACGATAAAGTTTGGGTTCATCTTACTATTAGTGGTTGTTGTGTTCCTTTTCATAGTCATTGCAGTATATATGTGTAAGTGTAGTTTCATTGTTACTATATTTTACATTATGAAAATAAAGTAAGTTCGTTATTGTTTTGCTTGAGTGATTATTGGGAATTGAAGTTATTATGAGTTATTAATCTATCCAAGAAGTATCGTACCATGTCAGACTCAAGTGTTCAAGGTGTTATTAATGATCAAAGCAGTGGTGCTCAACCTGGTCATGGTCATACTGGTAGTAACACCTCAGGGTCGATTGACAATAAACTTAACAAATTGACCAACCTTGTTGAGAGTTTAGTTACAGCAATGCAAGTTAGTAGACAATAACCCTATGGTGTACAGCACCATAACTTACCAAAAAATGCCCTTGAGAGACACCATAGCTAAGGTAATTGAACAATTGCCCAGTTCGACTATAACAAGCTAGAGGAATAGCAGATCGAGTTGCTAGACGAAGACTGGAGTTGGAGGAGATTGAAGAAGATGATGAGGAGTTGGATGTCTAAGAGTTTAGGAAGGAAGGAGAAGAAGTTGACTATTACCAAGCGTAAGGACGAGGACGCCACGTCCCTTGAGGGTTAGATAATGTCAAGGTTCAAATCTTGCCCTTTAGTGGAAGTGGAGATGCAAATGAATACTTGAAGTGGGAAGAGAAGGTCAAGAAGGTGTTTGGATGTTATGGGTATACAGATGTTGTCAAAGTTTGACTTGTTGCATTAGAGTTTACTGGGTATGCTTCTATGTGGTGGCAAAATTTGAATGCAGCCAGAATAAGGGATGGAAGGCGAGGTGTTAGAACTTAGGATGAGATGAAAAGGTTGTTAAGAGGTAGATTTATACCCGAAACCTACTTACAAGATACGTTTGCAAAGTTGTAGGAGCTTCGCTAAGGAAGCCGATCTGTTGATGAATATGTTGGAGGGTTCCAGATGCTCATAATCCAGGCTGACGTAGAAGAACTTAGGCTTGCACTGTGTCGAGGTTCATCTTTGGACTTCGATACGAAATTCACCACATTGTAGAGGTATAGAGGTTTTATACCTTAGAAGAGGTGATAAAGATAGTGTAGAGGGTTGAAAAATAGAGGAGAAGTACCTCAAGCTAACTTGGGCCAACATTCTCCTAACCCCTAGTTCTGTGCCGACCTGTTTAAGTAGAGCCAAAGAGGCCATATATGGCTGAGGATAAGAACGACCGATCTGATGACAACTGAGCAAGCCAACAGGGCTGAACTAGTTAAACCAGTCGAGCTGAGGTTAGGTCGACCTTAAGGATATATGAGAAAGGGTAAACCTCTGAATGAAAGACTAACAAGGTGAAATGCTTTAAATGCTTGGGCTTTGGACATATGGCCGCTGAGTGTCCAAATCGACATGTCATGGTACTTTAAGGAGATGTAGTGGACAATACTGACGAGAGTAAGCCTAAGAAAGAAGGAGATGTTAGAAAACTTGAAAACCTGAAGCCAAAGAGGAAGAGGAGACCCATGTTTATGTTGACTAGGGAGAAGTGATGACCTTAGTCCTGAGACGAGTACTAAGTTCCTTGCTAAACTTTAAGGAAGACTAGAGGGCGAATCTGTTCCATACTAAGTATATTGTCAAAGGACAATTGTGCACAATCATTGTGGATGGGGAAAGTTATACTAATGTCATTGTGCAGTCCTTTGTGTAGAGGTTAGGTCTACCGACCTCAAAGCATCCCCAACCTTATAAGTTGCATTGGCTTCATGATAAAGGTGCTTTGCATGTAACTGAACAAGTGACCATACCATTGAGTGTTAGGAATGAGAACAGGGACGAAGTAGTTTGCAATGTCATCCCCATGGGAGCTTCACATCTATTGTTTAGACGATCTTGGTTGTTCGATCAACGTATTACTCATGACGGGTATCAGAACACCTATGCCTTTGTTAAAGATGAAAGGAAGATTGTATTGCAACCCTTGACCCTACCTTAAGTAAATGAAACCTATAATCAGCTTACCCAAGTTAGTAAGAAGAATGTTTTAGTGATGAGCGAAGAGAGCTTCGAGCTACTAAAAAGGCTAAAGAACCTATGTTCCTATTGATTAGAAGATTGTTAGAAATGAGAGATCTGAAGGATATCCCTAATGAAATCCGAAGCTTGCTAAATGAGTTTTCCGAGGCATTGAGCACCGTATTAATTTGCAATTAAGCGCCACCTTGCCAAACCAACTTGCATATAAGATGAACCCTAAGCAGGCTGCCTAACTGAAAAGATCGATAGATGAAGTCATAGAGCGATGATATGTAAGGGAGAGCATAAGCCCTTGTGTTGTACTAGCTTTGCTTGTCCTTAAGAAGGATGGGACATGGTACATGTACATCAACAATCGGGCAATCAACTAAATTACTATCAAGTATAAATACTTGATACCAAGGCTTGATGACATGTTAGATGAGTTTATGGCGCTAAGATATTTTTAAAGATTGATTTGCAAAGTGGTTACCACCAAATTTGCATGAGGTTGGGTGATTAATGGAAGACTACCTTCAAGACTAAGCATGGACTCTATGAATGGTTAGTTATGCCGTTCGGACTTACTAATGCACTGGCCACATTCAGAAGGTTGATGAACTGTGTAATGCGCCCTTTAAATGAAAAATGTGTGGTTGTGTACTTTGATGATATATTAGTATACATTGCCAACCTGAACAACCATGTTCAACATCTTCGTGATGTATTTGACATTTTGTGAACTGAAAAGTTGTATGGGAATATGAAGAAGTATATGCTATGCTAGAAAGAGGTGATTTTCCTAAGGTTTGTAGTGTCGGGGGAAAGACTTTAAGTAGATGAGGAGAAGATCCGAGCTATTCTTAAGTGGCCAACACTAAAGAATGTCATTGAGGTTCAAAGCTTTCATAGCCTTGCTCCTTTTTATAGGCGATTTATTAAAAACTTCAGTACCATAGCCGCCCCCTTAATTGAGCTGACAAAGAAGAATGAAGGGTTTAGGTTGAATGATCGAGTTGAGTAAAGTTTTAGAAAGATTAAGGAGAAGCTTACCTCGACGCTTGTCTTTTTACTACTAGATTTTGATAAACCCTTTAAATTGGAATGCAATGCATTGGGAGGGGAATTGGCATTGTCCCGATGTAAGAATGACAACCCGTCGCCTACCATAGCAAGCAACTTAGTGGTCTTACCCTGAACTATTATGTGTACGAGAAAGAGTTGTACTCTTTTTACCGAGCCTTATTGTTTGGTAACACTATTTGCTGCCACGAAAGTTTGTTATTTATATAGACCATGAGTCTCTAAAGAATCTAGGGAGTTAGAACAAGATTTCATAGAGGCAAGCTAAGTGGTTAGAGTTTATGGAAGGTTTCTTGTACATTATCCAACATACGAAAGGAAGCGCCAATGTGGTTATCGATGTTTTGTCATATCGGTAAACCTTTTTGACCACTTTACAGACCAAATTATTGGGATTCTCACTTATTACAGAGTAGTACGCTCATGATCCTTATTTCGGCCCTATCATAGAACAGTGTGGGGATGGAATTGCTGTCAAGGGATATTATCTTAAGGAAGGCTATCTATTCAAGGACTAAAGGCTATATATACCAAACTGTTCTACGCATGAGCTATTGATTAGGGAAGCTCATAGCGGCGGATTATCAAGTCACTTTGGGGAGACCATGACCGCTAATCCGTTGAAGAAGAACTTTTACTAATCAGGTTTGGCTAAGGATGTCCATAAGGTAGTTAGTAGTTGTAAAGGGTACAAACGTACAAGCGTACAAGCGAGCTAAGGAGAAGAAAGAACCCCATGGAGAATACATGTTGTTGCTGACACCAACCTTACTTTGGGCCGACCTTAGCATGGAATTTGTCATAAGGTTACCTAGGACATCTAAAGGCAAAGATTCTATCTTTGTTGTAGTGGACAGCTTCAACAAGATGGCGTACTTCATTCTATACCATCGAACTAACTTATATTCAGCTCTAGTAGCTACCTTCAGATTGATGGCTAGATTAAAGTAGTAAACAGGATGCTAGGCAATCTGTTCAGAGTTGTCATGTGAAAGAGCTTGAGGGATTGGGATTTATGCCTACTAGTTGTAGAGTTCGCATATAATCGAATTGTCCATAGCATTACTAAGAAGACCCCATTTGAGGTTGTCTATGGCCTTAACCCCTACTATTCCCCTAGATATGATTGATGCTCTAGCAGCTACTGAAGAGAGTCAATCTAGAGTTGATCGAGCCCAAGAACTACATGAACTACACTAGGCTTTAACCAAGAAGATCATTAAATTCAATCAAAGACAGCACAAAATTGGCAGCTAAGGCTGTTGAACCATTTCCTTCTACCTAGGAGACTTGGTATGGATACAATTAAGACGAAAATGATTCTTACACTTGAGACAAAATAGGTTATCTCCTCGAGCTGATGGTACGTTCAAAATCCTGAAGAAGATTAACCGTAACGCTTACCAAATCGAGTTGCCTGATGACTATGGTGTTTTTTCCACCTTCAATATATCCAATCTGATCCTTCACCAACTAGCAGAAAAAGACCCTGCGTACGCCTCATAAGAAGAAGAAGAAACCCCTCCATATTTGAGGGCAAATCTTTCTGACCCCTAAGCAGATGATAGGAATCAGGCTCTCGGACTAATCACTCGTAACTGAGTTAGAGGACTTTAAGGACTCACGCGGAGAATACTAACTCGAAACCAAAGCTAAGACGGGGATCCTTATGCCGAACTGATCTCCTGCTAACTTGTCTGTTAGATCCTCATTAGTGTCAGACATGCTCCCACTCAACAATGAAGTCTTATTCTAGAAGATAGCCCAAGACTAGTTAAGTCGAGCTCCCTAACCGACCATAGGCATCTAACTCCAATTCAACTAAATTCTTTACCGAACTAAATGGATCCTGACCTAATCTAGATCAGGTCATCAGGTCTACTCCTGACTGCAATGCTTTCTTGCTTCTGCTTATCTTGTATCATATTCTTAATGTTTAGCTATTAAGCGATACATATCTTCTAACACAATATTCTAAAATGGTTCTTTCTTTTCTATGCTGAATATTCTTTACCTCTTTTACCCCTTTTAGTATGTCTTATGTAACCTAATTGTAGAATGTCCTTTTATCTTTTCATGCATGTATAGTAACTCTAGTGGATGAGTATATAAACCCTAACTTTCTTGTATATAGACAATCAACTAATCAATACAGAATTATTCACGTTGCGTAACCTTAGTATTCTCATTATCATTCAACTCTTATCTATTCCTTTAGTAAAGAGTAATAGCGAGTGACTCTTCAGTTTGGACCGGTGTGTTATATCTGGCGGATTGTAGGCTAAGTAGGATCTAGTGGTGCATTATATCCATTTAGTAGCTGCCTGGACTTTGCTAACTTTTTCCTTGTTTGTTTTTGGTTGCTTCGTTGTAGTGCTTTTTCGTGTGTCTAACCCTAGAGACGCATCAGCTTACAACAGCACTATATACGATACCAACAAATAAACTTTGAAGTTGTCTATGGCTTCAATCTAGAACTATCCCTAGACTATACCCCTTTACCCATGTCCAAGCAAGAAGACCTTAATGCAAGAACCCAAGCATAGTTTCTATAGCAAATCTATAAGAAAGTTTTCTAGCAAATTGACCAAGTTACCAAAAGAATGAGAGAAAGGAGTAAAGGAAGGAAGGTAGCATAATTTCAGCTTGGAGATCTAGTGTGGCTGCACTTGAGCAAAGAGAGGTTCCCTAATAAAGGAAAGAATAAGTTGTTCGCCCTTATTGAAAGTCCTTTCGGAATATTGCAAAAGATCAATGACAATGCTTATCAATTGAAATTACCTGAGGACTATGGAGTCTCTAATACCTTTAACATTGCTGACTTTAGCCCCTACCAACTTAAGAGAGAATTGAGCAAAGACCAGTCGGATTTGATCTCGAATCCAAATCAACCAAGAGGAGATGATAGGAATCAAACTACTAGAACTTTAAAGAGAACCTAAGTGCGAGGTCTTAAGGGATTAAGAAAGCGAATTTTACTGTTCTAACCAATTTCTACTAAGGCTGAGCTGATCTTTACTGCCGACCAACTTCGTATGCCAAGCCAAGTAACTTTTCATCTTTTAGTAGTTGAGTACCAACTTGAAATATGCTCCATTAATAGTCTGACCCCTCATATATCTGCTCGGCCATAGCCGTACCGACCTTAAGCTCGGTAGTGTTGCTATGGAGAACCTCAACACACATTCGCACCTACATCTTCTCGAAAAGACTCCTAAGTTTGCTCAGTACCTCTAATGACTTGTTATCATGTGTCCAGTCCTACGTAAAAGGATTCTGCTATACTAAGCATTGATTTCTTTGATTTTTCATTTTTACCCCTTTATTATTCTTTATACATTACTTCTTTTGGACAATACTCTTTTTGGTAGGATGCCTTAATAATTCGAGTATAAATACCCTTATAATATGTAGCCGCAACAATAATCCTCATACATATGATATTTAATATATTTCCTTTCGTGAACTTAGTGTGCTTACTTTTCTCTTTTTACTTTTATCCTAATCCTTAAGTAAGTAATAAAGGGTTCGAATCTTTGATACCGATATGATAAGGGATCAAAGGACCGATTTAGAAAGAAATGGCAGCGGATTTGGAATGAAAGAACAGGAATAGGTATTCAAAAGAAAATGGGTACGAGGAACATGAAGGATTTGATGGTGAATATGAATGAATATAACTTACTAAGACACAAACATGATGGGGGGTTTAAGCTCGAAATATAGTTTGATACAACTCACGAACACTGAATATTGCTCGGGGTTTCAAATGAAGGTTAGACGTAACTCACTAACCAATTCAAATGAAGGGGTTCACCATAATCTGAAGAAAAGATTGATAAGAACGCGAGGATGATTAAAGAGTATGATCAACACTCAATAATTCAGTAAATGCTAACTCAAGTATAGCCTTAGCATTTGAAAGAGGAAAGTTTCGCTCTCTGTATATATTTCTGTATATCTACCTCTCTCTGTATTTGTACAAATGTTATTACTTATAGTAAGTCCTAAATTCTAGCAGCAAAACTGTAAATAATTTACAAGGCCTTAAACCCTAATGAATTGAGCCCATAAATAAAATTAAAGAAAACATACACAAGAGTACAAAACTGTGCGTTTTACAGGACTTGGCATGAAGTCATTCGGTATGTTTTGAGAGGAGTAGTATCCAAACTAGATAGGGTCGGCAGATGGATATTCGGGTCCAAGAAGGGGTCCTTGACGTCTCATGTGTCTTGGTTAAGACATCAAAGAGATTGGCCCATAATTGCCGAGTCATATAATCAATTAGTACGAGTCTTTCTCTAATGTGCCTAGTGGTTCTTTAGTTCCGATTACTCGGCTGTATGATTTCTTGGCACTTCAGCTGACAATAGACTTAATGTCGAGTGTTTATCTTCCTTCCTCTCGACCTCGGCTTGGATGTAGTGAGAGGTTGATTTCCATCAATAAGACTAGATGGCGAGTGACCTCATCAAGTTGCTTATGTGTCATATCGAGTTAGCATTAAGAGCCTGCGAAGTTTCCTTAGTGCGTCATATTCTCGGAATTGTTCGTAGTTTTACTTGTTTGTCCCGTTTACTTATTTTCCATTTTCGTATTTTATCACCCTTCACTTTAAACTTTCTATAAACTTAAATGATTGACATAAAATTGATACTTAGGGATGATTTTGAGTAAAAGGCAAGAAGAGGAGTAGTCTTAAGGCTTGAATATACAAGTAATAAGTAAAAGAATTATAGAACATAAGCCCTAGTGTTCTTGAGCAAAAATAACTTGTTCTTTCTTTTGAACCTTGTTTGGTCTTTTAAAATAGTAATTTGACAACATAATGCTATTTTTTTTTTTTTTTTACTTTTGAATCGTGTCAAATAAGAAGAAGCTTTTAAATATTTATAGCATAATCTTTATTCTAACTCTCTTATATCAAATATCCTTAAATCATTCCAAGTCCATGGAACTAGAAGCATAAGTTTATCGAATTAAAGCCCAAAACATTGTAAATCCATTTTGACGTTTTACAACATTTAAATATAGTTAAATTTAGGATAAATATATATTCTTTATATAACATATATTATAGTATTTATTCTTAGTTCGTATTATTTTGCATTATTTATGTTGTACTCTAATGTTACGTTTAGTATAAATGAATTATAATGCAATGGATTGGACTGTAATTAATAGTAGAATGATAAATTAATTTCTTTATTTGGAAATTCTCATAAAATGGAATTGAATTGAATATGTATATAATAGTATTTATTCAAAACACCTTTAATTGTTAAATATAACAATTAGATTGAAAGCTATTTATGTAATTTTAATTAATAATGATTATCAATGATAGAATATAAAATAGAATCAAACGATTTTCTTAAAAATAAAATTACTGATTTTAAATTCGGATTTCACCTTTTAAAACTATTTTCAAACATAAAAAGGAAAATGATTTCGGTCGATTCTCACGTCTCCAGTATAACATTAAGACTAGTGGTAGATAATCCGCATCTTCATCCCTCGTCGAATGTACGTGTATGTAATAAGAAAACAATAAATTGACTGTTTTTCCCAACTGCATAAATTTAATGAAAATTAAAACCACAAAAATATCCGCAAGATATAGACTTTACCCATCTCTCTCTCCTTTCTCTGTCCTCTTTATACTCACTCTCTTCTTCAATCTCTCTCTTCCTGCTCTGCTTCTAAATCCGTCTCTTACCCCCTCCCTTTCGAGGGTTTTCTTTTCCTTTTCTTATTTTTTTCTTTTAATTTTTTTTCTTCAATTTTCCCTTTTTTCCTTCATTTTATTTTATGTTCATTTTTTTCCCATTTTTTAAAACCCTAATTTCGAATTGAAAGATGCAACAACAGAGACTTCGACAACAGGCGATGATGCAACAGTCCTTATACCACCACCCTGGTCTCTTAGCTCCTCCACAGGTTTTTGTTTTGATTCTTTTTCATTAAAAGTTTCGATTTTGACCCCAAAAGATTGTAGTTTCAGCTCGATTTAGGTGAAAATAAGTACTTGGGTGGATCGCGTTCTTTGTGGAAGTTACATTTTTGACCATAGAACTTAACTGTTTGTTGTTAATTCTATTGCTTAAAGTTCAAATTTTCGATATTTGATCTTTACTTAGTGTGTCTTTTTGTTTGTTTTCGAAATTAATTTTCAGTTTGCAGCTCGAAATAAGTGCTCCGGTGTCTTACCTTTATGATAAAGTTCTTGTCTTTTACAATTCTAACACTGAATTCTGCATTTGGAACTCTGGGGTTTGTGGAGATATTGTTTGATCGAGTGGAAATCAAATTATACAAAGTCATCGTATTAGGTTGTGATGAAGATGAGGATGGAATATGCTAATTAGTACGGATTATTTTAACGGTGTTTGGGGAAATGTGTTTTTCGTACCCAACCCATTTTATGTGATAATCGGCTTTCACTCGGCATGTGTTGATATTGTGTTCTTTATTTACGCCACTTCTTAGGATTAGTTGCACATGAAAGGTGCTGAAAATGTTACATCTAGGGCAGTAGGTAGCTTTGAGAATGCAGTACTAGTGGAGCTGTTATTGGCTTGGTATGGAGTGTGGTATTTTTTTGAGTAGGACCAATTAGATTAGGCTACGGATTGTTGCTGTTGTTATATTTTGTTTTTAGTGTTTGTCTCAGTCTTTTCATTTTAAAGCTTAAATAACATCAACTTAGTGTTGGAGTTTGTGATGGGCATAAAATAGTATGTGATATGCTGCTTGTTTGGAGGAGCTGCATTGACTGCTGCTTAAGTCATGCTAGTGGAACAAGCTCCAATTGTCATCATTGTTTTGACGGATATGAGCATGGAGCGTTTAGCATGTTCAAGCACTAGAATTAATAAAATGCAAAATATAGATACTCAATGTAGCTTTAATAGTCTACTAATGAGAAATGTTGGAGTGGTTGAAGATAATTGGTTTGAAGCTTGGAACTTACTTAAAGAAAAAAAATGCATCTACAGTTGATTTAAATGTTGAAGCTAGCTTTCTAATAAGATAAATGATTTGAACTTGAGTCCTTGCATCATGTTTGTGATGCATTTTTGGGGTTATACTATGCATTAGTAGCTAAAAATTGCAGGCTTCAATTTGTGAGAGTAAAATGAAGGGAGAACTGCCCAAGTAATGGTGTCTATGTAGTATCAGTGAGCTTCTTTGTTTTCCCAGGAACTTTTCTTTAGGATGTTTTATCTAGGAATTCTTTTTTCTTTTCTTTGTTTTTGTTTTTTTACATTTTTATTTTGCAGATAGAGCCTATCTTGAGTGGAAATCTGCCTCCTGGCTTTGATTCAAGTACATGCCGCAGTGTGTGAGTGCTGTCTAGAAAGTTTCTTTCTTCTTTTTATTTCTTTTGTTTGTGTTCTTTTTGTTCAGCATTTTTTTTTTGGAGGGGTGGGTAGAGTAATCTTCGCATTATGATTTGGAACATACCGTTGGATGTCGCATGAATACTCACCTACCGTTGTCGAAGCTACCTCCATTTTGTAGACGTGTAACTATTGGCAGTATCTCATCAAGGTGAAAATGGTGTTATCATTTTATCTTTTGATGAAATGCAGCTACGTTGGCAATATCCACTCTCAGGTTACTGAGCTCCTTCTACAAGAGGTCTTCTCAAGCACTGGTCCCATTGAAGGGTGCAAGCTTATCAGAAAAGATAAGGTTTGTTCTTAAATACTGCAGGGTATCTTTACTTGCGTATTCTGTGCACAATACATATTATCGTAAATCCCTATTTCTTAAACATTCTAGGATCTTTTTATGATTTCATTGCTTTCTGGTAATTTTTTGATCATATTTTTTTAAACATTGTTGCTATATGCAGTCATCCTATGGTTTTGTGGACTATTTTGATCGGAGATCTGCTGCTCTTGCTATAGTTACGCTCAATGGAAGGCATTTGTAAGTTCAGTTTAATAAGATCTTTCATCTTGTCCCTTTGCATCTGCTGAACAATGATATCCTTATTAACAGGTTTGGTCAGCCTATTAAGGTCAACTGGGCATATGCCAGTAGCCAGAGGGAGGACACATCAGGTTCTGATACACATAGATGGAATTGCAGTATTTACTCATATGAATTGTTTAATTGTCTGCATGCCATTATCTGTTTGTGTTGGAATACAATTAGGTTTTGTTATAAAAAGCGCATTGCACGAAACCCAATTGGTATTTTTTTATCTAATCTCAGTCAGATAAAGAAAGCCTTTTTCCTTATTATCTTTGTAGATAAATTTCATATTTCCATAATGAATGAATTTTTACTTTTACTTTTCACAATCAAATGAAAAATAATTAATAATATTTCTTTTCTTTAGTATACCTATCTAATTCTGGCTAGATAATTTTTGGAGTCAAAATTACGACATGAAAGCGGTTAAAGACTCCAAACTAACCCAATCTTAATCTACTTAATCGAATCTAATAGTAAGTCACATAAATTTAGCAGTGCCTTACTTTATTTTTTATTTGTAGACAAGCCAAAGTTTGAGTTTCAAAAAGGAAGGTCTTTGCTGAGTTAAATTGTAAAGATTGTCAAATAGGCCTTTTTTCGAGTTCTAGGGTTACTTTACTTAGCTTAGCAAAGCTACTAATCAAGACATGATTTGGTATTCAAAATGCAGGACATTTCAATATTTTTGTTGGTGATCTCAGTCCGGAGGTTACGGATGCTACACTCTTTGCTTGCTTCTCTGTCTATCCTAGTTGTTCGTAAGTCTCTGCATCCTGGTTCTGGCTTCAATCTTATTGCTTTTTAGTTGGTTAGTATTGAATAAAGATTCTGAAGATGAAAATTTGATAGATAAGTTTAGGCATAAAAACTGGAACAACCAACTGGGACCTGCATTTGAAGCAAATTTAACCTGTTCTTTAATAGCAGAGATGCTAGGGTTATGTGGGATCAAAAGACTGGGCGTTCAAGGGGCTTTGGCTTTGTATCTTTTCGTAATCAGCAGGTATATGAGGTTTTTTACTTTGAATTTCCTTTTTATTCTGAGCCTCTAATTATTCAACAAAGCTCAAACACCGATAATTGTTTTCTTTCAGGATGCTCAAACTGCCATAAATGACATGAGTGGTAAGTTCATTGTTGAGCGTAGCTTTTGTTTTATGGAAACTGTGTCATTGAGTGTGGCTTTATTTTATGGAAATCATATCCTATCAATTTTCTATAGATGATCAATTAGTAAAGTAGTTAAAGAGATTGTATTCATTGTAAGCAGAACACATTTATTCAGGCAATTTAAAGTGAGAAAACACATAAAATGAGGCTTGAATGAAATTATATTCACGGAAGATTCCAGAGTCATGGGAAAGCAGCATTTTGGAAACAGTTTCCAATATGCCTCCTGTTTCTGCTGTTCTCTTCTTTTCTCATCAAGATGCTAGTATTTTCGAACTAGTGAATGTTTTGATTTCCCAAGGATATCTGCTGCTAATTTTCATCATAAAAATTGAAATTACTGGTATGTTTTGAGTCATCACTCACCTAAGGTGATGTCTCAGGTCTCAATCAACCACCAACCTAACCCTATAGAATGCTGCTTTCAATCTTTCGCATAAGTTGGGAGATTCTAAGTTCTCTGCTAAAATAATATGAATGTGGAGAGTAGGTTTATTTAGTCCCTACTCATAATCTGAATTGTGCAAGCCAAAGCGGAGTTTTATAAGGATAATGATAATGAACCACCATTTCTGTTGCAATGAGTTTCAGAACTTACTGCAAGTTATCCTAGAAAAGTAACTTATTACTGGTCTTGTTGAGTAGGGAAGTGGCTTGGAAGTCGGCAAATAAGGTGCAATTGGGCTACAAAGGGGGCTAGTTCTGTTGATGATAAGCAGAGTTCAGATGCAAAAAGTGTGGTGGAGCTCACAAGTGGAACTTCAGGTATATTTTTGTGCGAATTTTACTATTTAGTTCTCTGTTGCTGGTGTGTAGAAGATTTTTACATTTTGGTTTCAAAGAAAGGAAAAAAAATTGAGAGCAAGTGGAGAATATTGGACAAGAACAAGTCATGTATCTATTTTATACTATTATAATCAATCTCCCTCTCTTCAGATGTAGATAGAAATATATTTTACTGGTAGGGCTATATATTCATGATGAAGCTTCCAACATCTGCCTTGTGTATTTGACATCTCTACATTTTCAGATAGAAATATCTAAAGTTAATAAGGCTATTCTTGATGAAGCTTTTTAGCTTTGCCATTGATATACATTAAAAGTGTTTTCCTGCAAAAATGCTCTATTTTTTGTAATTTCAATTTGTGTGTGTTGGATAATACATCTTTGCTATTTTTATCAAAGTCAAAAGCATTTATTGATGCAAAAACTATCAGGATTTTGTTTCTGCTTTTCTTTAATCTTTTGTATTTTCCTCTCATTGTATAGATGATGGTCAGGAGAGGAGCAATGAGGATGCTCCTGAGAACAATCCACAGTATACAACTGTTTATGTTGGTAATCTTGCTCCTGAGGTAAGAAATCTTTTCATTTCAATTCATTTTGATATTACCTTTTCTCTCGCTTCTTAGAAACTATACTATGATGTCTTATTTCTAGCTCTGGCTGTGATTTCCATGAACTAATTTGGCTCTTAATACGAAAGGAAGAATATACTGTCTTGTTTAAAGTTTAGAATGTATCCTGTTTGTGGTTCATATGTTTGGTCATCATTCCATTTGCTTACTCCTTATGCTGCTGGAAGCTCAAAGTTTGTACATACATTTACCTTTGAATTTTGGGCCACTTTTCCATATTTTTTGAATATTTTCATCTAAATTTAGTTCTCAAGGAGATTTTCAATGCTTTCTTTTGGCTTTAGACTTGCAAGGAGAACATAAGTTCCTCTTTTGGATTGTTTTCCGTATTGACATGTCTTGATGATATAGCGATCTATCTTATTTATCTGTGTTCAATCCAAAGTTTATGATAGTATTGGTTATAAATTTTGCTTTGATGGTTTGTTATTTCCATTGGCTGGTGTGCAACATTAACAATTAAGGAGGATGTAGTAAGCAAGAGCTTAGACAATGCTGTGTGGCTAGAGGCCTAAGGAACACATGATATGCTAAACCACAAAATTTTGCTAAAGGTGCTTGCCTTTGTTTGACTGTAACTTACTATGCCATCAATCTTCTAGATGTCACAATTGATCTATTCATGACTGTCCGTAATGTTGCAGGTGACATCTGTTGAACTGCATAGGCATTTCCATGCCCTTGGTGCTGGGGTCATTGAAGATGTTCGAGTTCAACGTGATAAAGGTTTTGGTTTTGTCAGATACAGCACACATGCTGAAGCAGCTTTGGCTATTCAGATGGGCAATGCTCGTATTCTTTGTGGTAAACCTATTAAGGTACATAATAGCTTTAATATGTAATTTAGTCTTTGGCTGGATGATGTAGCTGGATAATGGGTATCAGTGGTGGAATTTAATGTAATGTATCAGAGGAATGATAATGGCTCAGTAGATAGTATGTTTTAAGACCATAGGCATGTGTATTTGGCTTCCTTCTGCTCTTGGGTGGGTGGTTGGTGAAAAGGTGGTGGTTGAGCTGATAAGGAGAGTGATTTCATTATCACCGTTGAAATGTTTTAGTACTGAAAATTGATTCATGAATTTTTCCGTTAAGGTTGTAAGGAGTTCTAGTCACTGAATGATGGTGCACCATATGGTTTGGGTGTTTCCAGTGACTAATTAGTTTGAGCTGTCTCAAACTTAATGTGGATGGTTTCACTTCCAACCTTCAGGCTCTAGCTGAGCGGGTCTGACCTTCCTGGCTATGTCAGCTGGGGGTGCACTTGGTTTCTTTGAATTGGAAGATGTTTTGATTTATCTAGTAAGCATAGTTTTTTTTTGAAACAAGTTGTAGCCTTCTCAAGGCTGATTCATTTCTACTTTTTATTTTTTTTTTCCTAGTATTTTGGTAAAATGAATACCTGCTTTTTATCCTAGAAATTGTTTTTTAAACATTTCAGATGTATTTTGAGGCCGATAATTACTCATCTTCATTAGGGAATTGAGGGCGTAGGATGTGGATGTCCTTTGTCTCTTTGCAACTGATTTCTTTTATGCTGCTGTACTGTCATCTCTAGTTCTAGTAGGGCTCATTTCTCCGGTGCTTACTCCAGTGAACGTTTATATTCTGCAGTGCTCCTGGGGTAGCAAACCAACTCCACCTGGCACGAGTTCCGCTCCTCTTCCACCACCAGCTGCTGCTCAGATACCAGGTTTTTCAGCTGCAGATCTGGCACTCTACGAAAGACAGATGGCATTGAGCAAGATGGGTGGGATGCAAGCCCTCATGCATCCTCAGGGACAGCATGCGCTCAAGCAAGCTGCTATGGGCATGGGTGCTGCTGGAGCTAGTCAGGCTATTTACGATGGTGGGTTCCAGGGTGTTGGGACAACCCAGCAGCTCATGTACTATCAGTAAATTATCAGAAATATGTGTAATGAGTTTTCCTTTTGCACTTTTTCTGTATTAAGGAATAAAATGTTTGAACCATGTGAAAGCCCTTGCTGCGTTATGGTTTGTATTTTCTAGTGTTGTAATGTTATATACTACACATAAGAGGCCGTTTGTATGGATATGGCGTGCCCTGTGATGCTCTGCTCTTTCTCTCTCTCTCTCTCTCTCTCTATATATATAAGTACGTACTTGATTTCTCTGACATCTGGTTCTGCCAAATGCCATTTTCTTTAGGGATTACGATGGATAATGATGATGATTGATCTAGGAGCGATTGTCAATTAATGAAATGCATCAACTAAAGAAGCTTCTTGTTTTGTATGTAGATCTTCTTTTTTATTTTTTCTATTCCCTGGGTAAATTATAAAGAGGTGGCCTGTATAATAAAGAGAGGTGACTTGTGTTCGTTAATTATAGATGTATACATGTTGGTATTTTATTGGTCCCAAAAAAAAAAGAAAAAAAAAGGTACATTACTAAATATACTTAATCATATAATTTAATAAGTGAAAAAAATGCAGGAAAAAGGGAAATAGGAAAAAGAAACTGAACAGAAAAACAGCCACTGGCCAATCCTCCTTCAGCCTTGGGGTGGCTGGAGGAACTCAATGAAGACAAATTGGTGAACTGGATTGCAATGGAAAGCAAAGCCAATCAACCGCATTCCTAAAGTTCTTGATTGGGTCCTCAAAGCGGTCGACCAGATCATGGAATTTGGTGAATCACTTTGGGTTGGAATTTTCTATTTTACATATTCAAATGGATTTTCTGAAGGTTCTTGATCGGGGTCCTCAATTGGATTTCCGAAGTTCTATCCTTATTTATTACCTGCCATCTCGTCATGGATAAAAATCTACCTCTAAAAGAACCGGTTAGACATGGGTCTCTTCAAATTTTAGAGTGTATTTCACGATTTTCGAAAACATATAAATAGTTTTATACATTGTTAAGATTGTAAAACCATGACTAAATCATAATGATTTTTGAATTCTAGCGATGGTTTAAGGCATAGATGCACTTGTAGGGAGGTGTAAACAAACTTTGTGAGTTTAGAAATCTATCAATATCTAATTAATATTTAAGATATATTCATTCTATTCCCACTTTCCATGTTATTTTATGAGTTGAAGTTGCTTTCCATTATTGGTTATTCCACCATCTAATTCTTAATTTCCATTTTTGAAAGAAAAATGTTACAGGAATAACTATGCCAGCTACTAAATCGAAAGGAAGCAATCAAAATTAGCTCTATGTTTCTTATTTATTTATGTTTTTGTCAACTACACATACTACAACTATTAAGAGCAGAGGAAATCGAACGCTCGTTGATTTATTTGAAGATGAATGTTTATATCACTAAGTTATCTTTTATCATCTGCCACGATTAATTTTAATCATGTATGTACGTGCGGTAGGAAGACAACAACGTCGGATCGTTTTGGTAGAGGGATTCGTGCTAAGTTTCGGTTAGAGTAACGTTTGTGTCTTGGTAGCGTCATCTTCCATCATCCGAACATAACCGATAAAATGATTATATGTTACAAATATGTACGGATTATTCCATCGTACTTGTTACGACGCCAGATGAAAAAATTTTCACTTTTACTGTTTATGAAGCAGTGTAAGTAATATAAAAAAATATGAAAAATTTATTTATTAAACTCTTAATGCATGCACGAGCTACTTTAATAAAACCCTAAAGAATTATCGGTAGCTATGAAATAAAGAACATAAAAGGACAAATTAAAAAAAAAAAAAGAAGAAGTTATTCTTGTCTGGGAGGGAAAAACAAAGGGAAAAAAAATAACAAGCAAGGAAACGCTCAAACTAATTTGACATTGTCGATGGACTGCAGATGATTCCTGGTTTCCTGTCATACTCCATACAAAAAGTTAGAAAGAGAAGAAAAAGGTGTTAAATGTATCATGCATGAGTATATAGCTCCAATTTCTTAACACCGCATATCGGTATAAATCTAATTTACTTAAACAAATCGGGATTACATAATAATGCACACTTTTTTTTTTTGCCAAGTACATAATAATAGTTCATGATCATGGAAAATATAATTTCGAAGAAAAATAAAACATATTTAAAACCTGTAAATAAGGATTTTTAGAAATAAAAAAAAAAAGAAAATGTTTCCTGAAGTAATAAAAAATTCTGAATCATATCCACACGCACACAGACACACATGCACACATATATGTAAGTTTTGGTTATGGAAGGAGCACAGTCCACAAATATAATTGGACCGGCTAAATGCAATACTTAAGTAGCCCTAACAGGTGTCCATAATGCAATTTAAACTAGGACCTCGTATTGAACTGTCATCTATGTTCTTTGTCTTATCCCAGTAGGGTCAAATTCAAGTATATTTAGCCAGAAATTAATCACATTAAAACCTCAAATTTCCGAAATTGGATCATATATATATATATATTTTGGCCAGAGAAACGAGCACTCATTTATTTATAAAGCAAGAAATTTTTGTAACACCTCAGTTAAAATTATAAAGTGATTGGGGCTATAAACCTATATACTTAAAGGTCACACCTCTTAAATCACATAAAGGGTAGAAGTCTAAAACTTAAAAAAATAGGTAAAATAGAACATGTTAAGCTTGAAGATGAAAATGGAGATGATGACATGCGAAAAGATCGAGACCGTGGTGGAGCAACAGCGACGACCTCCAAAGATGAGAGATAGGCTTGCTGTGGCGATGAAGATGGAGATAGAAACAAAGGCTAAGCTTGTTTTTATTGAACATTACGAGAGTGGGTAAAAAAGGAAAGGAGGTGGGAAAAGTGAAATATGGTGATTGTGTAAGAAGTGCAGCTAGGAGAGGGTACCTCTATGAATTTTTCAAGAGAAAAATATATATATATATTTTTTTTCTAATTTTTGATTTATTTGAGTCCTCAATGTCTTTTTTTTTTTTTTTTAATCTATATGAGTCTCATTATTTTCAAATCTTTATAAAAATAGGATCTTTGCCAAATTCATTAAGTTTTTCATCCATTTTGAATATATGTCAGATTCTAATTGGCCTTAAGAGTGATAAGGGCTTGTATAATTTTATCATGTCTCTCTTTTTTTTTTTTATATTTTTATTTATTCTTATATATTATTCAATTAAATTTATTTAATATTAATCAAATGTATTTATTTTATTAGTTTATTGAATTAAGTAATTATTTTGGACCAATTTGAAGTTGGTACCTATTTTGGATGGATGAATAGGAAATCTATTTTTTGAAAATGTTGAAGATCTAGGAAAAAATTGTTGAGGCTTTAAATATAAAGGTGAGTAAATATCAGGACCAAATTTCGTGGTAGAATATGATCAATAATTAAACTTAGAAAGACCATATTATTAAACAGCTTTATCTATCTCCATCCATAAATCCCAAATTAATGACGCTGGATCCCGTGCATCCACCTAATTTTTCCTTTTGTTTCTGTTGTCTTTTGTCGAAGTTTGGCATCTATTAGCTTCAGAATCGTCATTAAAATACTGGGAGCGCTTAAATCAAATCACAGACCGAATTTCTAAATCGAAATGCTAGAAGTTAGCTTCTTCTTCTTTTTTCTTCTTTTTTTTTTTTTTTTTTCCAAACACTAGAAGTTAGCATTTACTTTCAAGAAAACAGGGCATAAGAATGGAATACACCCTTTAAATTATTAGTTAGGTTTTTAGGAAAAATATAAAATTACTAAATTAGGTTCCAATGGGTTTTTGAACATTCAAAATATGATTTTATCGCTTAGAAAGTGCTTCAAAGAAAGCATAAATGGAAAAAAAATTCAATAATACTAATATAATACGTGAATGGATAAGTAACGTATAAATTTTAATAAAAATTAGATATTTAATAATGAAGAAATATACTTTTTAAATAAATACTAATTAATTATATTTTTATATATTAAATTTTTATTGATATTTGCATGCTACTTATTAAATCAAGTGTTATATTAATATCATTGAAGTTTTTTTTTTCATATAAAGACCCTCCAATCATTATTAAAGCCACACGTTATGATATTATCAACGATTTACGTGTTATTTTCATATATTTTAGGGTTTTTTTTTTTATTTGCAATTTGAACGAAAAAATTATTGGGTTGTCGAATTGCTTCCAAAAAGAAACTTAGCATCGTTTCCAATTTTGCAATAACCGACCAACCCGATGAAAATATCAATAATTACTTTCCACTTTAATGATAGCTGAGAAAGTACGTACAGGAGATCTTATAATCTCTTAGATAATGGAAGCATTTATGGTTCCCTTAATGGCTTTCTCCATTTCATAACGTTTGTTCTTCGTATGGTAAGTTATCTCTTATATATTACAATTTAGACAAATTTTTTTTTCGTCTAGATTAGTAATAAAAATTGTAATATGATGGAGGATTGAGTTTAGAAAAAAAAAAAGTTTTTGTATTATAATGCAATTATGACAATAGTGTAAGGTTTAAAAGACATTCTAATTGGAGCTTCGATATTGAAAATAATTTTAATTTAATGAGAATTCTATTCATTGTCTTTTAAGGATTTTAAATCAATTAAATAACAAATAGATGATTAGTTACAACTTTTAAAACATTCATTGAGTTCTAAATCTTTAAAAGTTCATTTAGATCCTAAACTTTTCAATTGCTTTTGATATATGATAAAACCCTTAATTACATATGAATGAGAAGTATTGAAGAAAGATAATCAATTGATTGTTACTTATTAGAGCTAATTAATTTCTTGATTATCATGTGAAAATCATTGTAATTTAATGGTATAAACGCTAATATTTTATTGAAATGGATCGGGTTTAAATCCCTCGTTTCCTAATTTATAACCTGGTTCGCAAACAAAAAAGAAAAAGTTTATAAATTATGATGAAAACTTTCATGAAATAGTATGTTGACAAACAGAATTTTGTTCAAATAATCTAGCAAGCAATATGATTTTTAATAAAATCCTGAATACGCACAATAAGAAGCCAAGTTCAACTGATGAAACAGTTCCATCTAATCCACGAAATCCACTCCAATTATTGACACTGCACTGCTTTGCTTCTGCCTAACCACAACAATAGAATTAGGCATTTGCTTTAACCTTTCCTTCAGCTAAGCCTTACTTCTCACATGGAATGAGTAGAATGGCAATTTTCGTACTATACCAGCCTTGAGGGCCTCGACAAATATTTGCTTTACTGAAGCAAAAGAGCCATTTAAGCCATTACTCGAAAGAGTACAAGACTTAGAGATGGTGGTGGCAATGGCGGGTGATAAAAGAGCCACAAAAGATTTTAGCGGAGGTTGGGGTGGGGTGTGGCTAAGGGGTCAATCTCCAAAAGCTCGCGTAAGATTTCGTTGCTTTGGTAGAATTTTGTTGTGCAATTTTTTTAATACTTAATAGATAAAAAATTTTATTTTATGTTTGATTTATTACTTTATTTAGTGATCAGCAAAAAAATTGGATTAATGTATTGACCAAAACATCTAAATTTTATCTTATCTAAACTCTAATATAAAAACGAAATTTACAGGACGAAAATAAAAATAATTTGCATCCTTAAAATAACCCATCAAATCCATTGTTTTTGACTTTTTCTCTACTAGAGCTTTCATATATATATATATATCTCTCTCTCTCTCTAAATTGAAAACGTGTTTGTTATATTTATTACAAGGATTGCAGGTCCTGGTTTACAGTTTTCATGTCTAGACCAATTTTCATCATGTATAGATGGTTGGTACCTGTTTTCTAATAAATATTTTTACATTGTACCAATTTTCGTCAAGTATTAAATTATAGGAAATTATTGTAATTTATTGGATTGTTATTATTTTATAGTATTTATTAGGTTATTATAATATTGAGTTAATTAATATTATTTTTATTAAATATGACAAAAATTATTCATTTTATAATATAAATAATTATTTTTTTAATAGCTAGCAAATCTATGGTTTTTTATTTAATATTGTATATAATTTTTTTAATTATATGAATTTAATAATCCATTCAAATCGTATTTTAAATAATATAAAAATACAATTAAGATATATATTAAATAGTGTTGAGGGCATAAATATCAAAATACAATATTGAGTGTAGTACTTGCATGTATATCAAATAAGGGGTAGTACAAAATTTTATGTTCAGTATTGTACAAACTAAATATAGTATAATAAACTTATATTGTTAGTTCTTTTTGTACTTGTTCTATCTAATTCTTTTTGTTTAATCTAATTTTTACAACTAAATGCTATCTTAGAGTTAAATATTTACTATTACAAACTTTTTGTCTCGAGTGTGTTTGTATGTAATTAATAGGGACACATTTAAAATAGGGAGTTTGAGACAGCGTTATCTAGTATAAAAAAAATCTATTAAGTTTACTTCTTAAAAAAATAACTTTCAAGATATTAATCATGGCATAACTCATAAATATACAAAAGGTAGTTTCATCTTGTTAAGAAATTCTTTTTGTATTTACAATTCAGTTGTTTAATAATTTTTTATAACTTTTATAGGACATTTAACGGTATTGCATTTCTTACTTTTGGGATTTCTAATGGATAGAGTGTTTTGTAACCATAATAAATATAATAAGTAATGTGTTATTACATTATTGAATCAATTCTTTTGTGAAATCATTTTAATTAGCGATGAGTTACTCGTTAATAAAAAAAAATTGTCATATTAAGTATCGAAAGATTCTTGAAAAAATATTTTTGTAGAGGTGGGAATTCGATTATGTAATGATTACGTTCGTAACAAAGTGTCTTGTACTACATAGTAGTAAATTAGTTATGTTGAATGACATGTGAAGGATGATTGAAAGAAAGAAGGAGGGAGAAGTGGTCAATTTCAAAGAGCTTGAACGAATGCAAAACATGTTGATTAGATTAATAATATCAACTCTATTCTTCTTGAAAAAAAAAAAAAGCATTATGTTGTTAGGTCATTATACAATTAAATCTTTGGGAGTAGCAAACTATGTCATGATAGTATTCCTCTTGAATTTCTTGATGTCTAAAATGAAGATAGAGTCTAAGCATTTACAAAGTTTAGCCATCAATTGGATCTTGTTGACATTTGATGGTTGAGATGAATCTTCCTTCTTGACGGCCGCTTATATGGCACAAAGAAGTCTTTTCTTTAAGCATATGGGCTTCATTAAAAAAGGTTGAGAGTATATAGGTAAGTGCAACTCTCTCTACTTTTATCTCATCATACTAATTTCCTTTTATCATTTCAGGTCTATGAATCTGATTTTCTAAATCTTGTCACTTAGTTTAAAAAGTTAAGTCAAAGTTGTAATTGCACCTAAAGTCTAATAATCAAATTTAGCCCTCTATAATTTTCTATAAAAACGATAACATATTCAACATCAACGCATGCTATTATTTAACTAAGTTTGCAAGTAGAATCATTGTCATCAATTAAGCATGCCATTTCTTGTGTAATTTGGACAAGTTTGATTTGCAAATGATTATTTGTAATATGATCTATATACTTATTTTATTCGAAGGAAAAACTCAAGAAATTGAGGGAAAATTACTTGGAAAGCCCCTATCATCTACTCATACATTAATAGATTCTCTCTTTGGCCTTTCAATAATATATTAAACATTAAAGAAGGGGGGTAAACCACTTGAAAACTAAAGAACGATGCTTCTCTCGTGAAGTAGTCGACCTAAAATTAAGGTTGCGTCAAATCCTTGCAAAAGCAAAGCAACTCTCTTAAAGCAAAGACGATGACAAAGACTTTGTTGGTTTTGGTTTTATTCAATTATTTCATGGTTTTGATCAAGTTGTTTGTCTTCTACGTGATGTTGTCATTTGTTGTTGTCGTTGTCATTGTCAAATACACTTAGATGAAAATACAATCTACGAAACTACAACCGGCAAATTGCTACAACAAGTTATTAATGCCCTCAAAAGCTACACATATATCTATTGATAAAGTTTTTTGGACATAACTCTTCGGGTTCGTCTTGACCTTGTAAGACTCACTGCTTATGACAAGTCATCTTCGGTCCAAATCTAGAACACAGCCTATTTAATTATAGAAAACCTCTAATAGTTAGAAGACTTTGGTTAATGCTAAAAGACCAAGTCGAACAATCTATCTCCTACATATATGAAATACGTTGGACACTATGATCCTACTCTCCAATACTTGCAGAAGTAGCTTTACCTATTAACTCTTTTTCAATTATTGGCACCATTCCTTTATAAATATAAGACTATTGTTCAACGGTAAACTGCTTGATATTTTACATACTTAAACTTACTTATTGCTCTTAAGCACTCGTATTCTCCAAACACTTAACTGACTTAAGTATCAAAATGACTACATAGAACAATCTCTCGGCGCCCTTTCACTATGCTTTCTTTTGTAGGCTTTTCTACTTACGACATTATTGTATGCAAACCATATTCTCTCACGCTTTCCATTAGACAAAAACCTAGGGTTGGATCCTAGTCACTAAATCCATAGGACAATCATCCAAATCAACACAATGGTATAAATAAAATTATAAAACCGAACTTTTAATATAATTATCGAATAAGTGAAAAATGTGATAGTTATAAATAATTTCCTAAAATTATTTGCAAAATGTGGATAGTGTATCTTTATTTTCATATAATTTTTGAAAATGTTTGATTGTGAAAACACTAAACATATTGCTAAAAGAATATAAATAGCAAAAGTATTAAGGTTATTACCATAGTTTTAGCAATGTTTACATTTTTTAAAAAGTTATAGAGAAGTGAAAATATGTTTTTGAAATGGTTTATTTGTATCTAAGTAATACTTTTAAGAGTATATTTGTAATTTGTTCTAAATATTATTATCATTAAATAAATAGATCATAAGTTTTATTTCATTTAACTTGTTAAGGTTTAACAAAAAAAAAAAAAAATATTAATGTTTTATAACGTTAACCATTTGTTTAAAAAAAAAAAAGCACATATATAGAGTGAAAAATTTCTTTATTTGGTTATAACTTCTTGCTTGTGTTTCCACATATGACATACCCTTCAATTCAATGAGTTATCTTATCAAGTTTTGGTAATATAAACTTGTGAAAGAAAAAGAAAGAGAGAAGCAGAACACGACTCCAAAGCACAAAAAGAAAAAGAAAAGAAGCGAAACAGCACAGTTCATTCATCAAAATGATCTGGAATGGAGGTTACATAATTTTGATGATATTTTGTGGGGGCAAAATTTTTTTTTTCCTTTTTTAACAATAGTAAATTAATTAAACTAAATAAATGCTCATCAATATTTATATAGTTGCCGTGTATGTACTCAATAGGCATCATCTTCTCCTCGATTGCAACTTGCAAACTCGGTGTTGCTTAGACTGCAAGAATCCCGGCGGCGAAGCTCTTCCTCTCGGCGCACGGCGAATCCGAAGTGTCGGTTGCTCTTGGAGTTCCGGATCTGCATACCTCTTTTCGTTCTTCATTTATTATTTGCTTTGATCGGCAATCCATGCTACAAAATGCTTTCTCTCTGCATAACATGCACAAATTAAATTAGTGACTTCATTAATAACCACCACCACCACCACCATCAACAACTATCGGCTGCAACTCTCATATCCTGCTTTCCAATCACTAGCGCTGTTTTACGATTGCCACCACACAGTTCATCAATAATAAATACAAGGTTGTAAATATATTTTTTGAAAAAAGAAGGTAGGAGATTAAATATTTAGATGAAATACCTATACATGTAAATATCTTCACCATGGAGCTCTTTACCACATAAAAAGCAAGAACTCAAATATTCCAAAGTGGGAAACACACCACCGTCTTCTTCTTCTTCAATTGTCAGTATTGGGTCAGTGATGCCTCCATGGACAACCTTGCTATCAACACTTACTATACTTTCATCACCTCCATCATAGTACACCTTAGCAAAAGACTGGTTAGGTCCATGACAAATCACATAAGTGTAATCCTCTAAATCATCCATCTCCATATCCTCAAAACTTTCCTTAATAATTTCCCCACAACTCTTTTCAGAATCATCGACAGGAATTGGATCCCTTGATGGTGTCTTTATAGGGCATCTCACACAAAACTTACCCAAAATTTCCCTATCACTATCATTCGACTTTTCGAGAGCCGCCACGATTCCTAGTCCAACACCACCAGCATGGTCATAATTCTTTATACACCTAGGTGAATGGATTTTCATGTCTAATGGGCTCCTAGGACTAATTGTAGCTTCCAAAAACCTGGCCCGGCTGCCGGAAACCAACAATTCCGATAACTTCCCGATCATGGATCGCTGCCTCTTGTCACCCATGAGAAATATAACTATATATATATATATATATATATGGAGTATGGTGTATGGTGTGTATTAATAATCTGATAATGCAATAGAGGTTTATTGCGTAAAAGCTCTTCAATTTATGATGGTGCGGTTGGGTTGTGTGTGTGGGACAAAGGCTAAGCCCATGGGTTTCGATACTAAATTATTAGGTTGTAATTACTAAAAAAGACCAAGAAATGATTGAGTCATTTTTTAATTTTGTTACAACGGATTCCCATAATATATATATATATATATTTTTTTTTTTATAACAAGGTCACTCGTCAGTGGGACAATTATTTAAACGTCTATTTTGTCCTTAGTGGGCCCCACTCTTTATAATATTTTGCCACACTGGGTCCCACCACGGAGATTCCATGATCATCGTTGCCGTTAGCTCTGGGACACGTGTTGGCCATCCAATGGTTGTTGAGTGGAAAGTGATTGCTTGAAAAATGAAACCACTTACGTACATGGGCCATAGACGGGAATGGGACCTAGTGAAAGTGATGTTGATTTTTGAATTAGGGGGCCCACCGGGTTTTCAATTAATATTCATAAACGATCTTTAGTTGTTTATAGCTTTTGTACTATCAATTATGGTTCATGGAATGTTTTTTTTTTATAATAAATAAAAAACTATAGGTGTTAGTTTAATTGCACTCCGTGAACCAAATTTTGCGTCGTTGAACCAATAAACAAGTTCCGCATTTGATAGGCATATGTGTATACGAAACACAATCATTGAATTTACATAAGTGTTCTCCGAGCTAGAGTTTTAGATTTTATTTTGTAATAGATCGAAAATATTACATGAGTTAGTAAGACTATATTGTCAAAGAAATGTGTTATTTTTCGAATTAGATCTTTGTATTCTCATTTCTTTTCGTATATTTTATCATTACGATTTGATATATTATTGATTTAGTACTCCGATATGCTTTAATTAATGTAAGTTGTTGTTTTCTTAAAAAACAGAAAAAACTTACGAAAGAACAATTCGGTTAAATTTGGAATGTGGTTCTTATTCACAAATTTACTAGAACGAATTCCTTTTCTCCCTCCTTTAGAAAGAATTTTTGTTTGAGTCACTAACCCTTGAAGTTAATTGAACTGTTAGAATATGTTTTAATAAAAGCTTCAAGTAACGTCGGTTCAACTAAAAGAGATATCCTAATTCACGTAGAGTGAGTTTACGTCTAAAGATTTGGAATTTCCTTCTTCTTCTCTGTGAAATACATACATAGATGTTGTAGCAAAACCATCAACCTGCTCTCAACGTTTAAATTTCCAAAAATCGATATGTTTATAATTTTACTTTATAATTTGATATAACCGAAAATACACTTCTAAACAAGGGTGAGTAGGTATAAATTGCATAAAGTATGGGACTTTATTCATATCTTATTTATAAGGTATATGTTTCAAAATTTTAGAATAGAACTTATCTTGTAGCATCTTGAAACTATTTTAAAACTTGTATCTTTTCAAACACCTTTCTTCATATAAATTTGAAGTTAATATGATATAAAAAAAGTATTCTTTATGTGATATTATAAGTTTTTTATATTCAAAACTTATAGAACTTGTGGCAAAATTTATTAAATAAAAAAAAAAGGGGGTTTTCTTTCATAAACATATAAAGTGAGAGAGATAGCTTTGTTTTAGTTGTTTAGGGTTATAAACATATGGTTTTGGATCCTTTTTTTTTTTCATTTTTAGTAAATCATTTATTGGTAAAAAAAAAAAACACATAACATTATCATTTATTAATATTATTTATTGAAATTTTATAGGGCTGATATAGGATTCCTTAGAATTTGTATTTTTTATACATTATTAGTACAAGCTTCATTAATATAGGTTCTATGGTGGATATAACGTAGTAAGACCTTGTACTTGTGTTTTATCATATGAGAGTAAGTTTTAGAAAATCTTTATTTAGAACCTACTTTATGACCATTAATATCTACTTAGAGCATATCTGATCGAGCATGGTACATATGAGTACTCTATACAATAAGACTACCTATTTTTCTCTACTTCTAAACTGGTGGTCAAGTAGGGATAAACCTCATAAACTCTTAAAATCTAATTTCACATTTTTATAAATTTTTGAAATATGCATAGTCCTCTCAACCATTACTAAAACATTGAAATTGTAGCCAAAATGGTCATAAATAGTAAAAGTTTAGGACATATGTGCATAATTTAAAAAGTTATGCAAGGGCAAAAAAAGTATTTTTGAGAGTTTAGGGCATCTATTTTTACATAACTAATATCGAGTTTGTGGAATAGTTATTCCATATGATTTTTATTATTGTGAAGCAAAAAAATTGTAATTCTTTCATATGACTAATGGAGTACCTTTTTATTGATCCCTTTTAGTATATTTTCATATTCATCCATAAGACCCTAGGCTAACAGTAAGCTATGGACTAGGATAAATATGCATTGATATTATATATGTGTATATATATTCTTAATCTTTTCTTATTGTCACTTCAAGTAAACCAAACAAAACAATAACCATTACTTCCTTATTTTGTTCCTTCCTACTATGTTCATTTCCAAAAACTAAACATGCCTTAATATCTTTAGTAATGTATTTGCAATTTGCCTTTAAAATTTTGTACCATAGTGCCACCTTTTATATGAATTATCTAAGAGAAATGCACCTGTTGTCACTTGAACTTTGTAATGGGGTTATCATATGCAAAATAGAAAAAAAATGGGCTAAGAGGGGCATTGGGTGCAATACTACTTAAATGTTAGGTGACCAAACTTTAATTATCAAGGCACTTTTAGTATAGTGACTTAGAGTATATCGGAACTTTAAAATTAAGTGTGTTTAGATTAAGTCAATCCTATGATGAGTGATTTTTTATGGAGCTGCTATACCAAGAGACAAGACTGTATGGCATCTGACACCAAAGTGGAAAATACTTGGTGAGAGGAGTCCCGATCTCCAATGTATAAGTCAAACAGTGTTTAAGGAAGTGTATCAAAATATGTAGGATAAGGGTAAAATGAGTTAAAGGGAGTTTATCATATATTTCCATCCTTTATTTATATAGATGGATCAAACTTAATCGTTTTTCTTACAATTGTTGAGCTATTTAGACCACGTCTTAGAATTGTGGAAGTGGAGTAGTGTGGTGTATGCAATAACTACCCAACAGCTCGCGCCCTTTATCATAATTCAAACATTTGAGCTTTTGGAGCAAGCTAAATTGAATTTCGACTTGATAACTTAAGCTCTTGTAGCCCTTATTTTGACCTACTTTAACCTATTTCGAACTCTTCCAACTTAGCCTAAGCTCTTTTAAGGACATATAAGCACGATACTTAGTGTGGTACAACTTGATTAAGTAGGTTATATTAAGTCCAAGCAACATTACCCATCTTTCTTTAGATTGGTGAGTCTCCGAGGTCTTAAGTCGATATAACCTATCAATAGTACCAAAAATCTTCAAATCTTTTAGATTCTTTTGGCATTCAAGTAATAATATGCTGTTACTTGATACTAGTATGACTTATTTCAATTGATATATTGGCATAAATATGGCATACCGCACTAAAATGTTTTTGAAAAAACATATATTTTATGAGAATTTATATTATTTTGAAAATTGAATTTGATTACAATCACAAAGAAGAACCAATAGTTTTGTAACTTCTAATGTGCTTTTCCTTCATCTTTTCTATTGATTAGAAAATATAAAAAACTAACTTGTTATGTATACAATAATAAATACATATATATACACACATATATATACCTCTTAAACTATTGGTTTTATACATATAACCTTTTAAGCTTCTAGAATATGATTTCATTTTCTTATAACTTTTATAGAAGTGTATATAAGTCTTCATTATCATTAAATTCCAATAAAATTTGCAAATCCAGCAATGTAAATTAGCACCAAAAATAAGAAAAAGGAAAGAATCAATTAAAAAATTGTTATTCTATTTTTTGTTGTTATGGAAAACGTAACAATAAATAATGACATACCCATGTTCGACTCGAAATATCTAACCATAGCCATTCTTTGTTTTCCTTCCCATCTTCATACAAACAACCAAAAAAAGATATATTAGAAGGCCATAACAAATAAAGCAAGATGCATTATTCTACTCTCTTTAGCATAACCTATCATCAACTATTATTTACTTGCGGTTGCATGCAGAATTGCAAATACATATTTTGCACTTATGAATTATCAAAAGCTAAAAAAAAGGTGACCTCACACTTTGTGTGTTGATGATACTTTACTTGAAATGACAAGAATAAATAAACTTATCGCATATTTGTTCAATGTTTACTTAAGGTGGTTGGTTCATTTATCAACTTTATGGACTTGGTTGTGAAATAATTAAGTTCCTTCAATACTTGAAGTCTATAAGTGACTAATTTTACTGAAGAATCTGGAATGATATGTTTGGATGTGGGGTGGTATTGTAATGCCCTATAACTTAAGATGCTACAGATTGTCGCATATCCCTAATCCTTTAATGACACATTAGGCGTATAATTAATTACAATCTCAAAAAATATTCTAGTAATAGTCTCTAATTGTTTTCATAAATTTAAATTCATTGAATAAAATCTTATTTCCTTTTAAACAAGAATAATTGATTACTAAACAATAGTTATACCACATAAGGCTAAAGATTTCAATTTTCAAATCTCTTAGGACATTCTGCAATATCATGCATAATCGTCGCACTTCCCATCCCAAAATTAGTAATAGTTATCTCTATAATTTGTTGAAGTCAATTGGTGCAACTATAATTCCTACATTGAGGAAAAATTTAAAGAGTGAGTGATGCGTCTCCGGGGTCGGACACACGGCGAGGCATCACAACGAAGAGAACCTGAAAGAAAAAAGAAAAAGCTAGCAAGGTCCAAGCAGCTATCGAATGGATATGATACACCACTCAATCCTATTCGGCTAACAACTTGCCAGATATGACATACCGGTTTAAATTGAAGGGTCACTCGCCACTACTCTTTATTAAAGAGAATAGATAAGAATTGAATGATAACGAGAACACTAAGGTTACTTAAGTGAATAATTCTATATTGAAAGTTGGATGTTTAGGTACAAGGAAAGTGGAGGGTTTATATATTTGCCCACTAGGGTTATTTTACATGTAAGAAATGACAAAAGAGTATTTTACAATATCGTTACATGAATTGTGCTAAAAAGGACAAAGAATATTTGGTACAGAAAAGAAAGAATCATTTTAGAACATTATGTCAGAAGGCACGTGTCACTTGATGGTTGTATGTCAGGAGTAAGATATAACATAGGTAGAAACAGAAAGTGCTAGTAGTCAAGGGTTGACCTAATCTAGATCAGGTCGGGAGCAAATCAATCTGGTTAGGAAGTCAATTGAATTGGAGTCAGGCACTAATTGACGGTTGGAGAGCTCAACTTGGCTAACCTTTCCTGGGTTACCTTTTGGGTTAAGACTTCACAGTTGGGTAAGAGCATATTGGATACATGTAAGGATCTGACAGATAGGTCAGTTAGGGGTCGGATTGGGATAAGAGTTCCTGTTTCGGTTATGGCTTAGAGTTAGTATTTTCCATGCGAGCCCTTGAAGTTCTCTATCTTGGTTTCTTGTGATTGGTTCAAGGGCTTGATTCCTATTATTTGCTTGGGGGTTGGAAAGATTTGACCTCAAATCTAAAATGGTTTCTGCTCATTCTTCTAGGGCGCTTATAGGGTCTTCTTTTATTGGTTGGTGAGGAATTAGATCAGACACAATGAAGGTGGGGGAGATACTATAGTCATCAGGCAACTCGATTTGGTAGGCATTGTGATCGATCTTCTTTAGGACTTTGAATGGGCTGTCAGCTCGAAGTGATAGTTTGCTTTGTCTTAAGTGCGGAAATTGCTCTTGGTTGAAGTGGATCCATATTAAGTCTCCTGGGTGGAAAGAAATAGTTTGGTAGCCTCGGTTACCAATTTCTTGTTGCCTCTGGTTGAATTTAGCGATCTTCTTTGTTATGGATTGGTGCAGTTTATGTAATTCTTGAGCTTGATCAACTCTAGATTGACTCTCTTTAGTAACTACTGAGGTGCTGATCATGTCTAAGGGAATGGTTGGGTTAAAGCTATAGAAGACCTCGAATGGGGGTCTTCCTTATAGTGTTGTGGGCAGTTTGATTGTATGTGAACTCTACAATTGGTAGGTACAAATCCAGATCCAAATCCCAATCCCATTCCTTTAAGTTCTTTCTTACAACAACTTTGAGTAGATTGCCTAGCGTTTTATTCATCACTTCAGTTTAGCCATCAGTCTGAGGGAAGATATTGGAGTTAAACATTAATTTAGTCTCGAGTCTCCTTTAAAGAGGCTTCCAGAAATAGCTTAAAAATTTTGTGTCCCGATTTGAGACAATAGTCTTCGGTACTCCATGTAGTTGGACAACCTCCTGCAAAAACAACTTAACAATATATAAAGTATTGTTAGTCTGATGGCACGGAATGAAGCGCACCATCTTGTTGAAATAGTTTACTACAACAAAAATAGAATCTTTTCCTCTTGATGTCTGGGGCAATCCTAGGACAAAGTCCATGTTGAGGTTGGCCCATGGTAAGGTAGGCGTTGGTAGAGGCATGTACTCTTTATGAGGTTCTCTCTTCCCCTTAGCATGCTTACACACTTCACAACGATTGACTACCTTATGGACATCCTTGGCCAGTAAAAATTCTCTTTTAACAGATTGGTTATCTTGACCTCCCCAAAGTAGCCTGAAAGTTTATCGCTGTAAGCTTCTCGGACCAACAATTTACGTATGGAGCAGTTTAGAATACATAGCCTGTGGTCTTTGAACAGATAGCTATCCTTAAGATAATATCCTCCAACAACTACTCTTTCACGACACTGTTCAAAAATGGAACCGAAATGAAGGTCATTAGCATACTGCTCAATGATGAGTGAGAATCCCATTAGTTTTGTTTGCAAAGTGGTTAGTAAGGTTTGCCTTCGTGATAGAGCATTGATAACCACATTTGCACTTCTCTTCTTATGCCGGATGACGTATGAGAAACCTTCCATGAACTACAACTACTTAGCTTGTCTCTTCGATAGCTTGTTTTGACTCCTAAAATGCTTCAATGATTTGTGGTTAGTATTAATAACAAACTCTCATGATAGCAAATAATGTTGCCAAGCAGTAAGTGCTTAGAAAAGGGAGTACATCTCCTTCTTGTACATAGAATAGTTCAGGGCTGGGCTACTCAATTTCTTACTGTGGTAAGCGACGGGTTGTCGTTCTTGCATCAGGATAGGACCAATTCCAACTTTTGATGCATTGCACTCCAGTTCAAAAGGCTTATCAAAATTTGGTAGTGAAAGGATAGGTATTGAGGTGAGCTTCTCTTTGATCTCATTGAAGCTTCGCTCAGCTCGATTGTTCTACCCAAACCCTTCATTCTTCTTTATCAGCTCGATCAATGGGCCAACTATTATGTTGAAGTCCTTGATAAATCGCCTATAGAAAGAAGCTAGGCCATGGAAACTTTAGACTTTGGTGACATTTTTCGGTGTTAGCCAATCTAGAGCAACTTGGATCTTCTTCTCATTTGCTCGGATTCCTTTCCTTGACACTAAAAACCCTAGGAAAATCACTTCTTTATGGAAAAACATACACTTCTTCACATTCCCATACGACTTCTTAGTTCTCAAGTTGTCGAATACTTTACGTAGATGTTGAACATGGTCATTCAGGTCGGTACTATACACCTATATGTCGTCAAAGTATACGATCACACATTTCTTAAGAAGAAAGCGCATCACATGGTTCATTAATCTCATGAATGTTCTCGGCACATTAGTAAGTTCGAATGGTAGAACCAACTATTCGTATAGTCCGTATCTAGTTTTGAAGGCAGTCTTTAATTCATTGCTTAGCCTCATGTGAATTTGGTGGTAGCCACTTTGTAGATCAATCTTCGAAAATATCCCTACACTATGAAGCTCATCTAACATGTTATCAAGTCTCGGTATCGGGTATTTGTACTTAATAGTAATTCAATTGATTGCTCGGTTGTTGATGCACATACACCATGAACCATCTTTCTTTGGAACAAGCAGAGCTGGTACAACATAAGGGCTCATGATCTCCTTCACATATTCTCGTACAATGAGTTCGTCTACTTGTCTTTTCAACTGGGCAGCCTGCTCATCCTATATGTAGGTTGGGTTGGCAAGGCGACACCTAGTTGCAGATCAATACAGTGCTCTATACCTCGGATTGATGGCAGTCCTTTAAGCAGTTCTTTTGGAAGTAGGTTGGAAAATTCATTTAGCAAGCTTCGGATCTCTTTTGGAACATTCTGTAACTCCCTCATCTCCATCAATCTCTTAACCAACAAGAACATTGGTTCGTTAGCTTTCTTAGTAGATCGGAGCTCTCTACAGCTCATCACTAGAGATTTCTTTTTACTAGCTCAGGTGAGCTGATTATGGGTTTCATTTACTTGGGATGGAGTTAAGGGTTGCAACACTATCCTATCTTCATCCTTAACAAAGGCGTAGGTGTTCTTGTATCCATTGTGCGTAACATGTCAGTTGAACAACTAGGGTTGTCCAAGCAACAGGTGTGAAGCCCCCATGGGGAAGACATCGCACACCATTTCATCTCTGTATATATTTTTGACACTGAATGGCATGGTCACTTGTTTAGTCACATGTAAAGCACCCTTATCATGAATCCAATGCAGCTTGTAAGGTTGGGGATGTCTTGAGGTTGGTAGACCTAACCTCTGCACAAAGGATTACGTAACCACATTAGTGCAACTTCCTTCATCCACTATGATCATGCATAATTGGTCTTTGACGGTACACTTGGTATGGAACAAATTCTCCTTCTGGTCCTCCTTAAGGTTCGGTAAGGAACTTAGGACTTATCTTAAGACTTGGGTCATCACTTCACCTTGGTCGGCATAGACACAAGTCTCCTCTTCCTCTTTGGCTTCTGCCTTTCAAGCATCTTTCTCTTCTTCAGGCTCACTTTCGTCTGTACTATCCACTACATCTTCTCAAAGCATCATGACATGTCGGTTAGGATACTTAACAACTGTGTGTTTAAAGCCTAAGCATTTAAAGCATTTCACCTTAGTAGACTTCCGTCCGGAGGTTTATCCTTTCTCATGTATTCTCGGGGGTGGCTTAGCCTCAGTTCGACTTGACCGTCTAGCTTGACCATAATGACCTATTCGGCTATTGTTAGTTTGGTCATCCATTTCCTTAGATTTGTATGGTCTCCTTCGCTCAGCTTAAACAGGTTAGTATGGTACTGGGGCTTGGGAGAATGTCAGCTCAGGTCAGCTTGAAACATTTCTCCTTTGCTTTTCAACCCTCTATGTTATTTTGATGGCTTCTTCCAAATTATAAAATCTCTGTATTTCTATGATATTGCGAATCTCATACTTTGACTTAGAAATGAACCTTGATACTGTATGGGCCTTTAGCTCTTTCATGTTAGCTCAAATCATTAACATTTGAAACTCTTTGACGTAGTCATCTATAGATCGGTTTCTTTGGTATAGCTCTTGTAACTTTACAAATGTATCTTGTAGATAAGTCTTGGGCACAAATTTGCCTTTTAACAACCTTTTAATCTCATCCCAAGTTTTAACACCTTGTCTTCCATCTCTTGCCTTGGCTGCATTCAGATTATTTCACCATATGGTGGCATACCTAGTAAATTCTAGTGCAGCAAGTTGGACTTTGACCACATCCTCATACCCATAACATTCAAATACTTTCTCGACTTTCTCTTCCCACTTCAAGTATTCATCTGCATCTCTACTTACATCGAAGGGTAGGATTTGCACCTTGACATTATCTAGCCCTCGAAAGATTTGACATCCTTGTCTCTATGCTTGGTAATAATCAAATTCTTTTCCTTCTTCACCAAACCCTTCAATATCTAGCTCCTCATCATCTTCCCCAATCTCCTCTAACTTAAGTCTTCGTTTAGCAGCTCCTCCAGCTCGAGGAGGTTGAACTGGGGCACCATCTTGGGGGTTTTTTTGTTGTACACCTTGGGGTTGCTGCCTATTAACTTGCATTGCGGTGACTAGACTCTCAACAAGGTTTGTTAGTTTGTTAAGTTTGTCATCAATGGACCTTGGGACGTTACTAGCATTATGACTAAGACTAAGTTGAGTACTACTGCTTTAGTCACCAATGACAACTTGAATACTCGATTTTGACATAGTATAATACTTTCCGAGCAGATTAACAAATTATTAACAACTGTAGTACCTAGAGTTACTCAAACAGAATAGAGACAAACTTACTCTATTTTCACAATGAAAAACAAAGTAAGAATAGAGTATCAATGAAACCACTCTTACGAACACATAAGTACACTGTAGTAGATACGAAAGGAATATAGCAGCTATTAAAAGTAAGGTGAGTCAAAACTTCATTGCAACTTCATACACTCTTTCACAAAACCGTGCTCTAATACCAGTGAAGCTGATGCGTCTCCGGGGTTGGTTAGACACGTGAAGAGGTACCACAATGAAGCGAACCTGAAAGATACAAGAAAAAGCTAGCAAAGTTCGGGCAGCTACCGAATGGGTATGATATACTACTCGATCTTACTTGTCCAACAACCTGCTGGATATGATACACCAGTCCGAATTGAAGGGTCACTTGCTATTATTCCTTGTTAAAGGAAATAGATAAGAGTTGAATGATAACGAGAACACTAATGTTACTCAAGTGAATAATTCTGTATTGAAAGTTGGATGTCTACGTACAAGGAAAGCGGGGGTTTATATACTTGCCCATTAGGGTTATTTTAGATGTATGAAAATATAAAAGGGTATTTTACAATGTTGTTACGTGAATCATGCTAAAAAGGACAAAGAATATTTAATATGAAAAAGAAAGAATAATTCTAAAATGTTGTATCAGAAGGCACGTATCACTTGATGGCTGTACGTTAGGAGTAAGATATAACATAGGTAGAAACAAAAAGTGCTAGTAGTTAAGGGTTGACTTGATTTAGATTAGGTCAGGAGCAAATCAGTCTGGTTAGGAAGCTAGTTGAATTGGAGTCAGGCAGTAATGGATGGTTGGAGAGCTCAGCTTGGCTAACCTTTCTTGAGTTACCTTTTGGGTCAGGACTTCACAATTGGGTAGGAGCATATTGGACATACGTGAGGATTTGACAGATAGGTTGGCTAGGGCTTAGATTGGGATAGGAGTTCTCATCTCGGCTATGGCTTAGAGTTAGTATTTTCCGTGCAAGCCCTTGAAGTCCTTTAGCTCAGCTTCTTGTGATCGGTCCAAGGGGGTTGATTCTTATCAGTGAGTTGAAGCTCAGTGTATATTACCTATACACATATGTATGGGCAAATCAAACATAGTCACGTACGTAAATACGAGCAACTAATTCACATGATAATTTATTTTCTTCATATTAGCCAGTCACTTGCACATGACAAAGGCCCTCATGATCCCAACACAACACAATTCAAAATAGCCTAACAGTTAGGCGTATCTCTTCTAGTTCCTCTATAACCTATGGTTGGATATGCCACTATGGGCCCCTCTTAACCTACATTGGGCATGCAACAATGGGCCCCATCTATAACAACCTAACATCTGAGGGTGCCACTTTGAGCCCCATCTATTTTCATACAGATTTATCCTAGATTATTTGCAAGCGAGACTTCATTAAGGACAATGTGTCGCAAGGATCATTGGGGTTGTCCCTTAGGGAGCTGACACTCTAGATCGCTTGGTTAAGCTAGATACAAGCAACAAGTGAAGATAATTTAAGTAAGATATTTAATTAGTCAATTTAAGCGCACACACACACACACACACACACACACAGGCATAAATTCCAGCCTAACGATCACAAACGTTGTGTACCTGGAATCCATCGTAATAACTTGATCTACTTTAGCTTAGAAAGATGAATTTGAAAAGAAATGAGGAGTAAAGATTGCTTTAGTAACACTCCACGACCTTTTATAAGCTTTCTAAAGGTTTTAAACCCGAGTTTTAGGCTAATAGAGCCAAACTTAGATTGAAAGGACAGAAGGAAGCAACTATACAGATTACGGTTGGGAATCAGGCCTCTAATCCTTTGTAAAAGCCAAAGCATAAGTCTACGCCCCTAGACCATGATCATGGACTTGGTCTTAGTTCACCATAAAATGACTATGGATTGGATTATGGCCGTAGACTTTGGCTGCGATCTTCTCATCTTAAATTTTCCTTAAAAAATCCTTCACATTCAATTGAAAAGTGAGGACCATGTTTAGGACTACGCTCGTGGTCTTTGATCGTGCTCTTACCTCTTCAAATTTTCTCTTCCTTTTTCACCAAAAACACAACTTTCAGCCCTTGATTCAATTCTCTAACTTAATGTCACTCCATATACACTACAATCCTTGATTACTTTATCAAAACTTGCATCAACCATCTTCATAAAACAATCAAATTTATAAATTTTGTAAAAGATAAAAGATTGCAAAGGAAAGAATATGTCATGTTAAAACTTGAAGAAACTCTAAAGTAATCCTTCGCTTCTCTCAATTTAATTTAGTGTACAATCTTGAAAGATCACAACAGACGATTCGGATCCAGCATACAAACTCCTAATCCAAAGAGTTACAACAACTTACCTAAGTTCTTACAGCAGACATGAGAGATTTCACGTGTTATCCTTCCCATTAAATGCTTTACCTTTTATAAATTAGTGTAGAATACTTTAGATCACGATAGGAACTAACTGAATATCATCAAAATATTACTTACTGATAGATCTTCCTCTAAAATATGAATTGCAATAAATTCTTTCCTTCAAAGCTTCTTTTTCCTTGCATTAAGAAGGTATGGATCTTTTAGAAACACACAACAATACCCTAACTAAAAGGAATAATAGGTTCCATGCTTACCTTTAGTGTACGAAACTTAGGATTAGGAAGTCTAAAGTTCTTGTTAGAGAGAGGAAACTTTAGGTGAAAATAAGTATAAGACTAGAGTTTCATGTATGTGAGGGTTTTTAAAAGATTGATGGGCTTTTTTATAAATTTCCTCACTTATTAATTAGCTAATGTCTAGCATGCTGCTTTAAAATTTAACCTCTTTTTATTTTATGCCTTGATTTTTTTTTTCTCCTAGGGTATTACAAGTATAGTCCTCATAAAAATAATTCATTATAGTTTCATTTAACATATGAAAAATTAAAGGGTGTATTCTATATGATCATATAGGTTCCACTGGAAACCATACATTTAGGGTTCATCTCTTGCCTACTTTGAGATGTGATTGGAATCTGGATATGTATTATATACCTTGTAATTTTTCAAATATATAGAAGAGTCCATAAACTTAACTTGTAAATTATCTCTAATATATATAACTTACTTACTTGGACAAATTTGATGAAAATTCAACCAACTCTATCTAACTTATAACTAACTAATTTTTATCAACATTTGTTCCAATAGTTAAATTTATCTGAATTCTCTAATTTAAGTTGATGTTTGGTATATATTTATGGTATTTTTTTTTTATTATTTTGTGTTATTGTTGATTTCTATACACTTATATTTGTTATTATTTATATTTAAAAGAGATATTAGTATGCACTTTGAATATTATGATATGTTTAACATGGATCACTTATAATATTTTGATCAATAAAAAGGTAAAGAGGAATTACAATTTTGACAGTTACCTTGAAATAATAGATTTTATCAAGTATAGGTTTCAGAATTGACACAAAGTAGGATTTAGTCCAAATTTTTGGAATATGTATCTATATTGTGTACATGGTAGGTATCCATATCCTATGTATCCAATACGTGCTTATCCTTAAAAAAAAAAAAAAAAAAAGGAAATACATGGCTTAAATTGTAAAGAGAAATGAAAGGCAGGCTGAAGAATTAAGTCGAAATAACTTACCGAACCGATTAGCAAATGTCACGTATTTCTCTTCCTTCCTCCCTCGTAAAATAAGGTATGAAATTATGACATATATAGTGTGTAAAATATGGTTATAGTTGTTTTAAAAAATGGACGTTCAGCTACCATCCAGGTAAAAATTTTATTAATATATATATATATATACTTAGTGTGTAATTTTCAATGAATTTTTTTTTTTTTTCCCACTCCAACATAGTTTCCCAACTTACACTTTCGGATACGGATGATATTTTCCAACTGCAAAAACTAGAAGTTTTGTTTTTGTTAGGAAGCGAAGCTTGAAGCCCTAAAAGTGCAACAAATGCTTTTAACGATGATGATGGAAATTTTGAAAATCTAAGACCAATCTATTTCGGAACTCACTAAGACAGTAAAAATGAAAGCAATAATGTAATACTTGACTATTTTCAACTTATTTTAGTCATTGTTAACTACTGATTTTCTATTGGGATGTATTATGATTCAAAATATTTCTCTCATAAGTTGTAATATGGTTGAAAAAGAAAAGACACTATCATATGATATATCTGCATTTATTTCTAATATAATCTTTTAATCATTATAATTATGCAATATTTTTACATCTATGCAACTTAAATGCACGAATGTGCTAAATTTTAGGATCCTATAATATAATCTTAAGATGAAGGTTGAATCGGGCTTACTCCACATGTTATCTGTCCAAAACAAATGATTTAAATTACATTCTGTTCATTTTTCTACAAAAATTAGGTGTGCGGTTATATACGCTTGAAATGAACTACAATAAACTGTTTACTATTGTTTTATTTTATTATTCATTTGCTCCTTCTACGTTAAAAAAAAAAAAAAAATGTAGGTCCTCGTTGCATATTATAACTCCTAGTGAGATTCGTAACAATGGTTTTGGCCTATACCTATTCGTTCGTGGTCCCCTTCTGTATGAAATGTACCTGGTCATCTTAACTGGATGAGGGACCGGGGGAGGGTAGGAGAGACTATATGTGCTTTTTATTGTTTTTTTTTTTTCTTTTTTCTTTCATTCTTTTTTTTTTCCCCCCTTTTGGTTAACCATTTAGGTTATAAGGGATTGAGAAAAGAAAATCCATCTGTTCTAATCTTATTGAAAGAATCATTCATATCAACTAGATAATAAGGTCTCAATAATTATTATCTGCATTTTATCTTCCAATATGCTTTCCATGAAACAGTAAAAAGTAAATTAAGATGACGTGAAACAACATAGGTATTAAACAATGTATGAACGTATGCCAAATATAGAGACCACCCTTCGAACTATTTGGAAAATTCTAATCTTTTAACTTTGGAATTATACAAGTGAGCTGCTCAACTTTGTTGAAAGATATATTTCATTTGCTACAACACATAATTATTAATTGAATTCAAAAAGACTATCATAAAATTGACATTATAAAGTTTATATTTATATTTTATTATACCTGGAAATAGTTGCCCATAGTGATGTTCGACAATATTTTATTTGGCATTGTTACAACAAAATGACTTATTTACGTAATTCAGAGTTAAAAAAGTTTAAATTTTAGGTGATAAAAAGGAAAAAAAAAATTATAATATATTTTCTTAAATTATTGATCAATACGAATAAGCTAGTTTTGTCTTCTATAGTTTTTTCAAATGTGTTTAAACAACCACTCAAACCGTACTTACAAGTTTCAATTTGCAATTTATACTAGAAGAAAAGGAAACTTAGGTTGCAACTTTTAGGAACTCAAAGTGGCCAGCAGAATTATGTTGCTTTAGATTCCGGAAGTGGGCCTTGCAAGTTGGAATGTTTGCTCTAGTCAAGGCGAACCTAGGCCCACCCTCACTAAGGTTTCTAATATTATTATTTTAATTTTAGACATTAGTTAGAAACTTAATGAATAGTTGATTAGTTAGTTAAAAAAGATAGTAAACGGTTATAATTTGTAAAGTATGTTTGAAAATTAGTTACTATAGGATATATTATAAATAGTAATTATAGAACCCAAAAGATAATCATTTCATTCATAATCAAATTCAAGAACTATTATTTTATAATTCTTTCTCTCTTTCAAATTTTTAGGAGTTTGTATTTGATTAAGATTAAAAATAACTTCGTTTTTTTTTTTTTTTCGTTTGTATAAAGGAGTTATGCGAGATTCTGGCAATGGTGCTTTTGTTGAGAGATTCCTTTGATTCATTTTTGTTGAGTCATTCTTGTTATTTCTTTTGCTATTTCTTTTGCTATCATAATTTTTTTATTTGTTATTGAAATACATTCTTGATTTTAGTTATGATAAATTTGCAATATCCTATTGAGTGGACATAAATAAAAAAGTTGTTGAAGTAAACAATGGATTAAATGTAAGCATTAGAATGAAAAATGGTGGCATTATTTGACAAAATACAAGAAGATTTAAGTAAGCTTGCAACAAATAATTAACATTTGAAAGAATTAATTGTTGAGTATGTTGAGGAAGAAAAGAAATCGAAGAAATAGTATGACAAAGATATCACTTTAACCATAAAAGCTACGAATGAATAAATTTTTTAAGAAACTATTCAAAACAATGATCAAGAAAATTTTATCATTGTAAAACAATAAGATTCCAAGATTAATATTGAAGTTGATTTCCATTAAGACTAAGAAATTTAGGTAATTCAACTATTTAGATTTTCAAAGAATCAAAATATGAAAGTAGTTAATGATATTCTCCTTGATGTTGATTCTGATACAATGGTAGGAGGGATTGAGGTCATTACTTGTATTTTTCATGAGTAATATGTTTTTTAAAAGAAATTGCACTTAATCTTCAAGATAATATTCAAAGTTATTGAAGAGCTAAGTTAAAAATAAGGAAGGTCAATCTATAAAGAGAAACTACTAATAAATGCTTCAAGTTTCTTGAATATAATTGATAAATTTTTAATTTTGTTAAATATGATTAGTTAATTTTTGTTTGTTTACTTATCTTGTTTTCTTAAACCTTAACCTTGAGTACAAGGTTTTTGTCGAGAGTGGGGAAAATTGTTATGATTTTCAATATTAGTGAAGTAATTTAATGAATAGTTACAATTATTAGGATTAGTTAGTTAAGGAAGAAAGTAAATAATTGTGATTAGTAAAGTTTGTTTGAAAATTAGTTATTATAAGAAATATTACAAATAGCAATTGTAGATGTTAAATGATGATCATTTCATTCATAATTAAATTCAATAACTATTGTTCTATAGTTCTCTCTCTCTCTCTCTCTCTCTCGTTAATTTTTAGGAGTTTTTGTTTGATTCGAACTAAACATAATTTCATTTTTCTTGTTCCTATAAATGAGCTATGCGAGATTTTAACAATAGTTCAATGGAAGAATCATAAAAATGGGTTATTATTGAACCATAACAAAAGTTAATTACTGAATAACAAATAATATTTTTGACAAAAAAAAAAAAGAATAACAAATAATCTTTCATTATGATAACTAAATGTGAGTTAAAAAAATAGAGAATGAAAGATATTATTTTTCAAGGCATAACTTTATTTATTTTAAATGTATACTATTGTTTTACAATTGTATTTTTATCATATAATATGGCATATCAAATAAAGTCATACAAATGATGAATCAAATTGTAAATATAAAAAATGTTTACCACTATAATGGAATATTGTTTCTTTACATAGTTTTTTAGTGTTATATCATTCAAAGTATTTCTTTAGCAATTGTTTGCTCTTTTTTGAACCTTATATAATTTTTTTTATTTGTATTATTTCAGACTTAAAATTCATCTATAGCCTGATGTATAGGGTTATATGACTTTCTCAACAGGTTAACCAACCTTTAAATGACACACGATAATTTAATTGATTGATATGTTTTTAGTAATTTTTGCAAGCATATGGCAAGTAACACAATAAAATAGATAAATTGTGATTAGCATCACTATCATGCATTCTATTATGGAAGACAACTACTTATGCCTTTTTTTTTTTATAAGTTCATACCACTTTTTTGTTTACTATTTATCTTTTTCACGTATTTTTAATTCAAGCTTTTACTTATAATAAACTACATAGTCTTTTTGTAATTAATATTTCATATATTTGATGTTCTTACATAATCCTTTTTGTCGACATTTTCCTACATGCCAATTAGATGTTTCAAGTAACCATGAATGTATTTCGGTGTAATTCAAATACTAAGGGATAGAACAAAGTGAAGTAAATTTAATCTTTCTTTTTTAATTATTATTATTGGATGATAATAATAACAATTGACAAGTGAAAATAACCAAGCATGTATTTACATGTAGTTTAACAAAATATTTACATTATAAATTTAATTATATTGGTTAATTTAATTTCAACCATAAGCAATATAGGAGCATAATATGTAAATATTAAAATATACAACTATTACTCAAGACATCATAACAAGAATTAATAATGAGAATATAACATGGAAAGTTGTGGACAATTGAATCAATGATATGGGAAGTCGAATGATGTTTTATTATTTTAACTAAAATAAAAATAGATAAGAAAGTAAAAAAAAAAGGTCTAAAAGTGTTAATATTATAAATTATAAATGATAACCACATAAATGAAAAATTTAAGGTTGCGATAATCGTTCAAGATAAAAGAGACTTCTAATCATGTTATGAATGTGTATCGATATTAATGAGAAATCAAATATATAATTAATCACATAAATGGATGTTTTAATCATGTAATTAAAATAAGATATGTAAGGATAAAAGAGGATCCAAAGGATATTGTAGATTATTGGTGAGAATTAATATTAATGAGAATTAAAATGTATTACATATAGGAAACATAATGATACAATAAATTAATGATTTATATTTTGAATTATTGATGAGAATTAATATTAATGAAAATAAAAACATATGAAAAAATAAAGAATTACTTACTTTTTAATATTAAATATTAATTAAATATGCATAAGACTATAAAGAGGGCTACAGACTTTAATCTTATGGATTGTTAATTGAAAGTGATACTAGAGAAAGCTAAAACGTATTATTGATATATAATTTTTTATCATATCATATTATTTTATCATTAATATATTTCAATAATTATATTATAATATATAGTTTCAAAAGCTCTTTCTTATTTTGTATTATTTTTCTTCCTATTTCATCATTAACGTATTTTCTTTTTTATATGTCAAATCATATATAATACATTGCTTCAGAAGCTCTTTCCCTTTTTTTATATTCCACCTTCTTATCTTAGCATAAATTTATCTTCATAATTTTATTTATCAAATCATATTATAATGTATAACTTCAAAATCTCTTTCATTTTCATGTCACATCTTTTTATCATAACATTAATGTATTTCCATAATTCTATTTATCAAATCATATTATAATATATAATTTCAAAACCTCTTTTCTTTTTTATATTCCACCTTTTATCATATTATTGATTTATTTCCATAATTATATTTATCAAATTNAACTACAACATTTCTTTCATTTCCTTGTTCCATTTTTCAAATCTTACTTTAATGTATTTCCTATTATAATATATAGTTTCAAAAGCTCTTTCTTATTTTGTATTATTTTTCTTCCTATTTCATCATTAACGTATTTTCTTTTTTATATGTCAAATCATATATAATACATTGCTTCAGAAGCTCTTTCCCTTTTTTTATATTCCACCTTCTTATCTTAGCATAAATTTATCTTCATAATTTTATTTATCAAATCATATTATAATGTATAACTTCAAAATCTCTTTCATTTTCATGTCACATCTTTTTATCATAACATTAATGTATTTCCATAATTCTATTTATCAAATCATATTATAATATATAATTTCAAAACCTCTTTTCTTTTTTATATTCCACCTTTTATCATATTATTGATTTATTTCCATAATTATATTTATCAAATTTAATACGATTTTGAAATTTCTTGCGTTTTTATCATCAACCTAAAAAATTATCAATCAAATAATTACTGTTTATTTCATAAAATCATTCTCTAAAATTTAAAACCAAGCAATCTAAATAAAAAAGAAACGATCATAATGATGCAGATAAAGAATCATTTAATAACATAGCTAAGAGAATGAAGATTGAATGAGCCATTTATTTTAGAAGTGCATTTTACAAATTTTTTTTTTTTTTTTTTTTTTAGTTTAACATTCAACATGCAATAATCAGTTCTATATTTATTCACAATAATGTGATATCTTTTTCCTAAATAAAATATCATAAAATGTTTATATTCTAAATTTCATATTTATTGATTTTAATTGTTTTAAAAAATTATAATAATTATTTAAATGTTAGTCCGCACATTATACGGAGCCTTTTACTAGATATACTCATGATATACTTAAAGAAAAGGAAACTTAGGTCGCAACTTTTAGGAACTCAAAGTGGCCAGCAGAATTATATTGCTTTTGATTCCGGAAGTGGGCCTTGCAAGTTGGTGGAAGTTCATGTTGTTTGATCCAGTCAAGGCGAATCAAGGCCTACCTTCATTAAGGTTTCTAATTTTATTATTATACTAAATTTAATTCAATAGGAGAATCATAAAAAAGGGTTATTATTGAACCGCAACGAAAGTTAATTACTGAATAAAAAATAACACGTGCGGTAATTTTAATGTTTCAACGCTAAGATTAAATTTCCTTTTTTACTTTTTCTCGATTCATTCAAATCAAATTACACATATGATTAGAGTATGACAATTGAAGATTTGAAATCCAAACCCGATTAACATTTCCTTAAGATCTAATTGTACCCATATTGGTAATATATGGGAAATCACAAAATTACTCGTGCTTTATCCTTTTGCAAATTCATGATTTTCATTTTTTCTTTTAACGAACATATTGACCTGCATTTTGTCACTAGATGTTAATGCTGGTTTAGGAGCATTTGAAAATTTCCCTTTATTATTCACCTAACACTCCTCGAATCATAGATTCAAGTTTCTGATAGTTTATTTTATATTCCCCAGTATTTGTCTTGTAAGTTGCTCCTAGAAATCGAAAAAGAACTCAGTGCGTATCAAACCACAAATGTTTGTGAAATTGTGTAAAAATCAATATATAAACAAAGACTTCTTCATGTAAACACACGTACACACCCCAAGCTAGTTTTCTCGGCTGATTCTAGTAGATAGCTTAGAGTGCAGGAGAATTAGCCAAAATTCATCGGTGGCCGTATAACTCATTATTATTTATTATTACACGATTGGATGTGCCGCATTAATAATAAGTAATAACAATTACTAAAATTAAAGCTCATATATTATAACTCAATTCTTCACTATTAATTAGCCTTTATCATTTCACTAATAAATGGTGAAAATTAACATATAATTGATGATCACACGTAATGCGTTCGTAATTTTCCCACGAATAGCTTTTGATGGTTGCAAAAGTTAAGAGATTGAACAATATTACGTTAGATAACGGAGAGAGAAAAAAAAAATGCAAAAGTTGTAACCTTAACTAGCATTAGTACATGGTAATAAAATGGAGGTCATGTGTGTATATATATACATACATAAATTGTGAATTTGTAAAAGAACAAAAAGCACATGCAATGTTCTTATAAGTAGCCAATAGAATTAATACAGATCATATACCCCTTAACTAGCATTAATATATAATGATAAAATATAGATAATGTATTTATCAAAAGAAAGAAAATATAAATTATAAGTGTAATGATTTGATGGGAATTCCTTCTATTGAAGTATTGTTTGTTTTGGCATAAACTCTACAAATTTTACGTTTTAGACTTATAATTGAATTTGAAGAACCAATATATATTCCATAGACTCAATTAGATCGAAAAAATTAAAATCAATAAAGTTTTAAATCAGAACCTTAAAACGAACTCAAAAACCCTAGAGATAAAATTAAAAAAAAACCCTAATTGCATACAAAGACTTTAAATCCAAGTATGTGTGACCATAAGTTAAAAATTCAAATTGAATAAAAACTTTAAACCCCAAACTTTAGAGTCATGAGACCCTAAATTAAACTTTAAATGTAAGGAACACCCTCAAATTAATACATTCAACTCACATTTTGTAAAATCTCATAAACTTGATAACGAGCCATCAGAGGTATCTTAAAATAATAATGATCAATCAAATAAAGTCAATTAAAATAATAAATTAATGAAATTACTATTTTACCCCTAATTATGTGTTTAAAATCCCAAAACTAATGTTAGGACCACAAATATACCTCCGAAACCTTAACATGTAAGAAATTCTAAGATAACCCTAAAGCCTTAAAGAACCATCTAAAACCTTAATCTAAATGACAAAAACCCTAAATAAAATGGATGAAGAATAAATAATAGGCTACAAATCCTAAATAACAAGTCGAAAAACACTAAAGAGAGTAAAACCCTAAAACCCTAATCATACGCGTAAAATCCTAAAAACCTTGATACACTGGAAATCCTAAAACGATTGGAAAACATTAATAGATTGCCTTAAACCTTAATTAGAAGTCCAAAACCCTAATTCAACTAATAAACCCTAAGTATATCCCTAAACTATTCACTAATCGTAAATAATTTCTCTAATCGCTATGAAACTCTAAATCATTGGTCTTGTATACTGTTTGAAAACCCTAATTAGTCTTGAATACTAAAAGATTGCCATAAACAAAGTTATAGAGTTTAATAGACTTAATTAAAGTGATAAAATATGGAAAAAGCCTAATTATAGCCTAAATAGGCCTTAAAGTATAATCATGATTGATTAGCTTAATTATCCTTTAATCCATCTAATAACCTTAGTCTTCTTAAGAATTGGATAAGATAAATTAAGGAGACAAGACAAAAAGCTATTAGATAATTAGGATATTTTGAAACAAATCCTTATCAAATCAGGTAAAGGGTCAAGATGCAAGTTGTCTCCCCTTGATCTTTGTATCCTTTTAATCAATTAAAGCAATATATTATCTCTCTTACCTGACCTTCTTGATATGCAATTTCACCCCTTCAAAACCTTTATTTGACTCAATTTTTCACTCTTAGAAAACCCTAAGAAAGCTTCTTTACAAATCTAAATAAGGATCAAAGGAGGAAGGAAGGAAAACCAAGAAGCACTCTTAAATTCCCCAGTATACCTCAATGCCTTTTGCAATTGCTACTACTACATGCCACCAAATCATAAACCACCACCCAAAGATTACACACACCCCTTAGTTTCTTTTTGAAAAATATTTCCTTTCAAAGGATCAAGTTTTGACTTCGTTTTTGAGTAGAAAAATTGGAACTTGTGTAGCCCGACCTAATGTTAAACTTACCTAACTTGAGTTTTTTGTTCACATAAGCTATACCCATGATATCTTTGAGAGTTTAAGTTTAGAAATTTTAGATAAACATGTTATAATCATATACATGTCATTTTAAAGCCATATAATTATATATTCATTTATGTACTTAGTTAGTTTGTTACTTATATTTTAAAAGTATAGGAGATAGTTTTATGTAGGTAACTTGGAAAGAAATTAAAAAAACACCAAGAACCCTAATTTCCTTTGCATGTCATCCCCTACAGTGGATGTTTTCTTTATGATCATCACTTAGTTGTTGATGATATTAATTTCCTTAAGCAAGGATGAGCCTAAGATTCTGTAACCGGGGGGAGGGGAGGGGTAACTTATGTTAATCAAGTCAATATTAAAACTACCGGTAGGAAAATATTTGCTTATTATCGTAATTGTATTGCATCTTATATATGTAAAAAGATCTTGTTAATGGTCAACATTCTATTTAACACAACGTAATTAGCCATTCTCTCAAAGCCTAATTTTGACAATTGATTTGAGAATAGTTGACTTTGTTATTGATGGTATGGCATACTTCACTAATTCAATCCATTGGGCGACTCTTCCTACTGCTATTACTAAAGCTACTGTAGTAAGTCAGGATCTTACAATAATTCCTAAACAATAATAGGATGGAAAAATTCATTTAAAAAAAATTAAGAGTAATTGATATACTTTATAAGAAGTTAAAAGAACTAATATTTTACCTTTTTTATTGAGCATATATATTGAATGAAAATTAACTATTAATTTATGAAAAAAAATTACATTTATAAATAAAACTAATGTAAGCTTTGTTCTCAACAAAAATATATCAGAAAAAATAATTAAATAGAAAATTACAGGTAAAGCAAAAAAAGCAACTTGACATAGATAGAAGTATACTATTTCTTTTCATGACAACTTTGTATTATTATTACATTAGCCATGTTATAAAGAAAAAAAGAATATCATTTTGAATATAAATTATTAGATAGTTAATTAGTCATTAATCCATGTTAATTTCTTTTTCAAAATTAATTATAAAAAAATTCATTAAATCAAGTCATATAATTAGTATTTTTTATTAATACTTTATGTGATAAGACTGAAATACTTGCAATATAAACAACGTAATTATTTTTTATGCTGTCACTTATAAAAAAAAAAAAACAATTCAAGAGAATTTATTTAGTTAGATATGATTTGTAATTAATGAATTTAATGTTATTAGTTGTTGTGTGTAAAAAAAAAAAAAAATACATGTAAAAGAGAAACACCATTCAAGTAATAAATGCATCTTAAAAAGAATAAATGACAAATATGAGATTTGAACCCAAGACCTGATATTTGTAAAACAAATACATAACCATCAAGCTATACTTCATTTTATATCAACTTTTGATCTCTAAAATATATATTTAGTATATATATTGTTTTCTTTTCTAAAAATTTTAAAAAGTAACTTTTCTCAAGCTTAGGGGGCTCGAGGCCCCTATTGCCCCCACCTTACCACCTACCCCTAACCCCCTCTCCCCCCAAACCAAAACCCTACACCCACCAATATCCTTTAGTGAAAAACTTAGTTTATAGATAGATAAAGTTCACTAAATGAGAAGTTACATGAAGGATGATAACCCCAGTGTGATCACTGTGGATGCTATTTCTTGAAACTAGACTAAGTTGCAACTTTTCATTTATTAGCTTAATGACATCATTAATTAATGATAATTTATATTTAGGATTTAATTAACAAAGCTTGGTAAGCTAAAGTTGGTTAAAAGCTTAAATGAGCATAAAAAGTAATTTGGACTTTAAAACCTTGATCAAAAGCCCAATAAATAATAACCACCAGATCTTGACACTTTCTAAAAATGAAGTATTTAAAAGACTTATAATGAGTTAAGGCCTAAATGAACGCATAAAGTTGGGCTTAGGGCCTTAGAGTGAAAATTAGGCCTAAATCTCATTATAAAGGCCCAAAATGAAGCTTGTAGTTCAACAAAAAGAATCTCACTAGCAAGTTAAGGGAACTTAAAAGAAGTAAATTAGCAACCCAACAAGCTTAATAGGATAATTGGAAGAGCCATCATAGGCATAACTTGAAGTTACTATAAGAAAATAGTAAAAAAGCCTAATTTAGCTTATAAAAGTGAACCTAAGGCCCAATCAAAAGCTTTAAGAGATAATTTTGAAAAGTTCACTTAAAACTCCTAAATAAAGGCGTAAGAAACCATAAAGAAGGTCCATTACACAAATCTTGATCTTAGGCCTAAAACCCTTAAGAGTTAATTACTAACCATGGACCAACGAAATTAATTGGCCTAATTCGAAAGATTATGGGTCTAATATGACCAAATGGATACCAACACATGATAAAACACATGAAAATGATGAAATCGACTATAAAAACACGAAAAACAAACTTAAAAAGAAGAAGCTATAGTGAAAACAAGTTTTAACTGTACGCAAGGATTTAATATTGGCTTCAATAATTAGGTAGATTATTAGGTCCTTGAAGAAACCCTCTTTTAATTATTTACATATATTTTGTTATTATGTTTTAGATGACTTAAATTCTAATTCAAAAACCTAAAGGTTGGGACAAGTAGGCAAGTAAGCTAGGTGAGGGGTTTTTGATGAATTGCTATATGCTTATGTTTGATAATTACTTAATGTTTTGTTGCTTACCCTTGATTGTCTATTGAGTGATTGGTTATTTTGTATACTAACATTTGTGTGATCGCTTTATTAAATTGGTAAGTTTAATGATTTGGCCAAATTAACCAGATATACTTGTTGCATATTTGTGATTCATTAGTTGCAGATTAGGATGTCTATAGCTTTGCCAAGTTTTCTAAAAAATTTGCGAAAATGCATTTTTGAAATGTTTTACGACACAAAGAGAGATTTATTAACTCGATGAGTGCTCATAGCAGTTACTTGTGACATTTTACTTGTTGAGGTAAAGCTAATATACCATTTTCAGTTGATTGATATCGCATAGCTTGAATTAGGACTCACATGATTTAGCCAGTAGGGCATTATATGGATTTGCTTATAGTGAGCTCGTGGAGCATTATATTAACCATTGATAATAGATAACCTTAGATGAGATCCACCTAATTGATTAGTATGGTATTTGTGACTACTGTAATAGTCGAGTTTTCATCTGTCAAAACAATACCTACAAACAGCCTCATGTAAGTAAGGTGAAGTGTAATATGTAGTTAAGTATGGGGGATAATTGATGTGTAAATGGCGTAAATCTACATCTTTTATGGTTTTGGAGCCCTATAGTTGTGTTGTTTACATTCATCGTATATGCATTCATTTTATATATAGTTATATTGCACATTTGTTAATAATGCTTAAACACTTACTTGAACAGTAGTGGTGAGGGACAAACTTGCTAGATACTTGTATTTCTTGTATTTATTTCTTTTCTACGTTAGCTTTAGTTTTATTTTTCTTTTTTCTTTTTCCAATTGTAATTCCAGCTGTCGCATTCTTATTTGTTTAGTTAGTTAGGTTGCTAGAGTTGTTAGTTTTTGGTTAGTTCATTAGGCTATTATATAAATACTCTGTTATAGTACTATTACATGTTGAATGAAACCATTTTTGCATTTCCCTTTGTTTGATAACTCAATTCTCTCCATATTCCTTTGACACTCCCTTTTACTTCAATCACGGTAAGGATTATTTGCTATACAGAGGTGAAAGTTACATTTTACACATGGTATCAAAGCAGTGATTGCTTACTAGGTATTCGATTATTTTCTTGCCTTGTTTTGTTTAGATATTTATCATCTGAGATGAATAATCAAGGTGAGATACTTGTCACGGATCCATATTATCTTACTAGATTTGATTATCTTAGAATGTGCATAAGCAACATTTTGTTTAATGGTACGGATTATATTTCTTGGAGTAAATCGATGAAACTAAGATTAGGTGTGAAAGTCAAGTTGGGCTTTGTTGATGGTTTAATTGTAAAACCTGAAGAAGGATCAGTGGATCTGATAAAGTGGAATCACTATGATTACATGGTTCGATCATGGCTTCCTAATTCTATGGTGAGTGAAATGTCTCAAATTTTTTTGTATACTACATCTACTTATGAGTTGTGGAAGGAGGTTAAGGAACAATATGGTATAGCAAATAGACCTTTAGTTTTCCACATTCAACATGAAATTGTGAACTTAAGGCAGAATAATCAATCAATCAGTGAGTATTTTAATAGATTGAAGCGATGTTGGTTAGAACTTCAAGAATTAAATTCATATCTTACTTGTGAATGTAATAGAATGGACTACTATACATGTGAGCTCAAAGAGAAAATTGTTGAGTTTGAGTTGCAAAATAGATTACTATAGTTTATGATGGGATTAAATGAAGCATATGAAGGCATTAGGAGTCAAATTTTATCCATGGAGCCAATGCCTTTAGTGAATCATGCGTATTAGCTTCTTCAACAACTAGAAAAACAACGTCAGGTATTAGGTTTGTTGAATATTGACCAAGATGTTTCAACTTTTCATGTTAATAAAGTTCCTATACAGTCTAGTATTAGTGCTAATTTTTTGAATAGATCTTTAGTTGAAAGGAAGAAGTTCAAGAAAGGTTTGGTTTGTAGGTATTGCAAGTCAGAAGGACATGCAGTGGAATCTTGTTTTAAACTTGTAGATTATCTTGATTGATATAAAGGAAGGAAGTTTGTAAATAAGGCTAGACCTGCTAATGCTGTTGAGTTGTGCTTTGACTTAGTATATCAAGTCTTTCAATTGGTTGATACTCCACTTGATGAAGAGTCAACTCCTACTAATGCAGGTAAATCTTATCTTACTAATCAACTTGATAAAAGATTTGTACAGTAAGTATGCCAAGAAATGTTCAAGTTGATGAAAGAAAGGGATGATTTAGCAGTGGTGAATGTAGCACGACTATGTACATTGCTATCTCCTCATCTCAGCTCTTTTTTGTTTAATTTTGCTTGTAACAAGAAGGAGTTTTGGTTGATAGGCACAAGGGTCTTTGAACATATTATACCTTTTGTGGATATCTTGTTTGATGTTGAACTTTGCCTCATCTAATATTCATCAAATTACCTAATGGAACCATACTTTCCTCATACAAAATAAGGAAAGCTAAAATCACTAACACCCTTACTTTGTCACCCATGTTACTTGTACCTCAGTTTTCTTATAGCCTCTTATCTATGCATAAACTTCTTCTTCATTAACCTTTGTAAGTAAACTTTAATTCTCAGTCTTGTTGTTTTCAGGACCTGACATCTAGAACTGTGGTGGCTACAGGACAAGCTTTGAATGGATTATATTTTCTTGGTTCTAAGTTAGTATGGTTTGATGTTACACCATCTAGTAGTAGTTCCAACTCAATGTCTTTAGGGCCTGCAGTTCATTGTTCTAGATCTTTAGTGAATACAGACTTGCAACTAATTCATGAAAGATTAGGACATAGTTCAATTTCAAATCTTCAACACTTAGAAATATGTAAGAATTTCAAACTTTTTGATTTCAAATGTTGTACTTGCTAACTAGCTAAGTTTCATAAAATTTCATTTCAAGCTAGTTCTAGCATGTCTTGTTGTGCATTTGAACTTTTTCATCTTGATGTATAGGGACCATATCGTGTTTCCTCTTTATGTGGAGTTAATATTTTTCTCACCAACGTGGATGATTTTACAAGAGCTACATGGACATATTTGTTACTGTCGAGCTTGAATTTTTTCGGTTTTATAAGTCTTCTTTAAACTGATTATTATTAAACTTTATCCGTTTAGTACTGATCCTTAACTAAGATTTAAAGAAGATCGACTTTTTATATATTTAAAATGTATTGGATCGCCACCCAACTGGGGTTAGGAAATTGTTTAGGTTAGAACCAAACAAGTATATATGGTTTTGATCTAAACACTGGTTTGCATGAGAAAAATTGATTTTAGAGAAAATGTTTTTGAAAAACTAGAGAAATGAGTCTGGGGGTTAGATTCTTTAAACTCTTATAGGTATCATAACTTTCCAAATTTAGATTCAATTCCTAAAATCACCTTTTTAGAAATATAGCTTAATTTATCAAAACTACTTTTAGTTAAATAATTTTAAATTAAAAGAAAGGAAAAACTAATTTTTTCATTTTTTCCATCACTTCAGAGGTATCTATGTACCCATTATTCGAGATCAAATGTATATAGTTTTTTTCATAAAAACATTAGCAAGTAGGTTAATTTTAATTTTGAAAAGTGAGTTGAGTTTACATTTTTAACCTGATTTGAATTATTTAATGAAGGTTTTTAAAGCATCCTAATGAGGGTTTTATTTTTGGAAAGTTTTAAAAGTGCCCTGATTTTGAAAATGGGTTAGGTTATTTTTGTTTATTTGGAAAATTAACCTTTCTAAGTGGTAAAACAATTTTTTATAAATTTTATTAGTTTATTTTATTTCATTTATTTTTATTTATGTATTAATCGAAAAAAGTAAAAATAAAACTAAACTAATCTTTTTTTCTTCTTTTCGTTCTTTTTCTGCTTTTCCCTCTTCTTTTACTTCCCTCCCTACCACCACCCCAACCCCCCCTTTTTTTTTTTTTTACAATTTAAATAGGTTACAATAATAAATAAATAAAAGGAGCAAAATATGGAAAATAAAACCAAAACAAGGCTAAACAAAGCTAGAGATAGGGGTACAGGTCAAAATCGGATAGGAGCACGAGTCTTTGGTTAGGTCAAGTTGAGTTGGATCTTGAGTTCCCTGACTTGCAGCACATGCACTATATGTGGGAGGTTAGGAGAGGTAAGAGGTGGTGGCTTAATTTGAGCGATTTTGGTTGGATTTTTAAGCAAGTGAGGTGGTTTTCATCGATGGCTTATTGGACAATGGTGGTTTGGCGATGGTGCTATGGTGTTTAGTAGCTATTTGGTGGTTGTTTGAAGTTTGGCCGTGGTTAGCGATAGTAGCTAATCCACACGAGGGTAGTTGAGTTCTAGGTTTTGAGATGCCATGAACACGACTGTGGCATCAATTTTAATCATGGAGCAGTATGGAGTGGTGTTTTGAAAGGGCCATGTGACTTTGTGGTAGTGCTTAAGGTTTGGTTGTGGTAGTAATCCTATGCATCATGTAAGGATGAGGGTAGACTGGGTGCTACTGCAGTGTATGGGTTGTTGGTTAGGGTGTAGCTGGTGTTTGGGTGAGGGTCGAGAGAGAAAGGGTGGTTCGACAATGGTGAGAGAGAAAGTGGTTGAGTGGGTGGATGGTAGTGGATGTGGGTTTGTTTATTAGTCCTGGCCGTGTATTGGGGGTGTTTAGGATGGGGCTTATGTATGTACTGTATGTCATGAGGATGAGGGTGGAGTGTGGTGTGTATGCTGCTGTATCATGAGGATGAAGGTGGTATGTGGTGGTAGGTGCTGCTGTATTGTGTTTCTAGCTCACTGTGGGTCCGATCGAAAGAGAGGGGGTAGGTTGATGCTTGTTGTTTGATGTTGTTGGAGATCGAGAGATAGGGGTGTGCGATGGTGAGTGGGGACTGTGGCGACACAGAGAGATGTCGAGGACAGTAGCGAAGGAGGAGAAGTGAGTCGTGTGTATTGTTGTTGTTACCACGGTTGCCATGGAGAAAGGTTAGAGATTGGTGTTTTTCTTTTTTATGATGTTTTTGTGCTGTTTTTTTTTTTCTTCTTTCTCCCCCCCTTTTCCCAAAATTGATCTTCATGAGTCTTTATCTAATCATAAAAATTCTAAGAATTAAATTCATTTAATGAAAATTGCTTAAATTTCGTAAGTTTGACCAATAATTAATTCTGTGAAGGTTGTTCTCATGTGAGAAGGAGTAGGAAAGAAAGAGAAAGGAGGAGAAAGAGAAGGAAAGATGTATTGACGTGGCGCAATATCAGCCGCATGATCTAGTGGGAATGTGCCACATATCCTGAAACCACATGTGGCATATAACATATATGTGACACGTATTATGCTACGTGGTTGACACTATCGATGGCTGATGTGGTCTAATCACGAAGTGTCATGTGTTATTACTAGACACGTAGTCTAGTAATTTTTTGATAAGTGGCGATGTGATTTGTGAAGAAAAAATAAAAGGCACTTTATGCCTTTAGTAAGATTTGAGGCTAAGTCTCCTTTATGTTTGTGCATGTGTATTACCATCAAGCTATTGGTTTGTGGTTTTTTCATATATGCATATAAGAACTAGGTCATTCTGAGCTAGATGTAAATCTAAGCTTAAGCTTAAAATCTCCCTTGTTATTTTTATTATCTAAGACCTAAAAAGTACTAACTATTAAAATTTTCTATTCTATTTCAAGTTATCTAAATATCTCTCTTTTTTTTTTTCAATTTTCAATTTTTTTGGTGCTTTTCTAACTTTTCTATTTTTTTGTATTTTTTGTATTTATTTGTTTTTTGTGATTCCCTTAAAATTTCCATTTTTTATAATTTTTTTTGTAGTTTTCTAATTTTTCATTTTTTGTGCTTTTTTTCCTAAATTAGGACTCCTTAACTTATTGTAAAAAAATTTTAAAGTAAAAAAAGGGGACAAAAATGGGGTGTTTACAATTCTCCTTCTTTGTGGTGAAGTTTGAGTAAGACTTTACCACAAGAACAAAAAAGATAGTAATTTTGCCTTGAAGATGGATTTGTCTTAAGAAGTGCTACAACTAACTAGTTGTCTTAGGCTTAGTCTATTAGGGATTTGTTGAAAGAGAAAGGAAATGGTTTAAGAGCTAGCCAAGAAACTGAAAGTGGGTAGTGCCCTTGTAGGTTGGTAAGAACCCTAAAAGAATTTGAAAACCTGATTGTGCCCTTATGAGTTGACTAACTTAGGTGAATGGGCGAAGCATTCCTTGAGTTGACTATGACCTTAAATGAGAACTTGGTTGTACTCATTTGAGCTGACTAACCTAAGTGAATGGGTAAAGCGTTCCTTGAGTTGGTTAAAACCCTAAATGAGAGATTGAAACCTGGTAGTGTCCTACTAAGCTGACTATCCTAAGTGAAAGGGCAAAGTGCTCTTTGAGCTGGCTAAGACCCTAAAGAATTTGAAAGCCTTGTTGTATACCTATGACTTGACTAACCTAGGTAAACGGACGAAGTGCTCCTTGAGTTGACAAAGAACCTAAAGAAAGATTGAACTTGGTAGTGCTTTACTAAGCTAACTAACCTAGATGAATGAGCAAAGTGCTCCTTGAGTTGGCTAAAACTCTAAATGAGAATTTGAATGCTTGTTTATACCCTTATGAGTTGATTAACCTAGGCAAAAGGGCGAAGCGCTTCTTGAGCTAGCTAAGACCTTAAAGAATTTAAAAGCCTAGTTGTGCTCCTTTTGAGCTGACTAACTTAGGAAAACAAGCGAAGGGCTCCTTGAGCTATTTAAGACCCTATCTCTATGAGCTAACTAACCTTGGCAAACGGGTAAAGCCTTCCTTGAGAAGGCTAAGACCTTGAAGATGGATTGAACCCTGATAATGCCCTACCAAGCTAACTAACTTAGGTAAATGAGTGAAGCGCTCTTTGAGTTGGCTAAAACCTTAAATGAGAAATTGAAGCCTAATCGTGCCCTTATGAGTTGACTACCTAGGCAAATAGGTAAAGCACTCTTTGAGTTAGCTAAGATCCTAAATTGAAACCTGGTTGTGATCTTTTGAGCTAATTAACATAAGCGAAATGAGTAAAGTGCTCCTTGAGCTGGCTAATAACCTAAATGAAATATTGAAGCTTAGTCATCCCCTTATGAGTTGTCTAACCTAAGCGAAATGGGTAAAGCGCTCTTTGAGTTAGCTAAGACCTTATTAAGCTAACTAACTAAGGTGAATAGGTGAAATGCTCTTCAAGCTGTCTAAGACCTTAAATGAGAAATTGAAGCCTAGTCATATCCCTGTAAGCTAACTAACCTAGGAATGGGTGAAGCACTCCTCAAATTAGCTAAGACCTTAAATTGAAACTTAGTCATGCTCCTTTAAGCTAACAAACCTAAGCAAAATGGGTAAAGCACTCCTTAAGTTGGCTAATGCCCTAAATGAAATATTAAAGCTTAGTCGTGCCTTAATGAGCTGACAAACCTAAGCGAAATGGGTAAAGTGCTCCTTGACCTGGCTAATACCCTAAATGAAATATTGAAGCTTGGTTGTGCCCTTATAAGTTGACTAACTTAGGTAAATGGGTGAAAGAGGCTGACGTAGCACCACGTCAATTGTGTCATCCAACTGTAGGGTGCCATGTGTCCCTACTATGACGTGTGGTAGCTAATGTGGCATGGGTAGTTGACGTAGCATGCCACGTGGGCGTTGTCTAATTCGATGGTGCCACGTTTCGGGATATGTGGCATAATGAATTCCTGACATGCAGTGACGTATTAAGTGCGTTTTAAGGTAAAAATAATAAAAGACATTTCCTACTTTTGGTGAGATTCGAATTCATGATTTCAAGCTAACCCAATGCCAAATGTCCAAGTGCTTATCCATTAGGCTGTTGATAGGTTAACCTAAGCTAGATTCAAATCTTAAGCCTAGGCTTAACGGCCTTCTCCTTATCTTTTAAAAATTTTATTTTATTAAACTTGTTTAAAAATTTATTATTTTTTAAATTTCCTAAATCCTCCATTTTTCTATTTTTTTGTGACTCTTCAGTTTTTTGTAATTTTTAAAAATTTTCTTTTTTCTAAATTTCTTTTTTTTTTTTTGGCTTTTCCTAAATTTTCTATATTTTGTATTTTTCCAAATTTCTTATTTTTTGGCTTTTTTAAAATTAGGACCCTTTACCTTATCTTAAAAAATTGTAAAAATAAGAAGGGGCAAAAATGGGGTGTCTGCAATTATTATTTTTGAAAAAAATTAATTAAAAAAGATGAAAAAAATTGAAAAATAAAAATTTAAAAGTGTCAAGTCAAGTTAAGTAGAGTTAATTAGTTAATTTAGGGTTAGATTAGAGAATGATAGAAAACATATATTCAATTTATTAAATTCCAAAATTTTAAATAATTAATCTTCATTAAAAAAAATATTTTTAAAATAGTCTAGTGAAATATAAAATGAATTTTTATCTAATTTATATTGGGCTAAATATAGTTAGGATTTATTAAATGGGTTAGTGGTTGTATTTTAGGTTATATTAAAAGGTTATGGACAATTTAAAACAAGTTAGATAGAGTCCAACCTAACATAGAAAGCCTAAATAGAATATGGGGTTTCTAGAAACTTGATCTTAAGAGTGGATTTGATTAAATCCTGAGTGAATTATTTAAGAAATTAACAAATTTTAATTGGGTATTATCGTATCACATGAATATTAGATTTGTTCAGATTTGTTCCTCATTAAAAATATCCAAAAGATTAAAAACCACTTGTCTATAAATAGTGGACTTCGATTGTAAAACATACCATAATACACAATTCATACATATCCAGACTACATACATAATTCAAAATCATGCACATATACCTATTCAAACATTGACACACACACATAGTCAAGACACACAGCACTCCATCCCAAACACAATTCCCATACATGTCCACATCTCATGTCCATTAGCTTCACTCCATGCACATTACAATACACTTTACGCGCAAATTACTCATACATGATAATAGATCCACTTTACGTCGAGTACGCACACTCTATGCACATTACAACACACTCCACGTACGAATGACCCACACGATAATTCATAGTCATGCCCAGCATATTTGCACCCATACGACTAGCCACGTCTAGTAGATTTGCTCCCTCTTATATTGTGTTTCTTAGCCTTATACACTTAAACACCAAACACTTACTAGTGAACTTAAATTACTAAATAAATTAAAGTCGAATGCTCCTGATGACTTAATTGTATTTTTCGAAAAGAAATTTAATTTTTAGGAATGATAGAAGTGGAAATTAAAAACTGGCAATGACAAAAGCAAGATTAAGATTTGAACATGGTATGGGTAAAAGACTCACTAGCTAAAAGTTTCAATCATGATTGGATTACATAAGTGAAGAAGACCCTAGTCCAAGAAAATGAACAATACTAACAAGGTATCTTGGTGACATTTTGCTGTTAGAATGAGAGAATATCGGGGCTCGATACTAGGTATATTGATTGGTTGCTATCTATAAAATTTTTCATTCCTAGGAAAAATAATCTTAAAGTCCTTAATAGAGATATTTAGGGGAAATGAGAATTTTTTTTTTTTGGAAATCTCGAAGAGATTTATCCTCTTTAGATTATTCACCAATCCAAAATGAGTCAATCGATCCTTAGTTGTTTTGCCTTATCCTCTCAAGATAGTGCCCCCCACCTACCTTAAACTTTTGCCTTATCTTTTTAAGATAGGCTCCCCTAATCTTTTGACTCGTCCTTTTAAGACGGGCTTCCTAATCCTGTTACCCTGTCCTTTTTAGATAGGCGTTTTATCCTTTTGCCTCGTCCTTCTAAGATAGGCTTCCTATTCCTTTGCTTTGGCCTCTCAAGATTGTATCCTCCCCCCGCCCTTCGGCTTACCCTCGGCACACCAAACCCCCGCCCCCTCCAAACCCCCCCCCCTCGCTAAACCAAAATTCCTATTATCCCGTCCTTTCAAGACAGTCTCTTTAATCTTATTACCTTATCTTATCCTTTGTCTTTTTTCCCTGTCTTTTCAAGATGGGCCTCCTAGTCCTTTACCTTGTCCTTTCAAGATAGAAACCAAATCCCCACCCAAATCCTATTGCACTATCCTTTTAAGACATGCCCTTTGTCCTTTTACCCTTTCTTTTCAAGACAAACCCCTTAACCTGTTGCCTCGTCCTTTTAAGATTGGCTTTCTATTCCTTCGCCCTATCCTTTCAAGACGAGCCTTTATTCTAGGCATTGACCATTTAAGTCAGTATCCTTTTACTTCATCCATTTAAGATGAGAAGCTACTTAGCTGACCATTTAAGTCAGTAATTCTCACCTTGTCAATTTAAGCTAGAATTCAACAAAAATAAGCATCTCTTTTGCTGTTGTAGCAAAGTTCTAATTAAACTTTACTATAAAGAGGGGCAGTTGTAAACACTCCATTTTTTCTACTCTTTATTTAGGATTCTCTTTGATTTATTGGGTTAGGTTTAAAAATTATTATTTTTGGTTAAAAATTTTAATTAAAAATAAAAATAAAATAATTAATTAAAAAATTTAAAAAAAATTAAAAAATAAAATTTTAAAAGTGTCAAGTTAAGTTGAGTTGAGTTAGTAAGTTAATTTAGGGTCGGATAAAATAATAGTAGAAAATGTACATTCAATTTAATAAATTCCAAGTTTTTAAATAATTGTGCTTCATTAAAATATCACTAACCAATTTAATAAATTCTAAGTCTATTTAGCCCAATATAAATTAGATAAAAATCCACTTCATATTTCACTGGACTATTTTAATGTATATATGATTTTTATCTAATTTATATTGGGCTAAATAGACTTAGAATTTATTAAATTGGTTAGTGAGTGTATTTTGAGCTATATTAAAAGGTCGTGGTCAATTTAAAACAAGTTGGATAGGGTTTGGCCTAAGATAGAAAGTCCAAATAGAATATAGGGTTTCTAGAAACTTGATCTTGTAAGTGGATTTGATTAAATCTTGAGTGCATTATTTGAGAAATTAACAAATCTAAATTGGTTATTATCACCTCACATAAATATTAGATTTGTTAAGTTTGAATCCTTATTAAAAAGATCCAAAAGATTAAAAAATACTTGTCTATAAATAGTGGTCTTCGACTGTAAAACATACCATAATACCCAATTCATACACATTTAGACTATACATACAATTCATAATCATGTACATATACTCAGTCAAACATTCACGCACATACAGAGTCAAAATACATAGCACACCCTCCCAAACACAATTTCCATATTTGTCCACATCACATATGTCCATTAGCTTTACTCCATGTATGTTATAGCATACTCTACGCGTGAATCACTTACACATGATCATAGATCCATTTCAAGTCTAGTACGCATACTTTACGCATGTTATAGTACACTCTATGCATGAATCACTTGTACGATAATTCATAGCCAAGCGCAGCAGACTTGGACTTACATGATTAACTACGTCCAATAGATTTGCACCTATACGACCAACTACGTCTAGCAGATTTGCACCTACATGACTAACCATGTCTAGAGCCATACATCCTATTGCACCGTAAGTGCATACATATTGGACACCTAATGTTGATTGCCACATACATGACTCAGTACAGCAATGACCCACCATAGCACGCCCTAATCGAGCTTGATGCCTAACTATTAACCACCAACGAAAACAACCTAAATTATCACTTCAAGCTGCAGCATTGCACCAAACAAAGTTTCACCAATAACTTTGTCACGAAACTTGAATCTCCCATTCTAATTAGTGCTTGGAACGCCTTGTAGGTTGCTAGAATTGTTTGGCCTTTAAGAACCCAACCTACACCATTATGGAGCTCCTTGATCCGATCTGAAACTGACCCAATTGTGGTGATATGACTCACTTAGATAATTGGGTAAGTTGTTTAATTCATTTATTTATTTTACTTTAATTAATAGCTTTATTTTACTAACTTTTTGTTTTTTAAGTGCAAATTGTTTAATAATTTTAACATAAATTATATGTCATACATTTTAATTAGATAAATTTGCAATTTTTTTTTCTTAGATAAATTGTATTTTTTAGATAAGTTTCATTCTTTTAATTAAATTGCATTTTTTAGATATAGTTGCATATCTTTTTTCAAGATTCATATTTTTAGTAAAGGTGTATATCTAAATTGCCTATCTCGGTAGATCTACCTAAATCTTGCATTTAGGTTTTACAAAAATAAATTTTTGATACATAGTGGTTTTTTAAAAAAATAAAAAATAAAAATCTTAACTAGAGTCTTTTCAAAAGATTTAGTTAGTTGGGTTTTTTTTTTTTAAATAGATTCATGAAGTTAGGTCTTTTTAGTTTTTTTTTTTTAAAATAATAAATTGTTAAGTAATGTAAATCTAGCTCAATTTTTTTTTTTTAAATCGACCCACTAAATTTTTTCTAAAAAATAAAATTATATTAATTTGATCCCGACTAGTAAGCACGAAGGTACCTCTAAGGCAATCATAAAAAATATAAAAACTTTTTTTTATGAAAATTAGTAATAAAAATAATTAAAAATTTATTCTAATTACATTTTGTGTCTCTTTATAGATTTTTCCATTTTTAGAAAAATTATAAAAAAATAAAAGCCCATTAGTTTTTTTATTTCTATATGGTGATTTAGTTTTAATAAGTTAGCCTCCAGGCTTAGATTTTTCTAGTTTAATTTTCTAAAAAATTAATTTTTTTAGAACATTTATAGAATAGTGGCTACTCGAAAACCCTAATTTGATTTTTACCAGTTTTACTGGTTGGCGATTCTAATTTATTTTTTCAAAATATTTTTTCGGAAAAATATTTTTTCTTAATTTTATGTCGAGTAATCTATATTAAGCGGGCTTAGCTTAATATAACTTAAATTAAGGAAAATTGAAATAGGGGTTGAAAATAATTTGTTTAGTCGAAGAGGACTTCCTTATGAACTCTCGGTCTACATTACACTCTTGACTATAGTCCTAAAAATTATAGTACATTTTGTAAGTAATATGTTTTGATCAATCCATTAGGTCTTTTTCGATTCAATATTATCAACTTAGGCTTTTGGTCAAAGGGTTTCAAAAAGGATTGATGTGAAGCCCTATTTTGAAAGGAGTACTTTTATTTATCCCAAGTGTAGAAATTAAGAACTTTTAGAAAAAATTAGAAGTATGCTTCTCCCTATTTCAAAAACAATTTTTAGTAAGGATAAATTATCCTTGAAGATTAGAAGAGCTTTATTAAGTAAGGTTGGTATTCTAGGTGGGAAGGTCTTGTGTTTGTAATTAAGGATGTGTAAAGGGGATTTGTGTCTTGTGATTTGAGATGGATATGTAAGGTTCGTGTTTTTAGGCTGGGCATGAGGTTCAGAATGGGCATAAGGGTTTTGCGTTTCTTGGGAATGTTTAGGCTTTAAACATAGGCCTTACATTTTTTGGGCTTTCTTTAGTTAAGGCTTTTCTCTTCACACATAACGTCAATTTTCAAGCTTTTTTCCTTTATTATTATTTTTTTTATTTTTTATTTTTTGTTGCCCCATTCTTTTTTTTACCCCTTTTATTTGGGCCTTTATTGTCAAGTCTTTTACTTTGAGAGATTGAAAGCCCTAAATCTATGGATTTTGAGTATATAGGCTCAGGTGAGGTAGGTATAAGCTTAAGGTGTTTGAAGGGTGTTGACTCATCTTCATTTCAAAGAAAAATAACCTATCAAAAATAAAAGTTGTTTAAAAATTTAATATTACTGAAGCAAGTATAAACCAATTTTATCTTTCTGTCCTCATCAATAACCTTAACCTTTGAATTGTCTCATTATGGGGTGGTTTTTGATAGGGTTTAAATTTGAAAATTCTCCAAATAAGTCCAATGGGGTTAATAAGAGATAATCGTGTTTGGTATTTGAAAATGAATATTTAACTTTATTTTAATCTATGTATCACATTTAAAGTAGACCTCCTTTAAGGAACAAGTCCAAAATATCCTTACTATTATGTTACTTAACTCTCAAATTGTTTAAGGGTTAGTGTGTAAAATATAGTTTACCTCTTTTCATCCTAAACCTAAAAGTGAGTTACCAATTTCTTAAGAAGAAATCTATATTTATTTTCCTCCAAGTGAAGATTGACTTTGCCTCTTACTTTCTCAAAACATTCCTTAGTTTTGATGCTTTTCACTTGATCTAAGTTCAAGACTTGGGTTGTATTTGTGTTTTGACTTAGCTTATGGTTGGGCTTGGTTTTTTAAATGGACCAAGGGTTTGGGCTTAGCTTGGTTACCTTAATGGGTGGGGGATTGTGTTTGGTTTAACTGCTTTGGTGGGCCATGGTTTGTGTTTGGCCTGGTTGCCTTAACGAGCCATGTTTTATGTTTGACTTGGTTGCCTTAGTAAACCGTGGTTTTGTTTGAGGTAGATATTTTAATTGGGTCGAGGGGCTTGTGTTTAGCTTGGCTACCTTAATGGGCCAGTGGCTTCGTTTGGGCTTTAGCATTTGGGCTAGTTACCTTAACGGGCCAAATGGTTTCGTTTGGATTGAATGCATTTAAGCTGGTTGCCTGAATAGGTCGAGGGGTTTTATTTAGGTTAGCCTATAAGAATTTGTAACCATACTTTATAGAAACTAAGAAATCTAAAAGCAAAATGGTGATTTTTTGGGGTTCTATTTACAAGTCAATTGATTTTACTTACATTTCCTTGAGGGAGTAAGAAAAATTGTTAGATGAATGACTATTGAAGTACCTATATATGAAAGGGAATCCTAAAGAATGAAGAATGATAAACCGAAGAGAACTTTTTGTTATTTTGAAAAATCAATTTACAAAGAACCAAGGAAGAGAGCTTAATGTTTATTCTTGAAACTTGACATTTATTTTAGGTCTCCTAGCTATGAATTGGAAATACCCTAAACTAAGTCTCGGAGACGAGCTCTAAGTTCTTCAAGCATTCATGGGTTTCCCTAATGACTTGTCTAAGAAGGGTTTTTAAGGCTCGATTATGAGCTTTAGAATATTTGAGCTTTTCCTTCAAGTAAGCAATTTCAACATTTAGCAATTGCTCATGAATCTTAGGGACGTCTTGTAACTTATTAGTTCTTTAATTATTTGCTTGGTTATCTACCATTTTATGCTTAAACATTTCACAAACAAGAATTAGTCATCAATAAAAGAATATACATGGAAACATGTAGATGTTAGGATCGTTTGGGTTAACACATTATTCCTTATGTTGCAACTCTACTGTTTGATTTGATGTTTAACTTTAAAAAAGAGTAATTATATTTCTAAAAACTTTCAAATATTGGTAGGGTTGCAATTTGAGAGTAGTGTATTAACTCAAAGTTTTAAGGGAAATGCATGCAATTAGGATAGGTTCTAAAGGTTCTTAAGCTTTGTGACTCCATTTGTTTTTAGAAAACACCTTTATTGGTCACATTAAGCTTAAGTAAGGGTAGCCTAATCAACCTTAAGTAGTGGTTACACCCTAGCACCTAGAGCTTATACAATAGCCCCCTAATGTTAGGGTTCTAATCATGTTTGGGTTTGATTGTTTCTACTATACAAATATGATACAAAAAGCTAAAAAGTTAGTACAATCATATCCAAATATAGAAAATAATAATGAGTAAATAAATAAATTACACTCAATAAGGTGAATTACACTCAATAAGGTGGTTTCAAAGAATTAATTTTATATTTGCAAAGTTAGATGGTTAACTCTCTTGACGTCCCCAGTGGACTTGCCATCCTATCGAGCTTGAATTTTTTCGGTTTTATAAGTCTTCTTTAAAATATCATTATTAAGCTCTATCTATTTAATACCAATCATCAACTAAGGTTTAAAGAAGAACGGTTTTTTATTTTTTAAAACGTTTTAGAGTCGCTATTCAATCGAGGTTGGGAAATTGTTTAGATCAAAACCAAAGGGGTAGATTTAGTTTCGATCTAAATACTAGTTCACTTGGGAAAAATCGATTTTAGAGAAAAGGTTTTTGAAAATCTAGAGAAACGAGTTTGTGAGTTAGATTTTTTAAACCCTTACAAGTATTACAACTTTCCAAATTTGGATTTAATTCCTATAATCACCTTTTTAGAAATATAGCTTAATTTATCAAAACTACATTTAGTTAAATAATTTTGAACTAAAAGAAAGGAAAAACTAACTTTTTCATTTTTAACGTCGCCTTGGAGGTACCTATGTACACACTATTTGAGATTAGATGTACGTAACTCTTTTAGAAAAAATATTAGTGAGTTGGTTAATTTTAATTTTGAACAGTGGGTCGAGTTTACGTTTTTAACTTAGTTCGAGTTATTTAATGAAGGTTTCTAAAGTGTCCTAATCGGGGTTTTTGTTTTTGAAAAGTTTAAAAGTGTCCTAATTTTAAAAATGGGTTAGTTTATTTTTGTATATTTAGAAAATTAACCCTTCTATGTGATAAAACAATTTTTTATAAATTTAACCGATTTATTTTATTTCATTTATTTTTATTTATTTATTAACTAGAAAAATAAAAATAAAAATAAATTAAGCTCTTTTTTCTTCTTTTCTTTCTTTTTTAACTTTTTCATCTTCTTTTTTTTTTTTGGTATAATTTAAATAGGTCATAATAATAAATAAATAAATAAATAAAAGGAGAAAAATACGGGAAAAAAAAACCAAAATAAGGCTAAATAAAGCTGGAGATAGGGGTACGAGTCAAAATTGGATAGGAGCACGAGTTTGATTGAGAGTGAGGGAGTAGGCTGATGCTTGCTATTAGATGCTGTTGGAGGTCGAAAAGTAGGGGCATATGATGGTGAGTGGGGACGGTGGCGACAAAGAGAGATGTCGAGGATAATGGCAAAGGAGGAGAAGTGAGTCATGTGTGTTGGTGTTGTTACTGCAATTGCCATAGAGGAAGGTTAGGGATTGGTGTTTTTCTTTTTTTGGATGGTTTTTTATTTTTTATTTTCTTTCTCCCCTCCTTTCCCAAAATTGATCTTTACGAGTCTTTATCTAATCATTGAAAATCTAGGAATTAAATTCATTTAATGAAAATTGCTTAAATTTCATAAGTTTGACTAACAATGAATTCTATTAAGGTTGTTCTTGTATGAGAAGGAGAGGGAAAGAAAGAGAAAGGAGGAGAAGGAGAAGGAAAGAGGTGCTGACATAGCACCACGTCAGTTGCGTGATTCAGTTGGAATATACCATGTGTCCTGAAATGATACGTGTTTGATGACGTGTATGTGATATGTATCATGCTCCATGGATGACACGTGTTGATGGTTGATGTGGTCTAATCATGAATTGCCATATGTCTTAACCAGATGCGTGGTGGTGTGATTTGTGAAGAAAAAATAAAAGGTTCTTTATGCCTTTGTTGAGATTCGAACTCATATCTCCTTTGTGCTCATGCATGTATATTATCATCAGGTTGTTGGCCTATGCTTTACCCATATATGCAATCAAATTACATATATGGATTAGGTCGGTTTGGACTAGATGTAAATCGAAGCCTGAGCTTAAAATCCCTCTTGTTATTTTTATTATCTATGACTTAAAAAGAATTAACTATTAAAATTTTCTATTCTATTTCAAATTATCTAAATCTCTCTCCCTCTCTTTTCAATTTTCAATTTTTTTTTTATGATTTCCATAATTTTTCAAAATTCTTTTTGTATTTTTATAAATTTTCTATTTTCTTTTTTTTTATTTCCTTAAATTTTCCTTCTTTGTGATTTTTTTGTAAATTTTCTATTTTTTTTTGTAGTTTTCTAATTTTTCATTTTTTATGCTTTTTTCTTAAATTAGGAGCCTTTACCCTATTCTAAAAAAAATTTAAAATAAGAAAAGGGCACAAAAATTGGTTGTCTATTGTTACATCACAAATCACAGGTGTTTTCTATACTTGCACAATTTTTCCAATATGTCATTAATTTGTTTCAAGTAGTTCCTAAGATAGTTATGTCAGATAATGGTGGAGAATTTATTTCTAGAAATTGTCAAGACATATTTTATTCTCATGGCATCATACATCAATGCACAACACCTTATTCTCTACAATAAAATGGACAAGTGGATAGGAAACATAAACATTTGCTAGAACGTCTTGAGCTCTTAGGATTCTTGTAAATTTACCTAAGCATTTTAAGGGGATTGTGTCCTTACAGCTACATATCTTATCAACATTATGCCCATGCAACTCTTAGGATGGAAGTCATCATATGAGTTACTATTTCACAAACCACCTAAGTATGATAATCTTAGGGTCATGGGTTGCTTATGTTTTACAGTTTATCTAGGACCTAAATGAGATAAATTTGATCCAAAGGCATTTAGTTGTATTTTTCTTGGTTATGCCAATGGACTAAAGGCTCTTAGAGTCTATAATCTTTCCACAAAAAAAGATTAGTGTTAGTAAGGATGTCAAATTTTTTGAGGATGTTATTTTTCCTTAAACTGACCAAGCCATGGTATGCTGACTTCACAATAGTTCCTTTTTGTAGGCCCTTTTTGTAGGCAACCAAAAATTGGGAGTAGGTTAAGATCAGAGTGTTTTTTTAAACAGCTAGATTAGATGAATAAGATTACTTTATTAGATTATATTAGTTAATTTAGATCTTTATAATATTAAATAACTTGTGAAGTCATTGAAGTTTAATTATCCCATTTTATTGTATAGTTGGTGATTCTGACTTTCTGTGGTTCTGGTAAACCGTAGGTTATTGGATTACTTTTGGCTACATATATATATTTAAGTAGATGTATGTAAAAAGATTAAGTGAGATTGCAAACTTATAAGTTAGAATCTTGCAACTTTTGACTCATAAAACGGTTTTTTATATAATTGGTGTATATGCGATATGAAAATTTTAGGCAAAATTACTAGGGTCCTTTTTGGGGTGTTACATCATCCATTATGGGATCGATTTAATCTGAGTACGTTTAACTTCAGGTTTCGATGTATTTTAAACTGCTATGCCAAAATACGCTTCGATGATTAAAGTTTCATCACCTAATATTTAAGGGTATTATAATAAGTTTGCAAAAGAATATAATATAAGTAATGTGTTTTTGTTTTAATTATAATTTTCTCAAGAAAGAAGAAATTCAAACAAACTTGCATGGGGATGTCTTTACCCGAAATGCATAGTCAAAATTCAAAATTGACGTGACATATCACAACTCAACCATCCCTTATATGATCGGACGATGTATTTATGAATCAACAAAATAAAGAAATGATTATTTCCATATTTCTAAATGAAGAACGTTACGCGGTGTTATTTATAATATTTCATTTTTAATCTATATTTTCTCCTTTCTATATCTTTTTTTTTTTCTTTCCTTCAATGGGATAATTGAATTGACGATTAGTTCAGTGGTTTATACTTCAAAAAATGCAAATTAATGATAGGATGGCGGATTGCTGATCCCATTGAAAACAAGAAGTGAACGATAGAAAAATATTTAGTTCTTGATCCCCTCTTTCCTTTCAAAACGTGTCATCTTGAAACAAAAATAAAGTGATTGAAACCCATCATAGTATCGTTTGTAGATATATTTCACGTCTCACGATGTTATAGCTGAGCTTACGCTTTCAATTTTAATTATTATTTAAACTTTAAGTATTTTTAATTTTATGCTTAAAGTTTAAAATTGTTAAATATTATACTTAATGAAATTTTTATTTGTTATAATTGCTATCTTACATATAATAGCAACTTTTTACCAATGATTATTTTTACAAAATATATTTAAAAATAATGGAGGTAATAAATTAAAAGGGAAACTCAAAACTCAGGTAGTAATTATAATATTATGTCTTAATTTTTAATTATAAAACCAACGATGTCGTGTCGGCATCCTTATATGCATTGACTTATTCCCTAAAAATTCATGAAGTATGAAGCTGGAGAAAAGATTGATATATTATTTTAAGAGTGTTTTATAATAGGTGAAAATAGGAGAAAATTGCATGTTTATTATGAAAATTAAAAAAAAATTACATAAATACCAATTACATTAAATTAATTACACAAACATAGTGGTAAAATTGCATTTATCAAATGGATTTTAAAATTTACATTAATGTCATATTTAATAAATGCTATATAAGCCTTGTACAAAACACAAAAAAGTAATGCACTGCTCCCAAGTTTGAAACTCCTAACCTCACGGATGCTTGTATGCATCTTAACCACTAAGCCATGATATTATATTTATCGCATATTGGAAAATCGCATTTATTAAATGCAATATAACAATGATACCCAATATATTAAATCGCAATTTGCAAATATGAGATATATATAAATTATAATGTTGTATCTTCAAGATGTGATTTAGCATTATTAATTAGGTAATTAATTTTATCTCGTTTGTATTTATATAATTTTTTAAAAGAAGAATGATACCCTTGAAAATTGTATAAAATTTGTCTTTCGTGCTGTGAAAAGAGTCGAGAAGTACATGGTAAATTCCTATCACTGGCTTTTGTTCGACTATGATAACACTAATTATATGTTCACTTGGTTTTTTCCTTGATTCAACCAAATAATCACGATTCCTCACAAAATTTTATACCACCACTACTATTGCCATTACCACCACCACTACCATTGACTATCATTATAACCACTGCCACCACTACCGTAACCACCATCGCTGCCGCCGCAACCACCACCACTACTACCATCGCTGCTGCTGCTGCTATTACCATCTACTACTAACTACCGACCACTACTACCTATCGTCACTACTATTGTTACCATCAACTATCATCATCACCACTAACACCATTACCATCACCCATCACTATTGTTGTTGTGGTCACTATTGCCATCGCCATTGCCATCGCCACCACCACTCGCTATTGCCATTGCCATTGCTACCCACCACCGTCATCACCACCACTACCACCTTTGACTACCGCTATCACCACCACCATTGTTGTCATCATCATCGACGCAACAACCCCTACCCCCTACTAATACGCTAACCCGGCCACCATCACCACCATTAACCATTGGTACCCTACCGCTACCACCATTGACCACCACCATCACCACCTCTTGCAATTGCTGTCGACCATTACTACCGCCTCTACCCCTGCAATCGATTATTACTTTAGAATTATTTGAGAAATAAAATGGATTAAGGGTAATTTAGTCATTAAAGTTTTATTGCGTGTTTATTCTTAAGTTGTTTATTAATCCAACTAAACAAAGTAATATATATTACACTCTTATTATATTCCTTAAGAATTTCAATTACATTCCTCCTTCATTCTATTTAGTAAAGTGAACGGGTTATAAGTCTTCCTAATTTATAGCTTTGAAAGACTTCACCCATCGCTTATTATATGAACTATATCTTAAATTTTTTATTTGGTTAACTCAAATGTATTTTCTTTTGCTTTTACCTTACTGATCTCTTATAATGTTTTTTGGTTACATAACCTAAGTTTTTGTCTTTTTTTTTTTCCTTTTTTCTTTTTCACTTTAGTAATCTACATTATGCATATGTATTTTCAATTACATAAGCTTTAATTCAACCATGTAATTTACTTAAAAAAATTAAAATTCAACCATGTAAATGTGAAACCATCATTATTATGTAAGTTTAAGGATAATTACATGGTGAAAACATTAATTGCATGTGTTGTTGGTTGATTTTGGTATAAAACTTTGATCCCGCAAAAGTATAAGCAAAAGGCTAAGGTGGTGTTGGGGCTAATTCGGTGTAGCCACTCCGATGCTTGAGTAATCGAGTGTTTGAGTAGAAAGATAGGTGAATAAGTAAGCATAGTGTTAAAGAGTGTAAGAGAGTCTTTACAATACTTTGTTTCCCTTTTTTTTAGGCAGACATTGGATATTTGTAATAACAAACAATCATTAGCCATGGTTCATGTGGCTTACTTTTCAAATTCAAACCAAATATGTAAGGAGGTTGGGCCCTAAGACCCATTAGATGAGTCAAGTCGTCGGGGGCCTTTATTGAAAATAGCGTTGGTTAGTGATTTGGCAATCAAGGTGCCAAGTAACATGTTAGGGAAAAATTCTACTATCAACATTTTCCCACTAACTCCCATGGTCGAGAATTCATCTATGGGAGTCGATAATAAGAATTAATATCAATCTGATCAGTTAGATAGCAAAAGGCCTAAACATGTGTTTTCAAGATAATTGTAAGATATCTTCTAAGTTGTCTTATGGTTTTGTTGTTGGCATCCTTAAGTGTGATATTCGAAATACATTGTAATGAGTTCTAAATGAAAGGTCACAACCTTTTAATTTTCCTGCTTATTCACTTTTTGTAGAAGTACGTAGGATAGCTGCCATGTTAGCCATTATTGCATTGTAAGTGCTATTAACTGTCGGTGATATAATATTCCTTAGATGTTTGACTCTTGACACCCGTCAATCATCCACGCTTATCTAATCAGCACCCGCAACCCATCAATCGTGTGTTAGAATTTCAAGAGGGGAGATCATTAATCACACATATGTAAAAAGCTTTTTTCGTTCTAATTATTAGTTTTTGCTCTTCTCTCTCCGCATTGCCCTTTCAAAATTTCCTTTTGCTCTCAAAATTTTCTTTTTTGAACTCTTATCTAGATTTTGAGTGGCTTTATCGCGTGTGCTTTTCATTAATTCAACCTATAAGGTTTGTGTGAGTCTCGTAATTTTATGTAGTTAGTTCGAGCTAGTAATTTAGGGTATACACGAAAGTGGGTTAATGAGGATGATGTTTTACAAGTAAGTCCTAGGAGTTAGATGAAGATACTCTGTGTGGATTATAGAAACATAATAAAATAATAATAATATAATTAAAAATAGTCAATTTTATTAAATTGTATTATATTATAATTTATCTACTGTAAATGTGTAAATTAGATAATGGAAATTAATTAAACCTTAGAGATAAATTATTTGGATGCTAAAATTATAAAATGACATAAAATAATATATAAAAAATAGCACGTGTACTTTGGATGTCATTATTATATATAATTATATACTTGAAAATGCTTAAAATACATGAAAATATGCATAATTAGTTAAAGATTAATAAGAAAAATATTAAAAATTAATAACAATTTTCTAAACATTCTGGATTACAAGGATTAAGGCATAGGAATAGCTTTAGACAGGTGTTGATTAATTAAATTCCTTTAGTCATCAAAGTAATGCATGGAACAACAAGTATATAAGTTAAAGCAAAGAGAGAAAATGCTCATTCTCATGTTTCAAGCCTAGAAAATGTCACTCAACTCTCTTTACTTATCCATTAGGATGTTAATAATTCTAGAAAAATCATGGAGGTCAAAGAAGAAGTAAGGAAAAATTCTAGAATAAATAAATGCGAATAGTTCAAAATTGAGCAAGATTATGGAGCATAGGTCTAAGAGCGATCTAGGGGAAAACCACCATCACTAACTAGCAGTTGGGATAGCGCCTGTTTGGGCCGACAAAGTGGTGGTTTGATGATGGTTTTTTAGTGTGCTACAATTTCCATATGATTTTTCTATATTTCTTAAAAATATTAAAATAGATTAAAAAATTATGAAAAAAATTTATTCTGAAATATTTTTGTACCTATTATTAAGGAAAAATATCATATCACAAAAACTTTGAGTGGATTTAGTATGTACTTAAGAAATCAAATGAAATGGAGCAATTTTCAAAGCCGATTTGAATGACCCTATTGTTATTGATTTGAAACCAAATTTTTTTTGGAACTTCCTTATGTTGCATGTTTGGATCCTATGAAAAGATTTCGGCTAAAAATAGTTTCTATGATTTTAGTAATTTTTGAGCTTCTAAATTGATGAAAAATGCCATTTTTTTAGAATTTTTGTATGATTAGTCATGTGAAAAACAACATGCAATGGTTTTGGGGTTTGTTTGTATAATATATTACTGTGGAGAGTGATCTAGAGTTGGTCGAATTGAATGGGATTTGAGAGAAGTACAAATCAATAGTTATGGTATTCATGTGTTAAAGTAAGGATAGGAAGATTTGAAAGTTTGGAGTGATATGATAGTTATGGGTATGAAGAACCTATTGTATGATCATGTTGTATCATGCTTGTAAACTGGAATAGGATGTTGAAGCGAGTCATTTGGAGTAAATGTATAAATTGATTATGTTCAAAGAGTTCTTCAGACGGTTGAACTAGTAGAAGGGGAACTTAATTCTTAGTTCAGATACTTGATCAAAGGGATAAATGGTAAAGGATTGTGATCATAACCTTATTGGGGCCTTATTTGAGAAGCTATTTGGTATAAGAAGCATAGTTGTGATGACTTTAGAGACATGTTTAGAAGGTTGGTAGATAAAAGGACCTTAACTCTAAATATGTTGGAGCGTCATTTAAGGAGTTGTTTGGTAAAAGAAGAGTGATTGTATTAGTTTGAAGACTTGAGTAAAAGGTTGGTTGATTTAGAAGGCATAGATGAGATCACTTTAGAGACATCTTCAGAGCATTGGTCTGTAAAGAAGGGACCTATTCTTTTGTTTAGAGAGTTGATAAAAAAGTTGAATAGTAAAAAGAACTTAAATATACCCCCATTATAGGCTTGTTTGGGAAGCATTTGGTAATAGAAATGTAGTTAGAATGGCTTTAGTGGAACTAACTTCAGAATCTTATTCAAAGGGTTGATTGAAGTAAGGGTATAATTGAGATAATCTCAGAGATTTGGTCAGAAGGTTCTAAGATCGAGACTTGGTATTAGGCTAGCTTTTAGAACCTTGTTCAGAGATTTCAATAACAAATTGGAACTCAATACAAAGCTTTTACTGCTTGTTAGAGACAAGTCATAACTACACTTAAATTATTAAAATGAACTTATCCAACTTTATATTTAGTAAAACTTAAATGGTTATATTGATTATTTTAGGGAGAATAATGAAAGTAAACGAGATCAACTATCAAGACCATCGAGCGTCACATGCCTAGGTAAGTGAGGTTAGCGCTTCATTGCACTTTGAAGTATTATTTAATGATACTTAGAGACCTTAGTATATGTCTTAGTTGAGATGGTAAGATAGTTTCCTGTGCATATGCAATGTTTGTGCTTGAATAATGTTTTGCTATTTGGAGTGCTGGATTTTATGTATTGATTGCTTTATGATGTTGTTGAATTGAATTGTTTGAAATTGCTTGATCACACTAAAATCAATCTAACATAAACTCGACTTAACTATTAATTGGACTTGCATCACAATCCACTAGGAGAAAACGATTAGGTTTCTCAGGCCAAACACGGACCCTTCGATGAGGATGGTAGAAATGATTATTTCTCTATTCTCAGTTAAACTTAATGATAGGAAAGGAGGTCATGGTAAGGTTAGGGACCATGGTTCAAAGGTAGTCTCGAGTGGAGTGTGTTTCTCTATTGTAGAAACTTTGATTTGGTTTTGATCCACAAAGTATGCGGCATGAAACTCCTTAAAACCCGGCTTAGGTCTGGTGTAATTTCTCCGATCTCACGATGACCGGTCAATGTCGTGCAGTGGCATTTGTTTGAACATGTATTCCATTTATTTAACCTTGCTTGAAAACCTTAGTTTCTTTGTGTAAAATGTGTGCTATTATTTTCGTCCTATTTACTAGGTAAGTTATCGCTTATTTCTTTATAGTTGTCTTCTAGTTTTCTTGGTAGATATATTAGTACTAGTTCAAGTTCTAGAAGTGTAGAGAACAGGGTTGGAAAGTGAGATTCAAAACCAATTGGCTAGAATCCGATTTTATTTATTAACTTTACTGACCTTTAGGAAAATTAATAGGGTTTCTTCAAGTGACCCTCTAGATTTCAACTATTATTTTCAATACTATGTTTTGTAAACTTGTGGACTTTTATAAAGTCTTATTATGTCATTTTTCGGAATTTGTTTATAAAACTTATTTTCTTTTCAAGCTTTTATATCACAAAATCTCTTTCAAAAGCTATTTTAGTAAGTTACACCACAGGTTGATGCCAAATAGGGATTGAATTGAATGACTCAAAGCTATAGAGTGGTAAATGCTTGGTGTAAATTATACCTACTGAGTGGCTAAAGTGGCTAGCTTCTAACTTAAGTTTACAAGACTGTTATGACTCCTTAGTTTAGAGTGTAACACTTCTAAGTGTCATTTTTCCGCTTATTTCTTTAGATTTTGAAGTGACTCTTTCCGAGGCTACTTATCTCCCCTAAAGAAGGACTGGTTTGACCTCCTCTTCTAGTAGTTTAGTGGATAGCAAAATGGAGAGATGGGAATAGCTTGCCTGTATTGATGCTCTTCCTGTAAATAATTACCTCAATGATAAGGAAGATGTGTTAGTTGGTAGGTATTTATACAACAACGTGGTTTATAGTGTTAATGCTTCGGATAGTGTAGTGAGTGGTGCTATTAGGCTACTCGTTGCAAAATACAATAAATATTGGCAAGATCTCCCTAATGAATGACACCTGCGACGGTCGAGGGAGGGTGAGAGAGTTTGTTTTCCCATTGATAATGAATTTCATTTATATTTGAAATATCTTGATTTTGGGGTTGCATTTGTCGTTTTCCCTTTTCAAAAGCAATTCTTCAATTACCATCACATTGCTCCGAGCATGTTCTCCCTTGACACATATAGGCTTCTAGTAGCATTTGAGATTATATGCGAGGAATTTGAGGTTAAGGTTACTCCTCAATTATTTAGATATTTTTTTATAATTAGAAGATAGCTGGATGGTTGGTTTTATGTAGCTGCTCAGCACAGTTGCAAGTTTATGGATGGATTAGAGTCTAAAATCCATAAATGGCATGATAAATATGTTTAAATTAGATCGGATGTAGAGTTAGATTTTTGGAATCAATGGATTGAACCCATCTGAACGAAGGATATCGAATGAATGGCGAATGGTGCTACCATTACCAAGAAAATCAAAGAGAAGCGAGGAAATAAGATGTTCTTCTGAGATTCCAAACAGATTATATATCGATATGAGAAGGGAGAGCCCATATTTTGTAACAACGAAGGTAGGTTTTGATTTACTTACCATATTGAGCAGAGTTATAGGAGGAAAGTCGTTCTCATGACTCATGGAGGGGAGAAATGTTACTTTTGAGCTTCACTCAGTACAAACTTGTAGGTCTTTGATTATTCCTCTCTCTTCTTTTATGATACTCTCTATCTCTCTCTTATGCAGGCATTGGTGTAGGAGATGTGGATCCCAAGAAATTATTGGCTTAAGCTAAAGTTAAGAAACGAAAGCTTGACAAGCGTGCAACCACCAAGGTTCCTGTTAGTTGGCCACTAGCATCAAAGAAATTGGCTCAAGAGAAGGTTGTGAAGAAAGCTACCACTTCAAAGAAGAAGGAAAACCCATGTGCTAAAGTTGGTCAAAGAATTGAGCAAATAGGGGCTACTAAGACTACGTAGCTGGAGATACTTCTTGCAATCAAAGTAACTCTTTGGGAGGAAGTGTCGGGAGAGGCTAGTCATCATGCTATTACTAACAACAATGCTAAGGTTATTCATCAAGAAGTTATGGATAACCTGGTAAACTAGGCAAACACTAAGTAGAGTCCCAAAAAGAGAAGTGGGAAGGAACTTATCGATCAACCTTCGTTTAAGAGATACAGGGGGATGGACGAGAAGGCAAAGGAGGTTTTAAGAAATAAAGGTCTCGGCATTAGGTTTGTTGAGTTTGTTCCTAACTGCGAGGTTGGTGAATATTTTGTGCTATGCTGGAGCCACAAGATCCTAAACACTAATTTAGCTTTAGGTGATAAGAAAAAGTCCTTAGCCTTAATGGAGGGGGTCGTTCTCTCGAAGGATAAGTAGATAGCAAAGAAGAACGTAGAGGGGGTTGGTAGTTGCAACAAAGGCCATATTGCTACTAAATTATATGATGTAAGTTCATATCTATGATTTACTTTTGATTTACGATTTATGTCTTGTTGCTGACCTAACTCCTTATCTTTATGTAGATTAGCAACCATGTTCTGATAGCTTAGATAAGGCTAAAGAGGAGATGAAAAAGGTAATGTTTAATTTTGCGCTATATAGTCGAAAACCAATCAACTTATTTAGCTTGCTAATTTTGTTGTAGAAGGTAGAGGAGCTTGTAACTCTTGAAAGCATAAACAATTGCGTTGAGAATGTAAGGATTAAGGTTGAGATGGTGGCTAGGAAGCTGCAGGAGGAGCTTTCTGTTGAGAAACTTATACACTCATTAGTGGTTGATGAAGTCTCGAGCTTTAAGGCCAAGAATAACGAACTTTACAATGAGACCAATGACTTGAAGGAGGAGCTTTGTAAGAAATGAGAAGAATGCTGGGGTTCAGGAAGGACGATCACATCAATAAGGAGTAGGAAGACAAATTAAGAGTCCAAATAGAGAACTTGGAGACAAATGGCTCTAAACTTGAAGCTCGTATCACCAAACTAGAAGAGGCAGCAAAAAAGAAGCCTTCTAGCAATGAAGCACTATCAATTGTGACCCTTAGTTAGTAGTATGAGAGATTACTTCGAAAAAAGTTCTTGCAGGGGGTCCAAATAGCAAGGGTAGAAATTTTAAAGGTTCATCTTGACTTTGAACTGTCATGCCTCAACTTTGTCAATGTTGATGATGATGATGCTAGTAGTGGTGATGAAGAAGTCAGTGAAGAAGTAGAGGTTGAGGTTCAAAGGCAGGATGACAATGATCAAGCTAGTGTTGAAGTTCTTATAGGCTGAGGAACTACTATGGAAGGAGAACCCCCTATGCTCATAAAGAGACATCTAACTCCTCAAATAAGATCCTTAGTGTCGACAAACAAGCAAAACTCCAAGAAGGTCCTTAGCTTTACCGACTAAAATAGTAGCTCTATTCAATCTAAAAGGAAGAATACCTATCACTCTCAAGAAGCCACTTGATTTGTATTTTGTTTTTATAGTATTTTATAGATATTATTCATGGTTGGGATGCTGACCTTTTAGTTGTAATTAACCTTTGTCTTGGCTTTGACACTTTTTAATCTTCGGTATGTTTTACTTTACGTGTAGTTCACACTTAGTGTCTTTTCATAGACATAGCATCATTAACTGTATAGAGCTTGACTTTTGGTTGTTAAGTTTTAGTTTCTTAATCGCGAAGTTTTCCTATTTAAGGCCACTTAGAGTTCATTAGCCTTGATTGGTCGGAACTCTTTTCAAAGCACATTTAGTGTTACTTGTTAATTAGTGTTAAGCTCGTTAACCAATGATGATTGAAGCTTTATTAAGTATTAGTTCATTTGTCGCATAGCTAGAACTTCATTAATCCACTAATTGTGTATAGATTAGGAATAGAAGTGATGGTAATAAAGGATGATCATAAATTTGAAACAAAAACACCATACTTAAACATGGCGTAGGCCATTACTTTATGTTGTTTAGAAAAGGAAAAGCAAAAGCAAAAGCAAACATAGAGTAATGGTAATGATAGAGAGCTATTCGAAATAAAGCTTCAGATTCTTGGCATTTCATACACAAGGTATGATCGTTCTATTTAGCCTTTCTAGTTGATAGGCCTCGTCGCCTATGACTTCTTAGACCCTTATGGGATTTTCCTAATTTGCGCCAAGCTTCCCTTGATTGTCTCACATGCCAATTGCCTCTAACTTCTTATAAACTAAGTCTCCTGCTGAAATACCTTGTGTTTTACCTTCTGATTGTAGTACCTTGTTACTTTATGTTGATAGGCAGCAACTCGTGCTCTCATGATGTCTCTAATTTCCTTAATTGTATTCAAATTGGTCATAAGGCCAACTTGATTTTCCATAATGTCAAACTTCTATATTCGTAGATTGGGAAACTCCAATTCAATTGGCAAACCTGCTTTTGATCTAAATGTAAGCTTAACAGGCGTTTCTCCTATTGAAGTCCTATAGGTGGTTCTATATCCCCATAAAACATTGGCTGATTCATCTCGACCCATTTACTCTTAGCCTAATCAACTCTTCTTTTCAAATTGTATAGGATGGTCTTGTTAAGAGCTTATACTTGTCCATTGGTTTGAGGATCAACTACCGGAGTGTAATTCAAATAGATGTTGTGCTTTTCACAAAAATCTTGGAATTTATCATTGTCAAACTTTGGTCCGTTATTAGTCACTATCATAAAGGGAACCCAAATGTTGATATGATAAAATTAAAAACAAAAGACATGATCTTCTACTTAGTAATCTTTGCCATTGCTTAAGCCTCAACCCATTTGGTGAAATAGTCTAATGCAATTATAACGAATTGCTACTGTGTTGTAGGCTTTAGAAATGGTGCAAGTATATCTAGCCCCCACTAAGCAAAGGGCCAATGGCTAGTAAGGCTATGTAATTCAGTGGAAGGCACATTACTCAATGCCTCGTGTATTTGACATTTTGGACATTGTCGAATAGCAGATTTCAAATCCTCTTTCATAGTCGGCTAATAATAGCTGAGTCTCAATGCATGGATATACAGGGTTTGACCTTTCACATGGTTTCTATAAACACCTCCATGTAACTTAAATAGGATTTGTTGAGCATCTTTCTGTGGAAAGCATTGAAGGTAAGGTTGTGAGAGGTTGTGCTTATATAACTAGTCGTCAATTAGTGTGTAGTTTGTGGCCTGATATATCAACCTTTGAGCTTCTTTCTTATCTTTGTAGTAGAACTCCATATTTTAGATAGTCAATAATAGGGTCCATCCAAGACTTCTCCCTTAAGCAAGGATTCAATTTGCAACTCTGTTCAATAGTTTCTAGACTTTTATTAGGGAGATACTTAATAAAAAGCTTATCATTTAGGTCAGGTAGCACTATATTGGCTAATTTAGAAAGCTTATTGGCAGCGATATTTTTAACCTTCGGTATCTTCTCAATTATAAAAGATTAGAATTCCTCTATGAGCGTTTGTACCGGTAGTAGGTACTTGCTCATCACATCTTCCTTCACCTTATAGTTCCCTTTAACTAGATTCATAATTAGTTGTGAATTTGAGAAAACTTTGAATTTTTTAGCTCCAATTTCCCTTGCTAGCTTAAGCTTGGCAATTAGGGCTTCATAATTGGTTTCATTATTGTTGACTAGAAATCTAAACTTTAGCTCATACTTGATTTTCACATTGTGGGGCCTTTGCAAAATAAAGCTTGTACGATATCCTTCTTTGGTAGAGGAGCTGTCAACATACAATTATAAGTAGGTTTCTTGGCCATCTCGATGTTATCTTCTTCTCCAGTGAACTCTGTAACAAAATCCATTAACACTTGAGCTTTTAATGTCATTTTGGGTTTATTGCATGCCATAGGCACTTAGTTCTAAAGCATACTTTATCATCCTTCTCAAAAAGTTTGGTTAATGCTGGGCTTGTTGTAGAGGCTGATTAGTACGAACAATTATTTGATGTGCCTTGAAGTATGACTTTAATTTCCTTACCAAGAGAACCAATGTTAAAACAAACTTCTCAATCTTTGTATATTGCTGTTTTGGGCCCTGTAAAATATGACTTACATAATAAATTGGCCGATGCTCCCTACCTTCTAATTGAACCAGGACAAGTGGAAGTGCTTAGCTGCCGATTGATAGATATAAGAATAAGTTTTCTTTGGGGATAGGTATTGAGAGTATTGGTGGTGATGCCAAAAATCTTTCAACTTGTTCAACGTTGCTTTGCATTCGTCAACCTATCGAAATTCCTTTAGATTCTTCAATAATTTGAAAAATTCCACACATATATCTGCACTTTTTGACACAAATCTGATTAGAGTGACAATCTGCCCAGTCAATTTTTGAACTTCCTTAATAGTGCTGGGATTTCATGTTTCGGATGGCATCAATCTTCTTAAGATTTTCTTTAATGCTACACTAAGAGAAATATACCCCAAAAATTTGCCTAAGGTGGCACAAAAAGTACACTTTTGCAGGTTAAGTTTCATGTTATTTCTTCTCAAGGTGCTAAAAGTCTCCTTAAGATTTACAAGGTACCAACCTTCTATTTTACTCTTCACTATCATACTATCAACATAAACTTCGATGTTTTGGTGGATTTGGGGCTTAAACACCTTAGTTACAAGCCTCTAATTAGTTGCGCCAACATTTTTAAGCCTCAAAGGCATCATTGTTTAACAATATGTCTCGAGGAGATCTATCCTCTTTAGATTAGCCAAAATGAATCTTGAAGAGTTCTATCATCTTTGGATTAACCAAAACGAATTTCGAAGATATCTATCGTCTTTGGTTTATTCACCATATCAAAAGAAATCTCGAAGAGATCTATCCTCTTCAAATTGTTCAACAGGTTAAAAAGAAATCTATCCTCTTCGGATTGTTCAAAAAAGGTTTTTCAAGAATTTTGAAGAGATCTATTCTCTTTAGATTATTCACCTAAACCAAAGCCAGTTTTTGAAATTTTAAAAAGGTCTATTCTCTTCAAATTAGTCATTAAAACCAAAGCAAAACCAATCTCGAAGAGATCTATCCTCTTTGGATCATTCATAAACTAAAACAAAGTTTTTCAAGAATCTCGAGGAGATCTATCCTCTTTGGATCATCTACCAACCAAAACAAAGTAAGAAATCTCGAAGAGATCTATCCTTTTTGAATCACAAGTTAAAAAAAAAAAAAAAATCTTAAAGAGATCTATCTTCTTCAAATCGTGCACCTAAGAGAAATCTTGATGAGATCTATCTTTTTCGTATTATCCACCAAAACAAAAGTTTTAATCTTGAAGAGAACTATCCTCTTTGCATTATCAAAGTCGGGTTTGGCAAAAATGGGTATCTCTTTTGTTTTTGTAGCGAAGTTTTAATTGAACTTCACTATAAAGAGGGGTAGCTGTATACACCTCATTTTTGCTATTTTTTTCATTTTTCATTTTTCATTGAGCTAGTATAAAAAATAAACAAAACAAAAAAATAAGAAAATAATAATAAAAAAAACGAAAATAAAAAAATAATAATAATAAGAGTTAAGTTGAATCATGTTGAGACAGTCATCTTGCATCGAGTCAAATTAAATCTTATCGAGTTAATTCAAGTCGAGTCGAGTCGAATCATATTAAGTCGAGTCGAATCACATTAAGTCGAGTCGAATCGCATTAAGTCGAGTCATATCGAGTTGAGTCTAATCATATCGAGTTGAGTCTAATCATATCGAGTTGAATCCAGTTGTTTTGAGTTAAGTCGTGTTGAGTCAAGTCAAGATGAGTTAAATCGAGCCAAATTGTATTGATTGTTCAAAATCAAATCGGATAATGGTATGTGATCAATTTAATAAATTCTTAAGTCATTAATTAATCGAGCTTTATTAAAATGATTTTGGTTAGTTTGATTTAAAATAGAATTTTATCTAATTTATATAAGGTCAGAATAAACTTAGGATTTGTTAGATAAGTTATTGAGCTAAATCAAATTAGATTGGATTTGGCTTATTAAATAGAAGGCCCAAGTAGAGTTTTTAGAAGTAAGGTCAAATCTTTAAAGAATTGTTTTCGTATCTTCCATATCTTGGAATCAAATCTATATTTAAAATGATACAAAAGATTTAGTTTTGGGATTATAAATTGACAGGCGACGTTGATGACGTGGTTTTTATTTACAGTACCATTCATTTGCTAACCAATTCACCAAATTCAATCCTTCCCTTGCTTGATCGAAATCTACGAAGTCGTCCTTAACAGAACCAGCCTTGATCCCAATATGCCGAAAAGCCATACAGATATCTTCAACTTGACTGCAAGTAGCTACGTCTCCCCCTCAATCCACAATTACACTTAACACTTGTGTTGACCTTGATTGACAAACCAAACATGCTAGCACCTTATACAATTTCTTGACCAAAGCACACAACAGTCTTTCGTCCAAGTTGAATAGATCAATTACATCCTAATAGCAACTAATCGTAGCCCTTAGACAGCTCCCACAACAAGCCAACGCATTACCTTAGACAACAATTGACATGCTACTAACATAATGCACATGCAACAGCACAATTGCCATAACCTAATGTAATTGCCTGTCCTATGTCCTTAGCGAATTCCACGACAGCTCACATGCCAATGTTCCCTAACCTCACTTGCTGAACACCATTGCATACACATAGGAAGCAACATCACTTTGATTGCACACCTCGACAGCATTAGCATAGCACATTTCCCACATTCAAACACTCCAAATCCATGTCGATAGCCCTGATTGCCACAGTCCCACACATGTACATAGCCAATTCATGATCAGCATGACTTGATTTGGTAAAAAATTATTATTTAATTAATTTATTTTATTTTAGTTAGTTCAATTATTGTTACTAATTTTTTTTTGTTCAAGTGCAAGTTTATTTTATTTTATTTACATATGGTTTGCTTGATATTTTTTAATTTTGATTCGTTTCAGTTAAATTATGTTTTTTTGAAAAAAAAAAAAAATACGTATCTTGTGGTTAGGATTTAGAAAAGATATGTATCTAGAGCGCATCTTCAACGTATCTTATAGTTAGAATTTTAAAAGAGATATCTTTTGATATGTAATTGTTTTAAAAATAAAAAAAATCTTAATTGGGATTTTCAAAAAGATATGGCTAGTTAGGATTTTCTTTAATTCGGGTAAAATTAGATTTCTTAGGTTTTTTTTTTTAAAAAAATAACTTGTTAATAAACATAAACCTGGCTCGATTTTCAAAATAAAAATAACTCACACACTAAATATTTTATAAAAAGAGAATCAAGGTTGGTTTGATCTAAACTAGTGGATACGTAGGCACTTTTAGGGCAACTACATAAAAAATTAAAATTTTTTTTCCCTTTTTTGTGAAAATTCCTAATAATAAAAAAAAAAAATCAATTTAATTATCTTTTGTTTATTTAGGTATATTTTTAGTATTTTTAGAAAATTATAAAAATAAAAGCCCATCAATTTTTCTTTAAGTTTTATATGGTGATCTAGTCCTAATAAATTAGTCCTCGAACTTAGTTTTGTCTGGTTTATTTTTTTTTTAATTATTTTTTTAGAAAATCCATAGATCAATGGTCAAATTAGGGTTTTTTCACCCAAAAACTTTAATTTTATTTTTTACAAGTTGAACTAGTTGGCGACTCTAATTTTGTTAAATTTTTTAAAAATATTTTTCTTAGTTTAATGTTGAGTAATCCGAATTAAGCATGCTATGTTTAATATAGCTTAAATTAAGGAAATTGAAATAGGGCTTGATAAGCTTCGTTGGACATTTTATTGGGGTACTTTGAAAATTAAACACTATTGAGAACTACCCCCATAATGGGGCAAAAAGAAGGTTAAGAGCATCTATTAAAAGAAAAAAGTTAAAACTAATTTATGCTTTTTTTAGTTGCATTAATTCAAAAGTAATTGTTACCATTGATAACTAATTTCCTCTAAAATGAAGGAAGGCATCCATTCTAAACACTAAACCACATACACTTTGAGCTATAAGCAAGAATAATCATTTTTGTCTTAAATGAAAAAGGAAAGAAAAAGGAAAAAAGAGGAAAAATGGGAAAATGTGAAATAAAAAATAAAAAGTGTACTCGACATAGACAATGTGATTAAGTCTAGAGCCCTAAAACCTAGAAGGATATGGGGCACATAAACACATTCTTAAATTAAAACCCACATTTTAAATAAAGGCCATAAAAACATAGTCAAAGCAATTAAGCTTCAGTGAAGCCAAGGCAATTACCAAAGTTCCCCCCCCTAAAAAAAAAATTATGATCCCCAAAGATTTTGTAACTGACACATGGCTCACCCACAATTCCGCCCTTCCTTAAAGGCCCTTTTGATTAAAAGAGATAACTTATTCTTGGTAAAAGTTACATTTCAAATTGGGGCAAGCATAATTTTAGTTTTACCTATAGGGTTCTTGACTAGTAAAACTCGAGTTAAAGAGTAATTTTTTTTATAAAAAGCCATTTCAGTAATATCCATTTTGAAACTAAGGACCAAAAGCTTTTATTACATTATAGTTTGAAAAATACCTAACAGATTGATTAAAAGTATATTACTTACAAGGTGAACCATAATTTTTGGAATCAAAGTCAAGAGGGAGGAGTTTAAGCTGAGAGTGTGAGGAAGTCCTTTTAAACTAAACCTATCTTTAATGAGATATCTTTTGATAAGAAGAAATCTGAAGAAATCATGGAAAGTTATTTACCCCTAAAGGAAAGAAAGGGTTCTCTTAGACAAAGGCGGTTTGAAAGATCAAGTTCTCATGTCACTAAAAAGCTTATACAGTATCGGGAGAATCAAAACCTGTTAGCAATAAATTCGATTTCCTCTCATTTCAGTCCTTTCTTTTGTTTGTATCCCCTTAGTGGTCTAGGTTTTCAACAAGACAAGAATCCTCATTTCTTTTGAAAGTCATCTTCTTTAGAGTCAACCCTAGTGGTAAGCTTGTGTCATGACCCCAGCAACAATTGTTTTCAAAGGAGTTCACTTCTTGTCATCCAAAGTTCAAGGAATGACTCCAGCGTAAAAATTGCTCCCAAGTTGGCCTTAGAGGCCAGAATCATCGTCTTTAACATAATTGCCCTCATGGTTGATGTTACCCACTTCTCTTTCTATCAGGAGACTTTATCCCTAGTGTCTATTCTATCTTTTATGATTGCTAATAAAAAAATCTGTCTTTTTCAAGTTGTAAGAAATTTTACATAAGCTCCTTTTGCTTTGGTGCCTATGGATGGTTTACTCTTTAGAGCTATGTTGTAAAGATGTTAATGATAGCATGATCTTGGAGCATTATCCTATCTTAAGTTAAAGCCTTTCGGTCGCATGCTCTCAGAGCGCTATCTTAACTTTGAAATCATTAGATCGCAGGCTTTCGGAGTACTATCATGACCTTTGAAATCGTTGGATCGTATGCTCTCAGAGCACTAGCCTAATCTTTGAAATCATTGGATCACATGCTTGCGGAGCGCCAAAAGCTAAACTTTTGGATCTCATGCTCTCAAAGCACTATGCTATCTTAAGCTATTCTAGTTTAAAACTCTTGGATTGCATGCTCTCAGAGCGTTATCCTGACCTAAGCTAAACCCTTGGATCACATATTCTAGGAGCATTATCTTGACTTTGAAATTGTTGGATCACATGCTCTTGGAGCACTATCTTAACCTTGAAATTGTCAGATTGCATGCTCTTAGAGCACTATCTTGACCTAAGTTAAACCTTTGGATCGCACACTCTTGGAACACTATCTTAGTTTGAAACTCTTGGATTGCATGCTCTTAAAGCACTATCCCATCTTAAGCTATAACCCTTGGATTGCATACTTTTGGACTACTATCTCAAGTTGAATCCCTTGGATCGCATGCTCTCGGAGTACTCTCTTGTTTCTTTCTACCAATTTGTTATAGCGAGCCCATAGGGTGCTTTTCTCCTATGATTTCTTTTAACGAGCCCAAAAGGTGCTTCTATTCATCAATTTCTTTTAACAAGTTTGTAGGGTGCTTTCCTTTACCAACTTTCTCTCAAGCAAGCCTATAGGATGCTTTCTTTCATCAAGCCCATAAGGCACTTCTTCTAAAGGCAATTCAGGGTTGTTAGTCCCCTAGAGTCCCTCCCATTTAGTTTAGTTAGCTCATAAGGGCACGACTGAGTCTTTAACATTTCTTTAGGGTCTTATTCAACTCAAGGAGTGTTTCTCCTGTTTTCTTAGGTTAGTCAGCTTAAAGGGGCATGACTAAGCCTCAATTCCCCTTTTAGTTTCTAGGCTAGCTCTTAAACCACTTCCTCTTTCTTTTACCCTTCACCAAATCCCTAATGGTCCAAACTTAGGATAATTAGCTATTTGTAGCGCTTCTTAGGGCAAATACCCCCTTAGGCAAAAAATGGTATCTTTTTCGTCTTTATGGCAAAGTTTTGCTCAAACTTTACTATAAAGAGAGGTAATTGTAGACATCGTATTTTTGCTCCCCCATTTATTTCTTTAGAATTTTTAGAATAGGATAAAGGGTCCTTAATTAGGAAAAATGCAAAAAAAAAAAAAAAGGAAAAAAATTGAAAAGTTAACAAAAAAAAAAAAGATAGTGTAGATTTTTAGAAAAAAATAAAAAAATAAAAAATAGAGAGTTTAGTAAATATAGATAAATAATAATTTTAGATAGAGTAGATTTTTTAAATTAAGTTTAAAAGAAGGGAGTTAGGTCTAGGCTTAGATTTAAATTTAACGTAGGTTAACCTTATTCATGTGTGCAATTTAATTGCACATATGAACAAGACATAGGTCAATAGCTTAACGAATAAGTATATGGACATAGTTTGGGTTTAAGCTTGAGGTTAGGGGTTCAAATCTCATTAAAGGTAGAAAATACCTTTTTTTTTTTTCCCATAGCACACACATTGCATTGCCACATGTCAGGGTTCATCGTACCGTATGTCTTGACATGTGGCCCCCTCAGATTGGACGACGCTTATGTGGTAAGCCATGTGGCATGCCACGTCAGTGCGTGTGCCACATTAGTTGCTACATGTCATTGAGGGGACACGTGACATGCCATGATTGGATGACGTAGTTGATATGGCGCCACGTTGGCACCATGTCAGCGCCTTGTCAAACCCTTTCTATCCATTTCCTTTCTCTTTCACCCTTTTTCCCTCTTTTTCCCTAACTTTCTCAGTCGAAAACAAGCCTATACCTCTTACTTTGGCTCAATTTCTTGCATGATTTTGACATGTGAGTATGGATTTTTTTGGTTCAATATTGTACTCTACATGGCTATCTTTGTATTGAATCCAAAAACGTAGTTAAATTCATTCAGTTGAGGAATTAAATTGACTCCCAAAATTGAAGAAAAACTCAAATTTTAGAATCACGCATTCATACCCTATTTTGCGTGTGCCACATCAATTGCTAAATGTCATTGAGGGAACACGTGGCATGCCAGGATTGGATGACGTAGTTGACATGGTGCCATGTCGGTGCTACATTGGCACTACGTTAGCCCCTTTCTCTCCCTTTCCTTTCTCTTTCTCCTCCTTTTCCTCTTTTTCCTTAACTTTCTCAATCGAAAACTAGCCTATACCCCTTACTTTGGCTCAATTTCTTGCATGATTTCAACATGTAAGTATGGATTTTTTTGGTTCAATATTGTACTCTACATGGCTGTCTTTATATTGAATAAAAAAATATGGTTAAATTCATTCAATTGAGGAATTAAATTGATTGCCAAAATTGAAGAAAAACTCAAATTTTGGAATCATGCATTCATACCAAATTTGCCATTTATGGACTTTCTAAGGTTATGTAAACTCGAATTACTATAAATTGGATCCTCCCATCTACACACGAACATTAGAATCTCACTTACAAATTCTTTCTCCCTTCCTCGATCGCTTTCTCTTTCTATACCTACGGCCACTCTCTCTTGAGCCCCCATTGAATTGCACTACCACCACAACTAGATCCTTTTAGCCACTATCAAGCAAGCCCAACCCATTTCAATCACCGTCGTGACTGTTAGCACCCTTTATTGCCAAACCATAAACCACCGTGACCCCCTTCACTACAAGCACCTCCTAGCCACCACTTCGTGCTAAGCTAGCTATGTTATTGTACTATCTGTACATCAAAACCCAACACTACACTCCCCTCTCATACCCAGTAGCCACCCTCGAAGTTCCCCTAAAACCATTGTGACCACATGTTAAACGTTGTAACTTTGAACTTACTTACTCTAATCCCAATCCAAAACACATAAAAACCCTTTCACCCCTTCAATTTGATGTCCAAGTCATCCTGAACCAACCATGGTGTTGCTATTGAAGAAGAACTAGGATTTAACCCAAATCCAATGCTTGACTCGTTTGAACCAACCCAACTAACCCTGCTCCAAGACCTAACCCATACGCCTCTCCCTTGGTCTGACCCTCTTTCAATCCAAATTGTTGTTATTTTTATTTTTTATTTTTTATTTTTTTCTTCTTTCTTTTATATTCTAATTGTAAATGTAATTGTAATAAGAAAAAAAAAAAGAATAAAAGAAAAGCAAGAAAAAGAGAAAAAAAAAGGAAAAGAAAAGTTTATTTTTATTTTTTTGATTAAAACACAATAGAAATAGATAAGATAAAACAAATAAATAAATAATAAAAATAATTTGAAAAATAATAAAAATAAAGTAAATAAATAGGTTAGTGGATAAAAAATGTTTTGATATGTAGAAAATCACTTTTTTCTATAAATAAAAATAATTGTTCCTTTTTTCCAAACTAAGGCACTTTGGAATTTTCGAAAATAATAATAAAAACACTAATTTAGGACCTTTTAAAGTTTCCTTAAATAAACTTGAATCAATTTAAAATATAAATTTGACTAGTTTTTCTTTTTAGGAAGTTAAAATCAACTCACCCACCTAAAGTTTTCAAAAAACAAATTATGGAAGTTTGATCTTGAATAGCGGGTACGTAGGCACTTGTACGCAAATACGAGGCGACTGAAAATATGGAAAGTTTTCTTTTTCCATTTTTGGTAAATATTTGTTTGATTTATCTTTTTTGTAGATTCAATTTTATTTTCTTATTTGCATGTGAATAGATAATTTTTTTTCAAGGGTACATTGAAAAGTAAATATAAATTCGAAAAGTTAAAAGTGATACTCGTTAAGGGTTTAAAAAGTTAGCCTTCGGACTCAAATCTCTGGTTTTCAAAAACCTTTTTTAAAATTGGTTTTTTATGTAACTTGATGTCTAGATTAAAATCAATTCACCTAATCGGTTTTAATCTAAACCTTTTCTCGACCTCGATTAGGTGGCGATTCTTTATATTTTTCAAAACACGTTTAAAAACCAAGTTTTTTTTTAACTCCTGGTCGAGAGTTAATATTAAATAGGTTAGGGTTTAATACTAATCGAGTTAAGGAAAATAATAAAAACAAGAAAAAAATCAGGCTCGATAACATATATACAACATAACTATATAATCACATTATATGCTATTTAACTCTTAAATATTACTTTTTATAAGTCAAAGAATTTATCTTTAAGGGTTTATTATGTTTCGAGGCTCAAACGTTAAGTTTTGGATAATTGTTGAATAATCCTACTAAAAGTATGTTTTATTGAAATTAAATGATATATATAATTTATTTTGAGAAATTGATCTTACTAAGACTCTTTGTCTAACTTCTGTGACTTCATATTAGAATTTGGTTTAATTCAGATAAAATTTTTTGAAAGCCTTAAATCGTATTGAATGCCCTAACTTGTATCAATATTAAGTAACTAGAGTTCAATCACATGAATAAACTCATTTCTTAGGCTTCCCTTTATAAATTTATTTCTTTGTTTTCCCCAACTATACCTTCTAGATTTCACGCGTGATAAAGATAATCCCCCGTTTTAGGTCTAAGTAGTAGGTCAAAGACCAGGGTTTCATAGGAAATTACAAGGAAATCAACACTTTTTACAATAGAAGGAACCTAAACATAGAATACATTTGCATTGAATTTTTAAGGAGTATTTTACATGTCTTTTACAGGGAAATGGGAATTATAAGAAAATTTATATCTTGGCAATAGAAAATCCTTATACAAAGAACTAATATACATAGATATTACATGTTGAGTATATTACATCTATTTTATGGTATAGTAAAACTCTAATATAGTAGCATCCTTTTACTAACGACAAGGTGCAATGCTATTTATTTGATGGTTTAAGGGTTCGTGTATGTAAAAGGGTGAGTTCCAAAGATTCTTAAACTTTGTGACCTCATACGTTTTCTAAAAAAGAGTTTATTAGTCACATCAAAGTTTAAGTGAGATGGCCTAATCAACCTTAAGTGGTAGGTATACCATAGCACCTGAAGCCTATACAATAAACCTCATCCTAAGGTTTTAAGACGACCTAGGCCTTATCGTATCTATCATGCATTCATGATACAATAAAACCTCCCATATATGCCCCTTGTATACTTGTACTAAGGTTTGTACAAATGTAGACAAATAAACAAAATATATTTATAGAAAGAAAATATAATGTGGAAAGAGTATTTTGGAAAACAATTCTAATTCGAAAGGTTTGAGTAGCTAGCCCTCATGACAGTCCCTAATAGAGTTGCCAAGTTATCAAGTTAAAATTTTTTGTATCATTTTCCTTAATCTGATTAGTATTAAGTTCTAAACCATTTAATACTAAATTTTGACTAGAGATTAAGGAAAACATGGTTTCTAATGGATCTTGAAAAATGTTTAGAGTCACTATCCGATTAAGGTTGAGAAAAGAGTTAAGTTAAAATCATTTGGATGGATTGGTTATAACATAACTATTGATCTTTAATAAAACCACCTTAAAAAATGATTTTTTTTTTTAAAACCAGAGATCTTGATTTCAAGGGCTAACATACTAAACCTTAAACGTATACCGCTTTAACCTTTTGAATTTACTTTTATTTTTCAAAATACCATTTTAACTTGAAGGAATAATTCTAAATTTATAAAAAAGAAAAATTAATTTTATTTATAGAAAAGAAGAAATAAGAAGTTAAATTTATTTACAAAATGGAAAAGAAATTTTCTATTTTAAGTCGCCTTATAGGTATCTATGTATCTCCAAGTAAGGATTAAACTTCCAGTAGTTTGGTTTTGAAAATTCAAGTTGGTTGATTTATTTTAATTTTAGAAAAATAGTTGAGTTTACATTCATTATCCTTTATTTAAGAAAAGTTTCTAAGAGAGGGTTCTAAATTTGGATGTCCATTTTTGAGAAAATTCTAAAAAGAAGTTCTATTCTATAAAAAGGTTCATTCAATTTTCTTAAAGACATTTTTCTAAGTGTTAAATTTTTTTTCTTTGAATTCTTTTTTCTTCTTTTTTTCTTTATGGTAAGAAGGAAACATAAAAGAGTATAAATAAACAAAAAAAAAAAAGATTAAAAATCAAAAGAAAAGGAAAAAAAATAAACACATGAATAAAATAAGGAAGGAATGGACTTAGGTCGGATAGCGAGGGTTATACGTAGGTTAAGGGCACGAGTTTTGGATGTAGGTTTGGGATGGAGTCGGGTGTAAAATTGAGTTGTAGGCATCAAATGGGTAATGTAGCTACTAGCTTTGTGTAACTGTTTTTAGCGACTTTCAACCAACAAGGGGGTGTTGGCCTGGCATATTAGGGTATTGCAAATCACTTGGTGGTGTTGGTTTAATCCTAGAAGCGGCACCATGGTGGTTTTTAAGAGGCAATAGTTGGTGGGTTAAGGTTTTTGATTTTGAAGCTTTTCACAATGATTTGAGAGGAAAATTTGCTACTTTCTTAACCTTTAGATATTTAGAAAATCAAATGTATCTTTAGTTTCTTTCAATTTTTGCCCTAAATTGATATATTCTAAAGAGGGAAAGGAAGCTTGGGGGTTATGAGTTTAGAGAGGGAGAGAGCTTAGATTTGAGCTTAAAGGGGATGATTCGAGTGTTTCTTGTTATTCAAAATTGAAGATTGGACCCTTATTTATACTTTTTGAAACTTGATTTTGGTTGGCAAGCCTAAAAATTGAATCAATTCGCTATTTTCAAAATATGGGTAGTTGAAGAACTTGAATGCAAATTCATTGTAATCCATGTTGATTTGGACAAAATGAATGGTCAAACTGTAGTTAAGGATCTTCAATCTTACTAGCAACGCTTGTTGGAAGCTTTTAGTTTTAATAAAAAAGCTTGAATAGAGAAAACTAAATATTAGCTAAATATCTAGGTATCAAGTTTCTTTTCAATCTTTTCTAGCCGATTTAATCATTGAAAGACACATATCTAGATGGGTTTTTGATACCAATGCAAAATAAGCCACATGTACTTTACGCTTCACCATTAATTTGGTGAAATCATGAAGAAAAGAGAATAAAAAATGAATAAGAAGTGGATTGTCTAAGAAAGGATTCTACGAGAAAGTGGGAGAAGATGTAGGAAAGTGATGGAAAGAATTGTATAGTCCAATAATGGACAGACACATAGCAGATCCTCTAAAAGGGAAATGAAAAGGGTGCTCAAGTGCTTTAGAGTGAGTTCGAACTTAAGATTGCATATTTGTGAATGCACAACTTAGCTAACTATGCTAGCATACTTCATAGTCATCTGTGGCAAACAACTATTAATAAACCTTTTTAAATTGGTCTGAATCAATTGTAAAGAATAAATCTGCTTCAATCCGAATCAAGCCCTAAATCATTTGTTCCTTGAAAAATTAAAGATACCATAAAAAGATTAGATAAATTACACATATGCCAAAATATTTTCAAAATAAATCCAATTTAACATTTTTTTGAGCTTTGATTTGTTAATCATACGATTATTTCAAAAATAGTATTTGTTTGTAAATCAACTAATTTAAGTTCAATCAAAGCACTGTTTAGAGCCATGATTATCTTAAATTGATTTCATCTTTACAAACCAAAATATGTTTTGTTTTAACTATAATCTAAATATTAAATTTTCAAGAAATTTAATTAATTGTATTTTGAAACTGTTAAATTGCATGTAACTCAAAGATCCTAAAATTGACCTAAGACTCCTATTTTCCTAAAATACTAATTTCTTAATTTTTTTTGTATTCTTTCCAATTTTTCAATTTTTTTGTAATTTCTAAAATTTCCTTTTTTTTTGTATTTATTTATTATTATTTTTAATTAGGACTATTTTTTTATTTTAGAAAATTCTAAAAATATAGGGGGTAAAAATAGGGTGTCTACAAGGTCGATCTTACTAAACATTCTTGCTTTCTACAACTCGTCCAACATGTCGTCAGGTTAAGGAATGGGGTATCTGTACTTGACTGTAATTTTATTGATAGCGCAATTGTCCATACACATCCTCCATTTCCTATCTTTCTTTAGCACAAGTAATGTTGGGATTGCATGCGAACTGAGGCTTTCTCTTACATATCATCTTTTTATTAACTGATTGACTTGTCTTTGTAACTTGGTAGCCTATTCAAGGTTCCTCTTGTAGGTTCACTTATTAAGCAAGGTGGCATCAAAAACTAAGTCAATACAAGTTCTATCACTTAGAATGGTGGTAGACCTTTGGGTAATAGATAGGCGAACTCTTCAATCAGTTTCCTTACTTCTTTGGACAAACTAGTTTGCTCCTTCAATTCTAATAGGCTTCGTATCAACAAGAAGGTCAACTTGTTTGCCTTTGTAGCCTTTCTCAAATTAGATTGGCTTAGGACTAATGCCTTCTTCGAACCATGAGTAAGCTTAGCTTGCAACTTTTTGACTTGGCATAGGGTTATCGAGTTTAGGGTGATCTTTCTTCCATCTTTCTCAAATGAATATATGTTCCTATATTTATCATGCATGACCCCTCGATCAAACAACCAAGGTCAACCTAACAACACATCTAACGTACACATGGAATTAACATCATAGAAAATTTTATTTGAATAGTTTCCAATGGAGATCAATAGTAGTACTTGTTAGGATACATGAAGTGTTCCCTCCTTATTTAGCCGATGCAACTTGTACGAACTTGGGTTTGACAAAGTTAGCAACCCTTGCTTCTAAACTAGGCCGTCGATACAACATTGGTATAACCTCCATTGTCCACAATTAATGCATAGATTTGGTCTTTAACCTTGCATGTAATGTGGAATAGGTTTTCTCTTTACTCATTTTCAACAAGTGGCTCCATACTTATGGCATGAAAGAAAACTAAAGTTAACTTGTCTAGGTCAATGGCATATACCTCCTCTTTGACAAGTTCATCCTTCTCCTTCTTAGCACTTTACTATACTTCAATTTTTTCCCCTGGCTCTTGATCAATATTTTCAACCTCAAAGGTCGATACTTCTCTTTTACTTACCATAAAATGTCGATTTGGTCACTGGGTAGCCATGTGTCCGAAGCCATAACACTTGAAGCATCATATCTTGCTTGTCTTTCGTCTTGAGGTTTGACCTCTCTTAAACTTCATTGATGCCTTCTTCTTGGTAGGATGACCTTTTTTGGTTAAGTCATGCTTCCTCTCACTTACTCAGTTCAACAATAGAATAAGCTTGACTTTCTACTTGAATAAGTTAGGTAGATGGAGTAGGTTGGCTCGATGGAGCTCGGGTTAGTCTATTCCTCCTTTATCTCTCTATACATCATGTAATCTTGATAGCTTCTTCAAGTATGGTGAATTGTTAGATCTTAATGATATCTCGGATCTCATACTTTAAGCTAGTAAGGAACTGAGACATAGTCTAGGCCTTTGGTTCATTGACCTCATGAAGGATTATGAGTATTTAAAATTGTTGTATGTACTTATCAATAGTATGGTTTCCTTATCTTAGCTCTTGCAACTGCGCAAAGGTATCTTATAAGTAGGTATCTAGATTGAACCGTACTCTCATTGCCTTCTTCATCTTTTGCCTAGTTTTAATCTTACAAAATCCTTACCTTTCTTTGCATGGCTTGAAAGTTCTTCTACTACATTGCAACATAACCCAAAAATTGAAGGCTAGCTAGTCTTACCTTATTGTAGTCCTTGTATTGATAATGATAAAACATTCTTTCGATCTTCTCTTCCTGGTCGAGATATTCATCGGCATCACTAGTTCCATTGACGATTGGTATCTATAATTTCACATGGTTAGCATATCGTGGTGCACCGGCTCTTTTGTCTACCTCATAGTATTTTCCTTCTTCTACTTCTTCCACATCCTTTTGGTTTATTCTTTGTTAGGCCTATCTTCTAATTCCTCCATCTTAGTCTTGCTAACTTAGGTATTACTTTCGGCCTTATTGAATGTCATGCATTCCTTTACAAGTTATAGAAATAGCTTAAGGAGCATTATGAGCGGCTTCAATAGGTCCAATAACAGCAAACTTATGAATTGCATGAGTTAACTCCATAATCATGGTGGCCATTTCATCAAAATGGTTGTCTATATTTTTAGGGGTGGCTGGATCTATCTTCTATGGTGTTGGACACTACTTTCATTGTCTTTAATGGCAGCATTAACACTTAGGTTAGTCATCTTCTAAGGTAGTTCCCAAACTTTAACCAAGTGAATTCAAATACAAATAATAGCTACAATACATGCTACTAATGCTGTTTCCAAGCACAAATCAATCTAAACATACAACGCAAACTAGAATGTTTAACCCAATAGTCCCAAATCAACTATAAGAATCAAAACTCTTGTCTATATTTTTAGGGGTGGCTGGAGTTTATCTTCTATGGTGTTGGACACCACTTTTGTTGTCTTTAATGGCAGCATTAACACTTAGGTTAGTCATCTTCTAAGGTAGTAACCCAAACTTTAACCAAGTGAATTCAAATACCAATAATAGCTTCAATATATGCTGCTAATGCCGTTTCAAAGCACAAAATCAATCTAAACATATAACATAAATTGGAATGTTCAACCTAACAATCCCAAATCAACTATAAGAATCCAAACCCAGCTTACGACAACTTCAACTTGAACCAATCAAATCTAGGAACTGAAGTTACTACGCAATACTCTGTTTCCAAGTTCGAAAATAGGGGATATAAGAGTCTATTATTAACTCGTCAAAATACTCACTACATTTATATATTGCTACATATAGTTACTACAAACACTTAATAACACACCCAAATCGCTCTAAACAACAACATCATACTTTAGATTCATGCATATAAGTAACTACTACAAAACACATGTGTTGTTACTCTCTCTCACGAACCTTTGCTTTGATACCAAGATGATATGCCACGCCAGGACTTGGTAAGGGTAATGATGTCAAGGTGGGTTCGTACTTATCAAAGGACTAAAAAATGTAAATGGGAATCGATGGTTTTAGCAAACCCGTACACCAATTCGATAGATATGACACACCGTAGAACCACACATAGACCAACTGGCTTGCTAAATATGACGCACTAGCCCAAACTAGGTGGGTTGCCTATCATAATCCTTGCTAAAGGAATTGATAAGAGCTAAGAATAAATTGACCTTGCAATAAACAAGAACCTGTTATTGAGAGGAAAGTGTGGTTCAATTGATGGTAATAACCTCTAATTGCAACTCGTTATAGAATAGGGTACTTATACTTGAAATATTAAGGCAACTTACATATTTGGATAATTTACTAAAATGAAAATTTTACTTTAAATGGAAAAGTACTAAGAAAAATATATAAGGAAATGGGAAAATTAGTAATATATAAAGTAGGAATATTCTAGCTCCATCCATACTAGTACAGTTGTTAGAAGACACATGCCACAATCTGTGTGGATGGATTTTTGTTAAGTAGAGTATAAGATTAGGTAGTGGCTTCTAAATAGCTCGATAAAGAGGAATCAGTAGCTACTCCTCATTGATAGTTGTCTAAGGTAATTAGGTTACTAACGACTGGTTAGTAGTTGGTTAGATAGGTTGGCACCTGATGTTGTAGACTTAAGATTTGGGTAGCCAAGCTAGTGAACACATCTACCGGGCTGTTTGTAGTACAATTTGGTTTAGCCATAGTTCAACATTTGACGGGTTCCTAAGCTTCCAATACTAGGTAATACTGAGGTAGTGTAGAGTAGTAGGGTAGCTTGGACCTAAGTAAGAGGTTAGACCCTTCAGGGGTAGGATGGAAGGCAAGAATCCTTTAAGCCATACTTTGTAACCCTTTGGCTTGGACTCGGGTCAGGGGTCCAATTGGTTGAATCTTATCATATCTTAACTTTCATCATTAAAACTTAACTTAAAAATAACTCAAGATATTCATAGGGTTAGCTAAAATTAATTAAATTAATGAAAACAAAAGATTTTCTCTAGACATCATCACGAAAGCCATGATAAACATAGGTATAGAAGCTAGACATCTTTTTAACATATAATTATGCTTAAGAATAGAAGATGATTGTAAGACTTAATTTGTTAGGCTAAGTGTTGGTTTAAGGTCCTAAAACTAAAGATTAGGTTTGATAACACAAAATGGACTTGAAAATGATTTCTCAAGCCCAATAAAAAAATGACACTAGGTTTGGAATGATAGGAAAATCCACCAATTAAATTGGTTTAGTAAAGTTTTGTGCCTAAATAAATTGATTGGATATAGGTATAAGGACCTAAATTGAGTAAATGGGCTTAAACTCATGAAATGGACTAAAACCCATGAAATTAAGTCTAATAACTCTAGTGACCAGCAGATGAATGTAAAATAAAATATTATTCAAGGACCCAATAAAGTTCCCCAAAGCCATTAGATGGATAAGAAAGCCTAACATAAGCCCAAGCTTAAGTTTATACTTTAAACTCACAAAATTTAGCCATCTTGACAACTTAACTTAAAGAAATAGAGTAGACCAAAAATATAAGTGGACGCTCTAAATTCTCTAAGCCCAAATATAAAACAAAGCCTTAAAAGATAAAAAAATTGGTTAGAAATAAAGATTACAAAACTAAGCTTACATAAAAGTTGAAAAGTACTAGGAATGCCCTAATAACACTCGAAATATGTCCTGGCCATATCCCTTAGTTGTGCGTCCGAATTGCTAAAGTGGATCCTATTACATGAATTTATGTTTGAAAATGTGTGACAATAACTATAAGAATGCAAAAAATAGAGTCAAAACGAAGAACCTAAGATAAAAACAAAAATCAATCACAATCGGGGATTTATAACAAATTTAAGTAGTCTTCTAGATAGTTTACCCTCTATTCATTAGTGCTACAATTGATTTATTACCAGGTGATCTTGTATCTCGATACAAACCTATTGGTGGACTACTATAATCCATATAGCAGTATGGTCAAGTAAGTATTCTTACAACAACTTTACTTGTATGTGTTTGTAGTATAATTGAAAGTAAATTAAAATTAATTAACTGGATGTAGGGGGATTCAAGTGCTATGATTGTGTTTGTTCTTGTGTGCCATGATGTCCTAAATGCTTTAAAATATAGAAACCAAATTAATTGTTGCAATATAGTTAGGAATTGTGATTGCTTGCAATATCTGGTTCATAAACTAAATAAATTGAACCTAAATTATATCTAACTTGCTAAATACAATGAACATGCATATTATGAACCTACACATATATTATTGGCCATCACGTCACATGAATGGTATCGAACGATTGTATAAAGGTTGAATTATATACTATATTTGTGATTTGTACTATGCATTTGTATAACATGGCCTTACACCAACCCATGCGATCACTAAGTACTAGTAGATGCCAACTACCCGGTCATGGGCCATATCTATGAGGTCAATTGCTTAAGGGTAAGTAAATTGTATACATCACTCATATCTATACTTATGGCATTAGGACTCAAGAATCGAGAGAGAGAGAGAAGAATCAAGGCGTTAGAGAGTATTATTGAGAATTACTTGATGGTTTAAGAGTCAAGGTGATTGGAAACCCATACATGATGGGCTGAATGTTTGCAACCCTAATTGCAAAAGGCATAATCCTGAGCTATGTATAGTTATCGGATTAGCTGTATATATTTGTTTACGTATGCTTGTATTGCATTTCATATGTATGATAATAAATTGTCTGTATTTTGCTTGATGATATGGTATAGGAAATACTCCACTAAGCTGGTTGTAGCTCATACCTCTTAGTCTTTGATGCAAGACGATCTTTAGTTAGTGTTAGGTCAGGCAATGCTTGAGGATAGTAGCAAGGACTTTGAGAAGCTATAGGAAGTTGAGAGCATGAGACAACCTTATGTATTATTTGGACTCTCGTAGTTATATTTTCTTATTTAGTGGCTATAAAGAGACCATTGTTATTGCTATTATGACTATATTAGCTAGACTCATTTTGTAGGACTTGATGCTGCATAAGCCTGTACTAGGCATAATGTGGGTACTAGGTTAAGCTAATTCGTGAGTAGCTTAGTGGATGTGAGCATCAAGCTCAACACAACTTACAATTCACTGGATGTAACTTGTTGGTCCACATTGATGGGTTGTAAGTCACATAACCTTACTGAAGGGTTGATACGAGCTAATGTTAGGGTTCTTAACATAGAGGAAAGAGAGAAAACTTAGGTATTTTCGTTAATCAAGGAGGAAAATCTGTATTACAATAATATCTATAGCAAGGTATTTATAGATGATGCATTTAAGGTTACAACATCATATGAATTTACTTAAAAGGGAAAGTACTAAATATAAATATAATACAAAAAGAGAAAGGACAATTCTGTAATCCTTCTAAAAAGAGAATATCCACTATCAAGTTGTTAGTTTGAAGCTTGTAGGACACGTCTTCAAAAGAATAGGATTCTGCTCATAACGGTTGCTAATTGTTTTGGATAAGGTTAGCAACAGTAAGGCTAATGGATAGCTTGATATGGTTGCCTTATTAAGTTTGGACTTATAGTAGAGGGTGTTATGTAGAACAGGTTAGGAGGGATAGTTCTAGGCTTTTAGTAAGCTTAACCTGACTTTGTCTAAATAGAATAATACTCCATGTAATTCAACAACTTAGTTGTATCGACAGGTCGACTCTGCAAATTAGGTTGGCTTCCTTAACACTTGGTTGACAATTGAGGATTTAATAGGTTAAGTCGATTATACCTCTTGCTTGAGATCATGTGAAGTGCCTTGTAGGTAGGTTCCTATCATTCCCTCAAGTTGTTTAAGATTTAGAATCAAATTTTCGGAGTTCTCTGCTAGGGTATCTTCCTTGGGTACATACAGACTTAGGTTGGTAACATTGAAGACTTCAGAAACTTTATACCCTTTGGGGTGCTCAAGCTTATAGGCCTTATTATTAATCCTCTAAAGTACTTAGAAAGGTCCTTTAGCTCAGGGAGAGAGCTTATTCTTCCTCTTGTTCAAAAATTTTTCCTTGTTGAGGTGAGCCACATAAGATCCCTTGGTTGGAACAACTTCTTTTCCCTTGGTCCCTAGCTTCCTCATGCTAACTTTTTGGTAGTTCAAGTCAATTACTTGATAACCTTCTAGCAGATCTATTACAAGGCTTTCACTCGATCTTTAGCTCTTGGATCACCTTGTTTAACTCTAAGCACTAATGTTTGATCAAGCATTAACACTAGGTTGAAACCATATACTACTTCGAATGGGCTCTTACCCGTTGAGCTATGAATAGATTTGTTGTAAGCAAGCTCGAAATGGGCATGTAGGTATCCTAATTAGCTTGATTTCTTCTAACAACAACTTTGAGAAGAGATCCCGATGTTTTATTGGCAACCTCTATCTTACCATTAGGTTGTAGATGGCAAGATATGCTATATAGTAATTTTATCCTTAGTCGGCCTATAGGCTCTTCTAAAAATGACCTAAAAATTTTGGGTCTCTATTAGATATAATACTCCTTGGAACTCCATGTAGCTTCATGATCTCCTATGAAAGTAAAAAAGAAATGGTTAAAGCATAGTTAATTTTTTTGTATAGCATAAAATGTGCAATCTTACTAAACCTATTGATTACAACCATCATAGCATCCTTCCTTTGTGTTGTTCTCAATAAACCAAGAAAAAAATCCATACTTAAGTCAACCCATGGATTGATCAATACAAGCAATGACATAGCCTTTCCTTACACAACTCGGCTCTTATTCTCTATACAAGTCATACATCTTTGAACAACACGATGTACATCCCTCAACATTTTAAGCTAGTAAAATCTTAACTTCAATAGCTCATACGTTCGTCTTTCTCCAAAATGTCATGACAATCCTTTACTATATGCTTCCTTGACTAGTAATTCTCGTATTAAATAGATTGATACACAGTATTCTAGATTGGAATAGATCCTTCTTCCACAAAGTATCATCCAATGTCCTTCCTTCAATATACTGGCCATAGATTGGACGAAATTGTAAGTCTAGGGAATATTACTCCTTAATGCTCACAAATCCCATAAATCTTGTTTGAAGCTTGGAAAGCTTTTAGATCAGGCATTAGCAACTACATTTTCTTTCCCTCACCTGTACTTAATTACAAATGAAAGTTCCTCTCTAAACTCAACCTATTTAATTTGTCACTTAGATTGCTTTGGATGACTCTTCAAATATCTCAAGGTTTGGTAATTTGAGTACACAACAAACTCTCTTGGCAAAAGGTAATAATACCATGTCTATAAAGCTCAAATAAGCATATATAATTCCTTTTCATACATTGAATAGTTTAAACTTAACCTTTTTATTTTCTCACTAAAGTAGATAATAGGTTGGTAGACTTACATGAGAACTACTCCAATACCAATGCTACAGGCATCACATTCTAACTAAAAAACCTTATTGAAAACGAGTAAAGATAGTATTGAGGTTGAAGTTTACTTCTTCAGCTCGACAAAGCTTTCTTCCTCCTTACTTCCTTATCAAAGTTCTACATTCTTCTTGATGAGCTTAGTAAGGGGTGCAACATCAAAATTAAAGTTCTGAATGGACTTATGATATAAAGAAGATAAACCATGAAAACTTCGTACATCTACATAAGAGGTTAAGGTAGGCCATTCTACAATAGCTTGAATTTTCTCCTCATCAACTCTTGGGCCTCTACTACTGATGATATACCCAAGAAATATAACTTCCTCTTGCCTTGTCAAAATCGCGAGTGAAAAGTACGATTATATGAATTTATGATTTTATATTATTTTTCTTGGTTAAAATGGATGTAAAATTGTTTATGTATAGACTTTTAGAAAATTATAAACTTTCATGTATGATTTTATAAGCTTACAATTTTACCAATTCCACATGATTCTATGCATTCAAATAAATAGTAAAATCATGATCTTGATAACTGAAATGACACTTGTTCAAATTCCTAAATAGTTTCTTAGCTTGTAATACTTCAAAAATAGTTCAAAGATAGTTCACATGACTTGATAGACTAGAACTGTACCTTAAAATATTATTAAAATAGACTACAATAAACTTCCCTCTGATTCCTTGATACATTGTTCATTAGTGTCATGAATGTGCTTAGGATGTTAGATAAATTAAATGGCATAACAAGCCACCCATATAATCCATGCCTTGTCTTAAAGGTAGTCTTCCTCTTGTCTTAAAGGTAGTCTTCCCCTTGTCTCCTTCTTGTACATGTATTTGATGATATTTGGACTTTAGGTTAATCTTGGAAAATATCCTCTCACCATGTAGTTCATCTAACATATTGTCCAGTCTAGGGATCAGGTTCCTATACTTAATAGTGATTTTATTAAAAGCTTGGTTGTCTATACACATCCTCTAACTTCCATCTTTCTTAGGAACCTAAACTGGGCATATTTCTATTTTTCCTCGAAGTAGAGCATAAAACTAAAAGAATTGAAAAAACCCACCTAGGAATAAGAAAATGACATTGTCATTTGGATTAAATCTCAATGAAAGAATATATTAATGAGAAATTAGTTCAAAATTTTTTATGGATTTTAATTATTATTGTATATATATATTTTAATTATAAATATAAATAGAAATAAAATTAACAAGAATCTCGTTCCCGTTGCATCTATTTCTACTTAACCTATGGTAGAGAAGGATCTTATCATTTTTTCCTATCTCTACTTAAGCTATCCTATTCCTTCCCTATGAACCTTAGATTATTATCCTAAGAGGGGGGCCCGAGCATAGTAGAAAAAGGGCTGTAGTTTCGATCAGCTCATTAACTTGTCTTTGTAGATTAGTAGCTTGCTAGGGATTCATCTAATAGGCTGGTTGATTTGGTAAAGTGGCCCCTAGCTGCAAGTCATTTCCATGCTTTATTCCTTACTTTGGAGATAATCCTATTAGTAACTCTTTAAGGAATAGATTGGCAAATTCCTTTAACAACTTCTAGATCTTTATAGATAGGTTGATCTACTCTTTCAGTTTTAATAGTCTCTATATCAACAAGAAGGTTAGCTCATCAAACTTCATGGCTCCTCTCAATTCAGATTGGCTTGTAACCAAAATTTTCTTAGATCATTAGGTTAACTTTGATTGTATATTACTAATTTGGCTTGGTGTCATGGGGATAAGGGTAACAGGTTGACCATCCTTCTCTAGTGTGTAAGTATTCTTATATCTATTATGAATGACTCTCCTATCAAACAATCAAGGTCGGCCAAATGAAAGGTGAGAAGCATACATTAGTAACACATCACGTACGATCTCATCCTTACAACTCCCAATAGAATTTGGTAATGGCACTTGTTTTGTAAGATGCAATGATCCTTTCTCATTTAGCTAATGAAACTTGTATGGTTTAGGACGTGGAGAGGTCAGTAATTATAACTACTCGACTAATCTTGTAGATGCAACATTCATATAACGAATACTATTAATGAATAATGCACAAAGCTGGTCTTTTACCTTATATGTAATATGAAACAAATTTTCTTACTACTCATTTTCTTTGTTAGGCTCTAGACTCATTACTTGGTGAACAGCTAAACCCAACATGTCACCTTCTTTTGGATAAATGCTATCTCCCGTAACTTCCATCTTTACTTTATATTCTACTTTTGCAGCTTCACTAACTTCTTCATCAATACTGTATATCTCAAAGGTTGGGACTTTAACTTTAATTACCATAGTTTGACAGTTTGGACACTAGATGACCATATGTCCAAAGCCTTTACATTTAAAGCTCTTAATCTTACTTGTCTTTCTTCCTAAGGTCTGCCCCTTTTCAAATTCCTTCTCTTTCCCTCCTTGCTTTGTTATTATTCCTTCTAAATGTAACATTTGTCTTTCTTTCTTGCTCGGCACTAAGCCATTAGGCTTCTTGTTACTCCCTTGGATAGGTTGGAATGACTGAATAGGTTAGGAATCATGAGATAGGTAAGGCTTGTTCCTCTTTTGTCTCTCAACATTGATGGATGACCTTAATGGCTTCTCGAGGGTGTGAAAGAATTGTACCTCAACAACATCTCAAAATTCATACCTTAGGCCAGTAACGAATCTTGAAATAGTTCGACCTTAAGTTCATCTACTTCATACCTGATTATCAACATTTGGAATTCTTGCATATACTCATTAATAGATCGATTCCCTTAATTCCTGCAACTTTACAAAAGTATCCTGACAATACAAATCAAGAATTAATCTTCCTTGCATGACTCTTTTCATTTCTTCCAATGTCTTTATACCTTGTCTACCATCTCTTCTTCTCATGATGTGTAACTTCTCATACCACATATAAGCAAACCTAGTGAATTCTGGGGTGACAAGTTTGACCTTGTCTTCCTCAGTATAATGATAACACTCAAATAACTTCTCAACTCACTCTTCCTAATCTAAGTAATCATAGGCACCACTACTCTTTAAGAAGCTCGGAATTTGAATTCTCACATTATCAATGCTTTTAAGAGCTTGAACAACATACTCCTCTTCATAGTAATCCTCATCAAACTCCTTGCGAACTTCACCAACATTATCTAAATCGATCCTTCTATGAGTAGGATAATCTGCTCTTCCTTGAGAATGTTGAATAGGTTACTCAACTTTATTAGGTCGGCCTTCAAGTCTGCTACCACAGGGTACTTGATCTAGCCTTTCATTAACCTCATAGAACTCTTCATCACCACTCTCTTCTTCTTCCATGACCTCCATTCTTCTATAGGCTCTTTGCTCAACTCCAATTCGAACATTGCGAGTTACATGAACTCTACTATGTAGGACTTCATCATTAGGTTGGTTGCGATAGTATTGAACTTGGATTTCCACTAGAGTTTCATCAACAATACATCCATCAGCTTGGTGGTCTCTCTTAATACAAACTATAGTTTCTTTTTGCATTACGGTTAACATGTTTTCCACAAGCTAGGTAAGACAGTCTATTTGCTTGTTCGTAGACCTAAGGGTTTATTCCATATGGTGGGCTCTTCCTGGTGCATTAATCTCATTGTCTCCAACCATCACGTTCACACTTTGATCTGTCATTTTTTTACTCAACAACCTAATATACAACTTTGACAATCGCTTCTTCAACAAACACTACTTCGAAAGCCAATAAACCTACCATAATAGTAGCACAACAAACTCAATAAGACACCTATTACTACTCTTCTTAACAATTACCACCACCTTTTACAACAGCAAATCAAGCACACAAAACAACAATTACACTCCTAACTACTATTCTACTTCAACAACTCCTTGCTTTATTTTAAGGATGAAAATAGAGTATAATGGAACACAACAACAAACAACTCAAACTATGATTGCAACTTAGACTTCTTAACAACACACATAGCACTACTTAAGACTCTCAGCCCTATTATATTTTCTATTTTTCAATAAAATTTTTTATTTAATTATGTCTCAATAGAAAGTAAATTCTTAAATATAAATAGATAATAATTTTGAATTTATAGAAATTTTTTTTTTGAATTTAAAGAATATTAATTTCTTTAAATTTGAGTTCTAATTTGATACAAATTTATATTTTTTAGGAATTAGTTGGAATGTGTTCTTATTTATTAATAGGGTTAACCTAGTAACACATACAATTGCATGAATGCAAGACCTTGACAAGGTCTTACCATAACATGAGTTGGCCATTCGAAACTATCAAAGAAAAAGGTAATGGGTCTTTAATGGGAAATGTAGGTAGTAGGTTAAGCTAATCTGTGAGTGACTCAGTAGATTTGACACACCACTTAAGCTCAACATGGCCAATAACTTGCTAAATGTGATTTACTAGTTTAGGTTGAAGGGCTGGTCGCTGCATAACCTTGCTTAAGGGTTGATGTGAGCTAAGGTAAGGGTTCTCAACATAGTGAGAAAGAGAAAACTCGAGTATTTTCATTAATCGAAGAGGAAAATCTATATTACAACAATATCTATGGTAGGGATTTATAATACAAAAAGAGAATATCCACTATTAGGGGCTTGTGGGTTACGTATCTTCATAGGTTTACACCATCATATGAATTTACTTAAAAGGGTAAGTATTAAATGCAAATATAATACAAAAAGAGAAAGGAAAATTTCATAATCCTTTTAGAAAGAGAATATCCATTATCAAGTTATATGTTTGTAGCTTATGGGATACGTGTCTTCGGAAGAGAGGTTGTAGGATTCTGCGCATAACGGTTGCTAACTATTATGGATAAGATTGGTAACAGAAGGGATCATGAATAGCTTAGCATCATTACCTCGATAAGTTTGGACTTATTGTAGAGGGTGATCTGTAGAATAGGTTAAGAAAGTTAGTTTTAGGCTTTTGGTCAGCTCGACCTGACCTTGTCTAGATAGGATAATACTCCATGAAATTCAATAACTTCAGCATATAAACAAGTTGGCTTTGCAAATTAGGTTAGTTTCCTCAACACTTGGTTGACAATTGAGGATCCAATAGGTCAAGTTGGCTAAAACTCTAACATAAGATCATAAGAGGGGTCTTGAAAGTTGATTCTTATCAAGACCTCGTATCCCTTATTATCGCACTAAATTATGTTTTATTTGATGAATTATGACATAATTATTTTTTCAGATATTGCTTGAGACTAGACATCTCAAGGTGTAACTTAGGGACTGGAGTGAGCCATACGCGTTGTATTAAAGGTCTTTAATTAATATGGGAGTTAATCATAGATCTTTGTGTGGTTTGTGGTAGATTACTATGACTAGGGTTCCCTTTAGGGTGTAACAACAATAGTAATTCTTTTGGTGTGTGTAGTACTAGTTTTCTACTTCACTTTATGTTTGATATTCCTTTTATTCTTTATAGTATGGATGTCAAAGTAAATGTCCCTACTTAGAGTACGAATATGATACTTTGAGTGATTGGAAGCGATCATAATCTTCATGCATACGTGATTGGGCTAATATTAAGGTAAGAATAATGACCAAAATATTCATCATTATTTTCGTTTAAATTTATTATTAGTTTCACTCTCATCTAACATTTTTATTTAATTTTTCAAAGGTTCTTAATGGGATGTATATGGGATTTTCAATTATGTATTTGAGAAAGTGCAAAGTTAAATGCGAGAGATAATTTGATAACACTTATTAGTGCTACTATTAGCTTTCAGTGATGTATATGTGATATTCTTATTTCTTAATCATATGACATTTTATGATTTAGAAGATTATATTCTCTAACATATTTCAATAAATGATTAGAATTATGGTTCACTATTTGATTTCATTTAGGAGTGATTGTACCAATGGAGATAATAACAAGAAGTGGAGAGAGAAAATTGTTTCAACTAATGTGCTATTTTATGCTATTAAAGTTTTGTGTTGACTTATATAATAGAAGGTGGAGTTCCATTGTCTCTTCCTAATGACAAAAGCATCTTGGACTAAAAGTAACTTTCCTTCTACAAAGATTGTTGTACATAGGCTAGTTCACCAAACGAAATTCAATCGTGGACTAAATTTGGTTCATAACTTGGTTCATAAAGGTTTTAGTTGTTTCTTGTTCAATTTTAGGACCAAAGCAAACTGAATTGATTGAACCCAAGTCAAACCACTTCTTACCTAAAAATAAATAATAAGTGACTTTTTAAGTTTTAAACCTGATCAATATAATATTATTTACCTTTTATTTTTGTTGCCTTTCATCTTACTCTTAGCTACCATAGTCTACTCATTTCTCTTCACAATTATCTTTCATTTCTTAAGCAAACTTGTACACTTCACTAGTAATTAAGACACAATTTTATCATGATATAATGTTATATGATTTGAATTCTTGTGTAATGTTCCTAACTTAAACATTAATGTTTGGTTACAAACTTTAATAACTATTAGTATTATCAACTAGACTAAGGTGATTTTAAATGCATTTCGGTTGCAATTTAAGGGAGCTTTATACTTGTATAGCTAGGTTTGGTAGCTAATTTAAGACGTTAAAAAAGGTAACTTGATTAGGCTAGAAACTTATAAGGGACTTAGTAATATTAGTCAAGGAGTTCTCATAGCCTTAGAATTTAAAAATATAATGAAAATGTTAAAAATATAATTAAAATAGTGAAAATTTACCATATTATTATGTAATTATTGATAACGCATGAATTAGGGTCCAAAAATTTACAAACGCTTAGAGATAAATTATAAAAGCAATACTCTTAATAATGTACATAAGATAATATATAAAAGATATGTATATACACTAGGTATAATTAATATGTAAATATATATACTCATAATTATTGAAAATACTTAAACATGGATAAAATTCATTAAATAAATACATAAAAATGGGAAAAATTTATCAAAACATGAGACAACCAAGGGACAAGTGGCGTGGCAAGCGTTTGGGCGTACAAAAATTAAAGAAGAAACCATGTTAAGACATCTACTCTAGTGAATTACATTTGTTAGCATAGGAATAAAAAATCAAATGACCCTCAAATCATCATATAAAAATACATACCAAAGTTTGGTCATGTACAAGTTGGGGAAAAATATTAGAGTGAGAAATAGAGGGAGAGTATAAACCCTGCAAATCAAACTCACATACTGTAGATAATTTCCTAAAGTAAATAGAGTTATTAAGATTTAAAATCGGTTAAAATTTCAACTCAAAACCTAAAGGGAATATGAAAAAACTTTAAATTACTAATTGAACCTCTAATCGAATACAAAAACCTTAAAACCTTAAGTATTTGTACTTGTAAAAGTTTGACACCAAACTTGATAAAAACCTCAATCGTATAGGAAAATCCTAAATTTTATTCGTACACATATATGAGAAATCAGACTTGAATCTCATTAAAACCCTAAAACTATAATTTTAAGGATATAAAAGTACTAATCTACTGTAAATTACTCTAAAACCCTAATTGTTAATATATCCTTAGTATTATACTAAATTATTTGTAAAAGATTAAAGATAACTTTCAATTATTCATAAAAATATAAATACTAAAGTAATCCATTAGAAACTAGGATATTGCATTATAGATCACATCCATCTTTTAATTATATAACTAAGTTACTATTATATGGAGTTAAGTGATTAATGATGTTTATATTACATATAGTAAGTATTAGTATCCTAAATCACACTTTTCATGATAGTTACATTAAGTAGTTTAATAAATGATGTATATAGGATATAAACACCTAAAGGAAGATCTTATTATCTATTTTTACTAATCATTTCAATAAACTCCACATTTCCTTGAGTTTCTTCCCAATTTTCCCTAATTACTTCATTATGTATATTCAAATGACATGTAATCTTAAAGAGTTGACTAAGTCAACATTTGACCAAAGTCAACAAAATATCATTATCATCTAAAATTTTCTGCCATTTTCTTTAACTTTCTATACATTTACACATGTAATCTTGTCCTATTTTGTTTCCCTGTTGCCGTCTACTTATCCCCCACCTAGAACCCATTTCTTCTATAAAAACACACTTTAAGGCACAAAACACCCTCTTTTTCCACCTTACCAAAATTGTAACCCCATTTGCTCTCTTATTCCCATACTTTCTTAACTTCACTTTTACAATTCCAACTACCAAAACAAACCATCATCTCATATATACTTATCATCCTTTTCATATTATAAAGAAGAAAGAGGTATGTTTTTATATGATTCTTATCTTAATTAGTGATGAGTTGTATGAGTTAGGTTAGTGTAGGAACATTATGTAATATGTGCTTTTGTGTTATGGAAGATAGGAATCCTTATACTTATGCCTAAGAGTGTATAAATACTTAGGTATACTTGTAAAAATACCTATGTACATACAATAAGAAAATGCGTATGAAGTGTTTGTATAAGCGTATGGTGAAATACTTAGTATAAGGGTAAGAAACCCTTAAGTAAATGGAGAAGGAGCACATATATATATATGTTTAAGTATGTGTATACAAGAATACACTTGATGAACACATGTATGGATACTCTTATACATGAGTACTCTTTATGTACATAACCAAAAGGGAAAAGTATACTAGCTATGCATACATATATTTTGCTAAATAAGCTCTTAAATTGCAAAAATATGGATTTAGTAAAGCTTTCTTAAGAGGGTATGTTAGGCATACGAAAATACGTATAAAAATATATATGTAACTGTATATATATATGTGTATATGTACAAGTATAAATAGGATATGTATACTAGTATACATACAAGTATATTAGAAGTATAAGTATATACATAACATATGCATGAAGTACATAAAACTCTTAAGCATGAAGTATAGACACATGTAATGGATGACATAAGCAATTGATGATATAAGTGATGACATAATCTTATAAAAATAATAAAATATAAGATAACATATATATATATATATATGTATACATATACATATAGGTCGAAACTTCTCTAAGCCCTAATACACATCTCAAATTGAATTAGACATAATTAAGCACATAAATTAGTAATACCAATGTAAGATCATCTAAGTATAAGAATTTAATAGCTAATGAAATCATTAACTACTAAAATAGGATATAAAACTAGCCAATAAGAATAATTAAGCTTCAATAGTTAAAATTTCAATAAATCTAATCCATATCATAAAACATGGGTCGTAACGTCCAAAATGGAAATCACTGTGTGAACATATGTCCGAAAATGATAAAAAACAATTATAAATTCAGAAGTATCGAAAATAAAACGAAAAAGTTACATACGGTTGGTGATAAGGTTCAACCGATTGAAAACTAATAGAACCTAAGTAGAAATAGGTGAACAAATACCTAAAATAACTAGTTTGTTTAGTTACTTACTATCATTTTTATCTTATAATAATTAGGTGATCCTGACAAGGGTTGGGATCTTCTCGAGGACTACTGCAATTAGTGCGAAACATTATAGCTAAGTGAGTATTCTCGATGACTCTATATTTGTTTGTACTTGTAGTTAGTGTACTTAAATTGAATATTAATAACTTGATGCATAGGGTTTCGGGATACGCATGTGCTTGATATTGATTAATTACTATGAGAAATATTATTAAATACGATAATTGATGATTTAATTGTATAATTAATTGTTATATGATTTGGATGGTTTGCTGATATTGATTGATCACTTCATAATTTGACTTAATTATATTTGGCTTATCTTAAATTAAAAGAGTCATGAATTATAATGTATTGCATTACTTATTTTGACTGTCACTACAAGCGGAGGTAAAGAGAGGCCTTGTAGGGGTTATTTCTATATATTAAAGTGTTTCTGTACGATGTATTTGTACAACATAACCTTACCTAAACCTATGGGCTTATTAGGTGATGGAGACTCCAACGGTATGGTTGAGGGTCGAGTCTAGAGACCTCCGCTGTAGGGTGTGAGTGTAGATTGCGAGGGCCACCTTATGCTAGGCTTAGGATTTTGTGTACAACTGGATTTTCAAAAATGAAAATGTATTTTGCGAGATAAGAAATTCAAAGTTATGGTTAAAAACCCACGTGCTAGAGCTTAGTCATGATTGATGCTAATATATCTCCAACCCTTATCTCGGAGGGCAATAAAATCCGATGTTATATGCAGTACCGATCAACTACATATATTGTTTGGCATACTGCGTATGCATACATTCATATAATTGTAATAATTTGTTTGATAACTTATTTGTCAGTATAGTATGAGGGATAACTCATTAAGCTTTTGTAGCTTACTCTCTAATAGTTTTTCTTTTCTAGGTGCTAGATAATTAGGCATGAGTTAAGAGTTGAGTGTTATGTCGGTGTATTGATATGTTTTGGAGGTTAGAATTAGAGAAAGATTGTATTGCTCATTTGAGACTTTAAATGTAACTACTACATATATATTTAGATTTAGTAACTTTAATAAGTTTAAATTTTAAGTTTATATTATTTGATCTTATCATTTGGTAAGAGATACCGATTCTTTATGGTTCTAAGGAATTATGGGATATTGGATATCCATAGTTATTTATATTTATATTTATATTTTACAATAAATTAATTACTTAAAAATCAATAACTTTAGTGATTAATCATTTAGAGTTTTGCAATCTTTGACTTGTAAGATAGTTTCCATATTATGGGTCCATACGTATTATGGGAATTTTAGGCAATTCTATTAGGCTCTTTTTAGGGTCTTAACAGAGAGAGTGAAGAAAGAAAATTGAGAAAAATTAGTGTACAAAACAAGGGGTTAGTAAGTTCCTACGAAAGACAACCACCTGGAAGTGAGACCAAACAACCACTTAAAGGAGCAGGCATTGCCTAGGCTGGTCAATAAGTCCCCTCTTCCCTACGGTAGTTGGAGCCTAGATTTCTGGTTAGTCAATGTTTTCCTTAATTTTAACTAAATTTAGAGAAAAAAACTAAACGAGTTCCAAAAATTTTAAAACTTTGGTTACCTATGTATTTTTGCGTAAGGAATTCAAATTTTAAATCATATTTTCAAAATTTTGAGTGCAAGTATAGGGTCCTTAAGAAAAACATCTTATACATTGATTTTTAATCGAGTATTTGAAAAACCATCTAATGTAGTTTTGGTTTGAAAGTTTAAGAGCATACTCCCAAGATGTTGTATTTTGATGTTATGTGGTTGAATTTTCAAAATTCAGTCGTTGGATTTTTAGCAAATTTTTATTTTCGCATAAACAGTATGCTAGAGATGTTGCTTTACTAAAGAGCTTGATGAATTTTTTATAAAATGATGATACAACTCATATTTACCTACATGCAACAGTTGAAAGTGGTTTATCACGAGTTTAGGAATGATGATTTTTAACTAGAAATGGGTTTTTGGTGGTTTAAGGTCAATTTTCCAAGCATCTATACAATTGTAACCTAGTGGAGAGTACAATAGGAAAAAGGGAGTAATGGTTGTGGTACTTAGTTGGTAGTTTTTGTTTATGTAGGGCATTGAAGTCTTGGAACTCAGGGTAAATTGAAGTATATGTGAAGTGGTAAGATGTAATAGTAGGAGCAGCAGTAGTTGCGACAAAAATTGTGTCAAAAAGTAGGTTAGAAAGTAATTTGGTAGTGAATAATTTGAATATACTAGAAATTGGATTAGGGTTGGAAAGTAGTCTATACTTGGACTTTATACCCATTTAAGAGTTAGAATGTAAGTAAAAAGCTTCTTAAATAATAACCTAATTTAGCGCAGTAGGTTAGAAGTTATCTCACTTAACCAAAACTTAATAAATAACTACAGAACTTACTTAACTTAGAATATAAACATGCTTAGTATTAGAAACAAATTCTTACTTCATATGGTGAATAAAAACTAAAGCTGTGTATTAATTTTAGGGATCATTAATGAAAACTACGTATACGATGCTTATGAGATCACGTGATGTTTTGCTAGGAAAAATGGGATCATGACTTTACCATTTGTTGGGATATTATATCAAAGTATCTAGAGGATTAAGAGTACTTTGTCTGTAATTGCAATTTAGTTGTCTATGAGCATGCTACGTATGTGATTGATAATTTGTTTTATGACAGGAGTTGAACTCCTTAGCGTGTAGCTTACATGATATCACATTGTTAGTTTGTTTGATCTTAGTTGACTACCCTTAAATGAAACTAATAGAAATATGACTGTTAACTAAATTGGACATGCATAACAACTCATTAGGGGAATGATTAGGTGTAATAGACTAAATACTGACCCATTTGATAAGGACAGTTAAAATGGTCATTTCCTCACCTTTAGTTGAATTAAGTGGCGGGAGAAAAGGTCATAGTAAGTTTGGGGGCCGTAGTTTGACGGTAGTCTTGAGAGGAGGGTGGTCTCCATTGTGTAAACCTAAGTTTGGTTTGATTTGAGTTGCGTTGAAACTCCTCAATTTGGGTTAGATTGGATGTTATATTTCTCTAACATTACAATAGATCCAATAACATTGTGTAATGTTGCATATGATTGATTATATTACATTGGATTACATTTCATTAAAACTAATAACCTTATGTGTGCTTGTATTATACTACTCTGTCTTTGTCTCACTTATTGAGCTAGTTGTGCTCACATCTTTATAGATATTATTGTAGGTATCGGCTAAAGAATAAAGATGTAGTGATATATTCAAGCATAGGTTAGTACGCGAAGGGTTGGAGAGTGACAAGATATATGAAGACTATTGAAACTAGATCACTTTTGAAGTCTTGGTTTTTTAGAAAACTAACTTGTCTTCCTAAGTGACTACTAGTTTTTTAGTGAAGTTTGTATATATATGCATTAGAACTTCTAACTTTTGAAACTTTCTTTCGAAAATGTATTCTTTTGTTGTAAATAATGTTATGTAAATATAAGCTAAGTACTAAAGTTATATACTATAGGATTTCTTGTAAATGGTTTAAAGGAAATACCATAGGTTTTTCTTATAATATGTACCTTACTGGACGCTTTAGGCTGGTTAAGTCATGTTTGCTTGTGTAGGCTATTTCTATAGTAATGGTTGCAAGGTTAGCTTCTATCTTAAATTAGTTTATATGAAGGGATTGTTATGACCCCACTTGTTCAAGACATGAGATTTCTAACCAAACCAAATTGCATTTAACTAAATCAAACTGTTTTTATTATGGTTTAGTTTGATTAAGGCATTTAACTAAATCAAACTGAACCATACACACACTTAACTATTTTTATCGATGAATTTTATGTATTTTCTCCATAATAAATGTCCAAACTTGGGCATGTACTCTATTGACCAAATTAACTTCCATAGGACAAGCTAATCTAGTTTGGTGAAGAAGGAATGTTGCTTACTCCATAATTTGAGGCCTTTTACAACCTTCTTTAATTAGTAAGCCTAAATCAATAATAAGTGCATACCAAGTGCAAAATTAATAATTCCTTGAATCGCATTCCAATTTAATCTAATGAACTTTGAGTTTTTAATATTAGTTTTTATTCTCATGGTAGGCGTAATTTGGAGGCATAAGATCTCAACATGCTAAAAAGCAAAGTTGAATAAAAACCAAAATGAAATTTCCTATTTTAAGAGCTTTAGCTATAACTTCTTAAAATGACACAAAAATTAGAATTTCAAAGTTCTTTTGACATGTAATGGCCAAAAAAAAAAAAAAAGTTTCTTTTGACATGGTTCAATTTTGTTAGGAGAATGCTTACTTTTGTGGAAGTTTAGACGCTGTAAAATGATATATAAAATGGTTTTTCCAAGTGGTTTGTGCGATTAACATAGAATGATTGTTGAAAACAAAGGAATCGAATTGACATGTGATTACACTATTGGTCTTTTTCTTATTTTTTTTTTAAATAACTTTGGCATATGATTTATGTAATAATTAATTTTACATGTAACTTATTCATACTTATTTCTTATTTATCTAGTTGTTATATCATATTTTAAATTTGATTATACTATCATAGTCAATTTTTGTATATGCATCTTAGGTACACGAATGTTAAAGGTACTTACATGAAAAGATGTATCATAGCAATTCAAATTATGATAATGCAAAACTATGTATTAAGAGTGTGTTATTTTCTTCTAGGCCATGCAAATGTTGTAACACCTTCTTGAGTATTTATCTATTTATTTTTTATAACAAGGGCATGTCTCTTGAATATATAATTAAAAAAAAAATTTGAATAGAAAAATGTATTGTTATAAAAATTGGTAAATGAAAAAAAAGATTATTAAGACTGTTGTAATCTAATGATATGAACACTAATCTCCTAATTGGGTATGTTGTAAAAATTTGGTTAGTAGAGATTCTTGAACTTAGGCCTGGATTTTAAGCTTGTCTATAAAAAAGAACACGATTAGTAGGTATCAGAGCATTGTCTGGTATAACTACTTTAATACTTAAAATAGCAATGTAGCTTGTAGGATTAAAAAGTAGAGAAATTTATGTGCTTATTATCAAAATAAAAAAAAAATATTACACAAGTACAAATTAGATAAAAAAAATATCACTAAAATACTAATGTTATGCTGCATTTGAAAGATGAGATATAACTATTTGTACTAATGTTACATCTTTAAAATACGACACTAGTATAATAATAATATCACGTCTTGAAGATACAATATTAGTGTATTTGGACTTATGTTGCATTTTTAAGATACGTCATAATTACGGTATACAAATTTTAATTTCACATCTTGAAAATGCGACATTGTTACAAATAGTAATGTTATATCTTTAAGATATAATATGGTAATAGTATTTTGGAAATTTTTTTTTATATAATTTGTAATTATTTAATTTTTTTTCTAAAGTCGATAAATATGTATTATACCCTCAAAAGGTGCTAGAAAAAGCAAAGAGGCCTAAAAATGCAAGTGTGTAAAGTGTCTTACTTATATAGTTTGATCTATATTTATAGATTTCAAAGAGGGAATCAGAATATATTTGTATCTTTCCTAATGAGAAAAGTATATCTTTTTAATGAGATATAGGCCGAGATTATTGAAGGTGACGTGGTACCTCGACGGTTCCTACTTAGTCAATGCTATCATAGTGCTCTAGCACCCAACCTCTAAGCTTCTTGGAGAGATTGTTATTGGCCAAGATCTTGGTGGAATAGATGCCACAGATTATGACTTTAGTGAAGTGATTGAGGTCCTAACCTATAACAGGTTAGGTGTATAATAGAACTCAGTTACAAAAGTAAAGGTCCTTTTAAGGCTAGTAGTTGGACTTTGTAAGTTAGTCATGGGCTAAGGTAAATAGGTCTAGTATCCATATAGGTTGAAATGGGCCTTAGAAGCCCATTATCCAAAATTGCGATGGCTAGGTTTGAATTCCTCCACTCCCCCTCTCTCCTCACCCCCACGCCCCCGTTAGTGAAAGAAAAAAAGAGTTAAAAAGAAAGATTCTAAATGGAAAAAAGGTTTTATTATCATATTAAGTTATATAAAGATTGCAAAATTTTCATGTAATCTTTTTTGCTTTTTGCATAAGAGATATATTAGCACGTACTATACTTACTGTGCGTGTGCAAATTTAACATTAATATGTGAAAATATTAATAGTTTTATATATAATTATTTTTTTAGAAATATTTTGTAGAAATATGAGGAATATTATGATGGTGATAGAGAAACTCCTATAACCATAAACTAGTATATTGTTGAATCATTTGAAAATTAATAATTGCAAAAATTAGTGTAAAGATGAATTAGGCAAGGAAAGGAAAAATATTTAAGCATATGTTATAATCCCAAGAATTCTAAGAAATGATCTCGTGTAATCGTAAAAACTTAGCAAAACTACTATAAAAGTAAAAGAATAGATTTTTCTGAAAAGAGTAATAAATAATATCGAAGTGCTACATCCATATTTTCAATTGTTTCCATTACCCAATCAAAATTTATCTCTAGTTTCATGCCTGCAATTAAACATATTAGTAATAAATAAAGAATATTTTAATTATTAATTACTTTTTGCGGTGATCATTTATGAAATAAATACAATAAAACATGTTACTAAATAAATAAAAAAAAACGTTTTAATTATCAATAGTTTTTCTTTTGCTAAAATTTTAAAATTAAAAAACAATCATTTGTGAAATGAGCACTGGTCACTAAATAAATAATAAAACATTTTTATTATGTAGGGGATATAAGTATTGCAATAATTGGTAATTTCATTAAAGAATTATTAAAATTTATAGATATTGGAGTCGTAACTAGAAATTATTATTTTGATGGAAGATTTTTAGTATAGATATCATTTTTGGTTGATAATTTATAGGTTAGATATCATTTTTAGCATACAGAGTTTTTTATCGTAATAACTCTAATACATTGGTGATTTATTAATCTATAACCATTTAGTATGTAGGGGTTGTTTAGTAACATTTAAATAAAATGAAATATTAAAATACTATAAACATTAGAAGAGATGTGTTTGATGTCTTGGATATATAAAAGAAAAGAAAGATGAATTCCATAATGAAAAAGTATCCGCTTTGGAAACTTTCAAATAAGTTATTGCATAAATATGATGAAAGGAGTAAAATGAACTTCTCTCCGTAATGAAAATGTATTAGTTTTAGAAACTTTCATACACGTGTTTTTTTTTTTTTTTTTTTAAGGGGTGGGGGTGGGAGTGGGACGACACATTAGCCATGTATATGTAGATTAAATAAAATTAAATTTATATATTTATAATTTAATATTATCTATTCGATAAAAACTCATAATTTTTGTTAAATAATATAAATATAGATTTATTTTTTTCCTTATTTATAATTACTTTAAATTTTTTACTTATTAGCAAATCAGGATTACGGGTATAAATTATTCATATATGTGGACATCAATAATTATTATGATTATATTTGATTATAGTTTGAATTTTGACCATATAATGTAGGCACGTAAAGTAGGTGAAAGAGAAAACGGAAAAAAAGAGAAACCATGAGAGAGATCAATGGATAAACACTATGCTATGTGGTAAGATAGAGAAGAAAATGGAAAAAGTAGGTTTTAAGATTAGAAGAAATTAATGAGAGATAATGTGTTGACTAATTTATCTATTGTTTATGGTTTTAATAAAGAATATTAATATTGGTTTTTATTTTGTTAAATAAAATAAAATAGAGGGTAAATAAGTAGTTTAAAGTGTGACGGTTCCTTAAGAGCCAATTTACTTTAATAATATAGATAGATAATATTGGTTTTTTTTGTTAAATAAAATTAAATAGAGGTAAATCCATAACTTAAAGTGTGACGATTATTTAAGGGCCAATTTGCTTTAATAATATAGATAAATAAAACATATATGTGTGTATGTATATATATATTTATATATGATTAATATATTGTGATTGCAAAGTAGGAATAATAGATGAGTTTTTGGTATTGATGGATGATGAAAGAGGTTGTGGATTTATCTTAATATTATTGATATAATATAAGGACAAAGTTTTATATTTTAAGTGTTATTTTATTTTATTTTTCAACCATTATAACATATATATACTTATATATATTTACACGTTATTTTTTAGTAAACAATTCGGATAGTTTTTTTGTTTAGTTCTGTTTTCTGCTTCAAACTAAACGAAAAAAAAAAAAAAAGAACAAGAAAGAAAACATAAGTACTTATGAGTCTTTGAAATGGGTATTATACAATATTGACTTGGTACAATCAATATTCTGGAAGCTTTCTTCCTTATTATGTGTGTGTATATATATAATTTATTTCTTATTTTTTCTCATCATCATCATGTTTTAAAGGGACATTCCAAACTGTACTCAAAATAAAACTAGTAAAAGCGATAAAAGAAACAGTTATTCAAGTTTATCCGTAAAAATTCTTGAACTCTAATTTTTAGAAAATTGAAGATTTTAATCCCAATCATTTGGATATTGTTTTTGTTGGGATCTGAAATAGAACCTGCTAGTTTTGCACATACCATCATTTGTGGAAAAGGAGATATTTGTTCGTAAAAATTGTGAGATATCTCATCCTACCATATCGTAACCAGAAAAGTTGTGTGTTTTAAGGGTTTATACATTGCATAAGCGGAAAAAGATGGTTGTATACTTGCAGTAAAAATGAAAATTCAACGGTCTAAAAATGTTTTTATTAAAATGGTCTCCTTGAGTATATTTTTATATAGTCGTATAAAAACAAAAACGGCTAGATGGAATATTTGCTTAAGTAACGGTCCACATTCTCACCCACTTCTATACTTATATATATATATATATATATATATTATGTCACTTTTAGTGTTAAAAAAGCAATGTCCTATTTTTTTAAGAAACTACTTCATTTTTATAATTTACCCATAAAAATTAAGAAGATATATATACATATATATATCTATATATAGATGATGGCAATTTTGGAGAAAAAAAATGATGGTAATTTAAAATATAAAATTTTGTAGATTAAATGAGAGCAATGTCACTTTAAAAATGTTGTAACTTATTTGGAACATGGAAGTTCAAATATTCAAATTTGGAAATTTACATTTTGTACATTTATTCTCATTTTTTTAAGTATTAGTGGACGATGCACCCATGCTATCAAATACCTTTTTCTTTTTCAATTCCATAAATTGTTCTTTATGAACTTATTCTTATATTTTTACAGCTATTAAGTGAATATTTGATGGAAGTAAAATTAATGGCTTTCGAGTTATTTCAAAATTTATTCTTCCTTATTACAGTTTGTTACCAATCTAGTCTACCTGTAAAATTTCCATACATGTCTTAGGTAAATGAGAATACTTTTGGATAAGCTTAAACATTATAGAAAGTTTATCCTTCACATTAAAATCCATTATTAGCTGTGCCTATAAATAAGCAACTTTCAGTATTAAAATCTTTTATCTCATCTATAAGTGTAGAAAATAATGGCATCTATACGACTCTTACTTTGTGTTTGTGTTTTAATATTTTCATTTAGTTCTGCTTGGGCAACAATTGTTTCACATGATGAAAGAGCAATTACAATTGATGGCAAACGAAGAATACTATTGTCCGGCTCAATTCATTATCCTCGAAGCACACCTGAGGTAAATATTGGGTTTTCTTATGATCGATTTATACATTTTGATGTTTTAACTTTTATAATCTTTTCCTTGTACCTTATTTGTGTAGATGTGGCCCGATCTTATTAAGAAAGCAAAGGAAGGAGGACTAGATGCAATCGAGACTTATGTATTTTGGAATGCACATGAACCGGTGCGTCGTCAATATGATTTCACAGGAAATAACGATTTGATAAGATTTCTAAAGACGATTCAGGATGAGGGCTTATATGCTGTACTTCGTATAGGACCTTATGTTTGTGCTGAATGGAATTATGGGTATGTAAATGGTTATTTAGTACTAGAATATATTACTATTTAATTTGTTTTTTTATTATTTGATTATTGTATTAAGAGCATTACCAATATCATTGTATCAGAGGATTCCCTGTTTGGCTACACAATTTGCCTGGAATTGAGTTAAGGACTGCAAACGATGTTTTTATGGTAAATTTTTCGTTCTAAATATTTTTTACCATTGAATGCGCACATTTCATTTTTTTTTTTTTTTAATGATTCTTTCTTTTTCTTGTCATATCTAGAATGAAATGAAAAATTTCACCACATTGGTCGTGGATATGGCAAAAGAGGAGAATTTGTTCGCAACACAAGGTGGCCCTATTATTCTTGCTCAGGTAATATATCATTTTGAAAATAATTTCTGTAGTAATCATATTATGATTAATATTTTCTATATATAAAATTTACTTAACGAATTATTTTAGATCGAGAATGAGTATGGCAACGTGATAGCATCTTATGGTGATGCTGGCAAAGCCTATCGCGATTGGTCTGCGAACATGGCTAATTCACTTAGCATCGGTGTTCCATGGATAATGTGTCAAGAGAGTGATGCTCCACCGTCGGTGGTATGGATTTTTTTTTTTTTTTTTAATAATTACCTTGTTTTGATTTTGGGAATAATAATTTATTTTCTTTTTCTTTTTTGACTCTACAGATTAATACATGCAATGGATGGTACTGCGATCAATTTACTCCAAATAATCCTAACAGCCCTAAAATGTGGACTGAAAATTGGACTGGCTGGTATAAATTATTTAGCTTTCTTTGAATTACTATTTTTTGTAATAATGAAAACTTCCATTTTGCTTTATTAATAATTTGATCGATTAATTTAGGTTTAAGAGTTGGGGAGGTAAAGATCCACTTAGGACAGCAGAAGATCTTGCATTTTCTGTTGCTCGATTTTTCCAAACTGGGGGCACATTTCAAAATTACTATATGGTTTGTTATTATTAATAGTGTTCTTTCTTTGTATAGTTAATTAAATTAATAATTGTAATATATTTTAACTTAAATCACTTTTTTTTTTTTGTTGTTTTTTAAGTATCATGGCGGCACAAATTTTGGTAGAACAGCTGGTGGTCCTTATATCACCACTTCATACGATTATGACGCTCCACTTGACGAATTCGGTAATAAAATACAATTTTAAATGTAAATATATATCTTTTGCTTTTCTGAAGTTGAAAATTTATTTATGATTATTTTTTTTATTATTATAATTAGGAAATCTAAATCAGCCGAAATGGGGTCATTTGAGGGAACTTCATGGAGTGTTACATTCCATGGAGACAACTCTTACTCAGGGCAACATCACCAACATGGATTTGGGCAACTCTGTCTATGTAATATATTCATATTCATAGATTTATATATATTTAATTAAATCATAATTCCTTTGAGTTTAATCTCATATATAAATGACTAAAAATCATGTCGTAGGCCACTATTTATGCAACTCCCGAAGTATCAGGTTGTTTCTTGGGTAACGTCAACATGTCGGATGTAACAGTAAGTTTCCAAGGTGCTCAATATACCATCCCTGGATGGTCTGTCAGTATTCTTCCTGATTGTAAAACAGAAGCATACAATACCGCAAAGGTATCTATTTATGCTCATGTTACTAATCAGCAAATTTATCTGTGTTAATTCATTGATTAGATGTGGCAATATTTTAAGAGTGTAAATCAAAGGAAATCGTAGGTTTTCGATACTTTTTTCTTTATATGTGGGGTTATTTCCATTAGTAGGTTAATTTATTTTTTCTTTTTGTTTTTAGGTGAATACACAAACATCCATTATGGTTAAGGTACCCAATGAAGCTGAAGCACAACCAGAATCATTGAAATGGAGTTGGAGGCCGGATAATGTGGACGACACCGTTGTACTTGGAAAGGGACATGTCGCCGCTCGTAAGATAATTGATCAAAAAGAAGCTGCAAATGATGCTAGTGATTATTTATGGTATATAACAAGGTAAAACTAGCATTCTTTTTTTTTTTTTTTTTCTTGTGAAAGGTCTAATTCTTTTTATGTGTACGGTACTTCAATTTTTAGTTTAGTTTATGTGTCACATGCGTTTTATTGTTTGTAGTGTGGACCTCAAAGCAAATGACCCTATATGGAGCAAGAATATGACACTCAGAGTGAATGGAAGTGGCCATATTCTTCATGCATATGTTAATGGGCAATACCAAGGTAAATGAAAAATGTTCAATATATTAATTATTGTATTTTCTTTCAAATTCAATATTAATTTCTCTCAAATCTAACCATCTTTCATTTAATTTTTCGAAGGGTCTCAATGGGCTTCATACGGAATTTTCAATTATGTGTTTGAGGAAAGTGTAAAGTTGAATCCGGGAAAGAATTTGATAACTCTTCTAAGTGTTACTGTCGGTTTTCAGGTAACATGTAGATGATATTTTGTTTTTCTTCAACCATATGATTTTCTATAATTTTATAGACTAAAATATTTCGATCAACATATAGAATTATGGTCCATATTTTGATTTGATTCAAAGTGGAGTTATTGGACCGGTGGAGATAGTAGGGCGAAATGGTGACGAGACGATCATCAAAGATCTCTCGTCGAACAAATGGATATACAAGACTGGTTTGCACGGAATGGATCAAAAACTTTTTGATGTTAATTCTGCAGCCTCTTCCAAATGGGAATCTCAAAATCTTCCTCTTAACAGGAAGATGACATGGTACAAGGTATGAAACTTGGAATATTTCTTTAGTCATGTGATTAACCTTTTGTTGTGTATACATACATAATTAATGTTATGTATCTATTAATTTTGTCGTCATTTGTTTTTGTAGACCACTTTCAAACCACCACTAGGATCGGATCCAGTTGTTTTGGACCTTGAAGGAATGGGTAAAGGAGAGGCTTGGGTGAACGGGAAGAGCATTGGTCGATTTTGGCCAAGTTACAATGCGGAAGAAGATGGTTGCAGTACCGATATTTGCGATTATCGCGGTGCCTATGACAATAACAAATGCGTTTCAAATTGTGGGAAACCTACACAAAAATGGTATAATTTATGTTATCCAAAATCTACTCTATTCTATAATAATTCAAAATTTTAACATATCGATATATAATTTTGTCTAAATATACTCCTATAATTTAAGGTACCATGTTCCGAGATCTTTCCTTGAAGATGATGTGAATACGTTGGTATTGTTCGAGGAGTTTGGAGGCAATCCTTCACTAGTAAATTTCCAGACTGTGATTGTTGGCACCGTTTGTGGCAATATACATGAGTCGAAGACCCTTGAGTTAGCGTGCTCAGGACGCCCTATTTCCGCTATCAAATTTGCGAGTTTTGGTGATCCACAAGGCGTTTGTGGAGCATTCCATAAGGGAACGTGTGAAGGAAATCAGGATGCATTAAGCATTATTCAAAAGGTGAAGAAAAATATTCTTTCCTTTTATTCGCTTTTTTACTTCTTATATATATATATATATATATATATATGTATGTTTTGATTATTTTGATCGATCGACATGCAGGCATGTGTTGGCGAGGAGTCTTGTTCCATTAATGTTTCCGAAGAAACTTTTGGCTCGACAACTTGTGATAGTGGAGTAGGCAAGAGGCTTGCCGTGGAGGCAGTATGCTAGGGTAGTTTGCCAGCGTTTTAACTGCCTTTTTTCCTCCCCTTTCTTTTCTCCTTTTATCTTTTAGGTCTTGAATTTATTTGAATTAGATTAGACAAGGAATGCTGTGAAACATCTTGTTTCTTCATTGAACCAAATAAATAAATTTGTTAGTTCTTCAAGAGAAATTATTGTGGCTTCATTATTTTTGTGGTACTCTCATTGATATATATGTTACTTTTATAAAAGCAAGCATAAAAACATAATAGTAAAAATCAAATGCCCAAACTAAAATTGTTATTAACCCTAACTAGCAGATATGCCTTCACATTGTGTGCAATAAATACAAAAAAAAATTTTTGAAATTCATAAAATAAAAGAATATTAATAATATATGTTGATAAAATTAAAATCGTAATAAATTTTTAAAAGAAAAAGTTCTTAATGTAGTGGTAAATATTAGTCAAATAAAAAGCGTAGTAAATTTTTTAAATAATAACAATTTTGGGTAATTAAAATAATGGATAAATAAAAAAATAGCAACTGTATAAGTAAATATGATAAAAATTGATAACTAATATGGGTTCAAAACATGTCTACCATTCTTTTTATAAAAATATTACGTAAATAAGAATAAGTTAAAAGTAATTATGTCATTACTAATACTAAATTGTATGTTGAAGATGTGATATCATAATTTATACAATGCATTTATAAGATACGATTTAATAAATTGAGTACCATTGCTAAATTGCATTAATAAATGTGATTTATTACTTTATTTATTATTTGTGTTGAATATGTCACAAAGATAACGTAATGGTGCAGTGGTTACGATGTTTGTTATGATTCATTAGGTTTTGGGTTTGAATCTTGAAGGAAGTAATATAATGGTTTTATTCTACCAGCTTATGTCTAGGCTTGGTTATGAAAACATGTGGGTAGCACATTTGGGGGTTTTTTATTCCTTTAGAAATTTAAATAAAAATGGTATTTCAAATAGTTTTAATTAAGTTGAGTATTTAATATATTAATTCATTTGTTCAATTAGTTCCTTTTTATTAAATATACCATTAAGTAATTTTAAGTTTTAATAAATGTATTAAATAAGCAAAAAACATAATAATTATTGTAATTTCATTACATCATTTCATTTAACCAATTTATTTGTTCAATTTGAATAAGTTGAGTAAGATTTAAATGAATGATTCAATATACATAATTTATTTAGGTAGATTTATTTTAAATGAAAAATTGAATTATGTATTAAATAAGCAAAAAACATAATAATTATTGTAATTTCATTATATCATTTCATTTAACCAATTTATTTGTTTAATTTGAATAAGCAAGTTGAGTAAGATTTAAATGAATGATTTAATATACTTAATTTATCTAGGTAGATTTATTTTAACTGAAAAATTGAATTAATTTCTTTAAGTTATACTATTTATGTGAATCAAACTAGTTTAAATATAATAACTAATTGGATTGTTTGAACAAATCAACTTAAACTACTTAATCCTACTAATTTAAACTAGGAACACCCGTACAAATTCATTAAAAGTACCAAGTAATTCCTTGAAGCAAAATGACTTGATATTACAAATGTATAAGCACAATTTTAAATTGTTAGATGATGGACAAGTAAGATAAAGAACCAACATGCTACGCCCATTAATATGCTTTGGTAAAGACCCTGCCGTTTATCTTAGGGTTTAAGATATCATCTCCATTGAGATTTTGAAACAATTGCTTTTGCTTGCAAGAGATAATCTAATCAATCTTTCGATGTACTTTGACATAAGTGTTTAAATTATATTTAAGTTATATTAATTTAATGCTAAGTAAGTAAGTTAGCATACCTGAAAATTGAAACCCTTAATATAATATAAAAGTAACAAAACTAATAACTTTCTTATAAGTGAACAAAATATGTTCCAATCAGTAATACTCATCTTCACCATTCTCACTATTAGTTCATCTCATTTCCGTTTCAATTTCCACAACAACGAATGACCTTGTGACTTCATCATCTTCTTCACAATCAAAATTGATTCTATACCATCTTGTCTTCTCTCTTTAGCATTCTTCCAATCTTTGAGGCACATAGTTACTTCGATGGTTTTAGCTTTAAGTTGAAGGCAATGAGGGTTAAGGGCTAACTCGCTTAAGCTAAAAGCTAATTTGGATGACACTATCGAAACTAAAGACACCAAAATATCCCTTACAACAAGTGATAATGTTGGCATCATGTGCAATTTTGCTACCTACCATACGAGGACATCCACATCTACCTTATCTTCCCTTACATATTGGACTTGATAGACCAATAGTTCACTAAAAGTTTTGTTAGCAATGTCATTGGTAATCCCCATACTTTAGCTTATCTAGGCGATCTGTTGACTCTTCTTTGAAGCCTGAGCATGAGAATCGCTGGTCTGATTGCTGGATTGAGATGGTCAAGATGACAGTTGTGTCCTAGCCTTATGATACAGGAACAAAGATTTAAGCACGCTTTTAGCTTTCATGTTAAGCCTTGCAACTTCATTTATAGCATTTACTATGCTGACATTTCGATAAAATTTCTTGAGCTAATTATAAGCATCGTGGAACTTATGAAAAACTACACTAGGAACTCAAGAGGGGTGGGGGGTAAATTGAGTTTAATGCCTAAATTTTAATTTAATACCAATTTCTTGATTTAAACAACTAAATGAATGCAATATTGAAATAATAAAGCAACAATGAGTATAAACAGGAAAGTGATAAAACAATAATAAATGTAGAAAATAAAAGAGATAGGGATAGAGAAAATCAAGCTTAGATTTAATGTAGAGTTCAGACTACCACCTACTCTCCACGAATACACAATGCCTCCAACTGAAGACTTTACACCACTTCATTAATTTCTTAATCCAAACTCCAAGAGCTATACATATATAAACTTAATTATATAAGTTTCACACTCACAACTCACCCAATTTTGATTTTACAAGATTTTCAATCACAATAACTCTCAAAACAAACTTAATCTTAAGTATAGTGCACTCTCTCAAAGTTCTTGCAAGCATAAATCACTTTACACTATACTAGGGTTTTACAAATGATTTAATAAATTAAGTACACAAGATAAAGGGCCAGTGAATAAAAGGAATAATTGCAGATTTTTAGCTGTATTTCTTGTCCTTCACTACCCAACCGTTGGTCTACTTCTCTCTTCATTTAATGCTTTATAACGGCTCTTTTCTATGTAGACTAGTTGGACGATTCAAGTAGGACTAGTTGGACGGTCCATTCAAATAGGTTCACCATTCAGATGGTCTTCAAGTCACTAATCGTATGGTCCAACATAGCTCATTGACTGACTTGCAGCAACCAACCAGACAGTCTAAGGATGCAACAACTAGTCGGACGATTTGCACCAGAATAGTTGAACAACACATACTAAGATACAGTAAATAGGTTTGTTCCCTTTTACTTCTTTCAAGAATTTCAAACTCAATCTAATCAAGTTATATTATAAAGATATCATGCAAAACATAGTGTTATAAAGATAATTCAAGTCCTTTATCAAATTAACCATGTTTTTATAAGATAAGCAAACAGGTTCATAATTAATGATTAATTTGACATAATTTGTATGGTTTTGTTTTCATCAAAATCACATACAAAAACTTATTAGTTTAATAACTTATAGTGTAGATGTAGCATTGATGCAACATAAAACAAAAGAGAAAAGGGGAAAAAGTAGGTAAGCAATTTGGTTTTCATCATTACGATAGTAAGGAAGAGCAACAACTCTTCTGTAAAGTTTGCCAACACATATACAACATCAACAAGATTTGAGAGTACAACATTGCTTGTAGTATAATAATAGATGGATAGAGTTACCATTGGTTGTACAAAGGCATTGAGTAACGTGCACAAGCTATCCGTTTTCTTCCAATCCACCATACAAATCTGTCTAAGCTTAGGCTCTTAAGCTACCTTTCAATGGATGCAGGAGTGATAGATTGAAGCTAAAACTTTCCAAATCTACATTAACAATTAGTAAAGCATTTACTATGAAGTATGATAGTATTATAGGCATAACTTTAGTCTTAAATAAGCATTAGGCACAGTGAATATAATAATAATTTGAAGTAATGCTAACCCTTAAGGATTTGTCCAACATTTCGTACATGGAGTTTCATGGTGTGATGCAGTTACATAGTATACTTTAGGTGTTTCTGTTTGCTATGATGTATATGATTTATTGCAAATTGGATCTTAATTAGTGATCTCCTACCCTACTGATAGCCATACCATCTTATACTGTAAGGTTTAAAATATCACATACGCATCAAATATCGAACAACTTCCCATCACATATTGGGTTTAGCTGCTACTTTAATAGTTTTAACGATGCCATATTTGCAAATGTGTTATTGAAGCAGACACTAAACAATCTTTGAATTTTTTAGGTTTATATGGTGTCCAAGATATTGAGCAAAATCATGAGACTTGTGTGACCTTTCACAAATAGCACAAAATGCAATAATTCGCTTCTGCATTTTCTAATTATTGTCAATCTTATATGTAGTGATATGCGTATACCTATCCTTAATGTCGATGACCTATGACTTCCATATATTTGATGTAAAAAAAAAAATTAAAAAAAAAATGCTAAACAATAACAAAGGCATTGAGAATGACAAGAAGACTTTATTACATAGATAAGATCAATTTAATCGAAAGATTTTGAATTACAACTACCTGGATTCGAGGTTATGTAATTGTACTTTCAACTCTTTGCATTTACGCATGAAAAGTTCAATCATTTTGTTTTATAGGGTTTGCTCCTCTATATGCTTATAGTTAAATTGTAATGACCTTATCATCCATTCTTCTAAATTTTCATGTCCCATAGTTAAACCTATCTAAGAGTTGATTTCGAACCATAAACTGGCCCGTTAGGTTAATAAACTAACTTGGGCCCACCATTAGCAAGCTTGAACTGTATGGTGAACTGCCAAGCCTTAAAGGCTATAGTAGTTCAATGATGATAGCTCGCTAGTTTGGCGGGTTCATGAATCGATGAGTTAAACTGCCAATTAAACTAGCAGTTAGGCTCGCTAGTTTATATGTGTAAATTAAAAAAATAAAAATATCTAGCCTTTTTTTTTTACAAAAATTAAATGGATAATTATGTAAACTTAATGTTTTTTCCCTAATTTAAAATTGACCAACACACACTAAAGGTATTCTAAGAAATCATATAGAACTACGGTAGTTTAATTTCGGCTAGCGGATGTGTAGACATTTTTAAAGCGATCTTAAAAATAAAAAAAAAAACCTTTATCCCCTACTACCATTAATTTCTTCATATATGAACTAGTTTTTTTGTGTTCTTATGATGTTATAGTTCACTTTCCTATTTGGTCAATATACATGTACTTTGATAAATCAAATTTTGTAATTTATAGTTTTAGTTACATTATTATTTAGCTTTCCATTTGGACAAGGTATTCTAAAAAAATAAATTCTATAATTTATAATTTTAGTGATGGTGAAATTTTCATTAACATTGTAGTTTAATCTTGTAATTTTAAGTTGGATGCTTAATCCAAGTAAATTATTTTGCATACCTAAAAAAGGAATCATTTGCAAAATTGAATTTCTAGTTCATGAAGGAAGGGAGTAAGGTAGAAAATATAAGGTGAAAAAGGAAAATTTTGAAAAAAAAAATGGTTTAAGGGCACATGAACTGCCCCTCGACCCTTGGTTCATGTGAACTTGCTTGGGATTATAACCCCCATGAGTCGATCCTAGTTCAAGGTTTGTTGGCCTATGAATTGGCAACTTTGGGCTGGTTTCGAGTCGATTTTGGCTCAATAGATAGGTCTACCTATTGCATTAAATGAGATACCAATTGTTACCATTATTTGAATGAGATTCTTTCTAGCCTCCTCCTAGTTGAATATGAAAGTTGCATCGCCTTCATCAATAGCCAACAAAGTCCCTACTAAGTGGGCATTTAGGACCTTTACAATGTTTCATTTCTCTTATAGTGCATTTTCAAATGTTAGGTAAGGTAGTCCATTCCCAACCTTAACTTATTGGATAAAGGCTTATTGCAAGTCATATACTTGGTAGCATTTACTCCAGGTAGAATGACGAAATAATTTTAGACGCTACACATCCACCTTCTCCTTCTTTTGCTGAAACCCTTAGCCATGATAGAATCCATGTTGCTCATTGTTTTTCCTTGCTTCTATGTTCGCGAGGGGTCATTCATAAAGTCCTTCTAGCCACAATGAGACAAATGTGATTACAATTTGTACTATTTTTTATTTTAGAAATGATATCTATGACAAATAAAGACATACATTCACTAGATTTTGATATTTCGTTCCAAACAACACTTATTGGATCAAAATCCTCCAAGTCATCCACATTCCTACTACCCATGGAGGATAGTTGTTTCATTGTTGGCGAAAGGACGTTATTGGCCCAGTTAGCATGGGGAATAATGAAAGTATTAATAGGATACTCCATGTTCAGGTGTTTGATAATATTCATTAAATGTGTGAATCCCTAATGGGGACTTCTTTCAACTAAAAATCCATAAATTGACATATTCATTATATGGCAACAAGTTATCACATAGATTGCTACTTCCATCTATGTATATGGACCATAAGTACATATAGTAGTGTGACATGGAAAAACTTACATAGACATATGCATGGAGCAGCTAAAAGGTAGTAAAAGTTTAAGAAGTTAGCAAGTGGGAGTATTAATAAGGTGATACTTGGACAATTGATTGTTGCAGTAGCATATATATAGGCAAAAAAAAACTTAGGAAACTAATATAGCCATGTCAAATACAATGTGCCAATGTTAGGGTTTTAACCCATATTTTTTCCTTTGGTTGGGAGGTAACATGGGCACATCCCTTAACGTAGGCATGTTGTGTTTGATGTAGCCACATTGAGTTTCTTGCCCAAAATTTTTCACTTGAGCATGAAAGTAATGTGGGCACGATGGTTGGAAAGTACCTACATTACTTTTTCCACCAACCTACTTAAAATTCTTTCTCTATTCTCTTGAGTTCTAAATCATAAAAACTAACATGCGTGGTGTACCTTATCCCCATTACCTCAGTGGAACTTTTCAGTTTACCTTAACCTTGTGTAGTAGATAGAAAACAAATTTATTTAAATTTATTCTTATAACCCGACCTGGTACTATAGTAGAGGTAGCTTATAGAGTACTTTTGTAAAAGATAAAATATTAATTTTTCTAGAACAAAAGACATACTAATTATGATCTAGTTAATAAACTTGCCTTCTTTACCTTTATCCCCGTTATCCAATGATATACTAACCAATAGATCATTTTGCTTCTATACTATTTTCAAAATTTCCCCTCTAGGTTGGTGTAAATTCAAGTGTTATAGAAAGTGACCCACGCCTACATTAGACGTATTAGTCAAAAGCATACTGCAAGTCAAATATCTCGCAACAATTTGCCTAAGTATTTCAATGAAAAATTCTCACACATGACTTTTTCTCAAGTTTTTGGGCATAAGGTATTAGGAATGTGGCATATGGCAATATGCTAACTAGTAATAGTAATTACTACACTATATTTATTGATCTGCATGCATATGTTTGAGCGTAAAAAATGAAAGAGGGTAAGATGTAAATGGAAGGGGAGAAATCGCATTTGTTAATTTGTATTCTCTATGGTGTTAGGTGTAGGTTGAGAGGTGAGAAGGGGGTAGGGAGGTAAGGGGTCGATACAGAGTAGGGGAGAATTTTAATGTTAAGTTGGCCCTTGACGCACCAACGTCAAATCAAAGGCAATGTACGCATGTTCAAGCCCAACATGAAAAAAAAAAAAAAAAAATGGATGTAGGCACCAACGTGCCTAATAGTTAAGAAATTCAACTACGTTGTGCCCCCTACCCAAAACTCCCTCCTTAAACAACATTCCTACACTAAAGCTTTAACGTGCTTACATTTTAATTTTCCATAACCCGTCTTCTCTAAATCCTATTTTCCACTTTCTCCTTATCAAATCCTCAACCAACCGCCATTGAATCCTCTTCTCATGCCCAATCTAAAAAAAAAACAAACCTCACTCTAACTCTAAGAATAAATACGATCATTCCTATTCTCCATCACCATCCTGCCTCTTCGAATTAAAGCCTACAGTTTTGATGAGCACCTATGTACAATCGAAATGCAAGATCGGTTTATTAATGACTATTGTTGGCATGATATACTAGTTACTCGGTTACCCAATTCTACAATTGGAATGAGCTTAATGATCTAGGAAACTTTCGAGAGTAGCTCGAATACATGAGCTTACATTGGTTGCTATACTTAGAGGATGACATGTATCCTAACTTAGTTCGCATTCTTTATCCAAATGTAACCACCAAACTTTTTTTTTCAAGATGATGACAAAGAACCTTTGTGTGTCACTGAGATTGATATCAAATACATCTCCATGTATATGTTCAACCAGATTTTCATTGTTTAGTTTGAATATATTAACGACTTGTTGTAGGTTCCTCCTGACGATGTCTTTAGGCCCAAAAAATGAGACTTGTCATGAGCTTTCCTCAAGGTGTTTAAGTAGCCAATGTTTCTAAGCAAGACTTTGGTTCAACATTTAAGACACCTCCCCATTGAGGTACTAATTTTCCATTACATTATTACTAACTTTATCACCCTACATGCCAACACCTCGTTTTCTAAAAAGGACCTTTAGCTCATTGACTCCATCCTCTTTAGAAGATGAGTTGATGTTGGTACTATAGCAAGTCATTGCATGATGTGAACATGTGCATAGGAGGATAGTCAACTAGGCTATGGGTGCTTCATTTAACATATGCTCGTATCTAAAGGAATTGACTTGAATGGCTATGCAAACAATAGATCTAAGTCATTTAAACTTGATTTATTAAAGAGCAAACTGAACATCGCAAAGGACAAAGGAGAGTGGGGAGTGGTTTTAGGTTGAATAGCATTTGCAATTGCAACAACATCATCAGCAAGAAGATAAAGAGCTTCCATTTGACATACTCCTAGAATGATAAGGTCAAGGAGAGGGGGGAAGTCAACAAGTAGAAGAACGTGGGGGAGGTGCTTGGTGGTCCTGGACTAAGCAATTAGCTAGAAAATAGATGAGATGTATGAAAGAGATTTAGCTAGAGCTACTAGATAATAAGAGATGTACAACATGGTTAAATGGCATAAGACTCATTTTGAGGATCTTAAAGAGGTGCAGAAACAACATGGTCAACGATTTGAGGAAATTTGGAAACACCAATAGGTGTGCTACTAGTTTGTAGGCTTTGTTTTTCAACCCCCACAACCTCCCCTCGATAGCAATCATGGATAAAGGTAAGGGTAGAGGCTATCATCAACTTCTCCATGTGTATCGTTTGGAGAGATTTAAGCTTTTTATTTTTCCTTTTAAGTGTTTGTCAGATTAGTTAGTGTCAATATCATAAATGAACAAAGCCAATTTTCAATAAAATGTCCTTGTTATAATTCTTTTCGGGTCTTTTGATTTTTCATTTCTTTTTTCCCTTATTCTTTCTTTTATAAAATGTTAAACTAAATACTATATTGTAAAGTGCATATACAATTATGCATGCACCTATGTACATATTACATACTAAATATTATAATATTATGTATGTGGTATATATTTATATATTCAATACACATATATGTACATAAGACAAAGCAACATAATAATATACAATTGCAAATAAATGTTAATGTGTTAATATAATTAATAAATATGAATTGCAATATTAGCATATAATTACCTAACATAAAACATATATTAAATACACCACATATAAATTGTATTACATGATAGGGTATATAATAAGTTATAATATATCCATACCAAGTAATACATATATCTATATGCTATACATACAGTTATATATGTATATGCTCTTATGTACTAATGTACACGTGTTATACCTCAAATGTACAAATGTAAGTATGTATAGTATACTTTATATATGATATGTGTACGTAGTATGTATTCTTTACGCATACAAAAATATGTTATACATATACATATATGTTTTACAAATGTAATTCATATTACTATACTTAATCATTCATTTTCATGCTACATTAGTGTCAATTGTAGTTGTGTGGATTACCTATGAAATTGAAATTTTTTTTTGCTTAATTAGTTTTTTTAAATGTCATTATTTATCTAATTTAACGAATTAATTTGTAACAATAGTATAATGCGCTTAGATAAATATTTGGATAAATATCTAGAACTTAAAACAATGTATATACCATAAACTACTCAACCCATTTAAAGGCATATGAGCGGTACACAAATAATTAGGTGGCATGCAAGTTAATACTCGAGAATAAATAGGTTGCAAGTACGCTGGACTTGATACGCAAAAAATAGAGCATGCTAGGAATGCAATTTTTAGGCATGCAAAGGCACATAAGTCGTCCATTTACCATGCCTAATTTTAAGGAACTTTAATTTTCTTTTTGGTCACTTCATTCTTCATGATCAATCCAAATTCTAAAATTGCCTTACTTTAATGAGGCTTTCTTTTCTTAATTGCATGTGTCGCAGCAACCTCCTTAAAACCTTGTCTCTTCCCCTAGAAACATGATCTAATTTTGAGGATTCTTAACTCTTTTATTTGTTGCGGCATTCCACATGATCAATGCTTTCTCTAGCTTGTCCTTCTTTTGAAATGTCCTTTTTTTCTCAGTTTATAGGTTCACATTTTGAAGAACTTTTCCAAGGTTTCAAATTTTTATCTCTCTTTTCCCAAGAAACATTGTTTGAATTTTGTTGATTCTTAACCTCTTTTTCAATCACACAATTCTAACAAACCCCTTTGAACCTTCTCCTTATTTGATGAGTCTACCTTTTTCTTATTTGTTGGTTCTCTTTGTGACGAAGCCTTCAAAACCAACTTTGTTCCCATGAGAGCACCACTTGAAGTTCAAGGAATCTCAACTTCTTTTTAATTTACACAATTGCTCATGATTGACTAACTCTCTACATCTCCCTTCTTTTGACAAGCCCATTCTTTTCTTTTTTGTAGGGCATCATCATTTGAAGCTTAGGGAACATTAATTCTTTTCTTACTCAAGCCAATCCTCATGATAACTTTAGTTTCCACATCCTCCTCATTTAGAAAAGTCTTCTTTTTTCTATTAACAAGCTCTTCTTACAAAAAGGTCCTTAAAGCTTCCTTATATATAAGTCTTTCTCCCATGGAAACATCATTTGAAGTTCCCCTTTCTTAGTCCCAATGTTAGCCTTCTCATATTCATACTTCATTAACATAGTTAATTCATTAGATATTGCTATCTCAAGCGCATATGATACATGCAATGATAAGTAGGCCGCACACATGAGCATGATCACAATTGAGCATATTCTATGGTCTATCTAGGCATGAGTATGAAAAAAAGATAGAAGACACTAACATGGGTTAGCCTAGGTCCAAACACATGAGCACAGGCACATCATAAGGTTGGTAGGTTGCTTAGGTACAAGTATGAAAGCACATAGGTAACATGTTGGACATTTATTTTTTTAGAAATTTAAACAAAAATGGTATTTTGAGTAGTTTTAATTTAGTGTAGTATTTAACATATTAATTTATTTATTTAATTAGTTTCATTTTTTCTAATTATACTGGTAAGTAATTTTAATTAATAAATATATTAAATAAGCAAAAATCATAATAATTATTAATTTAACATATTAATGTATAATAATAGTATAATCCGTGCAAATAAATATTTGAATAGGTATTTAGAATTTAAAATAGTGCATATACCATAAACTATCAAACCCATTTAAAGGCACATAGGTCAAAATGTGAGAATAAATGGGTTGCAAGCATGTAGGTACATTAGGTTCGATATGCGAAAAATACAACAATGTCAGACACATAATTTTTTATGCATGTAAAGGCAGTGAGTCACTCATTTACCATGCTTACTTATATTGTATTTAATAAATATAATATTAATACAAAAATAATGTATCTCACATGTAATAAATGTGGTATTAATACAAAATCTGCATTTATTATATGCGATTTTGCCCTAATATTTGTATAATTAATTTAATATAATTGGTATTTGTATGATATTTATTAATTTTCATAGTAAACATGTAAATTTCTCATAATTGTATAGTTGGATAGATTTGCAAGTATTGGACAATGCTTGAGAAGTTCATGTGATGGGTTTGAATTCTTTTGGTAATTATTATGTAAATATATTGGATGATTAAAATTATAAGATATAAAATTTCAGTTATGGACAATTAGAAAAGGACATTTCCTTTGATATAATAGATATATAAATCAAAACGAAAAAGGAAGAAGTTGCAAAAATATAATTCTAAGATCACATGAGAATAAGAAGATGAATTTTTCAATCTTTTTTTTAATATATATATATATATATATATATATTTTAAAAGAGAAAAGAGAAAGTATTTGGTGTCTTTTCTTATTTATCTAAGTCACCCTTTTATAATATTTATATTTTATATCATATACCATTTGTAATTTTATAATGGTGTTATTTTGCTAAGGTTTTAAATTTCATTTACCGTAATTCCACCTTTGTACTGAAAAAATGGAAATTATGAAATTACATTTGTAATTGATAATATACTTGAATTCCTATAAATATAGATATCCATAAATCATTTTAGTTTTAAATCATTAATCCATGATGTCATTATATTTGTCATTGCATTTACCACACATTAAAATTTTCATCAATATCAATTTTTCACATATAAGTTCAAATTTTAAATTAAAATGAATTCTAAATCTTTTTCATTTCTCTCATAATATTTCTTTGTTCTGTTGTTTGGTTGAAGATATATATATATACACACACACACATACACTCACACAATTTGGATGAAAGAAGAAACTGCTCAAAAATTTAAATGTTAGATGATTATGTTTTTTGATATATCAACAAAAGTTAAGAGAAAAGACAAGTCCAATTCTCTTATAACTTAAGAGATCAAGATGTCATTAATTCCTCCCTCTTCTTTACTAGTATTGAACATAATTTTCTTATAATAGAACCTCAATATAATGTGCATCTAAAGGTAGATAGACAAATAAATAGACATACATATGATATAGATCACAAATGTTCACAAAATTTATATTTACAATTGTGAATACACACACCTTTTCCTTTGCTTTGGAGGGGTTCAAGTTTCAAGTTTATAATTCATGTAATATGTGAATTTCTTTTTAGTTAGACTTTGATTTAAATTGTGTAAAGGAAGAAGACCCAAGATTCACATGGTCAACAGATGTGACATTAAACACTTGGAGAGACAAAATTGAGCATAAAGAATTGAATGAGAAGAAATGAGCATCAACAACTTCGTGAAGTAATGTTAATCATATAAGGATCGAGTAGTCTAATAGTTTACCATATTTGCTTCCTAGTAATATTGTGTAATTTATGTTGTGTTAATGTGATAATTAAGTTGAATGTTTAAGGTTGTCGAGTTAAGATAACCAAGTTTAAGGTTGTTAGATAGGCATAATGATCTTCAAGACTGATGTTTGATAATACCATTATTGAAATGTGAACACTAGCTGTTAAAGAAGAAAGTTGTTTACACTTATGTTGATTTCATTCTTTTCAATATGTTCTTTTCCTTTGGTTTTCTTTTGAATAGTAAGAGATGAATAAAAAAAGGTCCCATTTTTGTTGATTAGTTTGGTTTGTATTATAGAAAGAAAATTTCAAATAAATAAAAATTAAAGTGTGAATTACATTAATCAGATACATTAAAGTTCTAGAAAATATAATTTTTGAGGTTGAAATACTAGAGTTTGATTAGTCTAGTTGGATTGGTTATATAAGAAAAGGTCAAATTTAGCTATAAATAAGTAATTACATTAATCAAATACATTGACATGGTGCCACACTTAATAATAAAAGGATATCTTGTAGGCAGGATAGAGGATTATCAACCCTATCCACCTATCACATCTCTTTCTTAATGTGATATGTAACTAGTGTTGTCAAACCCGATTAACCCTTATAATTCAACTTGATCTAGCTATAAAATAGGTGTGATCAAATTCCATCGTTATAACGTTTAACCTTTTTATATATTTGAGTGAAGCACCTAGATTAGATATGACAAGATTCTATACAATCCAGCCAGCTGCCATATTCGCCTGACATTTTAAACCAAGGTGAACTCTGCGGAATTGAAGCAGGGTATCAAAAAATCATCAATCTTATTGGTGTAACGTCTCCACGGAACATCATCATTCGAAGTTATGGATTTAAAAACATTGTCACTGTCCATTTGAAAAAACACTGTATTCTATCTTTGCGCTTTTTTTTTTTTTTTAACATTACTGCTTCGAGGACAATTATTCACAAATTCACACAAAGGAGTGATGAACTCTATCAAATATTAAGAGAGAACCTTATGCCATTTACCCGTGAACCACAGAATAATAACAAAGTGATTTGAAGTATCGTTCCAGCTCATATGTAATTAATATATGTGTGCACATACTTGTTTTGGATGTCTAAACGTATATTGTGTAATATTTTAATTGTGTTATATTAAGCATACTAATTTGTGCTATACTTGGTATCATGATTATGGTTTTTTTCAATGTTATGTGTTATTATTTGTGTAGCTTAATTGTTTATTTACGTTTCATTTGTTCATTATATTATTTTTAATATACAGGGTATGTTCGATATAAAAATACATAATTACTTAGAAAAACTAACCCCAGTACATCAAAAACTCATTGCTTATGGACAAGGAAAATTTGCTTTAACATAAAATAAACAACAAAACTAGCTGAAACATTATAATCAAAGGTTTGAAATTGTAACCAAACATGGCAAAATGGAAGTAACACTTGATATTATAAGGAATTGCTACATTTCCGAATGAAAATTCAATTAAGATTTTTTCTTCTTTGTGATTTTTTCAAATTTAAATGCAAACTATATGGTTTTATCTTTTCTTTAATTATACAGAAATCAAAGGGGAAAAAACTATAAAGATGTCATGGAAAATATAATAAATCTACGAGGATATTCGGCATCAAAAGTCAATGCTACTCATAAAATGGTTTAATGCTTTTCAAATAAGATCGATGATTCAATTTCTTTAGCAATAAGCAAGATTCTTAAGTTTATTAAGTAATTGATTTCAGTGAAGTGGGTTGGAACTTTATTCTTAATTTCCTTTGACAAATGATAATGGCAATTAGCATTAAGTTAAGTTTCCATGCTTTTTAGTGGTGCTATAATTAGCAATTACTAACCATTCTTAGTTAGGAGTAACTCAACAATGTTTCCATTTCCTCATCTTAGTACAAGAAAATATTTTCTTTTCTTCTCTAAAGAAACTTACTCGGGGCATTCCCATCCAGAGTGCTTGGTATTGGACCCTATATCAATAACTTTCTTTTTGAGGTTCTTAATGGATAGGATGAAGTCCTTAATCTCTAAGTACTCCAGAAAATAATGTTTGATTTATTTACTTTTATTATTTTTAGTGTTATATAAGTTTATTTTTTCAGTAAAAGAGATCATACTATATTAAACTTCAGAAGAATAAAAACATAGTCTAAAAGCTACATACTTCCTACATTCACATATGATGAGCCTTTTTTTTTTTTAGTATTTTGTTTTTCACTAACATGATTTAAACTAAACTATATGCCTATTTAGTTTAAACCCTTGACTAAAATTTAAAAAAAAAAAGGTTTCTATATTTTTGAAAAACTTGGAGCTACTACCCTATATAATCGGGAAAGGTAATTAAATTAGAACTAATTAGGTGAATTGATTCTAATTTAGTAATTAACTTATGTTTTGAAAACTTTTGGAAAAATTTTTAAAAAACCAAATATCATAAGTTTGGGAATTATTCTATTAAACCCTATGCAGGTACCACTGCAACCTTTTGAATTTACATTTGTTTTCCAAAATACCCTATGATAAAAAAAAGTCTAATTTATAAAATCTCTCTTATTTATAAAATAGGAAAAATTGAGAAATTGAATTTATTTATTTACAAAGGGAAAAATAATTTTTTTTTTCTTTTTTAAGTCACCCTATAGTTGCCTATAGATACTTATTTATCCATTATTTAGAATCAAACTTTCGTAGTTCATATTTTTATAAGAACCTTAATAAGTTGGTTTATTTTAATTTTGAAAATTGGCCAAGTTTATATGTCTTAACCATTTCATTTTTTATTTGAGAAAATTCTAAAAGAGAATCCTAATTTTAGTGCTTGATATTCTTGGAAAGGAAAATGTAAAAAACAGTTTGAATTTTGGAAAATCGTTTATTGATTTTTTTTTATTTTTGTGGAAAAAACTTTTTCTAAGTGCTAAATTTTTGTTTTCTATTTTCAAAAGTTTTAAATAAAAAAAATTAAAAGGAAATTCTCTTTCTTTTTGAAAATAATTTTTTTTAAGTGAGAAAACTTTTTCTTTTACTTCTTTTTTTTGGTTTTATTATTTTTACATAATAAAATAAAATAGAAAAGAAGCAAAAAAAAAAAAATACAAAACAACAAAAAATAGAAAAGAGGACAAACTAGGGGCTTGTGCGGGTTGAAGGTGGTTCAAGTCTAGAGCTTAAGCTGGATTCGGTTTTATAGTGGGTACTCGAGTTGGAACTACATAGCACTTTTAGAGAAGAAGAAAGTGGTTGATAACTCTAGTGTGTTTCAACAACCAAATTGAGCAAGTAAGCTAGTTTCATGCATTTCATATTGACAATAAAGGATCTAGGATCAATGCCATCACGAATTGTGGTGGTTTTTGGGACTTTCGAGACTTGGCCATAGGTATGGTGATGGTTGTGATTGGTGATATTTGTTGGAGATGCAAGGTAGTGAGCTTTGGGGTTTTAGGGCATCATGAACTCATTGGAGGTGGTAATTTTAGTCGATGAGTGATGGAGTTGGGGGTTGCATATGGTGGCCGATAGTGGCAAGGGTTTCTAAACCTTCTTAGTGGTGATCGCATCTAGGGTTATGGCAGTGGGTGTAGCCATTAGGTTTGAGAGTTGTGAGCATGGGCGAGCTTTTGGTGGCACTAGATTTGTTTGACAAGCTATTGAGCCTAGCTCTTTTCCCCTTTTTTTTTTTTAATAAATAAGTTTTTTTTTAAACCAATTAATATTAAATCTTATATGTTTAATACTGATCATTGACTATGATTTAAAGAAAACCGGTTCTTTTAACTTTAAAATCATTTTTGGAGTCGTCACCTAACCGTAAATAGAAAAGAGAGTTAAATTATAATTAATTAGGTGGATTGGTTAGAACTTAGTTATTAGTTTATTAATGAAACCAATTTTTAAAACGGTTTTAAGAACTAGAAAAACGAGTTCGGGGGTTAGAATTTAAACCCTTTATAAGTACCATTAATTTTCCAATTTTAATTTTAATCTTAAAAATCACCTTTCAAAAAACTACTCTATAAAACAAAACTTAATTATTGGTTAATCAATTGAATTAAGTAATTTAAATAAAAAAAGGAAAAAATAGGTTTTTTCGTTTATTACTATCACCCTATAGGTGCCTATATACACGCTATTCAAGATCAAACGTACATAATTCTTTCGTTTGAAAACTTTAGATGGATGAGTTGATTTTAACTTTTGAAAAACCGGTCGGATTTATATTTTAAATTGATTCAAGTTTATTTTTTGAAAAAACACTAAAGGGTCCCAAAGTTGATTTTATTTGAAAATTCAAAAACAAAAAACCTAATTTTGAAAAAGATCAATTTTGTTTTGTTCTTATTAAAAGAAAACTATTTTCTGGGAGATAAAACCCGATTTATTAATCTATTTTTTGTTATTTATTTATTTTTATTTTATGGTCCTAAGTTTTAGTTGGAATAAAAAAAAAAAAAACTAAAATGTCCCTTCTTCTTTCTCTTTTTTTTCCCTTTACTTCTTTTCCTTTTTTTTTCTCTATTTTTTTGGTTTTTTTTCTCTCTTTTTTCTTTTTTTACAATTTATAAACACATGAGTAATAAATAAAATAAAAAAATAATAATAGCAAACTAAGTCAGCTTGGATCGGCTTCAAGTTGGCTCTAGTCTTCTCCAATGACAATTGTAGCGAAATGTGCTTCTAAATGTTCTAGGCATTGAAATGAGTGGGAAAAATGATTTTTTGTGACTATCTTATTAAGCTTTAGGGGGATAGTCTCGATACCTTAGTGACCGGAGTTCATTTGGGTGGTGGTTGAACGTAGCGACTTGCAGTAGTTGTTGGTGGTGGCATGCGACAACTACTAGAAGTGAATGGGAGATCGAGTCTTGGTTTTTCGGAGAAGGGGAAGTTATTTGTAGTGGTAGTTTTTGTTGAAAACTACCGTGAAAGTAACCATTCCTAGAGAGATAAAATTCATGCTAGAGAGAGAAACTTGAAATTAAGCTTGAGTAGGTGATTGTTGTGTGCTCTTGTGTGTTTTTCGACCCTTATTTATACTAAACGAAGTTTGAATATGCATAAAAAGTCAAGAAAGTCATTAATTATCAAAATCAAATTAGTAGCATTTTTTACTCTTAATGAATTTTTTCTATTTTTGAGCTCGATTTTAATTGCATAAACAACTGAATCTGGATAGGTTTTGGGGTGAATTCAATAGTAGGCCACACATACTATATGATTTCACCATTAATTTGGTGAAATCATATAATAAATATGATAAAAAATTACCTTAAACAGAGCACATGATTAAATTTCTCTTTTTTTTTTTAAGAATTAAAATTAAATACTTATTAAAAAGAAATCCTATCTTAAATGCACCTATGCTTTTCCTTAAAAGAAAAATGCACTTTGTGCCTGATGAGATTTAAACACCAAACTCCCAACTTAATGCAATGCTAATTCTAAGTGTTTACCCATTAGGTTGTTAGCCTGTATCTTATTCATATGGGCTAAGTTAATCTAGGTTAGATTTTTTCTTATTTTATTTAAATTAAAGATTCTATTCTATTAAACCATTTAAAGAATTTTCTAAACTTCCTAAATCCTTTATTTTTTTTTTCTATTTTTTGTGACTTTCCAATCTTTTTTTTGTAATTTTCTATTTTTTTTTGTATTTTTCTAAATTTCTTTTTTTTTTTTGGCTTATCCTAAATCTTTTTTTTTTTTCTAACTTTCCTAAATTCCTTATTTTTTTTGTTTTTTCCTAAATTAAGACCCTTTACTCTATTTGGGGTGGTAAAAATGGGATATCTACAACTGTTCTTTTTTGTGGTAAAGTTTGAGCAAAACTTTTTACAAAGATAAAAGAGATACTATTTTTTCTTTAAGGGTGGAATTTGTCTGAAGGAATGTCTTAGCTAGCTAACCTAGGTTTAGTCTATTGGGGATTTTGGTGAATAACTCTAAGAAAGAGGAGGCACTGTAAGAGCTAGTTGAGAGACTAAAAGAGGAATTGAAGCCTAGTCATGCCCTTATGAGATGACAAACTGAGGTGAACGGGTAAGCGCTCTTTGAGCTGACTAAGACCCTAGAGAGATGTTGAATGCCTAATCGTGCTCCCATGAGCTCACTAATCTAAGCAGGAGCGTCTCTTAAGGGCTAGCAAACCTAAATTGAAATTAATTTAGAAAACTTGGTCATGATTTTTTGAGCTCACTAATCTAGGTAGAAGCGTCTTTAGGGGATTAGCAATTCTAAATTGGAATTGATATGGAAAACTTGGTCGTACTTATCTGAGCTTACTAACCTAGGCAAGAGCATCCTTTAAGGACTAGTAACCCTAAACTAGAATTGATTTAGAAAATCTACTTGTGCTCTTCTGAGTTCACTAACCTAGGCAGAAGTATCTTTAGGGGACTAGCAACCTTAAATTAGAATCGATCTCGAAAACCTAGTCGTGCTCTTTTGAGCTCACTAATTTAGGCAAGAGTGTCTCTTGGGGACTAGCAACCCTAAATTGGAATCGATCTAGAAAACTTAGTCTTTTGAGCTTACTAACTTAGGCGGGAGTATCTTTTAGAGACTAGCAACACTAAATTGGAATCGATCTGGAAAACTTAGTCGTACTCTTCTGAGCTTACTAACTTAAGCAAGAGTGTCTCTTGGAGACTAACAACCCTAAATTAGAATCAATCAAATACCTTATGGGCTTGTTAAAAAAATATTAGAGAAGGAAAGTGTCCTATAGGCTCGCTAAGAGAACTTGGTGAAGAGAAGCGACCTATGGACAAGCTATGAGTAATGAATTGAGTTGGGATTATGCCTTTAAGGGTTGGTTAAGAGAAATCGAATTGGGTTAAGATAGCACCTTGAGGAGCTAGCTCAGTACCAAAAGATAGTGTAGAAGGTGAACGCCTTATGGGCTAGCCCAAAAGACTGTTATAGGAAAGATTTGTAAAATATTGTTCATATAGTCTAAATGCAAAAGTAATGTTCAAGAACCAATGCTTTAACATCGTAAGGAAGTGCTTACCTAGTTTTGTCGATAGTACCTAAATTGTCAAACCTTTTCTTGAAAAGTACCATCAAAACTAACTAACTCAATCTTCGAAATGAATTCAATCTTTGATCCCTTTTTGTCAACCTAATTGATTTTGGTACAGAGCTTTTGAGACTTCACCGACTCTTTTATAGAAAATAACCTAATACAGAATGCTACCTACTGTTTTTGTCTTTTTGAAACTTTTATGAATCAAATCCCTTGTTCTCGACTAATAAATTCATGAGGTGTTTGCTTATCTAAATTTTGCATTTCCTTGAAAAATACATAATTCCCCATTAAGGGGGATCAATCCATAATAAAGTATTTTGATGAGTTTTGTCAATTACCAATGTTTTATATCTCACTTCTCAACTTCTCTCATGTTTTCAGTGTATGGGTTCAATTAAATGGAGTAAGGGAGCTAGACCTTTTAATGGAGAGGGTGATGATTTAAATATCGACAACTACCAAGGATGCCAACTTTGCTTTTAGAGGATGAAAATTAGACCACAATAACATTCAAAATGACTAACATTCTCATGTTCTAAGCAAAAATTTTCATTTACTTCTCATAGGTAGTACAACTGTATAGCATCAGTATTTATAGGGTCTCTCAATTCTAGACCATCCATTTGAGACAAAATTAAAGCCCCATTTGGTAATACCCACTTCACAACATAAGGACTTTCGTAATCAAGAGAAAATTTCCCTCTTGAGTCTTGTGTATTGGGGAGAGCCTTTCTCAATACTATATCACCTTTTTTGAAGTTCCAATGTTGTACTCTTTTATTGAAAGCTCGAGTTAACATTGACAATGACATAGGGCTTTCAATCTTCTCTCATCAATCAAATTTAGATGCTCGATACGTTTCATTACCCAATTAGCTTCGTCTAATTAGATCTCAAATAATACTTTGAGAGACAGGATCTTAACTATTACTAGTAACATCGCTTCAGTGCCGTATACTAAAGAGTAGGGTGTTACCCTAATTGACATTTTGATAGAAGTTCGATAAGCCATAAGTGCAAATGGCAACATCTTATGCCAGTCCTTATATGTAACTGCTATTTTCTCGATTATTCTTTTGAGGTTTTTATTGGTTGCTTCAATGGCTCCATTCATTTGGGGTCGATAAGAATTAGAGTTTCTGTGAATGATCCTAAACTGTTGGCATAACGTTAACACAAGCTTATTATTGAGATTAGTGCCATTGTTGATGATGATTGTTTCTAGAGTCTCATATCAAGCTAGGATATTTCTCTTAATAAGCTTAATTACGACCCCTTAAGTAATGCTCAAATAAGATGAGGCCTTAACCCATTTGCTGAAGTAGTCTATGGCGACTAGTATAAAGCGATACCCATTGGATGCTTCTAGAGTAATCAGGCTGATGATATCTATTCCCCAAATTAAAAATGGCTATGACACCGAGAGTGTATGTAATTCTTAAGGTAAGGCATTTATCTTATTTGCATAAACTTGACATAAGTGGCAGTGCTTGACATATTTCATGCAATCGCCTTTCATTGTTAACCAGTAATATCTGAGCCTCATAATTTTCTTAGCTAGTATGTAACCATTCATGTGAAGGCCATATACTCTTTCGTGTATTTCTTTCAATAAAATCTCAGCCTCCTTATCATCCATATACCTTAAAATTGTACTGTTAAAAGATCATCGATACAAAGTGGACTCACTTATTAAGAATTAGGCAACCAATCTCCTGATCATCCTTTTGTCTTTTTTCTCGGCCTCTTTAAGGTATATATCTTGTTGTAGGAACATTTTAATTTCATGGTACCATGGCTTTCTACCATCCATACCTTCAATTGCCAGACAGAAGGCAGACCTATCTTCAATTTCAACAGTAAGGGGTTGAATCTTGACTCTATCGGATATTTGGACCCTAGATACTAGAGTGGTCAAGGTATTGGCAAATTGATTCTATGTCTTCAATACACGATTCAAGGTGATTCCTTCGAATTTCTTCACCGGTTCAATCAAGTGTTGGTGTTCAGGTACTAGTTTAGAATCTTTCATCTTGTATTCTCCCTAAACTTGGTCGATAATGAGTGAGGAATCTCCATACACTTCTAATTTTTGACTATCTTTATCAAGGGCCATTTTGAGTCCTATAACACATTCTTCGTATTTAGCAATATTATTAGTGTATGGAATACAGGCCTTACAACTACAAGGTACTGTGTACCTTTAGGGGATATAAATATTGCCCCAATTCCACATCCAGACACATTAGTTGCCCTATAGAAGAACATCTTCCATTTCGGTGGTTCATCATCTTTTTATTCATCATAATTTCCTTCAACTGCTAAGATATCTTCATCGGGGAAATTGACTTGTACCTCTTGGGGGGTATTATCAAAGGGATTATCTGCTAACTGATTTGTTAGAGCTTGCCCCTTGACTGAATTCTAGTTTACATGCGTAATGTTGAACTTTGATAGTAACATTTGCCATTTTGAGATTTTGCCAATTAAGGTTGCCAAGTGCTTTAGGGGATCGTGTTGAGTTAGCAATTCAACCTAGTAGTAGAGTGTGTATTGTCTAAGTCGATGCATTACCTAGATTAAAGCACAACAAATTCTTTCAATTTCTGAATCTTTTTGTTCCCCTATAGTAAATTTCTTGTTGAAGTAATATACAATCCATTCTTTTCCTTCCTAGTCTTTTTGGTCGAGCATACACCCCATGGATTCTAGTACTATTATCAGATATAGAAATAAAGGCTTCCTAAGTTTTAGAGGTATCAAAATTGGAGGGTTCATGAGGTACTCTTTGATCGTTGTAAAGGCTTGCTTGCATTCTTCATCTAAGTTTATCTTGTTGTTCTTTTTTAATAACTTAAACAAGATATGACATTTAAAGGAAATTCTTATTGAGTACAACATTGTAGAATAAAGGTAATTATTACAAAACTTTATAAAATACTAAATTGTGATTCATCCTTTACCCTTGAGGAAACTTATTACTATTCATAAGGATAGGGAACCAATTATTTAAGTACTAGGGCTTATAGGATGGGCCAGTTGCTTTATTCTTTTGAAGGTATCCTCTTGAAGTCTGGACATTAGCTCGGATGAAAGTTTCTGATAATGGCGGGAAGGTCATTAGGGCGTAATACAATCAGTCATTTGCCCCTAGCTTGCATTTTTTGCAACTCTTCCATCGGAGTTAGGATGTAATTGAACCTATAGGTACCAACCTAACCCTCCTTGAATTTCAGCCTTTCATCTTTCTTTTGATCAGTAATGATGCACACCTCTTCAAACATTTGGAGCCTAAAGTCCTCTTGCTCCTCAATGCCAATATAAGGTATAGCCATTTCCTTATATATTTTGTAATCTTGGTTACCTAGAATGGTTATGACCTAGCCATTTGAGATCAACTTAATCTTTTGATGAAAACTTGAAGGTATGGCCCCTATTGAATATATCTATGGTCTTCCTAATAACAGGTTGAAGGTCCTTAGGATTTCTAAGACTTGGAAGTGGATGTTGAAAGTCTAAGGGCCAATATCAACTAGTAAGTTAATCTCCCCTATAATTTCTCTTTTGAACCTGTCAAAAGCCTTGACTGTTATCGAACTTAGCTTAATAGCGGTCGTGTCAATGCCTAATAGATCCAGGGTGGTAAGAGGGTAGACATTTAATGATGATCCGTTGTTAATTAGGACACTTGCTGTGATAATGTTGTTTACCCTCACTATTATGAAGAGAGGCTTGATGTGTTGATTAACTTCTTCACCTAGTTCCTCGGTAGAGAAAGAAATCTAATCCTTGGTGAGGATAGAGTTGGTGACAAACCCCATTCTTTCAGTTGGTATTTCACAAGAGACTTTGACTTCCCTTAAAGTTTTGAATAAAGCTTCCTAATGCGATTTCAACGCCATCAATAAACTCATAAGAGATATTTGAGCTGGAGTCTTAGTGAGCTGATATATTATTTTATACTCACTAGACTTGATTATTTTGGTAAAGGTAAACAATTCTTCTTCATATTCAGATGTTCCATTATTTGGCCTTTCTAGTATAGTTTTCATTTTCTAGTCCTCCTTTGAGTCATAAATTCTACTGGAGTGAGTAATCCCTCCCATAAGTGAGCTTGATTGCCCTTAATTTATTGCCTGGTAGTTAAGAGGGATAGTTTTATAATTTTCAAAGGCTATAGGCACATGAAAGGTGTACCTTTTGGTTTGTAGAATTTGCTTCTCCTCTTGTTTGTAGAATTTATAGACCTTGGGCTCTTGGTTAGAACTAATCATGTTCATGGCGGGATCTAAGTCGCCAAATATCATATTGATGATGGGCTCATGATTAGGCAAAGGGTTGTTGTTGATGTTTGGAATTGAAGCCTCTATGAAGTTTAGTTGGATTGTGCCTTCATTGATTAAATCCTGAATTTTATTTCTTAATCTCCAGCATAAGTCTAGTGAACAGCTCACTTGCCCTAGATGATATTGAATCCTTGCATTGGGATAAAAAAATCTTAGCTTATACCTTTCATTAGGAGCCTTAGAATGGAGTAGATTATCCTTTCTTAGTTTTTTAAGTTTCTAACTAAGAGGAATGGGTATTTTGGTAAACTGCCTTAGCGTCCTACTAACTTGCGATTGGCTTCTAAATTGTTGTTGAGCTAGCGAGGGACTTGCGATTCGCTTCTTAACTTTCACCTTAGATGGTGAGAGTATGGGCCTAATCTTATTGGTAATGAACTCTTGTTCTCCTGGGTTGAAGGTTTGAAACTATTGATTGAGTATGGGTTTCACGTTTGTGGGCTTATGGACTTGAATCTCTTTGGCGAAGACCTTAGCATTGGAAGAGTTGGCCATTTATGAAAGATTACAAGGATAACATAAATTACAAAGGAAAGAATATTTACATCAAAAGAAATTACAAGAGATTTCCTATGTACATGAATCCTAGGAAAAATATAAGGAAGGAAACTCTAGGTTCGTCCTTTTTTCTTCCTTTCTTTTATAATAATGCTACCTTGTTAGCTATTCATCAACCCTGACAAATATATGTAAGAAGGGTGGGTTCTATAAGTCCTTAAGCTCTATGACCTCGCGTGTTTCTTAAAAATGGTTCTTTGGTTACATCAAAGTTTAAGTAAGGTAGCCTAGTCAACCCCAAGCAGTAGTTACCCCACTATACTAGAAACTTACATAATGGCTCCTCGTCTTAAGGTCCTAAGATGGCTTAGGTTTGACCATGTTTGTTATGCATTTATAGTACATTAAATAAATCCCCCATCTCCTACCCTCCTTAAAATAGTTTAAACGATTAAAATTAAACCTACAAAAAAACGTTAATACAGTTATGGTACAAATAACAAATGAATAAGTAAATAAATTGCACTTTAGTAAGATGATTTTTAGAGATTAATTTTAATTTTGGAAAGTTGAATAGCTAACTCTCTTGATGTCTCTAATGAAGTTGCCATGTTATCAAGCTTGGTTTTCCCTACACCACCCCCCACTCCCACACTTACTTTTTTTTTTTTATAAATAAGTTTTATTTAAATCAATCAATATTAAACTTTACCCGTTTAATACTGGGCCTCAACTATGGTTTAAGGAAAAATGGTTCTTTTAACTTTGAAATTATTTTTGGAGTTGATATCTGGCTGTAATTAGGAAAGAGAGTTAAGTTACAATCAATTGGGTAAATTGGTTATAATTTAGCTATCGATCTATCGATGAAACCAATTTTTAAAATGGTTTTAAGAACTAGAAAAATGGGTCCGGAAGTTAAGATTTAAACCTTTTATGAGTATCATTAACTTTCCAATTTTAATCGTTATCTTAAAAATCACATTTCAAAAAACTACTCTATAAAACAAAACTCAATTATCAATTAACAAATTGAATTAAGTAATTTAAATAAAAAATGGAAAAATAGGTTTTTTTTTTTTTACTGTCGTCCTATAAGTGCCTATGTACCCACTATTTAAAATCAAACGTATGTAGTTCTTTTGTTTAAAAACATTAGATGAGTGAGTTAATTTTAACTTTTCAAAAACCAGTCGGATTTATATTTAAATTGATTCAAGTTTATTTTTTAAAAAAACGCTAAAGGGTCCTAAGGTCAGTTTTATTTGAAAATTCAAAAAAAAAAAAAACAAAAACCCTAATTTTGAAGAAGGTTAATTTTGTTTTATCCTTATTAAAAGAAAAATATTTTCTAGGTAATAAAACCTGATTTATTAATCTCTTTTTTGTTATTTATTTATTTTTATTTTACGATCCTAAGTCTTAGTTGGAATAAAAAAAAAAAAAAACTAAAACGTCCCTTCTTCTTTCTCTTTTTTTTTTTCCTTTTCCTCTTTTCCCTTTTTTTTTTCTCTCTCTCTCTCTTTTTTAGGTCTCTCTCTCTTTACAATTTATAAACACATGAGTAATAAATAAAATAAAAAATAATAATAATAGCAGATAGGGTCACCTAGAGTCGACTTTGGTTCAACTCGGGTCTTCTCCAACGGCAGCTGCAGTGAGAGGTGCATCTGAACATTCTAGGCACCAAAATGAGTGGGAAAAAGGATTTTTGTGACTATTTTATTAAGCTTAGGGGTGGGGTAGTCACGACCCTTGAGCAATTTGAGTCCATTTTGGTGATAGTTGAAGGTGGTGGCTTGCAGTGGTTGTTGGAAGTGAATGGGAAGTCGAGTCTTAGTTTTTTAGGGATGGGAAAGTTGTTGGTAGTGGTAGTTTTCGTCGAAAACCACCATAAAGCTAGCTACTCTTAGGGAGAAAAAATTAGTGCTAGAGAGAGAAACTTGAAATTAAGCTCAAGTAGGAGATTGTCGTGTGCTTTTGTGTGTTTCTCGACCCCTATTTATACTAAACGAAACTCACTTAGGTTAGTTAGCTTAGAGGAGCACGACCAGTTTCAAATCCATTTACCATTTAAATGGATTTGAAAGCCGATCGTGCTCCTCTAAGCTAACTAACCTGAGTGGAAGTATCTCTAAGGGACAAGTAACCTTAAAGAGGAATTGATTCGAAACCTAGTAATGCTTTTCTAAGCTGACCAACCTAGGTAGGATCATATTTAGTTTCTTCATCAATAAGCAATATTCTTAAGTTTATTAAGTAATTGATTTTAGTAAAGTAGGTTGGAACTTTATTCTTAATTTCTTTTGGCAAATGATAATGGCAATTAGTATTAAGTTAAGTTTCCATACTATTTCAAATAATTAATTGTGCTACAATTGGCAAATACTAACCACTCTCAGTTAGAAGTAACTCATAATAATGTTCCCATTTCTACATCTTATTACAAGAAAGTTTTTTTCTCTTCTCTAAATGACATCCCCATCTGGAGTGCTTGGCATAGAACCCTAAATCAATACCCTCCTTTTTAAGGTTTTTGATGGATGGAGTGAAGTCCTTAGTCTTTGTTGGGGTCCTTGGTTAAGAATCCCAAAAAGTACTATTTTATTTATTTATTTTTATTACTTTTAGTATTATATTAGTTTAAATTTGTTGTTTGGGTCTCGTAAATAGTATAAATAAATATTAAGGACATTTGTTTAATAATCTTAAAGATGAAGTAAAAACATCCCTAAAAAAAATGGTTCTTAAATTGTTGATATGGTATTTAGGGATTTTAAATGAAGTTCTAATACATGAGGATGCTCATATAACTAACTATTAGATAAGTACAATGATTCTCACCTTTCTTGTTAATTAATTTTAAGAGTATATTTATTGTATGATGTTTTTTTTTTGGCCATCTATTTTTATAGCTAACCATTACAAGAAAAGGGAATAAAGTCTTATCGATCCCCATATTCATGCCATTACGCTGTGAATTTATCTTAGGATTATTTCAATGAACTTTTAAACAAATGGAACTATTTAAGGCAATTTAATTATTGACAACAACAGTAGGAATATAATAGGACTCTTGACAATTTAATGAATAATATTAACATTATGGCTATAATAAGATGCTTGGCGCAATAAACAAAAGCATATAATAAATATGGAATATAATAATATATGTTTTATGGAAAATGTAGATAATTATTTTTGTGAGCTATGTGAAATAATTGCTTAAAGTCAAAACGGGAAGTAAAGAAATGTACGCATGAAAAGTCAAATTCAATTTTTCTAAATTTTAGTGCAACCTCGAAATCCACCAAACAAGTTTTGCCCAAGCAATGACTCTCTTTGCAGTAGTGATACGTGGCGATGTGTGTTGACTGGTTGAATTGAACAAGCACAGAATGGGTAAGTAAATTTTTAACCACAATTAATTTTTGGTCTACTTAAATAAAAAGAAAAAAAAAAAAAAAAATGAACGAAGAGTAGTCGTGGGATATCACCTAAAGCACTCCAAATTCATATCAAATAATTAAGGGAAGTGAGAAATCAGTTAATTGGTCCAATTACTAAAGCTCAACCTCGAGGTTTCTTGAACCTTACACGAAGAATCATATCCAACGAATCATTGATTCAGAAGCTTCCCTCTTGTTGACCTCCGAGCAATATCGTGCTGAGCTACAATGTTTCTTTTACAATCTTATAGGCAAAAAAAACGCCAGACGATTTGACATGGAAAGACCTTGTGGGGGAGACTGATCGACTACAACAACTCGGGCCCCAGTACTAACAGCTTGTCCAAGCTAACCCGAGATACTACTAAGCTACCGCTCTTGAAGAAGCCATATGAATATTCGACCAACTCATCCAAGCTAGCCTTAAGTTGCATTGTTTTGTCTTATCTCCAAGAAAAAAGCATCCGGTGCTCTTTTGATATGTTGTTTTCTAAAACTAACATTACGCGTAAATGCCAGACATATTCCATTTCACTGTATTGTTTCTGTTACCCTTTTCAGTATAATATTAAAATCATTTTATACATTTTAGGTTGTAATCCCCTTTATCATTTCCTTTTTTATTTTTGTCTTAGAGGACAAAGAACTTATTATAAATACACCCCTCTCTTATAATACACACATATATAGTTAAATAGTAATTTTAGAATATGCTCTCTTATTTCTTGCGAGTTTTCCTCCTAAGTTACAATTATTTTTATTGATCTCTTTAGTAAAAATTACGGCTTGTGCCCTTAATTTCTACTTGTGCATTATATGAAATAGAACTTAGGTCGTGTAATGTTTGATTGGTGTGTCATATATATTCAAATAACTCATAAAATTACTAAAATCCTATTAAGCCCTACCTTTTATATATATATATATATATATATTCCCTATCCTTAGAAGGATCCATTCTTAGTTTTGTTTTGGATTGATATCCTAGTGACTGCCTTCCTAGATAGATTAGAAAGTGTCTTATAAAACTACTCAAAGTTGTGAAAAAAAAAAAAATAGAAGGAATTTAGGGTAAACTACAAATAACTAACCTATGTTTTTAACTTGATAAGGAGATGAATAAAGTTATTTTTTCTTTTAACAAATAGATGACCTAAGTCATACTTTGTCTTATTCCATCTAAAATGCATTTATAATATCACATGTTGGGTGCGTGTATAGTAAAAAGGAAAAACCCAAAACAGTCTCCGTCTCCCAAAATTGCATTTCTTCACTTGAAGAAATCCAAAACAAACTTCATTTCATTTCTTCATTGATCAAGTAGAAATCACTTCAAAAAGTATCCTATATCCCCAGTTAGTCAAAACCCTAAACCACCACAAATTAGAATTTTCATCTCCATTTAGTGATCAAATGGAAGCAATTCATTGAGAAAGGAACCCTCATGCTACTGAGAGGAAGAAATCAAATGAAAAGTTAATAGATTTTGTTCTTATTATTATTTTAATTTCATGATAAACTCACTAATATATTAGTAAATTGCATTAAAGATAGTGATCAACAGTTTCTTTGTTCTTGTTTACTCAATATTAGACTTAGTAATTTTTTGCTTGAAATCAAATTATATCAGATTAGTCCTTCCTTATCTTGCCTTCAATTTGTAACTCATTGAACCTATCTTGGTTTATTACGTATTTACTCTCTCTCTCTCTCTCTCATATTTTCTTTTATGTTTACATGTAAATGAAAAAGGATCAAATCTTTTATATTTATTTGGAACATGTTGATGTACCCATTTAACTTTTTATGTAATATATCTATTTTTTTTTTTCATATTCTTTTCAAATATTGTTAGCTAATTGGATCTTAGGTATTTGTTGGTTTGATTTGTCAAACAAATTTCATTAAAAGTACCAAATTTGTGATCCAATGACATCTTTATAATGTAAATTTTGTATTTCTACATTTTATGGTAATAAAGACTATTCCTTTGCATAAACTTTTTATGATCAATTTATTAAATGAGTCCCTACATATGTGTTTTAATCATTTTTATTGCAATTTACAGCTTGAAGGAGAAACCTATTATAGGCTAAATCTTTATTCTATGTTGTTGTTTATCTATATTTTATATCAAGTACTCGGGGGTCATTAATTTGAGTTGTGTTTGTGTGTATGTATAATTGATGGAGATCAATCTATAAATCTTTTCCTCTTTACTAAATAAAATCAAATTGTATCCTTTCTAAACATCAATGATGTGTATAAAGAAATCTTTGAACTTATAGTTTTTAGCTAAGTTTTAGATTTATAAGTAAATGGTCATTAGTTATCTTAAAATGAGAAATTTCAAGCAATGTATGATGAAAGGCTCGAGCATATTTGTTGTGTAGATGAAATGGTTCAAGAGGGACCTAGAGAAATTGGGTTGATACTTACTTTGATAAGGGAAATAACTTTAAAGATGTCAAAGTTTTCTTTCCACTTGTTTAGTGCTAGTAGACACATTCTTTCTCATGTTGTGGTAAACAATAGTATCTTGTAAAGTTTTGTAATTATATGAAGAAAGCCATGATTACTCATTAGTGAGAATTCATTTTTCTTAAAATATTCATTGGACTCTTCAAAAATCTACATGGAGTGGTTTCTACGTGATATGTATACCATTTATAAACTTATAACGGCAACTTGTGATAGGAAGTTGTGTTCGTTATTTATTTTGACAAATAATAAGGATGCATTTGGTTGATAAAATGTACATTTTAGAATTTTAAAAACATAAAATACATTGATAAACTGGAAATGATTTTCTTTCAAGATGTATCAATTTTATCAAAATTCCAAGCAGTAACAATCCGAACATTATTAGCTAACAAAAAGAATTTCTATCCAAAGGAAATGGTTCTATTAGAAACTAGGGAAAAAATTGCTTCTTCATCCAAAAAAAGGCAAATTATTTTCCATTTCTTCTCGAAAAACAAAAGTAATCCCATCTTGTGATAAAATGATCTGGATATAATACTAGAACTTTCATTTTCTTTTGATAAACATGAGATGTTGGATCACACAATATACATGATCACAATTATACTTTGTTACCTTGCAAGCAATAATATATAAAGAAGCAACCAATAATAAATAAAGAAACAAGCAAAAATCCCTTACTCACAAATATCAATAAAACAAATATTCAAATGCCAAATACGCTAAAAGCTTTATGCTTCTCTTGAACATATCTTCAAAAAGTTCCATTCACCATAGGATTGTAATACGAACCTTGATTAGTACAATAATTTGACATAAAAATCATAATGCTCTTGGAATAATTCGTTACAAAAAGATCTATTAAAAAGCCTTATCAACTCAAGGATTACATTACATACTAAACAATATAAAGAAAGCATTTTATAATAGTATAAATTTGTTAAAGATTGTTTTAATGTAACTAAAAAGTAATAGATCAATAGATCTACCAATAGATCTAATAGATCTACAGCAACATCATGTATTCATTATAAAAAAAGAAAAAAGAAAAGGGAGTGTAAAGGACATCCTTGAATTACAAAAAGCAAATCTTGAAGTACTTGCTCACTTGAAGTGGCTATTGTGATTATACCTTGCATAAGAAAACAAAGGAAATCGGTTAATATCTATAGATCAAACCCTAATTGAAGCAGATAGTGAGAGATACAAGAGACATGGGAAGAAGTACGAGGGAGGTAATTGCATAAGTGAAGGAACATTATAGAAAGTAGGGTTTTCTTTTACAAGAAGAGACGTATCTACAACAACATCATATATTCACTATAAAAAGAAAAGAAAAGGGAATGCAAAGGACATTCTTGAATTATAGAAAGAAAATCTTGAAGTAGCTATTGTGATTGTACTTTATGCAATAAAAACAAAAGAGATCGATTAATATCTGTAGATCAAACCTTAATTGAAGCAAATAGTGAAAGATACAAGAGAGAGAGAGAGAGAAAGAGAGAGAGAGAAGTACAAGAGAGGCAAAGTTTTACCTTCTCACATAAGTGAAGGAAAATTGTAGAAAGTAGGGTTTTCTTTTACAAGAAGAGATATGTAGCAAGCCTAGCTTATTATAATGGTCCTTAAATAACAAAATAACTAAAACAACTTGTTACATTATACTTGTATCCATCATCATACATACTTTGGCCTTCACATACTACGAATAAGATAAATGTTTTAATAACCTAACTACATATAACATAATTTCAACAACTTAACAATATCTTTACTACATCTAACCACATATTAGTAGAACTACATACAACTAAACATCAATAGAGCTTCACAATTCTCTTAAACTGGCAAAGGCATCCTTAATTGCTACTTAACCCATCATGTTAGGATCAATGTTCTTTTTTATCTCAATAGAATCATACATTCATACGACTCTTTTGATAAATCTTTCAACATAAGGAAATCAAAGTTTATCAATTATGGAATCACTAAGATTATTGATATTACAAAACCTTCGGTTGATACATAAAACTTAGTTTAGAGAATATAAAAATAAGACTTTACTTACAAATGACATATGAAATAAGACTCTACTTACAAAAGGGATGTTGTTTCGTTGTTGTCACAATTGAAGAGCTTTATTCTTAATTTCGTAATTAAGAATGGAGAAAAACATAATTTCAACAAGTACAAACATAATGAATACTAAGGTTTAAGGTACAATTAGCACAATTAAAAAAGTACAAAGATATTTTATAAGGTACTTTCTTACAAAACATGATAATAATACTTGAAAGAAATATGGAAAGGGAATGAAACCTAGAAAAAAAATTATTTATCGTGTGCAAATCGATTATGAGAAGGGTATATGTACTTGAAGATACCCTTATAGCTTTTAGAGATCAATCATCAAGAACTAGCAATACCTTTTTCTAGGTTAGGTTTAGGAAGAGATATCAAATGACAGGAAGTAGCTCCTTCAAATATAAACAAAACAAACATTGTACTAATATTACAAAGAAGCTCTCTTAATGTATATTGAGGACTAAGATATTTAAATTCTCTTTCTCTCTCTCTTTCTTTCCACACACTACACCAACCCCCCCCAAGCATTATACTATACATGGCGACACAACTTTTATCATTATGTTGTAAAGATTTGCAATTGAATAACTTGCATGCCTTGTATACATATTATACAGAGGCTTTTTATGGTAAGGTTACGTTATTGTAACGTTATGGTAAATTGCACTTGATATCAATAAATCATGTCATGAATGGTTAAATAGAAGGTGTCAATGGTTTGATTTTTATTGAATTTTAGTAAATTATATGCATCAATGATAAAAATAAAGTCATCCCCAACTTTTATTTTGTTGTTCATGATATAATTTATTGAAATTGAGTATGATTTATCATGATATTACTATAACATAATGTTACTATAGAATTTCTCGTTAAATGTGTATTAGCAAAAATTACAAATAACAAGTAAAAACCCTCATTTTAAATGAAATTTGTTACCTTTAGGTAAAAGGTGCGAGTTTTGAACTCTTACATCCTATGGATAGACTTACCGATAGATTTAGGGCTTTGATTGAACTCTAAGGTTTTTTTTTATTAGGAATATTGTTTGAGGAATTTCTATTTTAAGGTTCTGTTCATAATGTATGTTTGGAGTGTCGTGGGGCAATCAATCTTTTAGGGACGAGACGTCATTTTGAGGAGATGAAGTCTATTTTGGTTTGTTGTTTTTACTATACACATGCCCAACACATGATGTTATTAGCTGTATTCTGGATGGAAAAGAAAGGAGTAAGACTCAGGCTAGTTATTTGTCAAAAAAAAATTAACTTAGATTACCTTTTTGTAAAATGGTAAAAACACAAGTCATTTATTTGTAATTTACCCTAGGTATTATTATACTTTGAATTTTCCAAGGTCTTATAAAAAGCTCTTTTGGAATGTAAATAACAAACCTTCTTATAAGTAAGTCAATAAGGCTTAAAGAATACTTTTCCATTAAGAATTTCTTAAAATTCTGATATAAATCATATCAAATTTGGCCAAAAAGGAAAAAGATAAAAAAAAATAAAATAAAATGATACAATCTTTCGTTGAATCTGGGGTTTCATGGGGTATACTACTCATGGATTAGTATAAATAGGGATCCCAGCAATTCATTAAAATAATCTTTAAGCATCAATAACACCCAAAATTAGAGGTATACATATACCGTGACCTCACTTTCTGTCTTCAATATCTCTCACCTAAGAGTGAATTGAAGTAGAACGAATACATCAAACACTTCCCCATACTTATTAGAGCATAGCTTATTGCTTGATTTTTACCAACATTCGAGTTGCTCCATTTTGATCAAAGATTAAAGTTAAGGTATTCGTAAACTTGTATCATTTTTATTTTTGAAATTGGACTACCTATCCCAATTTTCTCAAAACTAATTTGGGACTTTCGAAGATTAGGATCTTAGAAGTCCAATAGACCTAACCCTGAAGCCAAAACTAGCCAAATCAACACTAAATTGACTCCTATTTAATCCGCATGCAAGGTAGGTCCTCTTTCCTCTACATTTTATCTTATTTTATTATATTTAATTCAAAAATTTAAAAGATAATTCTTTCACAAGTTTGATATTTTCCATACACTTCCATTAATCTTTGCATACTTCCATGATTATTAGGTTAATTAGCATATTTAGTTAATAGTTTATAATTTATTACCTCGGTTTTATGTTGCTGAGCACATTTGCCAATAATGTAGGATTTTCCTCCTCTTAAAAGTTTTCAGCATGAACAAATAAATTTTGAAAATTTCTTGCAAATTCCAAAATTTCCATTAAGTAATTTAATTTTCCATTTTATGTAGTTATTGTTATTAATTATTATTTCTTTTCATGTTTTTGTGATCCATTGTTATCAACACTTTCGTTTGATGATGTAGGTTTCTTCCTTTTGTGTTTGTGTGTGTTTTTTTTATATGAAATAAATGTTCCCTCCTTTTCATTATTTTCCAATAAGAGGAATTTTTTTTCCTGTTTTTGTAAGTTCATGGTCCAACTTCCCGTGTAGTGAGTTGACTCACAAGGTAAGTAGGACATGGTCAGCTTTTTCAACAAATTGAAATTTTCGACTCTAACCTGAGACTAATCTACACAACCGGCTACACAATTTCATATGGAATTACAAATGTAAAAATCAAGAATTACAATTTCTTTAGAAAATTAAACGAATAATTATGTTCGATTTTTTATAATATGTTTTCAAACTTACCTATGAAACCAAAAAGAAATTATAAGGAATCCATAATAATTATGATTTTTTTCCTAACTTGTCCCTTCTCCTGTAGTCCAAACTTGTCATAACATTAATGAGTTTTAGCAATGTAACTTGGGATGATTTTTGCAGAAAAAGGACTAACTAGCTCTCTAAAAATTTCAAGTTATTTAGCTTTCATATCATGAAGTACTTTTTCTTTTATAAAAAAATATTAGAGATGAAGCCCTTCTGAATTTATAAATTGAAAATGAAACAAAGAAAAAATGCAAGAACACAAAACATTCCCTTTACCATGTCAAACATTGCAATAATCCTCTCAATACGGAAACATGAACTCAAAAACCTATCGAAAAACAGAACAGATCAGAATACATCTCAAAATGCATATGGGCCAAAAATCCCTTGTTCATTTGGCATGTAACTCTCACTACCACCCCCATAACCAACAAAACCAGAAGTACCAGAATCTTTTCTCATCCCAACCACCGACTCTTCATAACACAAATTCTCAGACACCGACAATGTCTCGGCTCCTCGGCCACGGTTCGCTTCAACCACCGGACTAACCCTATGGGCATGTCTAGAAGCAGCAACCTGGATTTGCGAAGGGGACAGTTCACTGCCACCCTTACTAGGGGAAGGAACATCCGGAAGGGAATCCGGGAAATTAAGAAAAGCTGAAGGACCTCTAAGGCAAAAAGCCGCCGCGTCATAGGCTCTGGCAGCCTCCTCCGCCGTGGCATAGGAGCCTAACCAGATTCTATCCCTACTCTTAGGTTGCCTTATTTCTGCCACCCACTTTCCCCATTTTCTCATCCTCACTCCTTTGTATCGTCTAACATTAACGTTGCTGGGTACCATGTTGTGTCCTGTCTCTCTTTCCCCTCCTGGTCTCACCATGTTTTGAATGAACAAGTTTAAGCAGCTGTGGCTTAGCTCACATATAGCTTAATAACAATGCTAGAGAACCGACATATGAATATGCAAAGAGCATAGGCATGATGCCAAAGACATGGAAGAGAGACGAGGATTCGACGAGTGGCGAGTTGTGGACCGTCTGATTACCTTTGTGAGATACATGCTGTAGGTATTTAAGAGGATAAATATTATCTATTCGTGCATTGCGTAACACGATTGAAATAGGAAATTCGATATTGGAAATAATTGTTTTGAGCGTACACGGGATTGGAGAAGCTTTTATGCTGTACCTACTGCCTCGAGGACATGTGGGTGGTGGTAGAAGGTTCCACCGCACCAGGCGTACTTCATTTTGCTGCCTCCGTACCTCGGAAGGTCAAGTGATCCTAAACCAGTCAAATCGAGAATCCAACTGTATACCGGGATACGTGTTTTGTTATTAATCAGGGTAGAGTGAGAAAAAGATTTTACAGTATTAATATATTAGTAAGTGACAAATGATGTATATAAATTATAATTTATATTTTTATATATTAAAATTTTATCGATATTTATTTATTATTAATTAATTTATATTATGTATCAGTAAAATAAATAAAAAATTTATTTTTAAAGGTTGAAAATAAGATATTATAATTCTTATCGATCAGTCTTAAACTTATATATTTGTATAGGATTTTTTGTTTAATCAATAAAAAATTTTAATATAAGTTATTTTTCTAAATAAATAGAGTTGTTTGATTCTATCTTGAAAGAAAAAAGATTATGCTAGAAAACCACACCTAATCTTTTGATATTATTATAACTTCATATCTAAACTTTAAAGTGACTTAATATCATATTTAATTAAGTTTTACATATCAAATTAATATCATACTCAATAAAATTTTAGTTGTAAAATTTATTGCCTTCATTATAAAAAGGTGATATGTTAAAGGCTTGTCGGATCGAAAAATAGACGTAAAAATAATTAGGAAAGAGGATGTAAAAATAATTAGAAAAGAAGTAGTAAATCAGACAAATAAGAGTTTAACGGAGGATGGAGGATAAAGCTCAAACACCATTTGTTTTGGAAAATATCTAGTTCAAATGGTACAATTGTGGTTATTTAATATGGATAAAATGTCATACTATATTCTACATAGCGTAGGGGAATCAATTCCGAGTATTGGAATAAGAAACCCATTAAAGTCTAATCTTTACCATAAATTACAATCTACTCAATTGTATGTATACTTTGATAGATTGAATAATCTAATAGGTTTATAATGAAATTCATACATGTTATAATCGAGGAATGAATTATTCTGACTTTTATTTCCAAAACATAAGAAATTACTTATACAGATAAGCATATTATGCTTTTCCTACATAGCAATATCTAGAAGTAACTTCTAATATTATTGTATATTATCTTTTATACATATGATGGACTCGCTGCAATTTTCCCATATAGAAACATGATGAAACTCATAAATGAAGGGATAAAATTATCCGAGACATGGTCCCCCACTAAATTTGTATTTTGATTGATAATGTTTGTCTACACATATGGTATTCGGTCCTCTGGGCTCTCTGGGTTCTGATACATGGCTAACTCAGTTATAATTGTGAAGACAAAGACGTAATTAAACGAAAAGATTAAGATAATATGCGCCATATAGATATATATATATATATATATATAGTTTGGCAGTTAAATCAACTATGTGCATGCATCCATAATGCTTAAAATATCCTGATAGACACGGCAATGTCATTTTGGAATGAGTGAAAAAGAAGAAAATCGAATGAAATTGGTTCTATATAATTTATAATTGATATCGATCCTCACAGCGAGTAGATACTTCCATGACTGATAGGTGGCTATTAAGTACAATAATTGTAGGGATTGAATCAACAACCAACGAATTCAAAGCATATATATACAAGTTTAAATACAAAAATTTGGAATCCGTATCTGTTCTATGAATTTATGGAATTATCCTTAAACTTTCAGCGTATAATATTTACCAATAGTTCATCCTAAAACGAGGCACAGCCGTTGCAAATTTGTAGTTGTCATGATTCATGTGCACTTGATTGATGACAATCGTTTGTATTTCAGAGGCTATGAAACTACCTATTTGTTTGTTTAGTCAAAATTATTGATGGCTTTAAAGCTATGTAGGTCATCCAAGATCATAGAAAGTGGAAGTCCTGTATAACATTAATAAAATTAGGGATACCCATTTGAACCTTTAAGAATTAAATAAGTTTTAAAATATTGAAGAACTTATCATAATGGGTTATACAAATCACACATTTTTTTTTTAATCTTGTGACTTCATTTTAGCTATCTCAAGACTTGTAGCAGAACTGTTTTACAATACATTACATAAAAGGAATACTTTTCATATAGTTAGGAAACCATGCTAAAACATCATACCGAGGGGGTGTGAATAAATCACACCCAAGTTCATAGGATAACACTACTATTCTAACAAGTTATCAACTTTTAACTAGCAACTAATATATTCTAATCTATAAACAAAATAAATGCATGCATGATGAATTTGAGAACCACTTCAACAGGGATCCAGGTTCATAAAAGGTGAATATTTAACATAGTTTAGATGTTAACTATCCCATCCTACTTAATGAGCATTTTGACACCTTAGTTAGAAGCATGAGGCTATCTATAGGTAGGATCCTACTTACAATATATGATGCACTCTCGGCTAATAATACAACTGATTAAAGGATAATCCATTTATAGACAGATACATAAATAATTATCAATAGATTGCTACAGAACTAGTTCAAATTTTTGGTTTAAGCTTGTCTTTGCAAAATGAATTTTTAAGCAGTTGTTGCGATTGCAGCTCCCAAAAATATGGTAGAAAAAAGGGATTGTCTTGTCCATCTAACACACTATTCCGCTTACAAGTGTAGGATAGTTTACAATCGTTTGAAGGAATATGATGCAAGTATACAGGGGGATGTGATAAAAGGATACACCGTTCCCTTTAATTAAAGCTAAATTCAAGTCATCGTGTATCATAAAACTGATTATTTATTTCTCTTTTTTTTTTTTTTCTATTTAACCTTTTAATATTTATATATCAACCATTCTCCTTTTATTTCATTTTTATTTAAGTCCTTCACTTTCAAGTTTTTTATTTGGGTCCGCCATCTTTTCAAAATGATTTTGAAAAAAATTCATCTTTTAAATACATAAATGATTTTATTCATGTCAGCAACTTTTAATATCTGTTTAACTTGCGTATTTCGTTAATAAAGAACCTATGTTAAATTTTAATGGAATCGTCAGTGGTTATAGCAAGGGACTCATCTGGTTGTTTGGAAAAGAATATAGGTGTAGAACCAACAAGTCGAAGAAATGAAGTACTCGAAGAAAAAAGGCCGAGCCAGAACATGGTTACAAAGCCCATTTTATCCTATCCGCGCTATTAAGAAATAACTAAAAAGGGGTAAAATTTAAAATTTGTGGAAAACTTAATTATTCAAGTTCTTAGCGTTTTCTAAATTTTAAAATAAAGAACTTTCTTTAAGTTCATTAAGTTTTCTGTCCATGTCGATAATAATTTATTAATAATATAATATTAGTAGATATATTTAATTAAGTAATATAACAAAAAAAATAATAATGATTGCAAAAGTTAAAAAGAGAAAAAGAAAAATTGGGTTAAAAAAAAAATTAAAATTTTGATGGCTTGACCGACTACTGCAACGGATGGCTGTCACCACTGTAGTGGCTCACACAATCCCTCATGGTTAGCAGTAGAGATCGTTCTAAAGTAATGAGTCATGACCACCCATGGTGGTGGGGGATCAACATCATTAGAGAGGGATGACCCCAGCCCCTGAGATGGTTGATGGTCATTTTCTATCATCAAGAAAAAAGATGAAAAAAAATAAGAGTAATGAGTAAAAAGCCTATCGAGTCGAAGTCTGGTCATACGACCATATATAACCTATTTTCTTTTAATTTCAAAAAGCAATGAGTAATATAAAAAAGTTACAAGGTGGAATTTTATGGACAAAGATCAGCAATTCTTTCTATGTTTAGTATAGAGAAGCTCTTTTTCCACCCAAAATGCAGATTCCACTTCTTAGTGTAAGCTTCAATAATACGAAATAACAAGTAATGACGGTAGAGGAAAAAATGGAGTAAAGACCAGAGAAATAGATGAATGTTTTTTCTGATTCATTCTTCTTTCCTCTAAACTATCTGATGGTATATTTATATAATGAGTCGTTCAAGTTTTATATATTTTATGTCATTGCAGCAAGGAAATTATCTACGAAGACGTGAAGTACTTGATTGAAGATAATGCTCTAAGAGAACTTCTGACGACGTAAAGCAAGTGAAATTTTGCAGTGTAACAGTGGTTACAATCATTCCACATCAGTAATGAAGTAATCCTACTATTTATACCGAGTGAAACCCGTACTTGTACGTTTAGAATCAATGGTAGATTTAAGGTGTTCAAAAAAATAACCTAAAAAGATAAGAGAGTATTAGTCCATAAGTTTCTATAGGTTTAGAATTTAAAAATATAATAAAATATATAAAAACATACATAGCTAAATTAGTTGAAAGGTACTATATTACTAAATAATTATTGATAATATGTAAAGTAGGTTTTGAAAATTAATAAATATTTAGAGATAAAGGTTAGGTTTTAGATAATTNACGTGAAGTACTTGATTGAAGATAATGCTCTAAGAGAACTTCTGACGACGTAAAGCAAGTGAAATTTTGCAGTGTAACAGTGGTTACAATCATTCCACATCAGTAATGAAGTAATCCTACTATTTATACCGAGTGAAACCCGTACTTGTACGTTTAGAATCAATGGTAGATTTAAGGTGTTCAAAAAAATAACCTAAAAAGATAAGAGAGTATTAGTCCATAAGTTTCTATAGGTTTAGAATTTAAAAATATAATAAAATATATAAAAACATACATAGCTAAATTAGTTGAAAGGTACTATATTACTAAATAATTATTGATAATATGTAAAGTAGGTTTTGAAAATTAATAAATATTTAGAGATAAATTATAGGAGTAATATAATTAATATTATACATAAGTTAATATATAAAAGATATATATATACACCAAGTATAATTATTATATCAATATATGTTCCATAATTATTGAGGATATTCGAAATAAGGTAAAATTTACTAAATGAATTAATAAAAAATTAGGAAAAATCATAAAAAATGATGTGATAATCAGGAAACGTGTTTGATGGTGTGGCAAAGATGAGAGGCATATTGAGATAAAGAAAATCACTTTATTGACACTTAGATATTGCCTTTACACATGTGGTATGAAGATGAAAAATCAAAAGCATCTCAAATTGAGTTCTAAAAATTGCCTCCTGCTATCTGAAACAAAGTTTAAGCAATTGTGAGTTAGGAAAAAATTTAGGAAGTGGAAAAATATAGGGAGAAAGTGAAGAACATAAATTAGGGAATTTAGTGGGAAAATTGAGGGTTTTTCGTGATCTTAAGGAAGACGACTAACTAGAGGCAAGTGGCGGCTTGAAGGAGTGGTTGGTAGTGAAGGTTGCCAACAAGCTTCCCTCCCTCTACAGTGGCTAAAGCTCGAGATTCTAGTAATTCACCAAATTTCTCGACTTTAACTAAAATTAGGGAAAAATAGAAAACATTTATAGAAAATTTCAAAATTTGGTTTCCCCTTCGTATTTTTACATGAGAAATTTAAATCTTTAACTAGATTTTCAAAATTTTAAGCGTAGATATAAAGTTCTTAAAAAAAATCTTACACACTAATTTTCAATTGGGTTTTCGAAAAACCAATTCATATAGTTTCGATTTGAAATTTTATAGATATACTTTTAAGATGTTGAATTTTGATGTTATGTAATTGGATTGTGAAAATTTTGTTGTCAGATTTTAGGGAAATTTTCGATTTTGCAAAAATAATGCTTTGGACAAGTGGTTTTACAAAGGAGCTTAAGTGAATCTTTACAAAACCATAGTATAACCTATAATCATCTATGTACAGTAGCTAAAAATAGTTGTTTGGAAGTTTAAGAAATGACAATTTTAAGGATAAGGGCGTATTTAGTGGTTTACGGATTAATTCTCCTAGAATTTTAATGCATATGTAAATTAAATGATGATAAAGTGAATAAAAGTATAGATGATTAAAGAACTAATTGATACTTACTGTTTATGAGGGGTTTCGATTCTTAGAAATGAGAGGTAAGTTAGAGTGTATGTTAAATAGTAAGATGAAGTAATGGTTGTAGGGTTAGAAACTATATCAGAAACTAAGTTAGGACATGACTTAGTGTTGAATATATTGAATATACCAAAAATTGGATCATGACTAGAACATGACTTATATTTGGACTCTATGCTATTTTTAGAGATAAGTTGTAAATTAGAAACTTCTTAAATAAAAATCTAAATTGGAATATGAAGGATGATGGAGAGATTACGGAGGATGAATTAGGTCTTTTCTATAATGAATATACTGCCATCGCAGCTTTTAAGAAGAAGTATATGCATGATAAAAGAATTGTATCTATGATGATCTCGATGTTATGCTTTCCTATTATAGTGGAACTAGGTAAGAATTATCTATCTGACTTTAACTAGACACTTATAGGAAGCCCACATGTTCTTAGAGACTATCCACCAAGAATTATAGATTCATTTTCAAAATTTCCATCAACTGGGAATGTAGGTAGTGAAGTACCCTTACAATCTCATGAGCTTGAACCTTTTGTATAACCTCATAAAAGCCTACTCCCAGCCCCATAGGAAAATGTAAGTGAGAATGTAGAGGAGGAAGATCTTGAGGAAGATACAGAATATAACTTAGAAGTTGTAATAGCTTAGGCTGAAGTAGAGAATGAAAACTTGAATGTAGAAGTAAGAGAAAATGGGATCAATAAGGATGTTGAAATGGAAGTAGTAGCTAATGTTGAAGGGAAAATTGGAATTCAAGTAGGAGTTAATAAGGTACAAGAAGAGAATCAAGTTAGAGAGCTAGAATTGGCAAATGAAGTTAATGAGGATGTGCAAGAAGTGATGTATGTTTCGAAAATGCTTGAGTACATAGCATTAAGTTCTAATTCAAATGTGGGAAATGAGATTGTAGACTTGAATGCTTACAAAAATTTGTTTCTTTTGGAAGGTGATGTGACATCAAATGAGTTAGATGGATGGGAAAATCAATAGTTAGGAGTTGGAGAGGCTTTGCATTGAGGTAATTGATATCAGGCAAGTGCACCTATCAGTTTTAATATAGCGAATGTGAGTCCGAGTCGATCTCTCAGAGATTTCGAGTACTAACATTAACCTTAACTCTATTATCTAACTAGAAAATTGTGATGAGTTGAATGAATTAAAAATACTAAAATTAACAAAGTAACCTAATTATGGACTTGATTAAGAATTTAGAAAGCGATAAAATTAAGAACAACTTCAAGAAAGCAAATAACGTATTTAGGAATTATTTCCCCTAGTGTTTAACATGTGACCGCTTAAAATGTATCCAATTCAACTCTATTATTTTTTACCAGAGGGATTCATAATTAAAGTTAACACCTTTCTCAAACATATTAACCCTAATCCTAAATTATTTACCAGAATCTCTTCACTTAGTAATATAATTTAGAATCGCATTATTGTATAATAAATTCTCACACAAAAGAACAACTTTCCAAAAGAAACATGTATCTTATCTCTAAGTACACATGCAATTCTCTCTAATTATGTCAAAATCTCATTACACATGTGATTTCTCAATCATCATGCATATAGATTAATACTCTAGAAATATCAATTAACAATTAAATAACATAATTAAATCAAGAAAAGATAGAAGCTTTATTGAGAATTATCAATCAATCTAATAGTCACATAAAACCCTAGGTTCCACAATCTTAAATACAAGAATTTTAAGCTATCATAATGAAACTAAAAACGAATTGCAACAAAATCAAGAAATAAAACATAAAAAACTCCTTTTGTTGATGATAAATCTCTTTAATCTTGAAGTTAAGTGTTGCTTTCGCCTTTTTCTTTTCCTTCTCTTCAAGTCTCTTCTCTTTTGAATGTCTAATGTTATGTGCGAAACCCTAGTATGTCCTTTTATAATGTATTGTAAGGTTTCATTTTTCGTCACCAGACACAGTTGTGTCCCCAAGTCGTGTAACTTTCTGACCAAAATTCCTATTGTTTATGTAACTTCAAAACTTCATAACTCATTCATTTGAACTCCAAATTGAGTAAAACTTGATTCCTTTTCTTTGTTTTTAATCCAAGAACACGTTCAAACCTTGAAATCAAAATTTTACTCAATTAAGTATCAATTTCTTTAAAGAAAACTAAAGATGTAAGGGAAATACTATAAAATCACCATGTGAAATGTATTTAAAATAAGAGTTATCAGTAGTTCTTTTTAGTAAACTAATGTAAATAGAAGTTTGATTATTCTTAGAATTTACTGCTCATGTGACTTGTATTATGTTCTTTTCTATTGTTAATTGTTTTGGCCTCTTTTTGATGTAAATAGCTTTTTAGAATTGTACATATACTTTTGTACTTGAGGTAAAAATAATGTATTTAGAACTTATGTAGTATAAAGTTATAATGTAACTTTTGTTCATATAGTTATGTCCATATGTAATCAGCAATGTAAAAAGTTCAACTCTAATGTAATTATCTTTGATGTAAAGTTGAGTTCTAGTGTAATTCATTTCCTATGTAAGGTTTAAATTATGATGTAATTTTTTTTTTTTAGTTGTAAAGTTGAATCATGAAAGCTAGTGATGTAGTAAGTGTGAAGTTTACATAATATTGAATGTACTTTGAGTTGAATATATACATGGAGATTTAATTGATAGGTCAATTATAGGTTATTCTTCATTGTTATCATGTATCTAGGAGATTACAGGTGATGTTATAGTACATAAATGTACACAAGTGATATGATATCTATAGGTGATAATCTAATATCATTTTCATTGAACAAAGACTTAGATATTATAGGGAATTATTTTTATATTGTTATGCATATACAGGATGTGCTAAGCTCAAGCAATTTATGAATGTGAATGGTCACCAGAAGATATATGGTTAGAATCATATGATGTTAAATGAACAAGAAATGCTCATTCAAAGGGTAGTTTAGAGACTTAAAAAATCCATGTTAACTAATAAGTTAAAAATGAACTTTAAGTGCAAGTGTAAGTAAATCCTTGTGGTAATTAAGGGACATGACGAAGAAAGAAAATATGAATATGGAAAGGAAACCTAGAAATGGAGAACTACCTCCATTTCTACTTATATCCCAAGATCTACCAAGGAGTGATTTACCACCACCCTTACCTCTTCCAAATGTTTTAGATCCTGCTCAATTTGGACAAATGATGGTAAGTATGCACATCATGATCCAATAGTAGAGAGCTTCAATTCAACTCCTTATAACAGGTGGAAATATTGCAGGTTAATGGCAACTCAAAGTAGAGCTAAGAGAACACTAATCAGTAGAAGTTAGTAAGCTTATGGAATTCATCAAAGCTAATTGGTATTTAGAAGGAGAAATGAGGAAACTAGCCATGACTGATGATTGACTAGCTTAAATCGTGTAAAGTTTTGAAGCCTTTTAAGTTTTAGAAGCACAAAAGCTCTGATATGAAACTTTCTTACTAAAGTCAGGAGCACGAATATGGTAAAACTCAAAAGCAACAACTTTGCCAGAACCAATTAATTAGCAAACATTTAGAGATGAGCTTAAGAAATATAATTTGCACGAAGTTACTCCACATGTTATATATGTTACGGGTGCTCATCTGACTGTTGTAAAATTGGTTGAGTCATGGATGCCTTTTGTAGAATATACCTACATTAGTAACTAAGGTAATTAACTTAAAGCTTAAATAGGTTTACATGGTGGAATTGTTACAACTCCTTGAAACTAGAGCATGATAGCTTAATTTATCACTAAGCTCAAATATGAAATTATTAACATTGTTGAGTTACAAAAGATTGATGCTAAAGGTCGAGTGGTAACACCAGAGAAGGTCCAAAACATTGGTTTCTTAACTTAGGCTAACTAACTCTAGTTAACACATAGGTAGTAATGTAAAGCCTAGGAAAATAAAATAAAAACAAAAAGGAATTTAAAAAAAATAAAGATAATAAGGTGTAAGAGGAGCTTTGGTAGGATATGTAATTGACTAATATGTACAAGGCCATTTAGGTCAAATAAAAGTTAGAAACACCCCTTAACCCTGTTAATCCTAACCCTGTTTAAATGTTTGCTTTATCTAATAGGAGCTTTTTCACCTTCTTAACTATTGGAGCACTAAAATTTAGATTCCTAAACCTTAGGTATTAGAAATCACAAAAGGAGAATCGATTTGCTATGAAAATAAAATTATAAGGTATGTTAACACTAGTAGATGTTGCAATTTTCGTTTTGCTATGAAAAAGAGTGAAAAACTTAATGGAATATGTGATTTATAGTGTAGTAAAGGTGTAGAATTGATTCTTGGGAGATGTTATGGTGAGGAAACTCATAATTACCGTTGAATCTAAAGTCTTACATTAGTTTCATGTAAATAGAAAAGATTAGGGTTGTTTTGATATATGTTAGATTTGTGGTTTGGTTGATCTTGGTGTTTGAGGGGTTAGTTTTAATTGTATGGAGGTTAGATGGTTTGTTTGGGGTTGTAAATGGTGTTGGTGTTGATTAGGAGAATTGAAGCAGTGTTTGAAGGAGGAAAATGCTGTTCGAGGGGAACATAACTAAGGTCTATGGTTGTAGTTGTGATTGTGTTCTTCCTAAGGGGTTTGAACTATAAAATTTTAGACAACTGAGTAAATTGTTCGATCAAGCCCAAATTTTATGGCGAAATTAGGAACATTAGTAAAAGTAATCTTGCAGTTTTGGATTTAGGAAAATAATTAATTATTATAATATTGAATTATATATGAATTTCCTGTTATTTATTAGAAATGCATAAATCGAGTTCCGATAACTAACGAATCATAGAGATAAATTTTATACACACTAAAAATCATAAAATAAATTAAATAATATTTAGAAATATTTATTTGTACCATATATGTATTTATATGTAGGTAAAAATATGCGAAATTACTTAAAATACCCTAAATATGCTAAAATAATACTAAATAATTAAAGAAAAATAAAAAAAATGGAAAAGTGAAGAGAATTCTAGAAATGAGGTGTATGAAGTTGGAATTGAATAAGAAAAAGTAAACCAATAAAATTAAGCCAAATAGAAAGTGAAAAAGTAGGAGATAAAGGACACTTAGCAATGGAAAATTGGAAGAAAAATCCCAAACCCAACTATAATTTAGAAAACCACTTCCAAAACCTTATTTGGTCAATTTAGCATCATAAAAAAAATTAGGCAAAGGAGAGAAGAGAGGAAAAACTAATTTTAGCAAAATTAGAAAAAATGATGTATATTTAATGTTTATAGAGAGAACCCACATCCAACGATCACCTAGAGAGGAACAGCCTCCACCAACAGATAGTAGACCCTTCATCTAGAATTATAGACAATGGTGGAGCTATCGCTGGTGGTTAGAAGGTTGTCAATCGGTGAGTTCCGATTTCCCTTCCAAATGTGTTTAATTTATTAAAAATATCAAATATACATGAAAAATTATGAAATTTGGTTTCCCTATGTATTTTTACATGTAGAATCAAAATATTATATCATTTTTTAAATTATAAGTTCTTTAAGAATAAGCCTAATTCCAAAGAATTTTGTATAAATTTTCAAAAATAGTAAAGAATGTTATTTTGAGCTAATTTTTTGTGTACATATTCCTTATATGATATATTTAATTTACATAAAAATAATTTTTGATAAAATACATGTTTAGTATTTATTAAAATTATTTTATTGAATTTGACTTGTTTTTTATATGAAAAAAATAATAGGTTTTAATTAAATTTCTTAATGAATTTGATTTGTAATAGCTTCTAAAGTTTAGTTATGATTTTGGAAATATTCAGTTTGAATATTATAATTTTATTTGGTCATTCATTTAATTTAAGCTAATTTTTAGAAAAATTGGACCTAAAATTAGTATACAAGAGAATAATATATATTTATAACTATCTTAGTATCTTTCATGATCATAATATAACTACCATAATTTACTGATTATAATATATTTTTCATAGCTTTGTTGGAGTTTAAGGCATTAGTTGTATGTATTATGCATAATATGTATTAAATATGTAGGTAAATAGTATATTTTAAATTAATTTTGTAATTTAAGGTTAATTAGATATAATTTTTGATTTAGGATTTGATTAGAAATTTGATATGTTATTGGAGGATGAAGGATGATATATATAGTATTAGAAGTGTTAAATAGGTGATTTAGGGGTGAATTATGTAATAATACATAATATGTATATATATGACATTAATAAATAGAAAATATTATATCAAAAGTGATAATATTATAATAATATTAATATAATATAAATCTGATATTGAATATAAATTTATATAATTATATGAAAAATTTAAAATTTTCTCATATTGGGAGTAAATTCGATAGTTAAATGAGAAGAAGGATATATAGTGCAAACTAGAATACTAATTAGAGACCAAATATGATATATAGGATACCCAATTATAATATGAATAATTTTATATTATGGTTCAGAACAAGGTTTTAAGGTTTTTGTATAATACGTAATTAGAAATTGACTTAAAATCTAATTTAGAATCCGATTATAAAACTAAATTAGAACTTAGCCTAAATTAGGAATAATTGTAAGAGACTTAAAAAACCTGAATAATTAAATACACTAAAACCCTAAACTAAAGATAAAAATAAGCATTATTAGATAAAATTAATCTATGGTAGTTATATGAAAATAGAAATAACGTTTGTATTATAGGGATGATTAGCGATAACCTATGCAAGTCGCACCTTGAGTGAGTAAGCAGACAGCCTAGGTAAGTTAGGATTAATACATTACTATATTTCAAAGCACTAATTTATAGTACTCGGAGACTTGAAATTGTATTTGGTTGTGTTTGCTAGATAGTTGATTATGCGCATGCCTGTATATGCTTATTTCTGAGTTTGATAATATGATTATGATTTATTGCTCTGACTTGTATTTGTGTGATTTGTTTGAAATTGATTGAATACCTTAAATCAGATTTAATTAAATATATGACTTGAAATTTTAAATCGGACTTGCATTGCAACCCATTAGGGGAAACATTAGGGCTCTCCGACTAAATACCGACTCTATTGAAAAGGATAGCACTGGATAGTATAATTGGTCAATTTTTCATCCTTAGTCGAATTAAGTGATAGGTGAGGAGGTCACGGTAAGGGTGAAGTCAATGATTCAAAGATAGTCGTGGGAGGAGCATTGTTTCTATTGCACAAGCTTGGGTTTGGTCGTGAGCTATTGTATTAAATGGAAATTCCTTAACCAAGATTAAAGCGGGTGCAATTTCTCTAATCTTATGATAGATCGGACAACGTTGTATGATGGCATTTGTTTGTATATGTATTGCATCTAACTAATTTGGTTGATAAACCTGTTTATATTTGATATATAGTTTTAAGTCTTCGTCCCAACTTACTAAGTTATTGGTTACTCACATTCTTATAGACATTATTGTAGGTGATAGCTAGGAAATAGCTTATATTTACCTTAAACCTAGCAACTGCTAGATCCTTGGGAGTGAAGAAATACATTTGAAGAACGAATATATTTTTAAGGTGTTAGCTCTTATTTTAAAATCTTTCATTTTTGAATAATGTATTACTTATGAAATATAGTACGATGAAACTCTACAAACATGATTTGTAATATTTGAATCTTAGTGTGTGTATATATTTTTATACTTTCTTAAGTAAATAATTTATTTAATTTATGAACTGTTTACTTTAAAGTGGGTTAGTTGTGAATGTCTTATCTAAATTAAGTCTAAGATAATGGCTGGCTGTATGGTTAGCTTTTATCTTAGAATAGTTTGTACGGTAAGACTGTTACGGCTTTGCCTCTTCGGGGCTTGATAGTTAAACTAAGGATAAGCCGACCTTGAGGACATACCTCAAGATGTAAGACTTATGAGGTGAAGTACCTTAAATGTTTAGGCTTTGGATACATGGCTACTGAGCATCCGAATCAACATGCTATGGTGCTTCGAGGAGATGTCATAGATAGCATTGATGAGAGCAAGCTCAAGGAGGAGAAGAATATAAGAAGGATTGAAGCCAAAGAGGAAGAGGAGACCTATGTCTATACCAATCTGAAAGAGGTGATGAGTTTAGTATTGAGACAAATATCGAATTCCAAGGAAGATTAGAGAGAGAATCTATTCTATACGAAGTATACCATCAAGGGATAATTGTGCACCATCATAGTGGATGGAGGAAGTTGTACTAACGTCATTACACAGTCTTTTGTACAGAGGTTAGGATTGCTGACCTTTAAGCACCTTCAGCCATACAAACTACATTAGCTTCATAATAAGGGTTCTTTACACATTACAGAGTAAGTAACTGTATCATTTAGTATTAAGAATGTGTATAGAGACGAAGTAGTGTGTGATGTCATCCCTATGGGAGGTTCACATCTATTGCTTAGAAGACCTTGGTTATTCAATCGACATGTTACACACAACAGATATAAGAACACTCGTGCCTTTGTTAGGGACATGAAGAAGATTGTGCTGTAACCCATGACACTGACCCAAGTAAATGAGGCCTATAATCAGCTCGCCTGAGTTAGTAAGAAGAAAGCCCTAGTGATGAGAGCTCTAAGTTGTTGAGAAGGCCTATGAGCTTATGTTTCAATTGATTAGGAGATTGCTAGAGATGAAAGATCTGAAAGAAGTCCCTGAAGAGATTTGAAGGCTAGTTGATGAGTTTTTCAGCCTGTTTCCTAAAGAATTATAGAAAGGATTACCCCTAGTTTGAAGCATAGAGCATTGTATTGATTACAGCCAGGAGTCGTCCTATCAAATTGACTTGCCTACAAAATGAACCTTAAGTAGGCTGCCAAGCTAAAAAGACAAGTGGGTAAGCTCATAAAGTGAGGATATGTAAGGGAAAGCATGAGCCCTTGTGCTATGACAACTCTACTTGTCCCAAAGAAAGATGGTTCATGGCGCATGTGCATTAACAACCTAATAATTAACCGTATCACTATTAAGTACCAATATCTAACACTGAGGCTCGATGACACGTTAGATGAGCTTCATAGCACCAAGATATTTTTGAAGATTGACTTACAAAGTGGCTTTCACAAAATTCATATGAGATTAGGTGATGAATGGAAGACTACCTTCAAGACGAGACATGGTCTTTATGAATGGTTGGTTATGTCTTTCGGACTTACCAATGTGCTAAGCATATTTATGAGGGTTATAAACCATGTGATGCACACTTTAATCGGATGATGTGTAGTCATGTACTTTGATGATATATTGGTGTATAGTGCTGACCTGACAACTATGTTCAACATCTTCGAGTAGTTTTTAATATTTTACGAGCTAAGAAGTTATTTCAAAACTTGAAAAAGTGTACCTTCTATTAGGGTGAAGTGGTTTTTCTTGGATAAGTAGTGTCAAAGGAAGGAATCCGAGCTAATGAGAAGAAGGTTCAAGCTGTCTTGGAGTAGCCGATGTCAAAGGTATTTTGTTATCCCCTCCCATTCAGTCTTATCTTACTGTACTTTAAGCATTGTTCGCCTTGTGCTTAGACCTGAAAGGAGGAAGAGCAGGTGTTGAAGCTTATAGTCTTGGAGAGGTATGAAGTCTTTATACTGCTATAAGAGAACAATTATGACCACCCGAAAGGGGGTTTACTGCATATGGCTTTGCTTCTTTCTATAGGTGATTCATTAAGAACTTTAGTACCATTGTAGCCCGTTTAACCAAGCTGACTAAGAAGAGTGAAGGGTTCAGATGGAATGACTGAGCTAAGTAGAGCTTCAAGGAGATCAAAGAGAAACTCACATTTGCCCATGTCCTGGTTTTGCTCGATTTTGACAAGTTGTTTGAGATGGAGTGTAATGCGTCAAGCATTGGAATTGGTACCGTCCTAATGTAAGAGTAACAATTGGTTGTTTATTACAATAAGAAGCTTAGTGGTGCTACATTGAATTATTTTGTATACAAGAAAAAGTCATACTCACTTTTTTGAGCTCTTATTGTTTGACAATATTACTAACTACCCCAAAAGTTTGTTATTTACATGACCATGAGTCATTGAAACATTTTTGGAGTCAAAACAAACTTTCAAAGAGATAAGCCAAGTGGCTAAAGTCTATGGAAGGTTTCTCCAACGTAATCCGACATAAGAAAGGAAGCACCAACGTGGTCGCTAATGCTCTGTCATGTTAGTAAACATTACTGACCACTTTGCAGACAAAGTTACTATGATTTTCACTTATCACTGAGCAATATGCTCATGATCCTCATTTTGGTCCATTCTTGAGTAGTGTTGAGAAGGAATTGGTGTTAGAGGATATTACCTCAAGGAGGACTATTTGTCCAAAGATTGAAGGTTGTGCATAACGAACTATTCCATACGTGAGCTGTTGATTAGGGAACCTCATAGTGGTAGGTTATTTGGTCATTTTAGAGAGACCAAGATAGCCAATTTATTGAAGGAAAACTCTTATTGGCCTGGTTTGGCAAAAGATGTCCATAAGGTAATTGGTAATTGTGAAACATGCAAGAGAGCAAAGGGGAGAAGAGAACCACTTGAAGAATATATGCTCTTACCAACACCAACCTTACTTTAGGCCGACCTTAGCATGGACTTTATCTTAGGGTTGCCCCAGACATTTAGGGGAAAATATTTTATATTTATTGTAGTGGCTCGCTTCAGCAAAATGGCACACTTCATTCTATGCCATCGAACTAACGATGCTTTATATGTTGCTGAATTGTTTTTGTAGAAAGTTGTCTGACTACGTGGAATGCCAAAGATTGTTGTTTCAAATTGGGATACAAAATTATTGAACTATTTTTGAAAGAATTTTTAGAGAAGACTTAGAACTAAACTTGTGTTTAGTGATAAACAAAATGCAAGGCAATTTACTTAGAGCTGTTGTAGGAAAGAACTTGAGGGATTTGTGTTTACTAGTTATGGAGTTCATATACAACTGAACTGTCTATAGCAACACTGGGAAGACCCCACTTGACGTCATCTATGGCTTATCCCCTTAGATCTAATCAATACCCCCACAGTTGTTGAAGAAGATCAATCTAAAGTTAACCGCGCTCAAGAATTGTAAGAGCTACATCAGACCGTGACAAGGAAGATCGCCAAGTTTAATAAGAGACAACATGAGATTGGTAGTTGAGGCCGCTGAACTATTTCTTTCAAGCTAAGAGATTTAGTATAGATTCACCTCAGCTAAGAGCGACTTTTACACTTGAGACATAACAAGTTATCTTCATGAGCTGATGGTCTATTCAAGATTCTAAAGAAGATCAATCGCAACACTTAACAAATTGAGTTACCAGATGATTATGGTGCTTCCTCTATTTTCAATGTATCTAACCTAATTCCTTACTAAACAAAAGAAAAAGACCCTACAGGTGCCCCAAAAGAACAAGAACAAGAGACCACTTCAAATTCAAGGTCAAATCTTTCCGAACCCTAGGCAGATGATAAGAATCAACTCTCTGGACTGATTACGCACAACCAAGCCAGAGGACTCTAAGGACTTACGAGGAGAATAATAGCTCATAGCCTCATCCAAGACAAGAATTTCTACTCCGACCTCCATGATTTACTCTACTGCTGACCTAAGGACTAAGCTCTCCCATACACCAACATTGTCTTTAGAGCTGCCTAGCGAACATGTTAATCGTTCGAGCAGGCATGCTAACTTGCTAAGCAGCCATACCATAATCCTAAGAACATTCAAGCATACCAGCCTCAATAAGTGTCCGAAGCCAAGCTCTCTAAATTAACCAAGATTCGACCCTAATCCAAGGTGAATATTTATTAGTGATTGATTAGTTGAGGATTTCTAACTCTTATTTATTCTCTTTAGTAAATAGTGGTGAGTGACCTTATAGTTTAGATCGATGAGTTATATTTAATGGATTGTAAGCCGAGTATAATCGATTGATATATCATATCCAGTTGATAGCTGCCCAGACTTTGCTAGTCTTCTTTTGTTTTCTTTTGGTTCACTTCATTGTGGTGCTCCTTTGTGTGTCTAACCTTGGAGACACATCATTGTAAGTAGACTTTAAGGGCTTGCTTCCTTTGTGGAAAGACAAGACATCTAGGTAAGGGTTACAAGGAGGTCACAATACTTCACCGGGGGTTTTATTTTAAATGTGGGTAGAGGGGGCCACATGATTTCTAACTATAGGAATGCAATTACTTAAACTATAGGGGTAATAATTGCTAAACCCCCTCGAGCTCCTAGAGCTACAAGAGCTCAACATGCGTGACCCTACTTGAGAGCCTTGGTAGGAGTGTTCACACTTCAACATCAAGAGCTTACCTTAGACATAAACACTCTAATAGGTATGCTTTTTGTCCATGATCATAGAGTTTATACATTGTTTGATATGGGTGCATTCGATTCTTATGTAGCTAATTCTTGTGTGAAACTGTATGGCTTGTTTGTTACAAATCTAAGATTTGAGTTGTTTGTGAATTCACCTTTAGGGAGTAAAGTGGTATTAAAATGAGTATGTAGAAATGTAGAAGTGGTTGTAGAAAGGAAGATCTTGTTAGCTAATTTACTGGTGTTAAGGCGGATCGATTTTGACATTATTCTAAGCATGGATTGGCTATTAAAGCACTATGCTGCTATTGACTATCACAATATGGTGGTTTCTTTTGAGCCCCCAAGTTTAGAGCCCTTCAGTTATCAAATAGAGATGTCAAAACCAACCTGATATCTCACTTATGAGCTATGGAAAAAACTGACTGCAATCGCCTTAGTAATTGAACTAAGTAGAGCTAAGTTGAATATAGAGTAGGTCCTAGTAATTCAAGAGTTTCTTGATGTGTTCCTAGAAGATTTACTGGGTTTGTTACCTAAGACGGAAGTCGAATTCAAAATAGAAGTGGTACTAAGAATGGCACCCATATCGAAGTCAACTTATAGAATGGTGCCCATATAGTTAATAGAGTTAAAGAAACAATTATAGAAGTTGTAAGATAAGGGGTTTATCAAGCTTAGTTCATTTCCTTAGGGAGCTCCAATTCTTTTTGTAAAGAAAAAGGATGGTAGTGTACACACGTGCATTGACTATAGAGATTTGAACCAGGTATCAATAAAAGAATAAGTATCCCTTCCCTAAGATTGACAATCTCCTTGATTGGTTGTAGGGTACCTAAGATTTCTGTAAAATCAACCTGCATTTTGGGTATTATCATTTGAATGTTAGGTCAAAAGATGCTGAAAAGATGGTTTTCAAAACTAGGTACAGTTTGTATGAATTCCTAGTGATGTCATTTAGCCTTAATTAAGAGTCATGAGGAGCATGCGACCACTTGAGAATCATTTTGAGCAAGCTGAAGTAAGAAAAGTTATATGTTAAGTTTAGTAATTACGACTTCTAGCTTAAGCTAGTATCAATCCTTAGGCATATCGTGAATACAGAAGGTATTGTAGTTGACCTTGAAAAGATAAAAGAAGTGGTTAACTGGTCGAGGCATACTACAGTGTCGAAGGTTAAGAGTTTCTTAGGGGTAGTAGGTTATTACAAGAAGTTTGTAGAAGGTTTCTTAAGAATAATGACCTCATTAACACACTTAACTCAAAAGGGAGTTAAGTTTGAGTGGACTGATAGCTGTGAAGAGAGCTTTCAACAACTAAAAGATAGACTTGTAACTGCATTGATTTGACTTTGCCTTTTAGTGGGAAAGAATTTGTAATATATAATGATGTGTCTATTCAAGATTTGGGTTATGTCCTAATGCAAGATGGCAAAGTAATTACTTCTGCATCTCGTTAGCTGAAGTTATATGAAAGAAATTACCCTACTCACGACTTAGAGTTAGATTCATTGAAGTTGGGGCAGCATTATCTAGTAGGCGAGAAGTGTAAGGTGTATAGAGATTACAAAAGCCTCAAATACCTTTTCACTTAAAAGGATTTGAATATGAGACAAAAGTGCTAGCTATAATTAATAAAGGCCTATGACTTGGACACCCATATCACCCAAGAAAAGCAAAGGTAATAGCTAATGCTTTAAGATGGACGAAGCAAGGAAACATAGCCAACTTACTCACTTGATAGGAATTAACCCCCTGGACCAATCACAAGAAGCTGAGTTAGAGGACTTCAAGGGCTCGCACGGAAAGTACTAAGCCATAGCAGAGACGGAAACTCCTATCTCGATCTAACCTCTAGCCAACCTGTTAGTCAGGTCCTTATGTGTATCTAACATGCTCTTGCCTAGCTGCGAAGTCTTGACCTAGAAGGTAACTCAGGAAAGGCTAACCGAAGTGAGCTCTCTAATTGTCCACTAGTGCTTGACTCCAATTTAGTTAACTTCCTAACCGGATTGATTTGCTCCCGATCTGATTCAGATCAGGTCGGCCCTTGACTACCGGCACTTCTTATTTCAACCTATGTTATATCTTACTCCTGACGTACAACCATAAAGTGATACCTACCTTCTAATACAATGTTCCAGAATGATTCTTTCTTTTCCATATTAAATATTCTTTGTCCTTTTTACCCCTTTTTAGCATAATTCATGTAATGTTATTGTAAAATACTTTTTTTTTTCTTTTCATACATATAAAATAATCCTAGTGGGCAAGTATATAAACCCTTACTTTCCTTGTACGTAGACATCTAACTTTTAATATAGAAATTTTCACTTAGAGTAACCTTAGTGTTCTCATTATCATTAAACTCTTATCTATTCCATTTAGTAAAGAGTAGTGGCGAACGACTCTTCAATTCGAACCGATGTGTTATATCCGGTAAATTGTTGGTCAAGTAAGATCGAGTGGTATGTCATATCCATTCGGTAGCTATCGGACTTTGCTAGCTTTTTCTTTGTTTCTTTCCAGTTTGCTTCGTTGTGGTACCTCTTCGAGTGTCTAACTTTAGAGATGCATCAGCTTCGCTGGTATATGAGCACAGTTCCATAAGGGAGTGTGTGTTGTTGCAATGAAGTTTTTGTTAGCCTTACTGTTTGTGGCTGTCATGTTCCTTTCGTAGCTACTGCAGTATGTTAGTGTAAATAGCAAGAATGGTTTATCGTTACTCTATTTTTCATCACAAAAATAGAGCAAGTTTGTTTATAATCTATTTAGTGACTATTGGGTATTAAGGTTGTTAGTAAGTTATCAATCTATTCAGAATAGTATTATAGTATGTCAAAATCAAGTATTCAAGGTATCATTAGTGACTAGAGTAGTGGTGCTCAACCTGATCTTGGTCATAATCATAGTAACACCCCAGGTTCCGTTAATGATAAACTTGATAAACTTACAAACCTTATTGAAAGTCTAGTAATTGCAATGCAAGTTAATAGGCAAAAACCCCAAGGTGTATAGCAACAAAACCCCTAGAATGGCACCCTTGAGAGACACTATGGCTAAGTCAATCAAATCAATCACCCAATTTGACCTCCTTGAGATGGATGAGTTGCTAGACGAAGACTGGGGTTTGAGGAGATTGTAGAGGATGTCCAAGAGCTAGATGTTGAAGGGTTTGGTGAAGAAAAAGAAGTTAATTATTACTAAGCATAAGGAGGAGGATGCCCTGAGGGCTAGACAACGTCAAGGTGCAAATCCTACCCTTAGGTAGAAGTAGAGATGCAGATGAATACTTAGAGTGGGAAGAGAAGGTTGAGAACGTATTTGAATGTTATGGGTATGAAGATGTAGTCAAGGTCTAACTTGCTGCATTGGAGATTACTGGGTATGTTACCATGTGGTGGAAGAATCTAAATGCAGCTAAGGCAAGAGAGAAAGATGAAGTATTAGAACTTGGGATGAAATGAAAGGGTTGTTAAGAGGTAGATTTGTGCCCAAGACTTATTTACAAGATACGTTTGTAAAGTTACAAGTGCTTTGCCAGGGAAGCCAAACTGTTGATGACTACATAAGAGAGTTCCAAATGTTAATGATCTGAGTCAACGTAGAAGAGCTAAAAGCCCATATAGTATCAAGGTTCATTTATGGGCTAAAGTATGAGATTCACAATATCGTGAAAGTATAGAGGTTTTATAATTTGGAAGAGGCCATCAAAATAGCATAGAGGGTCGAAAAGTAGAGGATAAATGTTATGAGCCGACTTGGGCCAACATTCTCCCGAGCCTCGACACCACGCTGACCTATTCAACCTAAGCCAAGGAGACCATACCGAGCCGAGGAAAGGGATGCCTGAACTGACGATAGTCGAGCAGGTCAGCATGTCTGAGCAAGATAGTTAGGCTGAGCTAAGGCTAGGTCGCTCTCGAGAATGTATGGGAAAGGCCAAACCTCTGAACAGAAGTCTAGCAAGGTCAAATGCTTTAAATGGTTAGGCTTTAGACATATGGCTGCTGAGTGTTCAAACCGACGTATCATGGTGCTCTAAAGAGATGTAGTGGATAGCATCGATGAGAGTAAGCTTGAGGAGGAGAAGGATGCTCGAAAGTAGAAGCCAAAGAGGAAGAGGAGACCCGTATCTATACTGACCAAGGAGAAGTGATGACCTTAGTCTTGAGACGAGTCTTGAGTTCCCTACTGAACCTTAAGGAGGACCAGAGCGAAAATTCGTTTCATACCAAGTGTACCATCAAAGGCCAATTATGTACGATCATAATGGATGGAGGAAGTTATACTAATGCAGTTGCGCAATCCTTTGTGCAGAGGTTAGGTCTGTTAACCTCAAAGCATCCCTGACCTTACAAGCTGCATTAGCTTCATGATAAGGGTACTTTGCATGTAATTGAACAAGTGACTATACCGTTTAGTGTTGAGAATGTATATAGGGACAAAGTAGTGTGTGATATCGTCCCTATAGGAGCTTCACATTTGCTACTAAGATGACCTTGGTTATTCGACTGACGTGTTACACACAACGGGTATAAGAACTCTTATGCCTTTGTTAAGGATGGGAGGAGGATAGTGTTGCAACCACTAACCCCATCCCAACTAAATGAAACCCATAATCAGCTCACTCGAGTTAGTAAGAAGAAAGCCTTAGTAATGAGCCGTAGAGAGCTTCGATCTACTGAGAAGGCTGATGAACCGATGTTCTTGTTGGTTAGAAGATTGATGGAAATGAAGGAATTACCGAGTGTCCCAGAAGAAATCTGAAGCTTGCTAAATGAGTTTTTTGACCTATTTCTGGAAAAATTGCCTAAAGGACTGCCATCAAGCTGAGGCATAGAGCATTATATTGATCTGCAGCCAGGTACCGCTCTACTGAACCAACCTGTGTACAGGATAAACCCTCTAAGTTGAAGAGACAGGTGGACGAACTCATTGAGCGAAGATATGTAAAGGAGAGCATGAGTCCTTGTACTGTACCAACTCTGCTTAATCCGAAAAAAGATGGTTCATGGTACATATGCATTAATAACTAAACAATCAACCGAATTACTATCAAGTACAAATACCCAATACCAAGGCTCGATGACATGTTAGATGAGCTTAATAGCGCAAAGGTATTTTCAAAGATAGATTTGCAGAGTGGCTACCACCAAATTCGCATGAAGCCATACGATAAATGGAAAACTGCCTTCAAGACTAAGCACAGACTCTATAAATGGTTGGTTATGCCATTCAGACTTATTAATGTGCTGAGCACATTCATAAGATTAATGAACCATGTGATGCGCTCTCTTCTTAGAAGATGTGTAGTCGTATACTTCGATGACATAATGGTGTATAGTACTAACCCGAACGACCATGTTCAACATCTACATGAAGTATTTGACATCTTACGAGCAGAGAAGTTGTATGAAAATGTGAAGAAGTGTATGTTTTGCTAGAAAGAGGTGATTTTCTTAGGGTTTGTAGTATCAGGGGAAGGAATTTGAGTAGATGAGGAGAAGATCTGAGTTGTTCTGGATTGGCCGACACTGAAAAATGTCATTGAAGTCCGAAGTTTCCATGGCCTAGCTTCTTTTTATAGGCGATTTATTAAGGACTTCAACACAATAGCTGCCTCATTGACCGAGCTACCAAAGAAGAATGAAGGGTTTAGGTGGAATGATCAAGTTGATCGAAGCTTTAGAGAGATTAAGGAGAAGCTCACCTTGGTACCTATCTTTTCATTACCAGATTTTGACAATCCCTTTGAACTGGAGTGCAACGCATCAAAAGTTAGAATTGATGCCATCCTGATGCAAGAATGACGGCTTATCACTTACCATAATGAGAAATTGAGTGGCCTAACCCTAAACTATTATGTGTACAAGAAGGAGATATACTTCATTTTCTGAGCCCTTACTGTTTGGCAACATTATTTGCTGCTACAAGAGTTTCTTATTTACACTGACTACGAATCATTGAAGCATCTTGGGAGTCAGAACAAGCTTTCAAAGAGGTAAGCTAAGTGGTTAGAGTTCATGGAGAGTTTCTCGTATGTCATCTTGCACAAGAAGGAAAGTGCAAATGTGGTCACTGATGCTTTATCATGATGGCTAACCTTACTAACCACTTTGTAGACAAAATTATTGGGATTCTCACTAATTATTAAGCAGTATGCTCATGATTCTTATTTCAACCCTATCATAGAACAGTGTAAGGATAGAATTGATGTCAAGGGATATTATCTCAAAGATGGCTATCTATTCAAGGAACATAGGCTATGTATTCCAAACTGCTCCATACGTGAACTGTTGGTCAAACTAGCTAATCTATTGAAAGAGAATTTTTACTAGCTAAGGATGTCTATAAGGTAGTCGATCGTTGTGAAGTGTGTAAGCATGCTAAAGGGAAGAGAGAACCCCATAGAGAGTACATGCCTCTACCAATGCTTACCTTACCATAGGTTGATCTCAGCATGGATTTTGTCCTAGGGTTACCTTAAACATCCAGAGGAAAAGATTCTATTTTTGTTATAGTAGACTATTTCAGTAAGATGGCGCACTTCATTCCATGCCTTTGGACTAACAATGCTCTATATATTGTTGATTTGTTTTTGCAGGAAGTTGTCCAATTACATGGAGTACTGAAAACTATTGTCGTAGATTGAGACATAAAATTTTTAAGTTGTTTCTAGAAGACTCTTTGGAGGAGACTTGGGATTAAACTAATGTTCAGCTCTAGTAGCCACCCTCAAACTAATGACTAAACTGAAATAGTGAACAGGACGCTAGGCAATCTACTCAAAGTTATTGTAAGGAAGAACTTGAGGGATTGGGATTTATGCCTACCAGTTATGGAGTTTGCATACAACCAAATTATCTACAGTATTACAAGGAAGACCTCATTTGAGGTCGTTTATAGCCTTAACTCAACCATTCCCTTAGACATGATCTACACCTTAGCAGCTACTAAAGAAAGCTAATTCGAAGTCGATTGCACTTAAGAATTCGATCAACTGCACCAATTTGTAATAGAGAAGATCATTAAATTCAATCAGAGACAATAAGAGATTGGTAGCCAAAGCCGCCAAACTGTGTCTTTCCAATCGAAGCCGCCAAACTGTTTCTTTCTAGCCAGGAGACTTCCTATCGATTCACCTCAGTCGAGAGCAATTCCCATACTTAAGATAAAGCAAACTATCTCCTCGAGTTGACGTTCCATTCAAAGTCCTGAAGAAGATCAACCACAACTCTTACCAAATTGAATTACCTAATGACTATGGTATCTATTCTACCTTCAATGTGTCTAATCTAATTCCTCATTAACCAACAGAAGACCCTACAAGCGCTCTAGAAGAATGAACAGAAACCCTTTCAAATTTGAGGAAAAATCTTTTTGACCCCCAAGCAGATGATAGAAATAAACCCCCTGAATTGATCACAAGAAGCCGAGCTAAAGGACTTCAAGGGCTCACATGGAAAATATAAAGCCATAGCCGAGACGAGGACTCTTATCCTAATCCAACGTCTCGTCGACCTATCAATCAAATCCTCACATGTATCCAATATGCTCTTACCTAATTGCGAAGTCCTAACCCAGAAGGTAACCCAAGAAAGGCTAGCCGATGTGAGCTCTCTAATCGTCCACTGGTGCCTGACTTCAATTCAGCTGACTTCCTAACCAAACTGATTTGCTCCCAACCTAATCTAGATTAGGTTAGCCTTTGACTATCAGCACTTCCTATTTTTGCCTATATTGTATCTTACTCCTAATGTACATCCATCAAGTGATACATACCTTTTGACACAATGTTTTAGAATGATTCTTTCTTTTCTATACTAAATATTCTTTATCCTTTTTACCCCTTTTTAGCATGATTCATGTAACGTTATTGTAAAATACCCTTTTGTCTTTTCATACATATAAAATAACCCTAGTACGTAAGTACAAAACTCCCCACTTTCCTTGTATGCAAACATCTAACTTTCAATACAAAAATTTTCACTTAGAGCAACCTTAGTGTTTATGTTATCATTAAACTCTTATATATTCCATTTAGTAAGGAGTAGTGGCGAGTGACCCTTCAATTCGGACTGGTGTGTCATATCCGGTAGATGGTTAGTCAAGTAGGATTGAGTAGTGTATCATATTCATTCGATAACTACTTGGACTTTGCTAGCTTTTTCTTTGTTTCTTTTCGATTTGCCTCGTTGTGGTACATCTCTATGTGCCCAACTTCGGAGATGCATCATCACCTCACAACGATAGTTATGGGAAGAGATGTACAAACTCGAGTTACAGGCAATGACTAAGGAGGTAAGTTTTAGATTAGCTAGTCTTAGAGTGTAGCTTATTATTATAGATAGAATAAAAGCCACCCAAGAGGAAGATTGATGTTTATGGGAGATCAAGAGCAAGATGGAAATAGGAAAGGCACCTAAGTTTACAATAGATGCAAAGGGGTCATTGAGGTTTAAGAGCCAGTTATGTGTTCCAATAAGTACAAAGTTAAAGAATGAGCTGCTGAAGTAGACACATTACTCAACATATATGGTTTACCTAGGATTACAAAAGTGAACGGAGACTTAAAAGCATATTATTGGTGGAAAAATAAGAAAAGAAAGATAATAGAGTACGTAATTCGGTGTCAAACTTATCAAACGATCAAAATTAAGCACCAGAGGCCTGTAGGAGAGCTACAATCGTTACCTACTTCAGAATGGAAATGGGAGCATATGACTATGGATTTTATCACAACCCTACCTAGAACTTTGGCATAGCATAATACGGTATGGGTGATTGTAGATTGGTTGACTAAGTGTGTACGGTTCATTCCCATAAATAACAAGTGTTAAATAGAGAATCCTATCAAGTTGTATGCACAAGAGATTTTAAGGCTACATGATGTGGTAGTATCCATTACTTTTGACCAAGATACCAAGTTTGTGAGTAAGTTTTGGAGAAGTCTACATAAGGATTTAGGCATAAGATTACATTTCGATACTGTCTTTCATCCCTAAACTAATGGGCAATCGAAGCTTACATTTTAAATATTGGAAAACTTACTAAGGGCTTATGCATTTGATTTTGGTGGTTAGTGGGATTAGCATATGACATTAGTAGAGTTTGCCTACAACAATAGTTACTGAACAACTATCAGATAGCTCCATATGAAGCCTTGTATGGAAGGAAGTGAAGATCGCCTATTTACTGGGATGAGGTTGGTGAAAGGTAGTTGATGGGACTGAACTTGGTACAAGAGGCAGTAAACAAAGTTAGGCTGATTATGCAAAGGATGTAATCTTCTTAGAGCCATCAAAAGAGCTATACTGATAAGCAGTGATGCCCATTAGAGTTTTAGGTAGGAGACGGGGTGTTGTTGAGAGTATCTCCAACAAAAGGCATTGTCAAATTCGGGTTAAGAGGAAAACTAAGCCCTAGATATGTGATCCCTTTAGGATCCTTGAGAGAATTAGGAAAGTGACTTACAGGTAAGAGTTTCCTCCTTGGCTTGAGGGTGTATAAGATGTGTTTCATGTATCCATGCTAAGGAAATATAAGAAACCTAAGCCAAAACAGGAAAAACCATATGTGAAGGTGCTAGATTAGGAAAACTTACAGCTATAGCCGGATATGCCAGTAGATGAACAACTACTTAAGCTTGTTGATACTAAGGTTCTAAAATTAAAATGGAGAAGTATACCTTATGTCAAGGTTTAGTGGTCAAACCTATCTAAAAGGGATGCAATTTAGGAGCTAGAGGAGGAAATCAAAAGGAAGTATCTAAAGTTATTTCAGAATCCAAGTAACTTTCAAAGATGGAAGTTTTGTTAAGAAGGGGAGAGTTGTAAAACCTAGAAAAATAAAATAAAAACAAAAAGAATTTAAATAAAATAAAAGATAATAAGGTATGATAGGAGCTTTGGTATGTCATGTAATTGACTATTACCTATAAGATTATTTAAGTCAAATAAAAGTTGGAAACTCGCCTTATCCCTATTAGCCCTAACCCTATTTAAATGCTCACTTAATCTAATAGGAGCTTTTCTGCTGTCTTGACTATTAGAGCACCAAAATTCAGATCCCTAAACCCCATGTAATGGAAATCACACGAGGATGGCCGATTTGCTACGAAAACGCAATTATAAGGTGTATTAACCTCAGTAGATGTTGCAATTTTCATTTTTCAATGGAAAAAGAGTGAAAAACTTGATGGAATCCATTATTTGCAGTGTGGTAAAGGTATGAAATTGATTCTTGGCTATCGTTATAATGAGGAAATGTGCAAGTACCCTTGAATCTCCGATCTTATGTTAGTTTCATGTAAATAGAAAAGATTAGGGTTGTTTTGATATATGTTGGATCTGTGATTTTGCTAATCGTGGCATTTGAGGGGTTGGTTTTACTTGTATAGAGGTTGGATGGTTTGTTAGGGGTTATTAATGGTGTTGGTGTTGATTAGGTAAATTGGAGTAATGTTTGAAAGAGGAAAACGCCATTCGAGGGGAATATGGGCAAGGACCATGACTATGGTCATGACCATATTCTTATTAAGGGTATCGTGTAGAGTTGTGTATGAAGGAGAAAAAGAAAATTAAGAGAGGGTCACAGCCAAGGTCCATGGCCGTGATCCTTGCTCGTAGTCTTTTTACTATATAAGAACAAAAACCACAGTTAAAGTTCACGATCACGATTCTTGGCCATATACTTGTTATACATTTTATTCTTTCTTTTCTTGCTTTCTAATCTTCTAAATCGTAACTTAAACCAATTTAGATCATCTTATGATTCTAAATTTGTCTTAAAAAACATAGATATAGCAATTTAAACCTAAAAATCAAGTAAGATTTTGGAATCTAAGTTAGGATATGAAAGAACATTTTAGAAAGTGGATTCTAAACATTACTTTTATATACTACTAGGTATTGATCTTGAACTTACTCTTAGCGTAAACATCAGTGATAGTAATGGTTGCTCTTTGGATCTAGGTATAGGACATATGCATGTCATGTTGTGCTTGTCTAGTGTAGATCATTAACTGGAATTAAATTAATCTTAGCTTATTAATTGTTGTGTTGTATGTGCTTGGCTTCGACCTCCCATTAATGGGGTCCAGTGGGTTGGCTAACTACTTAGTGATCGTATACGACTCGCTTAATTAGGGTTCCATATTGAGATGACCTAGCCAGACCTAGGAAGGGTTACTTAAGTGATAAGTAGGACCTATACCAATACTATTGTATGTATATATACATATTTACATACATACATACATACATATATATGTTGCGTGCTTATGAATCATAAGTCACTCTAAGTTTTAATACATTGGAATTGTGTTGTTTGCTAGCTAAATGAAAGATAATTAGAATGTGCTTGCTGCATTAGTTGTACATAATTGCATGTGAATCTTTTTATGTATGTGACATGTGCATGTGATTTTAGTATTCCGTATTGGACATAGCTTACCCTTCAAGAATTCATAGTTTTTCAGTTATAGGTTCAAGTAACATGGAATGTATTGAATTCTATGAAGATTCATATTAAGATTGTTAATATTTTGACGAGGAGACGGGATACTATTATTTTGACGACGGCATGGGTTTTGCTTAGTGGATGAATTGAGTTAATGGATGTTGCTCAGAGTTGTACAATTTGCTTTTTAGTTATGTATTTGATTTTTAGGACTTGTAGAGGTCACTTGTGACTCCCTTACTTTTAATTTATTTTATTTGGAATATGTTATATTTAGTTTAGAGTCATGAAACCATTAAAGTTAAATGTTAAATATTCGAAGAAGTTACAGCAGTTGTAGTGAATGATGATGGGTTATATGTGTTTGAGATAAGTGGTGTAATATACCACTCTTAGTTATTATTTGAAGAGAAATTTAATGTAGGACTAGTGGTTTTAACTGATTGTGGAGTCTAAATAGGTGACAGGTTATTAGATGCCTTAGTGTATTGACTCCTAAGGCTAACACATGGCATGACTATGGCTTCTCAAGTTCTGAAATGTTATAAGTAATGATCAGAAGACTAATAGGGGAGTAGTAAACATGAGTAATTCTAGATGCATGGAATGAAGACATGAAAACAAGGAGAAAGGCTCCTATTAACACAAATAACAAGGGAACTGAGCAAACATCAATTGGAAATGCAATTGAAAGATAAAATATTTTAAATGCCTGACTTATAGGCACATAGCTACATAGTATCCAAATAGCGAAGTAATGATAATGAAGGGAGGTTAGGTAAAGAGTGAAGATAAGGAGATATCTGAGGACATTGAGAAGACATTATAGCAATATGATGATGACGAGGATTTGATGGACAAGATAGTGAACTACTAGCTCTGGTTGCACAATGAGCTCTTAGAGTCGATTGTTCCTAAGAATGAGTAATAGGAAAATTTGTATTACATTAAATGCTAGATAAATGGAGCCATATGTGTCATTATCATTGATGATAGTAGCTAAATGAACATAACTTCAATATCTATGGTGGAGCAATTGAAAATTCCTACTGTTGATCACCTTAAACCTTATAAACTACAATGGTTTAGTGATAAGGGGGTGGTCTATGTCACCATGTAGGCATGAGTACCTATTGCTAATTTAGGATTTTATTAGGATGAGATTTTATGTGACATCGTGCCTATGAACACCTCATACATCATACTTGGAAGACCATGGTTATTTGATTTTGATGTAGTACATCACGGACAAAGTTTATCAAGATAACATTTTCTTTTTTCCACCTATTGCACATAATATTTAAGGGAAAGAAAATTGAATTTATTTCATTTTATTAATAGATCGATGTTCATACAATTAGCTAAAGTACATTATCATTGCTTATTATCAATAGGGACAATGATAGGAAAAATAAATAAGCATACCTTAGTGCATATTATTAGCAACATCCTTCATTGATATTATTATAACATATATGAAAGCAATTTCACATACATTCCCACATGTAGACCCATTTTTTATGTATTACACTTCCAATAAAGTTGTTGCACAAAATTGGTGCACTAATAGTCTACTAACCTTTCACTCCAATAACAGAATGTACAGTTGTATTTTCGCATGTTTTTACTTCGTATGGATATGGTGTGTGTGTGTATATACATACATACATAGAGATACTTACTTTAACTAAGGGTTAGGAAAAAAAAATTAACCAAATTAAGCCAATCCACAAAACAAATTAAATCAAACCAAACCAAACCAAAAATATGGTTTTGACTAAAAATTAGTTTAAAAATTTTTTAAACCAAATCAAATCGTTAAATTTATGGTTTGGTTTGGAAAGATAAATTAAACCAATCTATAAAATTAAATTAAACTGTTTCGTGAAATATAGTAATATTTTATTTACAACTAAAAATTTCTTCTATTTTAATATAGTATTTAAGAGAATTTTTAGCTTACATTTGCTAAAATGCATATATATTGAACTTTTATTACCATAATTTATAAATTATATATATAGGTTAATTCAAAATTTATACTATGCATTGCTTTTATAAATAAAATTAACTACTATTAAACATTTGTAATGTCTTAGAACGATGAATATTGACTTTATTAACTTTTAATATAAATTATCACTTACTATTATTAAATAAATCAATAATATTTATATGAGATTATGTAATATATGAATCCAAAATTCTCTGTGACTAACCCTAATTTCTTAGCACAACATAATTCACTCTCCGACTTTGACCGAATATTTACAAATCTAACAACGTACGGCTCAGACAAGTACAATAAACCCTGATGAAAACTAATTACCAATTAAGAATTTTCAGAGTTGGAATCGGGACCCAATTAAAGAAAGTAATTAGTGAACAAACCTGCCGTTTATAATCATCACACGATTTGGTGCACTTTTTCAACTTCAAGGGCATTCAATCGAGCTCATGAATGACGCAAGAACACGATGTCGTCCGGAAAATTCCATATTTAATGTGCTGACGCGTTATTTGGTTGCTTACTCTGGAGATGACGCCATGAAGCTGGCGCATGCATGGGAATCACATTGCATGCTTGTTAATATAATTTTATAGTATTATTTTAATACGATGCTTACGGTGATGATGACGCTGGAACTTTGAAGAGATGATACTTTAGAAGCATCCGTGGAGCTTCTTTTTAGTTTGGGAACATTTCAATAGGCTTCTGAACTTGACTCGCCAGCTCAGATGAACACAAATTTTACGACTTTTAATTCTCTTATAAAATTCAACTTATTATTAACATGCCAAACATTTTCACTATTTAATTGAATATGGAGATGTTCCACTCAATGAATTAATTATATTCAAATTCATAATATAAGTTATGTCAACATATCTGCGATGTATATAGGGGTTCAACCGTGACGTTCGAATAAGCATAGCATTAGATTTTTTTTTTTTTTTTTTTTAATGGTTGTGCCAAAGGTTAGTTAATTATCTATATGTTGAAAAAGTCATGTTCTGTAGCTTGTGCTCTCATCAAAATCAAGTTCCTCTATTTCTGTATTCATTCATTATAATGCAAAATACTAATATCATACAGATAGTCCTAACTAGGGTTTACAATTTCTATTAACAAATTGTATTGTTTTGTATAATTTCAATGAATTCAGTATTGGAAAACTCAACTCATAACACACTCCGTTAATTAATTATATTTAAAAATCTAAATTTATATATTTACTTATTCAGTAAACGTGTTTTATGTTTGGGTTAAACTGGTTTATTGAATAGGAATATTATAAATAAATATATGAATGTATGTGTGTATAGATATATATATATATATATATATGCACAATACTTTCTTTGTTAAATACTTACAACACAAACTGTGTTGAAAATTACAAAAATATTTGCAAAAAATAGGTTTCTATTTCTTAGTGAATATATAATAGTTCAAGAATCCGATTATGGATTTAGATTTTGGGCGCTATGTCACTAAATTAAACAAAAGGGAAAAATATATTTTTAGTTCTTAATAGTTTATCATTGTTCTATTTGGGTTTTACATCTTTTTTTGTTTTTTGTTTTTTTGTTTTTTTTTTTTTTTTGCATTGGAGTCATCAATATTTATAGAAGTTTGTAAACAAGTCTTTTTCCTTAACATGGTTATATTTTTCATTAGTTTATGACACGTGAAAACCTCTTATCAATCACATAATTAATTTAATTAAGTAATATAATTCTACATATATTAATTATGCAAAGAAATAAGAAAATAAAAAAAATAAAAACATTACTAAAACTTAAAAAACAAAAGATATTTGGCTACCCAAGTGGCAAAGGGTGACTCTACGACAACCTAAAGGGAGGGTGGAGGTTGCGCAACCTCCTACATGTGGCTAAATTAATCATGTTAAATTGCCAATGAATTACTCGACCCATTGTCACACCCCGAAGCGGCAGAGTCGTAACAGCTCCGCCGTGTAAACCATCCTAAGATAGAAGTTGGCCTTACAACTGTTATCTTAGACCTGATCTACACAAGGCGTCAACGACTAACCTGCTTTGAAGTAAACAGTTTGTAATTTAAATAAATCATTAATCTAAGAAAGTGAGGAAATATATATATACTATAATTCAGCTATTGTAATTAAAGTTTACAATATTTCTCTATAATATATTTTCTAGTTATTACAGTATTCGGAAATGAAAAATTCTAAAGTAAAAGCTTAAACCTTAAAAATATATGTTTATTCTTTACATGTTTTTCCTCACTTCCCAGGATCCAGTAGTTGTTAGCTTCAGAGTAGTGGTTTGCCGCTTTTTAGCCAGCACTTGCACGACGTCTATAGGGATGTGAGCAACCACAGCTCAGTAAGTTAGGATTGAGGACTTAAAACTATACCAGAAACACAACAAGATTTTCAATCACTTATTAGATGCAATACATGTGTAAGCAAATGCCATTGCACGACGTTGTCCGGCCCGTCGTAAGATTAGAGAAATTGCGCCCGCTTTAATCCGGGTTGAGGAGTTGCCATTGATGCAATAGCTTACGACCAAACCCAGGCTTGTGTAATGGAGACCTTACTTCTCCCGCGACTACCTTCAAACTACTGTCTTTACCCTTACCGCGACCTTCTCTTCTGTCACTTAGTTCAACTGAGGATGAAGAAGGGACCATTTTGCAATCCTGCGCTATCCCTTTCAAAGGGGTCAGTATTTGGTCGGAGAGTTCTAAGTTCCCCTAACGGGTTGCCATGTATGTTCGATTATGATTACTGGTCATATATTAGATTAAGTCTAGTTTAGGGTGATCAATCCTTTCATACAAAGCATACAATATGTGCCAGAGCATCAAACAGAATCATAACACCACTCATAATCAAGCACGTGCACACATCCAACTATCTAACAAGCACAACCAAATATAATCTCAAGCCTCCAAAATACAGCATTGTATTAATCCCAACTTACCTCGACTCCTCGCTTACTTACCTCGACTCCTCGCTTACTTACTCGAGGTCCGATTTGCTCAGGCCATCGCCGATCATCCCTATAACACAAACGTGGTTTCAGTTTTTCATATAACTATTATAGGTTCGTTTTATCCTATAACGCTTATTGTTATGTTTTATTTTGGGTTTAAGATACCTAATTATCTAGGTCTTAAGTCTTTTACAATTATTCTAGGTTTAGGATTAGGTTTGGGTTCGGGTTCCGCATCGATTTCTAAATTAGGTTCTAGTTCGATTTTTAAGTATGGTTTTATATTCAAATCCTAAAAATTCGTTTCATCTCATAATGTGAAATTAATCACATTACTTCCCAATCTCCTAAATACTATCATTACCTCTAATTAGTATTTTATTTCACCCAGTACACTTAAATCCTTATTTGTGTACCGAATTTACTCCTAATGTGAGAAATTTTTACATTTTTCATATAATTACATAAATTCAAGTTTCCCATCAGATTTATTGTATATTTTTATTATTATCATAATATCAATTTTTATTCTAATATTTTCTATTTAGTATATTTCCAAAAATTACATATTATGCATTATTGCCTATTATGTACATAATGCATTTCTAATATTTCTATCATTTTAATTACCATCCCTAAACATCAATTATCATTTCAAAATGTCTAAATTCATCCTAAATAAGATTTTACTCCTAATTACCTTAATTTACAAAATTAACTTACTTATTTACTACATAATTAACCTAATAATTACATCTAACACTCTAATTGCTACAAGTATCATACTCCATCAGATCTTAACATCCTAAAACATCTACTTATTCACTAACCTAAAACATCTACTTATTCACTAAGTTAGTAATTAATAATTTAATTACTTAATTAACCTTAAATTACCCATTTTATGCCTCATTTTAAGGCTTAAAAATTATCTAAAAATTTCGAAAATTAATTTTTGAAAACGGGCTTCATAGCACTATTCTAGATCATCTAAGTAATCTACACAAAAATTTTGGGCTCGAAACTACACTCTTAAGGTTATTTATTTCTAAACCGAAATGTGCTCGGTTTTGCACGATTTCTTAAGGGCCATATATTACGGGGCATGTTTTCATCAAAATAATATTTTTCCTACAAACTACATACAAAAATATCCTAGAATAACAAAATTCATAATTTTATAATAATATTTACTATTTTTACAAAATTACACAAGAATCGGGCTGGAAATCGGACTCACCGATTTGGGTGGCTCCGGCCGCCGTGGCCTTATTGGCCGGCCTGGGCGCTGCCACCACCGTGTGGTGGTGGTGGCCGTCCACTCCCAACTGTTCATCTGGTGTGGGTTCCCTTTGAAAGCCCTAATTGCACATTTTTTTCTAAACCGAATTTTTCTCTCAATTTTCATCTCTTCCTAATTTTCTTTGATTTCTAACTATCCAAATGAGTTCCTGGATTTTTCCTGCTATTTATAGGGCTTTAGGGATTTATTGTGCATTAATTTGGATAAGACAATTGCCTTATCCCTAAATTTTTTGCTTTTGTGTTGTTTTAATTTAATTGTTTGATTTTTTCTTTTCAGATTCTGACTTGCCACGACCAACTTTGCATCATTCCATATTCTTCTGATTTTTTTCTGATTTTTCCACAATTAATTTATAGTTTTCTTTAATTATTTACTAAGTTTTTGGCTAATTTAGATAATTTCGCGTATTTTTATCTACACGTAAATACATGTAGGGTACATGTGAACATTCCTAATTATTATTTTGGCCATTCTAAAATTTTTAGTATACATGTAATCTATTTCTAATAATTTATTAGTTATTAGATTACACTTTTTGCCTTTTCGGTAATTAGCAATTATTATGCTTAAAATTTGAAAATTTTATAGTCTCCTATTTTATTGTTTATTTTCTTAAATTTAAGTTTATGAGATCATTTTTATTAATATTTCTCTCAATAGTTTATAATTTAGGGTTTAATCGGATTCCTTAACCAATCGTCCAAATCTTATGTTCTAAGTTCAATCCTACGGTCAATTGGCTTAGCTTTAGAGCTTATACCCATGACCTAAAAGTTTAAATTAAAAAAGAAAAGAAAAAGAGGTGGAAACTCGATTGCATCTCAAGCGAGTCATAGCCACCCATCACTAATGTTGGGTTGAGTGACCTACCTATACTTTGACATAACTAATCCAAGTACTTAAGGATAAGGGGTAGCTGTTTTTTATTTTTTTTTTAATTTACTATGCTTTTTTTTTTTAACTTTCTTCCTTTTTTATACTTTTACATAATTTTATTTATTTATTTTAATTTAATTTTATTATTTATTTTGTATAATTATGAGACCAGTGAAATAATGCCACATGTCATATAGTAACGGTAGTTTTGATGATGTTAAAAAAGGACCTATTTATAGATTTTTGCAAATATTGAGAAGGTGAATATGCAAAAAAAAAAAAAAAAAGATAATTAAAAAAAGTTTAAAACTCAAATAAGGAAAAAAAAAAGTGAAATGTTAAGGGCAAAAAAATGTACTTTTCTCTAAACAAAATGGCATGGTTATTTTGTGGGGTTATTACATAGCATGTTGTGACTTACTTAAAATTGATAATGTGGAGTGATAATAACATAAAAAATATGATAACAAAAGAAAAGAAAAATGGCCATACTCTAGCCATGGCTAGGTCGAGTAGCTTTCTAGAGGCGATGAGTGTGCTTGCACTTGCATAGCCACCTCAAAGCCATAGGTGATCAGCATATAGTGATCTTGCAACCTCTTAAAGGTTGAATATGTGATAATAATTACCTAAATTTCTCTGTTGATCTTGAAATCTTTTGTTAAATTCTTACATACTTTAAGTTAGGAGTAGTAATTAATTACTTTGTAAAAGTCGTGTGATGTCCTCATGACAATTTTGTTCATGGAATAGAATAAAATAGGAATTAAATTACTATTATGTAGGAATGAGATACACACAATAGTGGCTATCATTTTGTTTATTGATAGAGGAATATGATAATGGTAATAGATTATTAATATGAGGTTAAAGATTATTCAAAACTTACGAAAATTTGATTGAAAAAGAACCTAGCCCAAAAATAATTACCTTAGCTATTTTAAGCCTAAAATGCCCTATTGCTATTACTAATATCAAACTACTAGGATTACTGGATTGAACCTTAATAATAAAACTCACTTAGTCAAAACCCACGTGATTTCATTTGTTAGACTACTTTATTTCCCATCTATTAATGTATCCTAACCCACAATGATTGGACCTAAGTCGCACCTAGGTTGCACAAATCCAATTACGATTAGATCACATTATTGAAATTGTTGGTTTGGTTAAGAGACTTAGGGATGACTAAGGTTCATGTAACTTAAGTATAAATAGTGTTCATACGATCCAAGCATGATTGAAGCTAGTATAAATTAGGTCCCTATTTTTTTTTTCTTTTTTTTTTTTTACCTATAATGGTTGCTAATGTAATTTCATTGCTTATCTTTGTATCTATTAAATAAGATGCAGGACTTACAATGAATAAATTTTTTAGCATGCATTCAAAGTGTTTGTAGAAAACCGCTAACAAGCGTTATTCACTCTTTTCTTTTTATACTTTTGCAACTTTATTTTCTTTATTTTATTTTATTTTATTTCTTTATTTAACTTTTACATTATGATAAATCATTATTGGAAATTGTGGCTCGTATTTGAGTTACGGAGGCTAGTGATGAGGTGTAGTATACAAAATGAACCTAACTAGCATAATATAGTAATTAAATGCTTGGAATATTGAATATTATAGAGGTGTAGTCAATTGCCATGTTTAGTTGAGTACTTATTTGAAATTAGAAAAAAACCTAGGTGACGTAAAATTTTAGATTAAATGGTGAAATCAGACAACTGAAGTCAAGTAAGAAACTCAATCAACCAAAAATCAATTGAAGTAAATTGGTTGATTATTTTTTATCAATTGAAGTTGGTGGTTCAAATAGAGTCTAGATTCAATCAAAATAGTCCAAGTATAGTTGATTACTATCCAAGTTTATTCAACTAAACCACATTAGCCAAAATTTCATTTGATTTCTACTTTTGTATTTTACTTGTAATATGGTTTTAGTTAGGTTTCTGCCCATATATTAAATTTTTATTAATACTATTAATGTTTCTTATAGAGAGTATTAATAGTTTGTAATATTTAGAAAACACTTTTTTCATCTCTTTTCTCTTTCTATGTTTTTGCTATTACTGTTGCATTATAAGCTTACAACAATTATATAACTTTGTTCTTGTAAGTCATAACTTTAAAGAATGATGTCTTAAAAATAGTTCTTTTAATATCATAATTTGCCTTTTCGCATAAGTCAAGGTTAAAATTAATAATTACATACTTTCTTTTTGATTTGCATGAACCCCTTTTTAAAAGTTTTAATGAATACAAAAAGATTGAGCTAAAAATAGAATTAAATACCTAAAATGAAAAAAAAAAAAAAATAAAGAAACGCTTAAAGCAACCAAATTTGAATGGGAAGAAAGTGCTCTAGTTTGTGTAGCTAACTAACTTCAACCTTTAACATGTAATTCATATTGTTTATGTTTTTATAGTAGGTTGTCGTCCTCTTTTCTCTGTCCATATTCAAGTGTACTAATTTAGAACTTCGAATTTGGACTAAGATATTCCGAGTGGAATCAAGGAAGACCTGAAGATCCCAGAAGCACCCTGAGATTTGTCGTTTAGTACACCTTATCCAAATTACAGCACGAGGAAGTTAAGACACACGTGGTCCCCTACATCCTTGTATCCGCGTAATAACCTTATTAATTCTTTCTTATTCAATTAGCTACCTTCCACGTGTACAATTCATTAAGCTCTTTTCTAAAAGTCATTTTCTGAATCCAAAACGCGGCTCTTTGACCATCCCTAAATAGGACTCACTTCACTGTAATCACTGCATCCCCTCTACATATATATAAAAGCCAGAGCCGCAATTATCTTACACAGCATCATTATCATCCACCAATAACAACGACAACATCGACGAAACCGAAAGCACCACCCAGAATCAAAATTGAACCTTAAACCTGAAAACAAGACGAACCCAATATTTTTTTTTTTAGATTATAAACAAACCCTAAGTTTTGATTTTTTTTTTTTTCCCATACCCAATATAAAGTTTGCAATTTTTTTTTAAAGAAAATGGTAAGGGATGGTCTTGGAAAAGATCAACAACCAGGAGAGACAAGTAATTCCAAGTACAAAGGAGTGAGGAAGCGAAAATGGGGCAAATGGGTGTCCGAGATTCGCCTCCCTAACAGCAGAGAGAGAATCTGGCTAGGTTCCTACGACAGCGCTGAAAAGGCAGCGCGTGCATTCGACGCTGCGCTCTTCTGCCTCCGGGGCCGCACCGCCAAGTTCAACTTCCCTGACAACCCACCAAACATCTCCAATGACCGCTCCCTCACCCCTTCGGAGATCCAAGTGGTGGCCCATCAGTTTGCCAATTCCGGATCGGACCCTCCACGAAGTAGCTCCGAGAATTCTATGTATGAGCATGAGCTCCAAATGGAGTCTCAATCTCCGTCGCTTTCGCCGTCGCCGTCAATCATGTCTGATGGAGGAGGGGCAATTATGGAAAATGAGTTGAATACTGATGGGCCCTATTTGGATCTTTTGACAACTAATATGGGTTCGGGCAATTACGCTTCGGATTATGGAATATTCCCGGGTTTCGATGACCTCTCAAATGACTATTTTGTCCCTGACGTCCCAAGTGTGGACTATGGAGAGGAAAACTTTGATGGCTCTTTCAATCAAGGCTCATTCTTATGGAATTTCCAGTAGAACCGAAAAAGAAAATGGAGCACTAAATGCTAATCTGGTATATTTATCTTTAAAAAGGGGTCAAGTTCTGGACATATTTTAGTTTTACCGGAGTTTTGACAAGATAAATATATATTTCTTTTATCAGGATTAATACCGGTATGTATTTTTTCTGGGGGGGTACACCAATTTTAGTATGGCCTGTCCTCCTAGTGATTAAGATGTAAAATTTTTGTTCTAGTTTTTGTATCATTCTTTCAAGTGAATAACAATAATCCAAATAGTATTATTCAAGAAATGGTGATATCTCTTCTATCATATATATTAACTCTTAAAGGAATATTTCTATTTATTTATTGGGTTTTTATACCATCAACTCTTGATGAATAAGTTTTTATGGTTTTTAATTAGGTCAAGATTAACCATTCATATCTTGTCTCGATCTCCAAGGCATAAGGAATGAGTCTTCCATTCCTTCTCCAATGGCTGGTGTATCTTGGGCAAGAAACTTTTCTTATCAAAGGAACAATTGAGCGCTTTTTTTTTTTTTCTTTTATTTCAAATTTCGACAATTTGAACATTGAAATATTACATGCGAAGGATTTTTAGAGACAAATTTTAAAGATAAAGTGTAAAGTTGTTTAAAGGAAATAATTGATTAAAAAATTGACATGATAGTTTAAAAAACTTTTAAAGTTTTTTAAAAATAAAAGTGGTGTTAGTCAATTTAAATGAATTAAATTTAATTTTAGAGAGGAAAAAACGACAATTTTTAGAGGACCAATATTTAAGATTTCGTTAGAAGGGAGTTGGCGGGTGGCATTCATATCCCAAGGGCTAGGGCTAGGGCTAGGACTAGAATCCAACCCGAGAAATGAAAGGGACAGAGCGTGCCACGATTAAAGTGGGGACGAGAGTAATCATCCACGGTGAGGATTCATCCTTTGTGATTACTATATACGAAGAATTTTTATAAAATAATAAATAAATTAATAAAATTTTAATACATAAAATAACGAATTCATTAATATATTTAATTGTTATTAATATTTATCAATTAAGAACATGGCCTATATTAGTACTAATAATTATTCTTCCACCGATGAGGCTGAATTTTTTGCTCCAATCACATCATGTAGAATTTGACAAGTATAAGAGACTTTCTTCTTTTTCCTTTTTTCCTTTCCGGAGATTGAATAGTTCGAGGAAAACAAATACAAGTGACACTTGACAAGCAAAAAGAACGGTGGTCCAAGAACTAAACACCAAATATAGGCACGTTCTTATTTCTCAGTAAACCATGTCAGCATGTAATGGCTCCAGCTAGACTCTGGGATTTGTGTCTAGTCTAGCTATAAACTCTCTTTAGCACCATAAACCTCTTCACTTACACCAATTAAAATACTTCGAGTTATCTTGCGTCCCTCGGCTGTATTTCAGGTTTCATCATCCTCCACACCAGACTCATACTAGCCACCATATAACTCACTAAATTGGACTTCCTTGTCACTTTGCCATAAGCCTTGATTCCATAGCCACTAAAACCAACGGGATCCTTTACCCTAAAATTGTCGTTCACTGCAGAAACAAAGACAGAAGCCCCTTGTAGGTATCAACTTTTGTTACCGGACTTGACTTCATTCATAACCACCATTACAGTATATAGGAAATACATGACGTGGCTTTATAGGACAATTCAGCACATACTTAGAAGATCCTGCAATACATATGCACATATTGACTCTGATGAAAAAAGATCCATTAGTATAGATGTTTTAATAAGTAATGGATAAATACCAACGATATTAAGACACGTATTGATAATAGTGAATCTAAGTTTTTATCTATAATAATTTTACTAATATTTACCTATTATTAATCAAAATACAAAACTTTTCTTAACACTAATGCACTATGTACTAATATGTGACATTTTGGCATGATAATCAAAATATATTTATGTTTTTACCCTTTTATGCATTTATTCACATTTCGTTAATATACTAATGTACTTATATCCACTTTAACATTTCAATTCAATGATAAGACTATCATTACATGCATAGGAGTTTACATTAGTATTATTGACCCTTGGACTGATAATTTGTGACACAACTTGTAAACTCGTATATAAAACAATATATTTGTAAACAAGTATGTATATGGGAAAAGAAAAAAAGAAAACAATACAAAATGTAAACGAATCAAATTGTTTAAACACAATAAAGTTTGTATTCAGATTTAGGTCTATCTTGAGAGCGTGTTTTTGAGCTAGTTTATTTAATGGGTCTCTATCCTATGCTCAACACATGAGCCCATTTATTGTTAACTAACCAATATTTCAATATTTCCTTCACTTGGTATACACATACTTGCTACATGCTTAGTGTTTTATATTTTTACTTTTTCTTTAATTTAGGGTTTGTGATTTTCTACTTTAATCTTTACATTTTTCTTTTTACATTTAGTATTGTAATCTTAGGCTCCATACTCTAGTCTTTACTTCAACTTCGTTTTCAAACTTCAAAGACAAGTTATCTTTTTTCCTTAGTAATAAAACAAGTATCAACATATATCTATGTTTTCTGTAAGTTTAATTTTACATGGTGCATTGTTTTTGAAACATAAGACAGATGACTACCTATTTGTAATTTTTTGTTAATATATGATAAACACCATAAAAATAAATCCCATATAAATAATTTACAAAGCTAATTTAAATGATAAATAACCAAATAGCATTAATGACTTCTATGATAAATAATCAAACAACATAAATGATGAATCAATTAGTTCTTCAAGTTTTTCTATGATATCACTTTCTAGTTAAGGTAAAAATCACTAAGACTTAAGAAAGTAAGGTAGGTACTTCAATACATCAAAAATATATATATATAGGTTTATTGAGGGTTTAGGAAAACATAAGGCATCAAGTAGATATTACTTACCCGTCAACACTTTAAGACCTAGGCTATTGCTTGATATGACTCACAAATAATAACAGAAGATCACTGGCCACAATCTTTTGCTAAGGAATTGATAAGTATAGAATGTAACTTAAGAGATTAGACTAGTAAGAAACAATGAGTATATTCAATTTCTATCCAAAAGTGATGTGGCTACAAAAAAAAAGGAACTATTTATTGTATGTCTATTTAGTAATAAATACAAAGAAAGAAAGACAAATTAGTACATTGTCAACATACATTCAAAAATGATCTCTAAATATGGTAAAAATGTAAAAAAGACAAAAGGAACACTTTTGGGATTGTATGCTAGTGTCAAGGAATCTGTACACGTGTTGTAAGTGGATAAGCAACGTCTTTAGCATAAGCGGACAAATTGTACAAAAAAGGGGCTGAGCTAAAAAGGGTAGGGGAACCAGTTGGAAATCAACATGGGAGTAAACAGAACAAGTCAATGGTCATCATGGTACCATGTTCCTAGCTATTGGCATCAAGTGAGTAGGTCTTTACGATTAATGAATGGGTAATGAGGTCGAACTCCTATCAGGTTATGGTTTTATGTTTTCAACCATAATTAATAAAATGGGCCGTGTTATACAGATTAAGATTTTTAGGACACAAACCCATTTATATATAGACATGAGATACAATGGCTTAATACGAATTGCCAATCATAATTGACCCATATAGCACAATCATTTTGATAATTAGTTGTTTTGACCATTATATTGCTTTATGTTAGGTCATATTTTGGTCATTAGTCATCAGGGTTATGATTAGCAGTTTTTTTTTTTTTTTTGTTTCCTTTTTAAGTGGCTATTGAATAGCTGTTAAATTAAGCTTATATCATAAACCTCATATTTAACCTTCTATTATTAGTTTTTTCTTATTAAGTCACATTTTGTTTATGAAATGAAATACAGTAGAAATGAAATTGCAATTATTTAGGAATGGTATATAAAAGCAATAGTCATTCTAAATTCTTTGAACAAATATAAAAATATACTTTAAAATATTAAATAATATCAATTCCCTTGTTCCTAAAAAAGAATTCCAATTCCTCCGTTTTCAACACTAGTAATTCCATGAAATAACCATTCTGCCAACCAAACATAAGAATAAGTCTGTAGGTAAGGAATAACCATTCTATTCTACTCTTTATAAAATTAACCAAATATACCATTAAGGTTTCGAACATGAATTCATTATTGAATATGAAAATTACTTCCTCATAGCATCATGTGAGATAATACAAATCATTAGTGGTTTGAGGTCATTATAAATTTTATAGTAGTGCAACATTATCAATATTTTATTTTCCAATAGTTAACTAAGATCTATTTGTAAATGTTTTGTTGATCGATGGTATAAAATTTAATTGTAATTATTGCTTATTTAGTTTACTAGTGTAATCTTTGCACTGCAATTCATCATTTTTTTTTTCTGTCGAATTAATTTGCACCTACTACCTTACATCAGTTCTAATATTATAGCGGTAGAGGTATTATTGATTATTAGATTGTAAGATATAAAAAGTTTAGTTTAGATCCTCATGAGCGATAGATCAATTTTAGTTCACCCAAATGAATGTTCCAAGTAAGAGAATGGTAGGATACCAGCATGCAATGGACTTCATGCCAGCATCATCAACCCATATGATGATTTTGAAAGTTAATAATTTTGATAATTATCCTATTTTATGCCATGGATTATTTTAGTTAGTAGTATGTTTTTATCTATTTCCTTTTGTTGATTAATGTAATCAACTAGATTAGTGGAGATTGGATGGACTTTGATACTATTCGTGCTCTTCATTCTTGTTCATCTACAAGAAGCCTCCAGTAGGTTTGTCCACGAAGGCCCTCCAAGGTGAGTGAGCAACTACTTTTACATCTACAATGGTCGAAGAAAGGTATAAGCAGATGCTACTAGAAGAGGGCTAGGTGGGTGGGGTTATGCTCTCATTTTCCACTTTCATACTTCATCTTGTCGGAAATTTACCAAAATTTCCTCCCAAGATGGAGTTATCCACTTGAATTTTGTTTTCCACTTTCTTCCAAACTTTCATTTCTTTGCATAAAGTAGCTATGGTCAAATAGAGGGTATTTGGTTTCTAAGGTGAGCAAGCAACTACTTCTATGTCTACAATGGTCGAAGAAAGGTATAAGCAAATGCTGCTTGAAGAGGGTAATAACCCCACCTCAAATCTCGAGGAGTATAATGGCGTCGAGGACTCAGAAGTGGTATGCCCCAAATAATGAAGAGAAGAAGGCCTTAGAGGATTTGTGTATGATGAGTGAGAACAGGAAAGCCCTTAAGTACGTCTACTACAAGCATGACAATGAAGCATATAGAATGGTGTGCCAAGCCATGAGGGAAGCGTTGGTTAGCAGGTAGAGAAACCTGTGGTGGGGTTGAAAAGGCATCTAACCTTAGGAGTGAGCACTCATTTTGTATGTATGTGAAGCCATTCAAGCTGGGGCTGCAGTTTTCTTTCTTAAAGTTCTTGCTCGACTACTTCAACTACTTTAGGATCGCTTGAGGTCATTGAGCTCGAATGCATGGTAGCAATTGCTTGCTTTTGAGGCTGTGATTTTTTGTTTTAGATATGGAGGCCAATGGCTCAGCTATTCTGTTACTTCTTCTAAGTGAAGACAAACCAAGATAGTTAGGTGTATGTTTTCACCCAAAACAAGGACTTGAAAATCTTCATAGGGTTGAACTCAAAAGTAGATAAGTGGAAGGAGAAGTTCTTCCGCATCAAGTTAGGTGAGAAACTATCACTCCCGATAGCTTGGGGGGGCCTATTCGAACAACTGCAATTAGGCACCTCAGACCTAATGATAAGGATGCTAAGGAGAAGGTACTCGACCTTATCTACTAGAAAAAACTGAATGTGTCACTAGTTGCTATTGCATATGCTTAGGGAAGGCTTGATGTTTTTGTCGAGGGAGGGATGGCTAGGAGTTCGCCACTTCTTGTTGTTGTTATGAAAGGGGAGCTCGAGGTAGCTCATATTTGGTAGTGTAAGTTTAGTGTTGTGGTCTTTATTGTTTTTGTCTTAATTGTTTGCTTGTACTCACAAGGATATAAGTATCCTTAGAGTTGATTAGGTAAAAGTTGTTAGAGGTTTGAAAGAGGCATATATAGTAGGTTGCTGCCTACTAGAAGTGGGAAGGGGCCATTGGAGGGGTTGTGGGATTCGAGGCTAGTAAAGTGGAGGAGTCTTGTGTTTGGAAAAGGCATAGGAAGAATGTTTCATTCGTTAGGAGGAATGAAAGGCAGATGACCATCCCCAAGGCCATTGAGGCTGTGCTAAGGGGGTTTGGCTTACTACCATGGTTGTACATAATCAAGGAGGGGACTTAGCATAAGTAGTACGTGCTTCTACCTGTGGCTCCAAGTAGGGCATTTGGGTGTCTATAGGAGGCCCGAGGTAGGGCATGGGGTCATTATGTAAGCTTCGAAAGTTCTATAGCCTTAGGCCACTGAAGAGCTCACTGATGAGGGGTTAGGGAATGACTTGGTGAGGTATCTAGTATACCCTACTAATTTACAGGCATGTGATTCAACCAACAGTACTTCTCGATCATTCTCAAGGATCATCTAAATTAAGAGTTTGAGTTTACATTTAAAAAATGAACATAGTTTTTGAATTCAAAAGTTCATGTTCGATACAAACTCAGATATGAGAACAATAGGTAAAATAATTAAGAACTTGTAACCCTAAGTGAATAATTAGGAATCTAATTTGAATAATTTTGTTCAACTCAAGAAATTTTCATAATTTTATGAGAAATAAATTATAACTTACAAGTTGATTTAACAACAAAACTCTAAAAAAATTACATATAAGACAATCCCCTTATTTTCATACCTAAGCCTTATACATATGGATAAATAAGCCAACCCATCACATTAATTAACTTATCAATTAAGAGTTAAAATCAATTATCAATTGATAACTTACCAAAAGCTAGTGATAAAATAATTTCTAAATATTGCCATAACCTATACTATATATGGACAAGTTATCACATTATTTTATTAATTCAATTTTCAAATAAGTGACAAGAAAACACAATGCACAAAAAGGACACTATTTGGCTAGTTGGAAAAGAAGGAAATGAGAGGCTATGCCTTATCATTTGTCTGTCAAACCAATTGTCTTTCATGAGTACTATTTACCCCATAATGCTTATATCATCTAGTCATGTCAAAGTTGGCATTTATGCATGGTAAAAGACAACAAAACAAAGCTTATTAAACATACTACACACATACACAAGAACTAGCACCACTCTCTCTTGTTTTCACTCATCTTCTATTTCTTTTTTCTCATTTTAAACACAAAACAAAAGAGGAAACACAACCCCACCAAATCTACACATTGCCACCACTCATTTTACTTCCCTACTCACGACACAAACATTATCTTGTTGCCTTCCTTATCGACTTCAAAAGCTGCTTTTAGAAACTTTAGAATAACCTCAAAACCTACCTTAAAGATCAAGACCTTGGTTTCTAAAAGAATTTGCAAGAAGATGATGGGAAAATCAAGGAGCATAAGAGGACTCTTAGTTGCATAACCACCATTTTTTTGCTTTAAAGACGACTAAGTTATTCTATTGTTAAAGTGCTCTAGTATGCCATGTTAAGAGACCATATTTTTATGAAGATATTGGCATGAACATAAGGAGATAACTTAGCTAGCCAAATATGCTCATGAATCTTTGATATAAAAGTTGGAAAATGAGCATGCTAAGTTAGTATTATGTAAAGATACATGTCTAACACTTAGAATGGAAGTGCTAGACAAGGAGTATATGTAAGTCATTCAAGTGTTATTTTCACTTCTATTAAGTTAAACATGCTCAAATCTAGCTTTAGGTAAAGTAAAATCCATTATATGAGACTTTTATGAAGAAACTAACTTTTTTAGGATGTGAACTTTGGCATAGAAGTCATGATGAGTACGAGATCTATCATTTCTATGAAGTACATAAACTAAATAATCATTTCATAGAGGATAAGTTGAGTTGAAGTTGGAATATGAGTAACATAGGTTCATGATCTAACCCTTAAACCTAAGAAAATGATAAAAAAAAATAAAAAATAAAAGTTGGAAAACCGAGTGTATGACCCTTGAATCAACTCAACCAAATTTGGAATCATAAGAAAAGTCACTTAAAAATATGATAAAACCAAGCAAACAAAGCAAAAAGACCAACCAAAGCAACTATAACAAGTGTACGAAACCTAAAACTCAAAATCGAGCTTAAAAACTCTCAAAACCAGCTTAGAACTCCAAGTTGGGCCTTCAAAAATTTTCTAACCAGCACCTAAAACAATTAAGAAAAGTTGTTTTAAAATCCATAAGAAGCCCACATAACACTCCCTAAGCCCAACAATGTGACTATCTTTACTTTAGACAAAAAACAAGCCCATTTGACCACTTAAGCTCACAAAAAAGCCTAAGAAGATGTTGATAGTATCAAGGCCATAAGATAAGGATGGAAATCTAACTTTAAAGAGTATTTTAAGCTTAGAATAAAATCTTAAACCCAATCCCAAAAGATTTCCTAAAGGCTAACAACCAAACTAAGCCTAAAAGAGCACCGAAGCATGGGGATCGCTATTGTTCTGATCAAGGGCCACATTTTTGTTCATCTAAGCTATGAAATGCCTGAAGTGAGTCTTGTGTTGAGACAGGGTATGGGTCTAGGATGAGAAGAGAGAATTCTTGTGTAATTAGTGAACTGTAAATGTATTCACTTAGTTAAATTTTCTTAATTTAGTTTCTCTTATAGTTTTGATTATGTTGTAATATTATTTTGTTGTAGAATTCGACAACTCCACACCTTCACATCAATATTTTTGTAATTAAATGTTAAATTTAGTCATCCTGCTTGATATTGCTTATCTATGGGATTGATGGTGACATGGAGTGAAAGGAGCCTTATGTGTCGTATAGAGGCCTATGATCAACGAAGGGGTCGATCGTAAATTTTTATGTGGTACACGGCAATCTATCATGGATGTGTGGTAGTAGCAAGAGTAGCAATTAGAGTAGAAATGAAATTTTGAGGCCACTCCTTAAAATGCTAGTGTTCGAGCTATTGAGGTTGAAGATGATGAGCCCATATGCTCTCTTCGTCGAGGTAAGCGACTCACTAATGTATCGGTAGATCTTAGGGTGAGGTTTGCTAAATTCTTCAATGGGAAGGACAATGTTTAAGCCAATACGACGATGTTGTACAAGTTGCGAGAGGTAAGAGGTCTTAGCAAGTATTTGTTTAATTGTTTGGGTCAGCTCATATTGTTTACATCACTCTGTTTTTTGGTGTAGGCCATCGATACATGTGATTATGCATATGTGTATAACTAAGCCCATTAGAAGTAGGTTACTTGGGAGAAGATAGCTGGCTTAAAGCAAGAAGTGGTGAAGCTTCAAGGTGAGGTCTTAGTCAAGTAGAATAGGGGTAAGGACTTCTTATCAACTTTTTGCAACTTTGACCTTCAACATTTAGAGCTCAAATAGAAAGTGTTAAAGGTGGACGTTGAGGTAAAGGCCGCAAAGTCTATGGTGAAGGCTCGGGACAAGGAGCTAGCTAAGGTGAGAGCCCAGCTAGAGTGAAAGAAAAAAGAGGTAGAGGACACTTGGGCTACTTTTACACATATGGAGACTGGGCTTATGGATGGGACAGAACTTACCTTAGAGGTTAGGTAGAGGATTTTCATGAAGATTATTGCAGACCCTGTGTTCAACAACGTAATTGGTGATGCTAATTTTGAGTTCGTATGGATGGTTTGGAAAGATGTCTACAAGAATTTGCCAGAGGTTAAGCTAAGCTTCTTGACATGGCTCAACGCTTGCGAGCCTTAGGCTCCTTAGGGTGATGGAGAGGAGTCCATTGAAGAGAGCAATGAAGAGGAACATGGTGGTGATGACAATCCTGTAGTGGGTGTGTAGAGGGCGGCAGTCCTTCTTGCTTTTCTTCTTTTGTTTTTGTATATGATCTTTCTCTTTTTGTGCTAGGTTATAATTAGGACCAGGATGCCAGCCTCCTAACCCTTGTAAGAAATTTGACTTAGTGAATGAAGCTCTTTCCTTCCTTTGTACAAGTCTCCAATCTTGCTTGTTTTTATGGTAGATGAATGTTTCTTTTTATTACCAAGCCTTTTGTCTTGCTTGATTGTGCAATGAATGAATCTTCCCCTCCTTTTGCATTAAATCTTCGTTGATACCCAATGCTAAGTGTAGTAGCACGTTAAGGTAGCACTCGGTGCAAAGGGCACAATTTTTAGGTGATATTATGACTCCTTAGGTAGAGTGTAGCATAAGGCATTTATGATGCCTTAGGTAAAGTGTTATCTTAAGGCATATTAATGGGTGGTACATTGCATTTATGATGCTAGGTTGGCTATTCTCATGCTAAAGTGATCTAGACCATCGAGCACTCAAACATGTAGATGGCTCTAATTCCTCCCAAACACCTATATAAAGGTTCAGTAGGGCTTTGGCTTCCCTACTCTCACTCTAACATCTGTAAAGCACTTACTCAAAAGGTGTCTTAACCCTGTTAAGGTCTTTGGATTATCATTCTTTTCCTTGTAATGATCATTGTATGGGATGTTTAAGTATAGGAGGATCAAGCTTTCAAGGCAAGTCCACAAACTAATGCCTCCACCGTAAGTAAAGGCGATCTCCAAGTATTGATTGAGTGATCTCTAAGTATTGATTGAAGGGTGTAAAGGTGCATGCCATGCTAGGGAGGGTAACCACATACCGATTAGGCAGTGTATGAGTGCCTCTTGATTGAATTCTCCACCAAGCCAATTGAGTTTGAGAAGTGTAGGATATCTTAGGGTAGATTCTCTAGTCATAGTAGCACTATTACTATAGGGAGCACTTGTTGGCATGGGTTTATGTCAGTGGATGCATGTGTGTTGCCACCGCAATACTCAGGTGTACAAGCTTGCCATAGCATTCTTATAGCTACAAGGGGTTTCCTTATGGTTTAGAGGTGCCTGGCTGAGGGCAGCATGAGAGTTTTTAGAGACTTCTTCATGTCATAGTAGTGTAAAGGTTCTTATACCATCAAGAAGAGGATCGGGTGAAGCCATTGCGGATGCATACGTATACAGCTCCTTGGCCCCTGCACATGAGATGGACAAACCTGCTTAGGGAGGCCCTTATGGGGGGTTCATGTAGAAGGTCCCCCAGTCTAACAAATGAGGAATTCGCCTTGAAGCTTATAGCATTAAACAAGAATCTTCTCCTTGTCGTCGACCCATCTGATAAATGAAGTGCTCACTTAAATGTCATATGCAAAATAGGATTCAAGGCTAAACAATAACTAGAAGAGTTTCCTTTGATATACTTTGCCTTATAATCCTTTCTTTTATTGCTTATACACGTTGTTGGGATGCTAGCCCCTAAAGCCTTGTAAGGACTTAAAATGAATGGAAACTTTATTTTTCTTTTTGTCTATCATTGTGTTCAACCTCTTTTGTCTTTCACCTATATTATGACTCTTGGTTCTTGTCTCGCTCATACTAAATCAATCAATTGGGCTAATAGTCATTGGCATCCAACCTTACATAGTGTACAGTGTGGCATCTTTGCGAGTCGCTTGGGTAAGTGTATCAGGCAAGCCAGTGTACTTTGCCCTTTGTTACTTACCCTTTGGTGTAGGTATCACTAAGGTTGTTTGAGACTACCCAAGTCACTTGAGTAATTGAAGGTTCTCGTATGTGAGAGCCTTACGATTACTCAAGCATCGGTGAGGGGATCTATCGTAAAGGCTCCTAAGGCCCTTTATCCCATACTGACAGGGGTTTGGGGATGGAGATCGACTTGAGGGTTAAGGTGTACGGTGTAAACTGGTCAAGAAGAAAACATTAGATAAGTATAAGAAACTTATCTTCATCTATTCATCTAATTTTTACAAGTACAATGAGTTGATTGTAAAAATTAAACAAAATAAAGCCTTAAGTTACTTGCATTCTATGTCCTGGGAATGAGCTATCCTTCTAATGTTTCTAGCTTATATGCTTCATTGCCTACATCCTCTCTCACTTGTAGGGGTCTTTCCAATTAAGAGCGAGCTTCCCCTATCCCTCTTTAGAGCCCTTAGCCTCCAGCTTTTGGCATATGAGGTCTCCAAGTTGGAAGACATTGTATTTGACTTTCTTATTGTAATATCGGGTGACTTTTTGATAAGTTACCACTGTGGCTCATATGATATCCTACACCTTGCTAATCATGTCGAGGCTCGCTTGGAGGACCATGTGGTTGGTGTTGACATCAAAGTTTTGTACCTTGCTGTAGGTAGCTTGAGCTCAATAGGCATAATAGCTTCAGCTCCAAAGGTAAGGTGGAAAGGAGTTTCTCCCATAGAGGTTTTGTGAGTTGTTTGGCATCCCCAAAGGAACTTAGAGAGTTTGTTTGCCCACCTCCCTTCCATGCATTCCACCCTCTTCTCTAAGCTCCTAAGGAAGATCTTGTTGATTACTTCAACTTGACTATTGGTTTAAGGGTAGGCCATCAAGATATAGTGGAGCAATATGTAGTGCTTCTCATAAAACCCCTAGAACTTAGCACTGTTAAACTACTAACCGTTATTTGTGATAAAGGTATATGGGACTTTGAATTGAAAGAGGATGTTTATGAGGACAAAGCTTGCGATTACCTTGGCAATAATGCCCTTGACCAAGTGAGTCTCGACTTACTTCGTGAAATAAGCCACGGCTACCAAGATGAACTGGCGACCTTTAGATGCCTTAGGGAAGGGTCCAAGGACGTTTAATCCCCATTAAGTGAACGATTGTAAGCTTGTCATAGGATGGAGGTCAAAGGTTGGTGCGTGGCTGATAGGTACATGCTTTTGGTGTTTATGGCATTTCTAGACCATCACCTTTGCGTCTTCTTTCATAATCTGCTAGTAGTAACCAAGGCAGAGTGCTTTGATGTACAACGCTTAAGCCTTAATGTAGTTGTTGCAGAACCCAATGTAGAGTTCTTATACGGTGTATATGCCCTCTTTAGGCTTAAAGCATTTGAGAAGCGATACACTATACTTATGGCGATATAAAACATCGTTGGTGAGAGTGTAATTCGCTGAAGCATAGGCCAACCTCTTAGCCTCAATCCAATCATTAGGTGGTGCTCCAGTCTTCAAGCACTTGATTATGGGGTCCATCCAGGAGGGTTTAAGCCGCATGAGATGGATCTTCAATATCTCTTACCATAGCTATTCAACGATGCATTCGAGGATGTACTGGACAAAGAGCTGCTTATCACTATTATATAGTGCTGGAATGATGGTCGAGGGAAACTTTGACAACTTGTCGGCCTTAGAGATTTCTGCTTGGAGGACCTTGTTGATTTACCATGAGGTGAAACATGAGAAGAGGCCTTGAATTGTCCAAAGGTATTTCACCATCATCTCCCCCTTTGTCTAATATCTCCCTTTACCTATTGAACCACCCATATCGAGTCTGAATGGATTTCCAACTTCTCTACTCTAATATCCATCACTGTCTTCAAACTAGCAATGAATGCCTTATATTCGGCATCGTTATTGCCCGTTAAGAACCTAAATCTCATAGCATAGTGTACCTTAGTGCCATACAATCCTTATAGTGCTATGCCTGCCCTACCCCCATCCCAAGTGGAGGATCCATTGACACGGGGAGTCTATATTGGTATGTTGACATCTATTGATGCTTCTCCCTCTCTAATGTATTCAATGACAAAGTTCGTGAGAACTTTTGCCTTGATTGCTTACCTTGGATGGAATTACACATCGTAGGCACTGATAGCGTGAATTTAGCAAACATTTTCATTAGTTATTTCATGATATTTTGGATGTTAATTTAGTTAATCTTATGATATTTTAAGCATTAGTTTAAATTTCATTTCTAGGGACTTCTAGAGCATTTCATGGAGTTTTGAAGGTTTTTATCAATTTTCGAAGTTACTTTAGATAAAAGTATTGATTAAGGAGTGAAGCAGATGAATTTCAAATGAGAAAAGAAGTCCAGTAAAGACCACAATCAAGGACCATGACCATGGTCCCTACCCCTAATCTCCTCATCATTTAATTCCATTGAAATTTTGAGATTTTAGATGAAGTGCAAGTACATGCTTAAGCTTTACAGCCATATGCCTTAATTGTAGACTTGCAATGATTTGTAAATCTTCTATTTTTGTTAAGTTTTCTTTATAGTTCTAGGTCCACTTCTTATAAATAGACACTTAGACCTAGCGTTACAGAGATAGCCCCTTGGATACAAATTAGTAAGATATAGGATTACAAAGGGGGCTTCTCTCTTCTTTTCATTTCTATTGTTATCATGTTTTTATTTTGATTACTTAGAGAATTGTTGTTGAACCCCATGTTTTAGGATGATTTTTATTAATGAAATTTACTCTATGATTTTGCATATTGTAATCTAATTATGTTGTTTATATTGTCTACTTTAATTCAATATGTTGGTGATTGTGTTATTGCTAGAATCTATCGTAGAGTTTCCGAGAACATGTAGTATGATTGACTAATACAATTAGGCAAAATTAGCTAGCTGAAATGTTTAGTAGTTGTTTCTTGATTAGGGCAACCTAATAATAGGATTTAAGAGGTCATGCGATCTTGCAACACTCTATTTAGAAGTAATTTAGGTAGAGAAGGTTTCAGGAGTAAGAATTAACTAGAGATACGAGTCGAATTAGTTCGTAATAGGAATCTTTATGGTCCAATATGGTAATTGAGATTGAATAAATCACTCACAATTAAGTAGTAAACAACACTAAAGATTTACTAAGGAATGAGTGATCTTTTTATTAATTTAATTGCCTTGTTGTTTTTAGTCTTAGTTAGTTGTTTTGTTTAGCTTTCTTATTTTTACCTTTAATTGTTTATTTTATGTTATCATTGTGATATTCAATTTCTATTCACAATTTATTCTATTAAATCTTTTGTCATATAAGTTAGGTAATTGAATAATCTTAGGGGGTAACTAGTAAAAATAATTAGACAAGTCCCATGTATGGTTTCTCATGGGATCGATACTTGGACTCATAATCTATTTTATCCATACTCTAACTTAACTAGGTGCACTTATCTAATTAATACGATATATGCCCCATCAAGTTTTTAATACTATTATAAGGGAGCCAATAGAGTAGTTTAGTTAGGAAATTAGCAAAAACTCTAGATTCTTCAATTATTTTAATATATTTGTAATATTTCTTTCCTTAGTTATTTTGATATTATTCTCTCTTATATTGTTAGTAATTTCTAAATCTTTCTAGTTTGTGATAAGGAGTAATAGCCGCAATCTGGTGGAATTCGATCCAAAGATTGAAAGAATAGTACGATATCTCTATAGAAGAAACTGTGACACAGTAGATCAAGTCATGCCACTTATATTAGAGGAAGAGTTAGAAGATTCAAGTAGTGAGCAGAAAGTTGAAATCATAAACATGGTATTGAACAATGGGAACAACAACAATCACTAAACCCATGGTGACTAGAGCCAAGTCTAACATCGCAAGGCTTGTAATTCAAACAAATTTTTTACTTCAAACCTAATAGGAATCAAAGCACCAAACCTTTGACCCGAGCCCGAGCTCGAAGGCTTGAGTGTATGGTCAAGCAAGTTCTCTTATGCCGACTTACATTTAATGAGTCCAAGTTGCTTCGATCTATGAGTCTACTGCCTTATCCAAGTTGAACCCTCTTGTGCTTATCAATAGTCACTGACTACCGACTTGAGACACACTCAAACAATATCTTGGCTTGTTGATCACTAGCTTGGCTAACCTAAATATGAACTACTTTGAGCATGTCCGAGCTAAACTAACCTTAAAAGAACCTCCAGTCCTACTCAGCACCTCTACTTTGCAATCGCCAGCCTAACCATACAATTTGTTTGTTTTAGCCAAAAATTCACCCACTAACCGACAACCATGTGTCTAAGCAATCATATGATAGAATCCTTTGTACAAGATGGATGCTTTTCTTGATTTTTTCTTAATGCCCTTTTCTATTCACTATACATTACTTATTTAAGACTTTACCCTTTTTAGTCATTTCCATTTATAACTATTGCCTTAATATTTTAAGTATAAATACTTATTGAAAATGTAGCTACAACATCTTACACATGAGATATTGAATATACTACATTATCTCTTTCTGTGAGCATTTCTTTTTGCTTACTTCACTCTTATTCTAATTGTTAAGTAAGGTTGGGTGTTGAGCACTCTCATTAAACCAACTCGTACATCATATCGAGTTGAGCCATGAGTCCCCAATAGTTCCTAAGTGCATCATATCCTTGGAGTGGATCGTGGTTTTTCTTGTTTGATTCTCTGTTATTGTGTAGCTCTGCCCCAGCTTCTCAAGCTTCCGATGAGCTTAGACCTAACCCCTTACGACTGGCCTTGTCAATCCTTGGCTTGGTTCATATCAAACCTAATGTCATCTAGATGGTTTAACTATTTATCTAGTTTGGCGGATTTGCTGACAAGGATCCCAACATTCATATCTCAAATTTCTTAGAGATCTATAACACGTTTAAGATCAATGGTGTCTTAGACGATGCAATAAGATTGAGGTTATTTTCATTCTCTTTATGTGGTAAGGCCAAACAATGGCTTAATTCTTTACCTAAAGGCTTAACTACTACTTGGGAATCTTTAATAGATGAATTTTTAAGAAAATATTTCTTACCCACTAGGACAATAAAAATTAGGAACAATATTTGTACTTCTATCCAATTCGTTGATGAGACTCTCTATAACAATTGGGAGAGATATATGGAATTGTTAAGGAGGTATCGGTACCACGGATTACCTCAATGGATGCAAATATAGATGTTCTACAATGGACTTAATTACTTAGAGTGTTAAATAATTGATGCAGCAGCTGGAGGCATTTTAAGTGCTAGGACACTAGATGGGGCCTAAAAATTGATTGAAGGCATGGCAACGAATGATTTGGAGTGGGATAATGTAAGAGCTAAGGTGAAAACATCTAGAAAATATGAAGTTGATTCTATAAATGCATTAATTGCTTAGGTTGAAAACTTAAGTAAAAAGATTGATGGACTAATGAAACCTATTAATTTAGTGTAGGATGAAATTTTAACTAAAACTAAATATGTGAATTTTTTTGTTAACCACTCTCTGAACAATCCTTTCAACAATACCTATAACCCAAGTTAAAGAAATCATCTTAACTTTACTTGGGGAGTCCAGCAACAGTAGCAGAATTGGAATATGCAACAACAAATAAGGCCCCTAATTTCGAAGAATTATTAAGCTAATTTATCTAAAGTTCAAATGCATGATTCCAAGCCAATAATGCTGCACTAAGAAAACACGGAAGCTTTATTAAGGGATCTGGAAAACCAATTAGGACAGTTTACGATACACTAAAAGGCCACAAGGATGCTTGCTCGAAAACATCAAGTCAAATCCCAAATCAATGGGTGTGGAAACAAATTAAGGAAAGAAACATCAATTGTTGAGCTAACAATGTAAAATAAAAGTGCTCCTTAGGAGGTAGACCATGTTTCATCAATTTAATTTTCAATCATTTTAGTTTATGTCGTTTGTTTTGTTATGCGATATGTTAGTTTAAGTATTACAATTTTATATTAGTTTTTAATACTACTTTGACAATTTTCATTAAATTCAATTTTTGAATTGAGTTTAGGAAATATTAGTTATTGAAGTAGTCATCCAATTCGATTGTTATTTGGCTTATTCTTGTGCTTCAAAGTCCACTAATTTTTAGCTTTTCCAGCAATTTCAAGAACCAAGTCAACGAAATCAAACTAGCAATGAATTTTCAAAATTATGAGAAGTACATGACCAAGGTCCACATCCGTAAAACTAGTCATGATCCTCTCAAAATTAATTTCAAAAGGAATTTAATAAATTTTGGACGAGAGGTCCATGGCCAAGACTACTTTTGATAAGAATCAAGCTATTAGATCCTTGATTCGAGCTCAAGGACTAGAGAGCATGGCAAGGCGCATCCTCTTGACCCAAACCACATCTGAAGAATCCAAGCTTCTTTAAACCACTAATCTACCTAATATACCTCACTAAACCCCTCTTTACTTATTAGTGACCGAGTGTCAACTTGAGAACTACTTTGTTAACAGCTTGACCATATTATTAAATATACTACATTCTCTTTTTAGTAAAGTTATAAGCTCACCCTTTCTATTCTTATCTTATCCCTTATGCAAGGTTAGGTAGCAACTGACCTCATCGAGTTACTTGTACGTCATATCGAGTTAGTTCGTGAGCTACAAGGTTCCTTGGTGCATCATATCCTTGAAATTGTTCATAGGTTTTACTTATTTTCTTTCTATTTGATGCATTTACCATTCTATACTTCGAGCTTTTTGATAGCTTAGACCCACCTAGATAATGTCCCCCTTGTCTATTCTTGGCATGGTGTATCATCTTGGTCTCAAAGCAGAGGTTCGTATTAGGTAAGCTATTGTTATGTTGTGTTAATGTTATATTTCATTGGAATACTCCCATAGTAGCGTGTGTAGAATATTTACTATTATTTATGAGGTTGCAAGTAAGCTAGTTGTAGTGTTTGGCAAGTAATGGAAGTAGTGTCATTATTCCTTTTACTAGTTATTGTGTGGTACTTTGTTTTACTCTATTTTGAGCCTTAGGAAATAAAGCAACATTAACTGGGCATTTCTATTCTTCAAAGTAGCTTTCATATTAGTAGTTTGTAGAAGAGTCTACTTGGATTAAGGTATTCATGTGAAGAAGTATATGTATGTATGTGTGTTGGTTGATTTAAGGATAATGTGTATTATTTCTAGGAATAATGAGAATCTAAGTGTTGATAGATTTAGCTATAGGAATAAGATCGAGTCAAGAAAAGATGACTGATTCGAGTGTAAATGCTAAAATTAGAGATGACAACAATGATGTTGTCTACCATAGCCAACAATCCCAAAACATCCATAGAAGTTCCAATGAGTGGTTTGATGAAGTGGCTCACTTAATAGCTGACTTGACTTAAGATTTTCGTGTGTTAGCGTCCTTACCTATTGAAGTCATCTACAACACCCCTCAAGCTACTCTTGAAGTTGGTATCGCTGTTTGTAATGTTCAACTTGCCCAAAGGAAATTCTTGGTTTAGCAAGACTGTGGTAAAGGAGTAAGAGGACATGTGATAGACCTAGGTGAGGTAGATGAGGAAATGAGGAAGAGCACAATGAAGTAGAAGAGTGAGCACATGTACTTTGTGCTACGGACCGTGTGAAGCTTAAGATTTTGAGCTTCAATGGTTCTAAAAATGATAATGACTACCTTGATTAGGAAGAGAAGGTAGAACGAGTCTTTGACTACTATCAATATAAGGACAATGATAAGGTGAGAACTGCTATTATAGAGTTCTCAAGGTATGCTATGATGTAGTGGACAAATTTTCAGACTATGTAAAGATGAGATGGATATCAAGAGGTTAGCAATTAGCCCAAGATGAAAAGAGTTCCTAGAGCTATATTTGTATTAGATATCTATCTGCAAGACACTTTTGCTTGACTCTAAGAGCTAAAGCAAAGGAATTGTACTGTTGATGAGTATTTGCGAGAATTTCAAATGCTTATGATCAAATGTGAGGTTAGTGAACCCTCGGCCTGGATAGTATCTAAATTTTTTACTAGATTAAGAGCAAAAATCCAAGGTGTAGTAGAGCTACAACATTTTGTCACTCTGGATGAGGCTATAAGAATTGCTCAATGCATAGAAATACAGAAGAGGAATAGGCTTATGTAATATCCTAAGTTTTTTCAACTAATTCAATAATTCTAGGATCTAAGCCCCTAAATTTAGGGCATCGGGCTATAATATCTGTTTTATTTTAAATTTTATAGTAAAATTAGAAAAGTTAGATAAAGTAATTCAAGTAAAGTGAATTTCTCAAAATAAGCTATATAAAAACATTAATTTAAGAAGAACGCCAATTTATCGCTAAAAGCTGATAATTATCGAAAACGAAAAATTCGAGTTTTTAAATATAGTGAGATATTAGAGATAAGTTAATTAACTTACAAAAATAATAAATAAAGTTGAATTATACATAATATACATGTGATATGCATTATATGTATTAAATATATATATAATAATCAATTATTATTAAAATAAGGTAAAATAATGGAAAATTAATAATAAATTTCATGGATGAATCATCAAATGATGTGTCAAGCTGGTATTAATTGGAAATGATGAGTCAACACCTAATTAACTAGAAAGTGACATATGGCGCCTAGGAAAATATGAAATTGACATGTGTAATTTTACCTTTTTACATGCAAAAATCCTAAAACCTATAAATAGGGCTCCAAACAACATTTACAATATTTTGTGGACCTGAAAACACAAGAAAATAATTTTAGAAAATTTGAAAAAATTAGAAAAAAAAATTCAGAAAAAATAAAAGAAAATATTAGGAAAATATGGTGAATTACGGTTCTTAAGGCTATAGGCAACCTGACAAGGAGCCACTTGGGACTTAAAGTTGTGGTGGAGAGAGAAGGTGGGCTGACATAGGGTGGTGGCTAGAGGGTGGCCAGAGCACTATACGACGGTGAGTGAAATTTTATTGCTTGATTTTTATTAATTTGCCAAAAATATCAAATTAGCTTAGAAAATTATGAATTTGGTTTTCTTAGGTTATTTTACATGTACTTTCATGTGATAATTTTATTTTAATAAAATAACATTGATTTATGGTACTTGCTTAAGATCGTGCCGTGTTTGGACGAATTTTAAATAAATTTTTCAAAATATTAAATAATGTTATTTCAGCCTAAAAAATTTTTTATAATACACTTATATAATGTATTAAATTTCAGTAACAATAAATTTTTAAAATCTCCATGTTTACTATTTTTTATAATTATTTTGAATAAAATTGCCAATTTTACCGAATTATTGAAATAATTAGTTTTTTATGAAATTAATGAATGAGCCATGCATGTTTAGACTTCTAGATGTTTATAATGATATTTGGAATATTTGATTTTTATCTCACTCAAAAATTTATTTATTTTCCTTAATTTTCTGTAATTTTAAGCAAAAACCGCTATTTTTATAAAAATGGATAATAGCCAATTTAGTGTAATTGATGATCAATAACTAAACTACATATTTTTGTAAGTCTATAGAATTTTTCGTGAAATTAATCGGGCTCGTATACTATTTATTCTGTAATTTCCTAGTATAAACTTATATATTAGCTTAATATGTAATATAGTAACTAATTTATTAAATCTGTGTCAAACGAATACTTTAGGGTGTAATAAGTGTTGCTGGACAAGTTTGGAAACTATAATTTTTCAGGTTTTTAGTTTAATACTAAAGCTTACTCGAGTCAATTATGGAGTTAGGGTAGCGTATGGTCGAGTCGTAATACGAAAAGGTATTTTTGGATGTTTGGCAATATTGATTAGTCTTGACACTTAATATATATATCAATAGCACTTGAAATAATAATTGTGATGATATAAATTTTACTGAAATCAGATAATAAATGAGTAAGATACGATCAAATGAAGTTTAAAAACGCAAAAAATGAAAGCTTATAATAGTTTGAGTTCAACCTACACTTGATTTGAAGACTGTATCATATTTTCATAGGTGTAATAAGTAAAGAAATACCACGTCACGATATATAGGATATTGCACTATTGCTAAGCTTAGGTAAGTGGATCTAACCCATGCTTGGAGTAGATATATCGCTACTCATAACATTGTGTGTCATTTGATGCTATGTTGGTTAAATATAGATATATCTTGGGTGAATTGATATGCTACTATAATGGGTGCTGGTGTAGTGATTTTGAATGACAATAACTGTATTTTGGTTAAATTGTTATATGGTTATGTTGGGTGATGATTTGTGCTTACAATTGATCATGTTAACCAGGGAAGTTGAGTGATCTAACCCAATCTTGTAGATGTTCATCTAAGTAAACCCTAAGTAAGATACTATAATTTTGCTAAGGAGAGTTCGAAAACCAGAATCAGATTATTGGGTTGAATAAAACTTAAAAATTGATTGTATTGATTGATATTTTTGAGTTGCTATTATATGGTACGACATAGCATAAAAAGGGACCTACGAGTCAGAAATTTCAGAATGAGGCTTCCAAATGATCACTGAAAAAGCATGGCTTTATGAACTTAGTTTTTGGAAGCATATAGATTGCCTTGCTCGAACATTGTGATTATTTTGATAGTCAAATTTGGTATACTACAGTATGTGATCTAATTTGGCAGTGTTACTATTTTGATTTAGAGAACTACAGTATGTAGTCTAATTTTGTAAAATTGGGGGTTTTACACCCAAGTAGCCCGTTGTTGCCCTTTTTGGAAATGGTATACTACAGTGCGTAGTCCAATTTGGTGAGGGTCCTACTCCCAAGCAACTCTTTGTTGCTCTAGGTTCTTAGACATTATATCCAGATGCCTAGTTATGTCGACTAACCAGATGAAGAATTGGAGGGCATAAGATATCGGTATCAATGCATGCCATGTGCATGAGCATAGCATGCTATATCATTATCAGTAAGGGCTTGATTGGGCGAATGCATATGTGAAGTTGAACTTGCGAGTTATGATTAAAATGTTTCAGTTGTGATATGCAATATTGTTTATCATATTGTCTATATTCTGTTGTTTATTATCCACTCTTACTTAGCTTCAGTAGTTGAAGCTATATCGTGAAGGGCCTAACACTTAAGGGAGATGTATATTGAAAGCGTGAGTCAGAGTCAACGACTGTTGTATGGAACATGTATTAGGTTAGAGATCCTATTACTGTGAAGACAATAAAGGAAAAAGTTTGTTCATATTTTGATATAAATATTATGTTGTACACATAAGTTGTAATAAAATATCCAGCTGAACTTTGATGTAACAACCCTTTTATTATGTAAACAAAGTTATCTTTTGATGAATGAGCAGGTTGAGTTAAGTTTTCAACAGGTATTCTTATGTGATGGTACATCCTATGCTATGACGGGATGCGATAACTTATCTGACCTCCAATGGGCCAATTTATCTAGACCAACGCACTTACTCAAAAAGTCTTCTAGCTCAATATATCACTAAGCTGGATGGATAAACAGATGTCTTAACTGAATGGAAGAACTAACCTAATGACAATGAAGCACCAAAGAAGACATTTGAGAAAGGGTAAGGATTAAGGCGAAAGACTAGTCAAATCAAATGCATTAAGTGTTAGGGTTTTAGACACATGGCTGCCTAATGTCTGAACTAATAAACCATGGTCAATAAAGGCGATGTTTCGACTGTCGAAGTAGATAGCATAGACAAAGAGCCCAAAGAAAAATATTAGTTGAAGTAAAGCACTAGGAGTAATGAAGAGCTAGTTGAAGAGGATCTGTTTGTTAAATATCTAGACAAGTTGTCTTTGGTTGTCCAACGTGCAATAAGCCTCGAACCAACTTTAAGGAGGAGCAACGAGAAAACTTATTCCATATCACATGCAAAGTGAACAAGCAAGTGTGTGCACTCATTGTGGATAGAAGGAGCTTCACCAATGTTGTATCTATTGATTTGGTTTGAAAACTCAAGCTACCGACATTATTACACCAAATACCATATAAGTTGCATTGGCTAAATGAAATGGGAGCATTATACGTCACCAAGCAAGCATTGTTGCTGATTTGGGAAGTATTTTGATGAGGTTTTCTGTAATGTGCTACTTATGTGTGCTTTTCACATGTTGTTAGGCCAACCTTGGCAATTTAATTGAAGGGTCATATACGATGGGTTTAGAAATACATATGCTTTTGAGAAGGATGGGAGAAAGATCACCTTAAATCGTATGACCCCTATCTAAGTAAGCAAACTACAAGCTAAGTTAGCTTAAGGATCCAAGAAGGCTTTAGTACTTAGTCGTTCCAAGCTTCGCAAAGTTACCAAATCTAATGAGCCAACCTTCTTATTGATCAAAAGATTTTTGGAATTGAAGGAACAAGTCATACAACCAAATGAGGTTTGAGAGTTGCTTGATGAATATGCTTACTCGTTTCCCAAGCAATTGCCTAAAGGACTACTACCTTTTCAAGGGATTGAGCACTATATTAGCTTAATACCTAGTATTGCCCTTCTAACTACCCTACTCATCAGATAAATCCCGAGCAAGCAGCTAAACTATAAAGATAAGTCAATGAGTTGCTAGAAAAGGGTTATATAAGGGAGAGCCTTAGTTCTTATACTGCACCAACCCTACTTATACCGAAGAAGGATGGTACTTGGCATATATGTGTAGATAGCAAAGCTATTAACAAGTTAACGATCAAGTATAGGTACTAAATCCTAAGATTGGATGATATGCTTGACAAATTGAATGACACTAGATTTTTCAACAAAATCGACTTGAAGTCTGGTTACCATCAAATTTGGATGTGGCTAGGGGATGAATGGAAGACTACATTTAAAACCCAACATGGTCTCTATAAATGGTTGGTAACGCCTTTCGACTTATCCAATGCCTCAAGTAGTTTCATGAGATTGATGAATCATGTGTTACAAAGTTTGATTGGAAAATTTGTTGTAGTCTACTTTGATGATATACTCGTGTACAGTTGAGAAACTATGTTTAATGTGCTCTAAGTTGAGAAACTATTCAAAAATTTGAAGAAGTGTTGTTTTTGTCAGGATGAAGTGGTTTTCTTGGGTTATGTAGTTGGTGGAAGAGGTCTATGAGTCAATAATGAGAAGATCTAAGCTATTGTTGACTGGCCAACCCCAATCACTTATGCCAAGGTAAGGAGTTTCCATAGTCTAGCTTCCCTTTACTGATGTTTTATTTAGGGATTCAATACTATTGTTGCACCACTAATCAAAATCATGAAGAAGAATGTAAAATTCTGATGGGGAGAGAAAGAAGAGAGAAGTTTTGCTAAGGTGAAGAAGAGTTGACCTTTACGCTTGTATTGGCTCCACCTAACTTTGACAAGATATTTAATTTTGAATGTGATGCATCAGGTGTAGGCATAGGGGCTATGTTTATGTAAGAAGACCGACCTATTACCTACCATGGTGAAAAGCTAAGAGGATTGCAATTAAATTACTCCATGTATAACAAAGTACTCCTTGCATTAATCTAAGCACTCTAAGTATGGCAATATTATCTTTTGCCAAGAGATTTAATCATATATACCGATCATGAGTCTTTAAGATACCTGTAAGGTCAAGCCAAACTTTCAAAGCGACAAGCCTAATGGATAGAATTCCTAAAAGGATTTAATTTTGTGATCAAGTATAAGTAAGGCAAGACAAACGTCGTTGCTAATGCCTTATTAAGAAGGCATACTCTTCTTATTGAGCTACATACTAGATTATCAAGATTTGTAAGTATTAAAGAACAATATCCTCAAGACCCTTATTTTGGTCTAATATATGAGCATCGTAAAGAAGGGAGGATGGTAGATGAATATCATGTGAAGGAAGGCTACTTATTTTGAAGTGGCAAACTCTATATACCATCTTGCTCCATTAGAGAGCTGTTGGTGATAGAAGCTCATAATATAGGGCTCTTTAGATTTCAAAGAGAGAAGGATCTATGAATTATTGAAGGAATAGTTCTTTTGGCTTAAGATGAGGCGAGATGTACACCATATTGTTGAGAGCTATACAAACTATAAGAGGGCCAAAAGCTGAGCTGAATAAGGGAGAGCAATACCTTTACAAATCTTAACCAAACCTTAGGTTGATTTGAGCATGGATTTTGTCCTTAGCTTACCCTAAGCTACTTAAGACAAAGATTTAGTAATGGTCATTGTTGATAGATTCAACAAGACAGCACACTTTGTGCCTTATACTAAAATTAATGATACTTCGACTATTGATTTTCTATTTTTACAAGAGATCGTTCGCTTACATGGAGTGCTTAGGAGCATAGTGTCAGATCATGACCCAAAGTTTCTAAGCCATTTCTAAAGGACTCTTTAGCATTGGATGGGAACTAAGCTACTTTTCAGCACTTCTTACCTCCCCCAAATAGATAGCTAAATGGAGGTCATCAACTGCACTTTGGGTTCATTACATTGAGTGACAATCAGAAAGAACTAGACAGATTAGGATATATTGTTATGCCCCAAAAAGGTGAAGTCATAATAGTCACACCATATGGGCCATCCTAAGATAAAAACTATCTTTACAGCTACTATCCTAGACTTAGTTCACACCAGGCGTGCTTGACTCTATCTCTTCGAAGCGTCAAATTCGATACCTATTTGATATAAACCTGTGGAGTAATCTTTTGAAATAATTTGTAATAACAAACTCGTAATTTGACCTTATAGAGTGGTAGTAAATCCCACAGGTACTTATCATTTCATATATAGATCATAATATTGAAAACTAACAAGCTTTTTGAGGAATCCTGTATAGTTTTCCTTAAAAGATAAAAAGTTAATACTAAGGGTAATAACCAACCATTTCTTGTTATAACTTACTCCTTATCCTAGTTTATTAGTGTTCTGGTGTTGGGTAGGCACTTGTAATCCATTTGAAACTTATAAAACAAACTATAAGGGAATGAACAACAACTTTCTCAGTAAGTGGGGTGGAGATAAAAGTATACATTTAGCACATCACAAGTAAGGTTTTCAATCCAGTTAGTTAGATGCCATGCATGTATAAGGAAATGCCATCATATAACGTTATTCGATTTATCATGAGATTAGAGGAATTATGCCCGCTGTAATCCGAGTTGAAGAGATAGACGTCACATATTCACGAATTGAAACCAAACTGAGGCTTATGCAATGGAGAACACTTTCCTCCCGTAACCACTTTCGAACTATGACCCCCAACCTTATTGCAACCTCTTCTCCTATCACTTAGTTCGATTAAGTATGGGGAAATGACCATTTCAACTATCCTTATCAAAGGGAGTTTGTATTTGGCTCGAGAATCCTAGTCGATACCCTTAGTGGGTTGCAATGCATATCAGGTTAGGTATTAAGCCGAGTTTGAGTTAGTTCATCTTTTTAGGTTGATCAACCAAGCTCAAACAATTCAAACACAACGATATTTATAGAACAACCATAACATGAAGCTTAGCTCCTATCATAGCAATCAAAACTCAACCACAAGCATTACATACACATAAGCAACTAACTATAATCACAAGCCAATACATATCAAAGTCTCAAAATATTCTAAAATAATGCCCAAAAATGCTGTAAAGCATCAATCTCACATAGCTGTCCTAACACTTACTTCGAAAAACTCGTATCGTCAATGGTCTGATCATTGGGAGACCCTATATATACAAAACCCAAATTCAATTTTCGTAATAGTTATAAAAACATTAGCGTTTTATCTAAAGTATATTATCATAATAATATATAGTTTTATTATAAAAGTCAAGTTAAGTTATTACTTATTAATAATATACATAATTATATTATTACGTATAATATATCATTTCAATCATATCGAAATGTACTTTTAATCGATTAAATTATATTTCAATTACGGTAGGGTTATCGTGATACGTAAATTCTCATAATATTATAGATATATAAGTTATATTACTTAGGATTGTCTAATTTTTGTAAAAATAGTGTTGTTGGGTTCGTCTAGACTTAGTAACACATATTACGGGTTCTATTTTTAGAAATGACTTCTAATGAGTAGTTTGAATTTCTAACATGGTTGTACATATCTAAGTAAATATTATCGTATTATACATATTTTATACAATTAAACTATATTTTACATAATTTATCAACACAACTCTATAATATAGATATTATACCTGATAATCAAAATATCATTAAATATATTAAAAATCTACTTTTTTATCATATCTAACTAGTATGTATATATATAGTTTTAATTTCAATATTTATAATGTTTTGGCCTATTATTACGAAAAATTGAGTTCTGATTCGTAATTTAAGCTATTTTACTATCTAAATTCGTAATAAAGTACTCAGATTACTGAATAATTCCAGGAAAATTTTTATAGACTCCTAAAAATATGGAGAATTCAGTTATCACTTGGTTTTAGGTTTTCAATTTATCGCGTGTATATTTGAAATTACGATTTTACCTCTAAATTGTACTTAATTACCCGAATATGATGCTTGTTTGCACAAAATTGTTTTCAACCTATGCTAACATCATTATATTTCACTATAAATCAGTATAGGTCAATTTCACCATTTAATTTCATAAAACCTATTTATTTCACATTTTCACCCTAATTTCTAGCTATTTTTAGGCCAAAAAATACAATAAATATTAAAAATACTCAAATAAAAAATTGGGAGACATAGTAATTATCTATATACCATATATATTCTACACAAAAATTTTGAGCTACAAACTATATCATTTAGTATATTTATTTTGAATTTTAAATTTCGGATCTATAGTACATTTGTTAAGCAAGTATATTAAACATTCTGAATTTTGTAAAAATAAATTGATGAAATGAAAGTACATCTAAAATAAATAATTAATTAATTTTTTTTCATATTTTCCATAATTAATTTAATAATTTTTCGAAAATAGAGAAAAACAGGGTAGAAACTCAAAACTTGAGTTCATTGGAGCTCCGGTCACAATTAGCTGGAGAGGGGTTGTTAGCTAGCCTGGGTGGTGGGTGGTGGGTGGATTAGTGATGACTGGTCAAGTTCCACAGTAGATTAACTTTTGGGTTAGGAACTAGCTTAGTACGACTTTTGCTCTATTTTTCCTATTTTTTCTAAATATTTTTCCGAATTTTCCTTAAATGGTTTTGGCTGCCAAAATGTGAAATCTAAGTCTTAGTATCTTATTTATAATGATTTAGGTCGATTGCAATTTTTTCTTAATTATTAAGTAATTTATTTTGATATTTTCCTTGAAAAACGCATAATAGGAGATGTCAATTTTTTATAAATTTTCTTTTAATACAGCTGCTTATTCTTTTTAAGTTGCTCCACATTTAATCTAATCATATTTTAGGTCATTTCTTTTTTTTAATAATTTTTTGATAATATTTTAGGGTATTTTATATTAGTATTTAATGATTTTGTTAATATATGATTATATATCCTGTATATATCATTCATGTAATGAGTAAATATATATATGTGTAATCATGTTTCTAGCATATTTTTTATTTTTAAGATACTTTTCATATTTAATTTTGCAATTTTATCACTTATTATGCATAAGTATAATTTTACGTTAATTTACAAGTATATTTATTATATATGTCTGGTATACTCATAAAAATACATGTATACTCATATAATATATTATGTTATATTATTTTCTTTTATCGCCTAATTAATTTATCTTTAAATCTTCGTCGCATTCTGAGCTCGGTTTTAGAGGTTTCGATCATTTTTATACTATATTGAATAATCATATTTTTTAGGCTAAATTTGGGATTTTAGATCATTATTTTTTTAAATCTAACCTTATTGAGTCATTTTAATTAATTTTTCTAACTTAGTTGTAAAGTTTGAACTTAATTAGATATGTTTTCCTAAAAGCCTTAAATTTAGATATGGTTACCTTAAATTTAATTTTAGGGTCTCATGTAGAGTAAATTATCACTATTTTGATTATATTCTTGTTATTCTTATTATATTACAAACTTTCAAACGTACGGAAATTTCTCGATTAGGGTTATCATGTGTCTCGTAAATTTCTAATCTAATCGATTTATTTTCTCAAATACCCTAGATCTAATATTGACTGTAATCGTACAAGAACATGGCTTTATCTTAATACTTAAATATTTATGTTTTGATTATTGATTTATGGGATACCACATATATGTTTGCCTATGGCAAAAATTACTTACAATTGGAGAGTATACGACACCATTAGGTATATACTCAAGGTTGTTAAACTCACGATTCTACTTAGAATCATTAAAAGGTTTGTAAAATTGAAACGTAAAATAGCTTTAAAAAATTATAGATATATTTATAATAGTTATTCAAAACTTGAAATATATTGTGAAAATAAAAAAAAAATATGAAGAAATTAATTTTTTTCCATAAAAATTCTTAATGTATAATCTAACATGTATAGAAGAAGGATAAATAAAGCTAAAACTAAACTTTTTCCATTTTTTTTTTAAAGGTGTAAATTAAAGGGGACTAAACACTTGAACTTATTTTAAGTTATTGATAGTATAAAATAAAGAATATAATTTTATTTGTAAACTTTATTATTAAAGCTGAAACTTGGATAAAAGCTATAAACATAAAATAAGAGATTGGGAGTGAAAGAAAGAGGTAAAAATTTGGAATAGCATAGATAGATATTGTAATATCTTAATAGTTTACGGCTTGGAAAAAGCTAGTTATATATTTTTTTTCTTTAAGTTTTTAGTCCATGCCACTCAGATATATAAAATTGGTAAATACGGTAAAAAATGTAAGTTTCTATCGAGTTTACAACGTAAGTTTCTATACAAAGAAAGATTCTACACCTGAGTTAACTCGAAAGAGTCACCTAAAATCATAAACTCGTAAAGTCGCATGGGTAAAATCGCAATTTTGACAATTTCAATCCCATGCTACCTCTTGCTTACGCCCTAACACCTATATTCGAGCAAAAAGACCTTGACGCTAAGGCTAAAGCTTAATCCTTTCAACAAATCTACTAGAAAATTACTCAATAGATTGACCGAACTACTAGGAAGTTAAAGGAAAGAGGGAAGGGAAAGAAGAAAAAATAGTTTTAGCTCGATGACCTAATATGATTGCACTTAGGTAAAGAAAGATTTTCAAACAAGAGGAAAAGCAAGTTGTTTGCTCAAGCTAATGGACACTTCAGGAAACTTTAGAAATTCAATGATAATGCCAATCAATTAGACTATATACGGGCTTTAGAGTTTTTGGAGTGTTCAATATTACCAACTTCGACCCCTACTAACCTAAAGAAGAATAGAGTGAAGACCAACTGAATTTGATCCTAAATACCAATCAGCCCAAATGGAATGATAAGATTTGAGCCACTGGACCCTTGACCCGAGCTTGAGCATGAGGATTAAGGAGCATGGCAAGGTGCATCCTCTTGGCCTGATCCATATCTAAAGAATCCGAGCTACTTCTAACTACTGATCTACTTAATATACCTTGCTGAACCCCTCTCTACTTGTTAGTGACCAAGTGCTAACCTAAGAATTGCTCTGTTGATAGCTTAACTAACTTATCTATCAACTTTACCATATCTATTTTGAGCTTGCTAGATCACATTCGAGTTGGCATAGCCCTAGAGAGCTTACATATCAGCTCGAAATCTACTGAACCAAACAACTCTTTTTTCTGCCTTTACAGGAACCTCCCCAACAACTACCTGCCATGTGTCTTAACCATCCGCACGAAAGAAACTTCTATTTTCTGCAATCTCTTTTATACCCTTATCAATTTCTTGTATTTTACTTAATTTAGACAATGCCCTTTTAGTCTTTTCCATATTTAGTAGGTTTCCTTAATATTTCAGATATGAATACCTTCTTATAAGTAGCCGCAATCATTATCTTGACATTATTAAATATATTATATTCTCTTTTGAGTGAAGATATGAGCTTACCCTTTCTACTCTTATCCTATCCCTTAAGTAAGGCTAAGTGACGATTGACCTCATTGAGCTACTTGTGCATCATATCGAGCTAGTTTGTAAGTTATAAAGGTTCCTTGTTGTGTCATATCCTTAGAATAATTCTTGGTTTTTTCTTATTTTCTTCTTATTTCACGCTTTTAACATTTTACACTTCAAGCTCTTTGCAAGCTTGGACCTACCTTAATAACGTCACCCTTATCTCTCCTTAGTTGCCATATCAATGCCCATAGTCCTTACCTGTAGACATGTCAAGGTTTTCTATTTAGACATAAAAGGAAGGAACATAGCCACACTTCACAGCTATGATCCTTACTTGTGGTCACTTCTAAATTCAAATATCATGGGTATTGCTCTTCCTTCTTCATTCTATACTTACTTTGTCTCTTTCTCTAACACACAAATTCCTCTCCACTCTCTCTCTGTACTTGCTTGAAAAATTCAAGAAACTCTACGATCTAAGCACACATATGACAATCTAAGGTACTTTCATCATCTTTATCTCCTTATTTTCTTAAATTTGTTGTTAGATTGTGTAAAAATTTGATTTTTTACTTAGGTTTTCATGAGAAAACTTTGTCATGAATGTGTAGAGATTTGAGTTTCTATGAATGATCTATAATAGACAATGTAATGAAATATGTTATCTATTCATTATCTACTAGAAGTCACACGATAAACACATGCTTATTAAGGATTGAATGTGAGGATGATTTTCCATGATAAAGGAAATAGAAAAAAAAAAAATGAAAGTGAGAAAGTGGGGAAAAGTGATGGAAACTATGAAACTGATGCTAATCTTATATTGTGATGAACATGATTCATGTTTAAATCTAGAAACTTGTTGTGATTGACATTCTTATGAAATTAGACAAATTTCATGTATTTATTCATATTAATTAGAATTACTAATATGGAATTAAGCAATACGTCCTAATGTCATATTAGAATTAGGAGAGTTGTTATCAATAGTTGTACATGAATTAAATTGTGTAGAAACAAGTTTTTAATCAAGTGTATATTGAGTGCTAATGTTCACACTAACTAAAATTATAAAATTATAGGATTAATTCATGATCAAAATTTAGTATCTCATTAACTTATAATTTTATTAATCAATGCCTTAGGAAACTGGTAATTTAATATATGAAATTTTATTAGTTCAAATATTGAACAAAGTTTTTAGGGATTTGTATATTCAATGCTAATGCCAAAGCGTATAGAGATTATGCAAAAAACTAAGATTCAATTTTGAAGACAATCCTATAAATGCGTTAATCCATGATTTTAGCAATATTAGCATTATACTATACACTCTTTTTGTTAATTCAATCATTACCTCAATTTGCTTAATTAGCAATGAATCAAGAATGTCAATTTAGTTCAATTCTTGAATTAACCATTGTCTATGTAATATGGATTGTTTCTTTTATCAAATTTGAACTTCTCTTTACTGTTTTGATTTCAGATCATGTTGAGTGTTAAACAGCTGTACAAAAAAACTTAGGCGCTATCCCCTAAAATCCTTTCCTAACATTCCACCACTCATGACAATGAAAAAGATATGCCTGCTTATCTACAAAAGAATTAAGCTAAATCACATACTTAAACTAGGAGAGGCACTTGCTCAGGATAGCTATGAGATTAGGGTTACATAGCTAATCAAGTTTAGAGGATGGGACCTGTAACCCTGCTATTTAAGGGACATATAATTAACTAAGAGTACTATTTGATCATTCCTAAAGATCAACTAAACTAAGAACTAAAGTTTACATTTAGAAAATGAACCTAGTTTTTGAATTCAAAAGTTCATTGTTGATGAAAACTCGAAAACAAGAATTACATACCTTAAGTCATCTAAAATCTTAAACCTTAGGATAATTAAGGACTTATGACCCTAAATAGATAATTAAAAATATAATTTCAACAAATTTTATTCAACTTTAGAAAATTATAAAATTTCTTAAGAAGCAAATCATAACCTATGAATTAATTTAAGAACCAAACCTTAAAAGAATTACATTTAAGATAATTCCCTTATTTTCCCTTATAAGTTATAATATATATGGATAGGCAAACCAACTAATCACATTAAATAATTTATCATTTGAGAGTTAGAATCACCTATCACTTGATAACTTATCAAAAGCTTATGATAAGATCATTTTCATATCTTACCAAAACTTATACTACATGAGGATAAGCTATCTCATCACATTATCTATCTAATTTTAAAATAAGTGAAGAGACAAGGCCATGCCTTTACAAGACAAGACATGACCAATTGAAAATAAAGGAAATGGGAGGCTATACCTTATCATTTAACCATCAACTCATTATCTTTCACAAGCACTATTTGCCCCTTGATACTTACATCATCCAATCATTTCAAAATATGGCTCATGTACAACATAGAAGACAACAAAAAGGACTTATTTGGAACCCTCATGCACATACATTCAAACCAGCACTCTCTTCCCCATTTTCTCTCATCTTTTAGTCACTTTTTCATACTTCAAACACATAAACAAAAAGAGAAACTAAGCCCTTCAAAACCATACCTAACCGCCATACATACACACTTACATTTATGACATAAAAGAGCCACCTTACCCCTCTATGTTAGTCCACCTAAAAGATCATTCTAGGAAACTTTAAGACACCTAAAAAAAAAAAAAAAAAAACCTCAAACCCCGAAGTTGTGGTATCACAAGGAGCTTGAAAGAAGGGAAAAGGAAAATAAGGACTAAAGGAGGACTCTTAGTACTCAACCACCTTCCATACTTCTTAGGACAAGTAAGCTTTTAAATTTGAAGTGCTATATCATGCCATGCCTAAGAGTTCATATATGTTCAGGAAGATGTTAACATGAGTATAAGGTGATAACATAGCTAGTTTACGTTAGGTGAGAAACTCATGAATCTTTTACATAGAAGTTGGATTATAAGTATACTAGGTTTAGTATTATGTAGAATACATGTCTGAGACTTAGAATAGAAGTTTATAACTCGAGAAAATCATGAAATATGTACAAGAAAGGCAGACAAGCATACTAGGCATGAAGCATTTGAAGGGTGTTTAGATGCTACTTTTGTTTCTATTTGGTTTTATATGCTTAAATCTAGCTTTAGGTAAAGAAAAAACCACTACATAATGTTTCTATGACGAAATCAAATTTTGGAGGTATAAACTAAGGTATAGAACTTATGATAAGTGTGTGATCTATAATTTTTACTTAGTACATAAGTTAAATAACCTTCTTATGGAAGAGAAGTTGAGTTGGAGTTAGAATATAAGTAATGTAGGTTCTTGAATTACCACCTAAACTTAAAAAAATGATGAAACAAATTGAAAAACTAAGTTGGAAGCCACAAATCCAAACCATCTAGATTTGGAACTGAAGAAAACCCACTTAAAAATACAATAAAACAAAGTGAAAAGACTAACCAAAGCAAGTATATTGAGTGTTTAAAGCTTAAAACTTAAAACCGGGCCTAAAAACATCCAAAACAAGCTTAAAACTTCTAATTGGGCCCTTAAGAAATTTTAACCAGCACCTTAATTAAATAAGGAAAGTTTTTTTAAGGCCCATAAGAAGTCTACATAAAACTTCTTAAGCCTAACAAAGTCACCAACTTTAGTTTGAACAAAAAACAAGCCCGTACATAAGCCCACTTAAGAGTCCAAGAAAATATTTATAGCACCAAGGTCATGAGAGAAGGATAGAAATATGATCTTGAAGAGTGTTTTAAGCTTAGAATATAGTCTTAAGCCTAAGCCTAAGCCCAAAATATTTCTTAAGATAATGAAAAGCCTAACAACTAAACTAGGCCCAAGAGAGCACCAAACCTTGAGGACTACTACTGTTCTGACTAATGGATAGAATTGTAGGTCTTATCTCAAAAATCTAACTACACTACGTTAAAGTAAACTTAAAAATGATAAAAATCGACTATAAAATCATAAAAATCAGATTTAAAACAAGAAAGTTATACATGATTAAACTTTTAGTACAATAAGGAAGAATTTGGGAACTAAGTTAAAAATGTAACTTAAAAGATTTTAGGAATGCTTTCTAATTTTATTTCAAATTCTTATAATATCATATTTATGATGTTTAGGGGACCCAATCATTGAAGAAGACTTAACCCAGCCTACTATGACTAAGCTATGGCCGAGTAAGTGATTTTCGATAACTTCATGCTTGGTTTTACATATAGTGCAGATGCACTTAAATTTATATAATGAACTGGAATGCTTATGGGATATGGGAAATACATGTATATGATATTATGATTGAATGTCATGGCTTGCTAATAAGATAATAATAGGAATTGTTTGTGATGATAGCTATGTATAATTGTATGGAATGAAATTGTTTGATTACAATGAAAGTTGAATTAATTAAGTATTTGATTAAGAAATTCAATGAGTCATGCATTTCTCATATTTGTGTTATAACTATACCAACTATTACCTCACACAAAATATGGGAAGGAGCTCACAGGAGGGGGGCCTCCTGCAGAGATTAGGCAACAGTATGCTATTTACATATTATTGAGTCTATATTCTAGCTGTCGAGCTTACTTGATGCTAAGGGACGCTAACCGTTAGTGAAAGGTCATGTCTTGTGACTTCCACTTAAGGCATGTGATGTAGACTGCAGGGGCCACCACACTGCTAGACCTAGGAATTTTGACTTGGAGTTTGATTTTTGAAAAGGAAAAATGTATTTTCCATATGAAAAGTAAAGTCATTTATATTATGTATAAGTTTGAGTTGTTTTGAGCACATTGGTGCAATCGGAATAAAAACCCAGGTGCTAGAACTCGGTTGATGATTTGTATCGATTAATCATCTCTAACCCAGTTTATAGGAGGCATAATTCTGAGTTGCATGCAACTTCTAAGTCACTACATGTATTGATTTGCATTCATATGTTTTGCATTTAAATATATTGTTTGTATGGCATGACGAAGGGATTAGTTTACTACACGTAAGCTTACACCCCAATAGTTTTTCCATTGTAGGTCGAGCGATAGCTAGGACTAAGATAGGAGCCAAGTATGGACTGCAACCGTTGAGTAACATATAGTTGATTTAGAACAATCTATGAAACAACCAATCTTTCAATTAAGTCTAACATCTTTAGTAAGTTTTAAAATTTTAGGAATTGTCTATCCTATTTCATTATTTTGGTAGGAGATATTGATTCTCTACGGTTTTCATGGACTGTTGATAAATTGAGTATTCTTAGCTATTTATTAAGTAGGTTAGCTGTATATAATATAAATAAATATGAATATCAATTAATTAGTTAAACCTCTAACTTGTAAAATGATTTTTATACCATGAGCACACACATGTTATGGAAATTTTAAGATAATCCTACTAGGCCCCCTATAGAGTCCTTATAGGACCGATTGTTAACCATCAACGAGTCGATGTACAAGGAGTTAACTTTGAAGCTGCTTAGTACATTTAAGTTAGGTTTTGACAATATCTCACAATTAAGCAAAATAGTATCCATTTTAGGTATAATGGCACTAAAGTAACCATGCCAATTGATGATTTAGCTATGCATATGGTTCTATATTCAATTGATTATGTGATGACTCAAGAATACATGGATTTACCATAAAAACTACCTCAAGGTACCTATGAGTCATTTGTTTGGAGGAATTTGATTAAAGGAGAAGGAGGAGCTTATGACCCTAAAAAGTCAAAAGCTTCTTACTTAGTTGATCTTGCTCTTAGGTTGGTGCATTACATATTAGTTAGTGGCTTTATTAGTAGAGGGAATAGTCAAGGTATTGTTAATGAAAGGAATATATTATCTTTACAAAGTATTGCTAACCGATGACTCCTTAATTTAGGAGTTAGGGTGGCTTGGTTCCTTAAGACCCATGCTATTGAGGGCTATTTGAAGTATATTTTTATAGGTCCCTTCATTACTCGTTTGGGGAGAAACTTCCTTAGCCTTCATAATGTACTTCGCATACTAGCACTGGATCCTCTTGCCCCCCTGACTTATGATGCCATCAAAGCTATGAGATACCCACCAACACCTAAAGGTCTACCTCTTAAGCTAGCTAGTGATGCCACTTCCTCATTATCACGGCCATGATCAGATTCATCATCTTCCTTAGTGATTGGCATATTCAAGAAGTTCATGAGGAAGATATTAAAAAAAGTAGCAAACCATAACACATAAGGTGGATTGCACTTTGGTGACACAAGATACAACCATGGCCTACCAAGGATTCAAGCACCACCTTCATCGCTCATACCTGAGCCTTACTCAACTATAGAGTCAGATGAAGAGGAGATCAAGGAGGAGGAGGAAGAATAAGAAGATGAAGAGTGGTGTTTCCTTTTTCATTTTTCATAAAGACTTGGTTTACTAATTCTATTTTGGATGACTATACTCTTAACTAACTTCTTATTACCCATTAACTACTTATCATTTGATGATTTATAAATTTACAAGAGACTACATTTGGAAACTTAAATTAGCAGTAGTAGTTTGATTTAGTTACCTTAATTAGTTTAACTTCTTTTCATATTTCTTTTACTTAGATTGTTTAGATGCAAAGAAAACTATGCGCTTAACCATTTGATGGAATTCAAATTCCGAACTTGAAGTCCCAGTTCTTTTTTCCTTTATTATTTTTATTGTTGTTTTTTCTCTCCCTTAAATATTGATTTGCATTGTATAATGTACATTGAGGACAATGTACAACTTAAATGTGGGGGCATTTGATAGATTATGTATGTTAATATTTACTTACTTAAGCTTTGGACAATTTTTTAAAATGAACTTAGAAATTTGTACCCCCTATATACATTAAGCAAGCATAATTTTTTTTTTAATTTTCCCAAATCCTTTATGAATTTAGAACTATTTAAGTGATTAAATCTTTATAATTTAGAGTTTCCCGTTACTTAAGCTTAGACTTAGTCTCAAGATTAGGATCGATATGAATGGGTCATAGAGGATAGATATCTATCTCTCTATTTTATTTTATTTTTTCTTTTCTAGATTGGATGAACAAAGGAGATTTGTCTATTAAAAGTCGCTTGAAAAATCAAAGTGGTTGAAGGTACTAATTGAATAAGTGAATTAAAACAATTGCCAATGATTGGTAAGGATCGATTTTGGTCTCTTAGAAGAATAAAATTCTTTCCCATTGCTGATCACAAAGTGAATCCAATTAATGTTGTTAAGGATCGGCTTTGGATCCGCAAAAGAGTAAGGTGTCTTCCCATTGAAAACTATTGAAGTAATTAAAAATAGGCTAATTTTGTAAGGATCGACCTCAGTTGCTCAGAAGAGCAAAGTGCTTTTCCAATGCTAATAAAGCTTTGATAAAAACAAAATCGATTTGAGTTTAAAAAGCCTTCGATGAAAATTGACAAAAGTGAAGGGACAATTAGGGAATCAATGGATGTAATATACATCCAATCTAGTTTTTTAGTCAAAAGTAATTAGAAAAGATTCCTCTCCTTGTGAGTTAGAGTGAGGAAATCTCTATAATTTTTTTCTTAATTGATTTATGCTTATTTTAATCTCTACTATAGTTTCTGTTTAAATGATATGACTAACTCTAAGTTATTTGGATTAATAATTGAAATTCAGTAATCGTTAAAGTGTTATTTTCTAAGTGTTCTAAATGCATTGTGAAGTTAAGGAAAAAGGTTAATTCGAAAAGATTTTTGCTAAGCTATTCAAATTTGAGTGTGCACTTTTTTGAGATTGGTTATATTCTCCTTGTCCTTTAGATATTCTTCATTTTGATTTTTATTGTTTTGCTTGAGAACAAGTAAAAACTTAAGTATAGGTTCATTTGATAGCGTGAATTTAACATACATTTTCTGTAGTTATTCTGTGATAGTTTGGATGTTAATTTAGTTAATTTTATGATATTTTGAGCTTATTTAGTTTAAATTTCATTTTCAAGGACTTCGGGAATATATCATAGAGTTTTGCAGGTTTTTATCAATTTTTGGAGTTACATTAGACAAAAGAATTGATCAAGGAGTGAAGTGAATGAATTTCAAGTGAGAAAAGAAGTTCAATACATACCATAGTCAAGGACCATAACCATAGTCCTTACCTATGATCCCCTTGTCATTTAATTCCATTGAAATTTTAAGATTTTGGATAAAGTGCAAGTACATGCCTAAGCTTCATTACCATATACCTCAACCATGGACTTACAATGATTTCTAAATCTTCTATTTTCGTTAGGCTTTCTTTGTAATTCTAGGTCCACTTCTTATAAATAGACACTCAGACCCAGGGTTACAGAGATAGCCCCTTGAATACAAGTTAATAGGATATAGGATTACAAAGGAGCCTTCTCTCTTCTCTTCTTTTCTTTTCTTTTCTATTGTTATTATGCTTTTTATTTTGATTATCTAGAAAATCGTTGTTGAATCTTATGTTCTAAGGTGATTTTTATTAATGAAATTTAGTCAATAATTTTATATATTGCGATCTAATTGTGTTGTTTATATTGTTTACTTTAATTCAATATATCGATGATTGAGTTATTACTAGAGTCTATTGTAGAGTTTGCAAGAGCATGTAGTTTGACTAACTGACACAGTTAAGCAAAATAAGCTATTTAAAACGATTAGTAGTTGGTCTTTTCGGGTTAGGGCAACCTAATAGTAGAATTCAAGAGTGTTATGTAATCTTACGATGATCAATTCAGAAGCAATTTGGATAGAGAAGGTTTCAAGATTAGTAATTAGTTAGAGACGTTACTCTGGTTTGTTCGTAATAGGAATCTCTATAGTCCAATATAGCAATTGAAATTGCATAAAACACTTAGGACTAGTTAGTAAACAATGCTAAATATTTACTAAGGAATATGCTACCTTTTATTAATTTAATTGCTTTGTTGTTTTTATTCTTAGTTAACTATTTTATTTAGCTTTCTTATTTTTACCTTTAATTGTTTATTTTATGTCATCATTGCAATCTTCAATTTCTATTATTAATTTATTCTATTAAATCTTTTATCATAAAAGTTAGGTAATTGAATAATCCTAAGGTAATATTGCCGAAAACAATTAGATACACTCCCATGTATGGTTCTTATGGGATGAAGACTCATAATCTGCTTTATGTATACTATAACTTGACTAGGTACACTTATTTAATTAGCACAGTATATGCCCCATCAAGCACTAAACATTAGGGAGTACTTCACCAGTCTGCTTGGAGCATCTGGCTTTTATATGATGGCTTGTAGTGATTAGTCAGTGAGGATAATGATTAGGTGTGCTTGAAAGTATGACCTCAACTTCCTTCTAGTGATCACTACGGCTAGTGAAAATTTCTTAACATTTGTGTATCTAACCTCGGGGCCCTATAAGATGTGACTAACATAATAAACAGGCTTTTGCTCTTATCTGTCTACTTGGACAAGCACTAAGGAAAGTGCTCGTTCACTGACAGTGAGGTATAAATACAACTCTTCTCTAGGTACAAGTTTGGAAAGCATGAGTAGGCTCTCGAGGAACTTCTTGAGCCTATCAAAGGTAGGTTGGCATTAGTCAATCCATTTGAAGTCCGATGGCTTCTTCAAGAGCCTAAAGAACTCGAAACATTTATCGGTGCTTTTGGAGATGAAGAGATTGAGCGCAATGATTCTGCTTATGAGCAATTAAACTTCTTTAACAGTTCGAAGGGCTTACATGTCGTGAACAGCCTTTATTTTGTCCAAGTTAGTCTTAATGCTGTGCTTAATAACCATGAATCTTAAGAACTTTCCTCATGTGACCCCAAAGATGCACTTTTAGGGATTCAACTTCATTGATATTTGCAGAGGGTATCAAAGGTCTCATGTAGGTCGTAGACATAGCTTCTCCATTCTCTACTTTTCATGATCATTTCATCATTGTACAGTTTGATGTTTTGCCTGAGTTAGGGCTTAAAGATGGTTGTCACCAACCCTGGTATGTTGGTTTGGCATTTTTAAGGTTGAGAGGTATGACTTTGTAACAATATATGCCAAAGTCAATGACAAATGAGGTATGGACCTCATCTTCAGGGGATATGTGAATCTAATTGTACCCCAAGTAGATATCCATGAAGCTAAGCATGGCATTGCTTGACATCAAGTTGACGAGTTGATTGATGCATGGTAAAGGGAAGTAGTCTTTGGGTAGGCCTTATTAAGGTTAGTGTAATCTACGTACATCCATTACTTCTCGTTAGACTTTTTCACAAGCATAGTGTTTACCAACCATGTGAGGTATCGTTCCTCTCTAATGAGGATGGTTCAAAGTAGCTTCTATAACTCCTGCTTGATTGTAGCCTATCATTCAAGTCCAAAATGCCATTTCTTCTGCTTGATAAGCTGTACCTTGGGGTCTATATGGAGGTGGTATGTTGCTTTAGGGATGTTGATTATCCTTAACATATCTTTAGGCAAGGATATGAATACGTTACTGTTGGCATGAAGGAATTCAACTAGTTGGTTCTTTTCATCTTCGGGTAAGGATGTCCTAACCTGTAATGTTAGCTTGGGGGTACTCCTACACTCTACCTTCTTAATCTTTTCGACTGGCTCACCTTGAGAGTTTGGTTTCTCTTCTAAGCCTAACTCAATATGTATCATGCTGTCTTAAGTTTTATGCCTTCAACTAGAGGCACTTAGACTTTTTCTAGTCTCCACATGCTTCGCTGACTCCAATCGGTGTTAGGAACTTTGCCTTGAGGCACCTTTGGCCTATTAGCATATCAAACTTAGTGATGCCGAGCTATCTTAGTATAGCATTATAGGGTGACTAGTAGTCAACGACCATAAAATCGATCAACTATAAGGCAATTTGCATGCTATTGCCTAGTTGAATTAGGAGAGTAACAAACCCCTTGGCTGGCATAAGTTTGCTACCTCCAAAGCTAGTGAAGTTATGTCTATATGGTTGTAAGGGCTCATTAAGCTAGTCCTTTATCTGCTCGTTTGTGTTACAAAAGAGGCTGTTTGCTAAGCTGTTACTATTGACGAACGTTTTAGGGACGTCAAAGTACCTAGTCTCTATATTAATGACCATGGCATGGCTATGTGAGTACTCAATGCCTTTGGTGTCCCTTGTAGAGAAGGTGATGGTGATGTCAATCTTGGCTTTCTTCCTATGGGTGAGGTAGACTTTGTAGTCTACTAACGAGGATGAGGTTGCCTTTACATTACTAGGACCCTTAAAGATGTTGTTAACCTAGCCCCTATTGCCTCCACATTGATGCTCGTTAGGGAGGTCTCTTGGTTGCTGTTGTTGCTACTATTGTTGTTGTGGTTAGTCAATCTAATAATGTTAAATGGATCGTTGGACTTGGTTCCTTTCACTAACTATAAGATGGTTAATGCAATCTTTACGAACAAGTCCTTCAACTGTGTTTTAAAGTGGCAACATTCATTGGTGTTATCCCCTGCACTTGATGATAATCATAGTATTTGCCGAATCCTATGGCCATTGGTGTTTCCCTTACTTGAGGGGGTCGAAGGAGTTGTCCTCAAACCTCATGCAAAATCTCCCCAAAGGGACGATTTAGGGGGTATAGCTCTTGTAATCGATAAACTTCTATTTCTATCTCTCCCAACATTTTCTTGAGGAAGAGGCTAGCTTCTTATTTATGAGGTCTTAAAAAATTGGTAATCAACTTACGATCAGTCATTTTAGAAACGGTTTGTAAAATTTAAAGCGATCGTATAAATTTTTCGATCGAGCCCAAATTTTATAACGGAGTTAAGAATATTAGTAAAAATAATCTCATGAATTTGGATTTAGGAAAACAAATAATTATATATTATAATATTGAGTTATATATATATATATTACAAGTTATTTATCAAAAATGCATAAAAAGAGTTCGATAACTAACAAATCGATAGAGATAAATTATATGTACACTAAAAATAAAAAAATAAATTAAATAATATTTATTTATACCATATATGTATTTACGTAAAGGTAAAAATACGCAAAATTACTTGAAATATGTTAAAATAATACTAATTAATTAAATAAAATTCATTAGAAAAAGGAAAAATCAAGAAAAATATGAAAAAGTATGGAAATGCCCAAAAATGAGGCGTGGCATGCTAGGAATTAAAGAAAAAAATAACAACCAATAATATTAGGACAAATAGAAAGTAAAATGGAAGAGAATAAGGAACAAACGATAGCAATTAATTCAAAAAATTATCAAAGTAGCCCTATAAAATCAACAAGTCTTATTTGGAATTCATTTTGACATGTTGAGAGTCTAAAAAAAATAGAAAGTGATAAAAAAGAGAGAGTTAAGGAATTTTAGAGAAAATTAGAAAAACTATGCACAATTAGGGCTTATAAAGGAAAACCAGATCCAATGAATACTTGAAGAGAAATGGCCGCCACCACTAGATAGTGGACCCCATGCCTAGAGCTACTAACAAGGGTAAAGCCACTAGTGGTAGTTAAAAGCACTTCAATCAGGGAGTTTCGATTTCTTACCCGAAATTGTTTAATTTAGTGAAAATATAAAATATGTATGGAAAATTATGAAATTTGGAATTCTAGAATATTTTTGTTAGATTTAGGGAAAAATATCAATTTGATAAGATTAGGACTCGGGATATACTGCTCTTAAAAAATAATTAAACACGAGCTAGTTTTTTATATTAAAATAAATGACCTTAATAGTATAATTTTGAGCTCAAAATTTTTGTGTAGACTATTTAATATATATATTACAATGCTATGAAGAATTTTTCTTAAATTTAATTTTATAAATTTTTACTTAATTTTTAGGCTCTAGAATCATGTATAAAAGTAATATTTGGGCTTAATTTTGTAATTTAATGTTAATTTGGTGAAAATTTTGATTTATTATGTAATTAGATATCTTTAGATAATAGTTGCTAATGTAGGATGGTATTTGTGAAGTTTAAGGTGTTAGTTATATATATTATGTATAATATTTAGGTAAAAAGGGCATATTTAAGTTAATTTTGTAATTTAAAGTTAAATTTATACAAATTCTAATTAGGAATTAGGTGTACCATATAAACAAGAATACTAGTTAGAAGCTAAATACGAAATTTAAGATACCTAAATCTAATGTTATTAGTTTCACATAATGGTTCAAAATAAGTTCACAGGGTTTGTATATAAAACCTGTAATCAGAAATTAAATTAAAACCTAATTTAGAAATCGATTCAAAAATTAAATCAAAACCTAGCATAAATTAAGAATAATTATAAGAGACTTAAAAACCTGAATAATTAGGTATAATAAAACCCTAAATTGAAGATAAAATAAAGAATTTCAAAATAAAGCCTATTTGAGAGAGTTATATGAATACTAAAACAACATTTGTGTTATAAGGATTATTAGCGATAGTCTGTGTAAGTTGCACGTTGAGTGAGCAAGCAAGAAGTCCAGGTAAATTGGGATCAATACTTTATTGTATTTTAGAGTACTGTTTTATAATACTCGGAGGATTGGAATTATACTTGATTATGTTTATTAGTTAGTTGACTAAGCGTATGTTTGTGTGTACGTGTTTCTAAACTTAATTATATGATTCTGGTTTGATGTTTTGGATTGAAAGTTATGTGATTTGTATAAAATTCTTAAGTACCTTAAACCGGATCTAACTAAATATATGACTTGTAAGTCTAAAACGAACCTACATAACAACCTAATAAAGGAAACGTTTTGGGTTCTCCAGCCAAATATTGACTCCTTTGAAAGAGATAGTGTTCGATCGTATAATGGATCCCTTCTTCATTTGAAGTCAAACTAAGTGATAGGAGAGAAGGTTGCAGTAAGGGTAAAGTCAATGATTGAAGGTAGTCACAGGAGAAGCGGTGTCTCTATTGCATAAGCCTAGGTTTGGTCTTGAGCTATTAAAATGTGCGCTAAACTCCTCAATCCAAATTAAAGCGAGTGTAATTTCTCTAATTTTAAGATAGATAGGATAACATTATGCAATGGCATTTGTTTGTATATGCATTGCATTTAACTAACTTGGTTGATAAAGTTGTTTGTATTTGATTTATTGTTTTGAGTCTCCATCATAACTTATTGAGCGGTTGGTTGCTCATATCTTTATAGATGTTGTTGCAAGAGCTAACTAATAAGTAGCTTATAATTACCTTAAAGCTAGCAATTGCTAGATCTTAAGGAGTGAGAATATAAAATAGAGGATCGGCCATGCTCTTGAAGTTTAAGTCTTAACTTTAAGTCTTTTAATATCAATTTATCTATTATTTAAGTAAAGTAAGATTAGGTTACTAAATCTTGGAAACATTATTTGAGATATTTAAATACTAGTATGTATTTTTGTATATTTTTGTAGATAAATAACATATTTAATTTATGAATTGTTTACTTCAGAATGAGTTAGTTATGAACGCCTTATATAAATCGGATCTAAGATAGTGGCTATAATATCAACTTCTATCCTAGAATGGTTTTTATGGCTGAATTGTTACAATTCTATTGCTTTGAGGCATAATAGTGTCTCTTAGGTTAAGGTGGTCTTTCACCAAGCTACATTTTTCATTGTCATTCTCCAACCATGCCCATATGGTGTCTTCTTGAGTTATGTACTTTTCAACCACTCACATGAACTCATCAAGCAATTCAGGGTGATTGAGTGTGATGGCATTGACTAACTTCCCATTAAAGTTGACTTCGATTACAAGAGCCTGAAGTGTGACCCTTGTATTTAGCTAGAGGACTTAGAGTCTTACCCAACTAAACTGATCCAACTAAGGTCGTAGCATCTTGTTAGGACATTGCTTGATATTGTATAGTGTAGAAGAATCCTTACGCTACACCTTTAAGCTAAGGAAGTATTGTTGGAATTTAGTCACCAGCTCATCAAAAAAGCTAATCAAGTTGTTAAGCAGGGTGTTGAACCAAAGTAGAGGTTTCGTGAGTGTGATAGGGAAAGCTTTGTACATGATGACATCCATAAAGTTGTGGAGGCTGATCAATGTGAGGAGTTCATAAGGTGATCATTGGGGTCTCCCATTCCGTCGCATGTGTTTAAGAATGGGAGCTTAGTACCTTAGGGGATTGTTTCAACGAGTATGACTAGTACAAATGGGCTCTTTACTATAGTTGGTCGAAAGGCTTAAGCCAAGGATTCTACCTTCTTTTGGTCATGCAATTTGATGCACAGCGTATGTGTTTGTCTAACTCCTTGACATTCATGTCCTCGAGCAACTTTCGAGAGTGTCTTTGGGGTAGGTCCTTAAGAACTTTGCTTGTGCTAAAATGCTCACCCTACAATTACGTCTTAACATGTTTGTTGTTCATTCGATCACACATGTTCTTAGGGGGATAGCGATCATGATGATCTTAGTAACTGCTGCCTCTTCTTGGTGGTGCTTTCCTGCACTTTCTTTTGGGCTACCACTTCCCTATGAAGGGTGGCATTAAATTCTTAAGTCCTTCAGTATTCCTCCAATACTTAGTGGAAAAGCACCTTGAGTTGTTACATTTCGTAAGCTTAAGTGCTTAAAGCCAAAGGAGTCAATGAGTGCCATCAACTTGGTGGGATACTTGAAGTAAGTATTCTTACTTTTTGCTATCTTGGGTACATTGGCTAGAAACGATGGACACCAAAATATTGATTAGTGTAATCAACTAGATTAGTGGGGATTAGATGGACTTTGATACTATCCATGCTTCTTACTCTCAATCACCTACAAGAAGCCCTTAATGGGTTTATCCACAAGGGCATTCTAATGCTTAGGCTAGTAAGGAAGGATAGGAAGAATTAAGTATGTGAGTGTTAAGGGACTTAAGGGCCTCTTGAGAGTCCTTCGAGTATGTTTGATGTCGTGTGAGTGTGTAAAGTTTAAGAAGATGAGAGAGGATATAGAACTTCTTACTCTTTATGCTATTTTTAACATAAGGAACTTACCTATTGAGGATGCATGTCGAGTTGGAGTTTATCTGTACTCTTCGTCTATAGGATACATGTGTTGCCAAGGGGGTAGAGGGAAGGATGGAGCAGCTCTACAGGTTGGTCAGTGACAAACATGCTAGCAGCTACGTCTGAAACCTAGATGCTAACATGTCCAAGCTATTGGGTATGCTGACCATACCACAGATGTTAGGGTGCAATTTAATAAGGAGAGATGGAGAGGAAAAAGAGAGGATTGCTCTCGAGGAAGGATGCTTGTTGGGTTTCAAGTAATGCATCGATCTTCTATGGTATGCTCGTAAGAAGAGGGAGATCTTGATCAGGCGTATGTGCACGTAGGGGTTAGAGTGACTCTATAAGGCTCAAGGTACTCGAGCAAGTAGCAAGCAATCTGATAAATGGCTTAAGCGAAGGTGAAATGCTCAATGTCGCTAAAGTGCTCAAGGTGCTAAGCAAGCGAATCGAGGTCAGATAGGGTTTGCTCGATGAGTCCATTGTGTAGTTGAAGGAGTTACTTGAAATCCTCAAGCAGCTCATGGGCCTTAGTCCACACTTGGATTGGGCGTTGGAGGTCAAGCCCAAAATGACCTATCAATGTCTTTTATATAAGATTTCATTAGTACTTTCTTTTTTTGTTTTTCAATTGGTTTTCTTTTTCAATGGCTACTTAATAGTTCTTAAATTAACTTTATATTTTAATATTTATATTTAACCGTACCTTTACAAATAATCTTTCTTATTAGGGTTCCCGAGATGAAGTCACTACTAAATAATAATGATACCCGTATATCTAAAAAATGTGATACCTTTTTGCCCATACTCTAGTGTGACGCTATGCAAAACTTGGTAGCATTAAAGCGTTATATATTTCACAGTGATGATCATAAGACTTTTATTTTCCAAGACTAAGTTGAGATCTATTCATAAATATTTTCTTAACCCATGTTATAAAATTTTGATATGAATTAAAGCGTATAACGCATAATTTCAAACTTATACATTGATTGTAAGGGAGGAATTCCAAACAAGACTAAGGACGTGAAATAAAAAGACAAATAATCCTAATATTATATTTTACTAGCAGCAATATTGAATGCCGATAAACTAGCAAGGTAAGAGTAAAAATATTATTACTATTATTTGAGGTGAGTTTCTTGGTAGTCTAATTATTATGATCGCTTCTTTGGTTTTCTAATTTAATTTTTGCATCTCTACACGTGGTTTCCTTTCCTTTAAATTAATCTGTTTAGCCATCCTACATCCAAAGAGCCAACACAAATAACATGGTTTATGAATGCATGAATTTAAAAAAAGAAAAAAGAAAGACTAAAAGACCAAAATAATCAAGAATCTATTCAATAATTAAAAATAATACATATTATAATATCTAATAATTCCAAACAGATCATCGATTTGGCCTTCTTCAATATGGTTATAGAATATTAGTACATAACACAAATTTGCTACCTATTCATGAAGGCACAAATATATACTCGCACACATACGTGTAGACTCCAAGAGGGAGAGTGATAAGGATTATGGACCAATCACTCACTCTCAAGCCCAAGTACTCACTCACATAGTTCACCAAGTTATCTAAGGAGAGCTGAACTTAAAAAAGCGATCCTATCTCTAATCTGACCTATTAAATTACTTTGCTTCCTTCTTTGTCAAGGAGACTTCCGAGGTGATCGACCATCCGAGGTCGACAAGGTAATGGGCTATCTCCAAAACCAATCCTTCCTCAATCTGAAAATCTGAGCTACTGAGCTTTCGAGCATCCGATCCCAACTCGATCTACTTAGAACCTGTTTTGCTTGATAAACAACATCATTGGAACAACAAAATAAATAGTTGACACAAGCCCCTCTCATCCATCCTAACATATATACTGTCCTTTTGTACCAAAATATCTCCTTTTGGTTCAATTACAACTCTATCCTTATAATTTATTCCTTCTCTCTTTTTTAGTAGGAGTCTTTTTTTGTAATTTGTATATATCTGGAACTTGCCCTAATTTAGTCATATAAATACTTGTAATTTGTATCAGCCGCAATAGGAAATGATCATTGAATTTTAGATATTCCTTTCTTACTTGAGCTAAGTATCCTTACTTATTCTTGTTTGCTCTTATCTAGTTCATTGTAAGTGTGGATTAGTGATGAGTGCTCTTCGACTACATTTGCATGTAATTTCAAGTGCGATCTAAGCTCGTGTAAGGCGTTGGTGTATCATATTCATTGTCAATGAATGAGAACTCTTGTTCAACTTTCGACTACCATTTAGTTTTTGGACCATCTCATGGTTCAGATGTACCCTCTCATGGCACATGTGATATTAGACGTCATGTGTTCTCTTCTCAACGATCCACATCAAAGAGGGAGTTAGTTAAGAGATTTTTTTTTTTCTCCCTTTTCTTATTAGAATAGAGTATTTTTAATTGTTTGGAATATTTGGAAGAGCAGGTATGATTGTGTCTTTGAAAATAAATCTCCTTCGCCTGCTATGGTTATCAAACAAGTCTCTCTCGAATTACAGTAAACAAAGGACAGCAAGATGTTTAACGTCTGAGATACTTTTAAAGCCATAAATGGAATTGGAAATGTCCAGATGCTAATGTTATTAAAATAAATTGTGATGCTACTGCGGATCTAAATTTGAGAAGAGCTGGATGGGGCTTGGTTGCTCGTGATTCTTCAGGCATGTTGTTGTCTGCTATTTCAAAAAAAAAAAAAGAAGAAAAAAAAAAGAAAAAGAAAAAAGAAAGAAAGAAATAAATCCCTCTCGCGCATGACGTTGAGCCAGCTGAAGCGAATGCGGTTAAGGATTGATCTTAGCTATACAGAAAGGTTGACCTAATGTTCATACTGAAAGTGATTTAAAATAGCGTTTTACAAAGAGGAAGGCCATCTTGGAAGAGCAGATTTCTTTTTCAAGACATTCTTTCTTTGGAAGGATCTTCTACTTTTCGTTGTTTTAGTTTAATTGATAGAAGCGCTCATGCGTGCACAAACTTGGTTGCATCCCAGGTGAAAAAGGAGATGTTAAAGATCCCAATTCCCCTTCCCTACACTGAAACTTCCTTTTTTTTTTTTTTTTTTGTTGTCTTTAGACCTTGAAACCAATTGTTTTTAATAGAATTTATGAAATAAATTTTCTTTGGAAAAAAAAAAAAGAATGGAGCATTTTGCTCATTTAGCTCTACTTAGAATAGGATTATTTAAAATTTTAAAAAAAAAAGAAGATATAATTTGTATCCTTTTGACACGTTTATGCAATGTATCAAATATGCACGTAGATTTTTCTCTTATTTTAAAATGATATGTTTTCGTATGTTAGACGTGAATCCGATGCAAAATCTCAAACATTTAATGCAACTTTGATTAGAAGTGTTGTGCATCGTAAGTCAGATATGATAAGTTCACATCCGATTATCATGCACTCAAATCTAAACTCCATCAATAACTAGCAATTTTTAGCCTTGAACTGCTTCCTATCCATATAGAATCACTTTGCATAGGCTTGTGCATAGCCTAACTTTTCCACAGCAAGTGGAACATTCTACTGGAGTCCAAAATCAAACGATAATTTCACCACTCCACAAAAATCTATCAGAAATTGCACTCTAACTCGGTTAACACAACGTCAATAACTATAAATCCCTTATCATTCCAGTTATAGCCTCAGTTTTATTGGGTTCAGCTTATGATGTGTTTGGGAGCCCTTGTCTAGATGTATATATATACCCGTGAATTGGAATTATTAATGAAAACATCTTATTCGTCGTATATGTGATCGGAGAATTTTGATATGAATAATAAGATGGCCCTATCTTGCTTCCCAAACAAAGTAAAATTACTAGCTTTGAATAATCTTCTCTCCCATGGCTCTTTTCTTGTAGTGAAAGTAAATTATATCCTCACTCCTCTAATATCCTCACTGGACATCCCTTTATCTCTAGCATTTAAATTGGTAGCAACCACAGTACAAGTGGATCTCATCTCATGATAATAGCTCCTTGCTCTATGAATTGCTTTTGATAACTTCTATCAACAAACCGAATTTCCTATAAATCATGACCTCTTCATAAAACCTTCAAACGAAGACAAAGAGAGCACAATAAGATTGTTGTTGGGTCCTTAAACCCTGACTTCTTCACAATCATGTCATGCAAGAGAGGAAACATGATATGCCAACTATGAAAATTTTGGATGAATCATGTCTCATTTTTGGTCATTTAAAGCTTCCTTTGGACATTCATATTGTTCATGTTTACATCAACACATGCTCCTAACCTCCTAAGAATGATATTGCGTCACTCTAACCAATGGAATCAAGCCCTTACATCGGTTGGGGAAGTTGCACAAAAACTAGCACAAAATATGATTCTTTTTTTTTTCTTTTTTCTTTTTTAGATATTCATGAGACAAATACATTAAAAAAAAAAAAAAAAAGGATACGAACAATTATGGGATATGAATATTATGCACAAATTCCAAAATCAAACTAAAATTATATTGTGGATTAATTCTAAAGGAAAGGTGATATGACTCACGGGTTTTTTTATTTATATGTATTCCCCATAGTTCAAGGCAATAATAAGAACAAGAAATTAAAGAGGAAATTGTCTTCTAGGTTTACTGTCTGAAAAACACAACTTAATAACTATTTAATAACACTAAGCTTGGGTCATTATGCATTGCTCATTGGAAAGGAGAGGTGGTGCTCTATCTACATCAGGCAGTGTTTGTTCTCTAGCAAAGTCACAATAGTCCTAAATGAACCACGCTTGGCTAGTTTTTCCAAATTTTCAAAATACAATTCCGTTAGTGCTATATACTTGTTCCGTTGGTGCATGGAGAGGTCTATGTGTTTAGTCATCAAGGTTATACATTGCCTAATATTAATCTTAAGCTATGTGTATTATATTCTTGTTGTTTAGGATGATTTAGCTCCAAGTTGCTACTCTCATCTGCCACGCCAACAAGTAGTACGAAACGAAAACTTAGCTTATTTGATTAAATAGAAAGATCTAGGGTGTAATTTCACCTATTTTAATTGTTATGTTGATATATGTGTCTTCGTATACATACCGTGCGGACCTAGTGAATCTACATGCTTCTTAAATACATTTTTATTCTAGATTATTCACTTTATAAGCCAAATGACTTATTTTAGTATCTTGATTACCTTATATTTAAATAAAGTTTTTATAAGTTTTATTTTAAGAAACGAGCTTTATAATTGTGACATTGTCATCAAGTTCAAAGTAAAATGGAAAATGTTTTCTAAATGTCTTAAATCTTAGTAAAACGGAAAATCCAAAATATTATATCTTCGAAATCCACTGGTTGCATAGATATTTCGTTCGCAGTATTATGGTTCCTTTTGTGGGGCCTTAACTTTCATATTAAATTGGATATGACTAAGATTAATATAAACATGGACTTAAAACAATTTTGATATTATCGAAAGAAGATGGGATTAAGGCAACAAAATTGCTTGTAGTTTTGATTTTCAACAATTTAGTATTTCAACTTTTTATATTTTACAATTTAGTATTTTTTTTCTTCGATTTGGTTTCTATATAGTATCTCTACTAATGGTAAAGTTAACGATCATTACAATTTTTTACATTTTAATATTTATACTTTAGTTATGATTGCATTGTAGTGTCGATCCTTTAATCTTTGATGCATTTTAATGTTTGTTCACTTTGTTAATTATTAAATATTATTTTCTAATTTTTTAAATTAATACATTATATTGAACTAAAAAAATTATTCATATCCAATGATTTCAATCGTACGTAACTTTTACATGTGATATCTAATAGCAAATCCTATATTGTAAGAGTCATAAGGTATACGTTCATTTGAAGATAAGATTTGTTACGTGTTTCAAGTATGCAAATCAAGTAAATTTTTCAAATGGTCATAAGTTGGAAATTAAGCATCATTTAACCTTATAATATGAAAATTTTTTTATTACTTCTTTATATTATAATATTATATATTTGATAGTATCCCTTGATCTTCATTGTGAGCTTGCTATTTGATAACTTATAGGTGAAAAAACGTATGACCGGAACTATATAATCAATTAAAAGCTCAAGTTACAATTGTCATGTAAACTCAAAATTACATAACTAAAAATCATCCATTTTTTGGATATACTTGTTTAAATATTTTATATTTTCAATATTTAAAAAATAATGAACTATTACGCGGGAAAACAAGAAAATGGTTAACGAAATATTTGATAATTCCTTTAAGCTTTTCTTGTATTAATCTTTTATTTTTGTAGTTCTCTCTCTCTTTTTTTTTTTTTTTATATATATCTCTCTTTTATCTTTTGTAATTATCCACATAAGTTGCAAATGTTTTTAGAATTTTTCGATTTTCCATGCATCACAATTGATACTACTTTTATGATTTTATTTTGTTTGTTTTAAATTATATCTATATTCTGCAAGCGTGTTCTTTATTTTATAATTGTCCTAAAAATTTTATGATATTATCATTTTTTTTTTGGTAAATTTTTATTCCCCCTAACTTGATTGTAATATTATAAGATTATAATGATCATAAATTCCTTAAAATTTTGTAATGATTATAATCTTAAAATCATATATTGATTTTCAACAAAAACAAAAAGATAAAAGGGTCAAATAATTTTGCTTGAAAAAGGGGTTGTTTTTAAGTATACAATTTTAAGTTAAATTAACAACTTTTAAATAGTTTTCATATGAACTTTTCAATAGTTATGAGTTGTAGTCATACAATGTCCGTTTACAAGTTATGGAATAACAAAATTTGAAATATCAGAATTGGAGTAGTGCAAGAGACAACAAAAATTATACTATTTGAAATGTGTATTGTTCAATGAGTAAGAAAATTTACATTTGAAGGCAAAATGACAAGTCGTTTGCATGTTAGGACTATTTTAAATCTTACCCGATTAAACCAAGACTTGTATTAAATCTTATTTTCAAATGAAAGAATATCTTATTGGCTTCAAAGTAATAAAAAGTTAGCGAAACTAGGACATTGCACGCAAAAGTTATGTACGATGGCAATTACAGGTAAAAATATATATATATATTTCTTTTAATTTTTAAAATAATTTATAAACTAAGAAAATATAAAACTAAATTTTTATATATTAATATGTGATCAAATACTAAAACACATCAAAATTAAGGTATAGATACTAAAATGCAATCAAAACTAAAGTATAAACACTAAAAAAATATATATAATGGCCATTAATTTCCCATTAATAGATATACTATAGTGAAACTAAATTGAAGATAGAAATACTAAATCGCCAAAAATAAAAGTTTAGACATTAAATTATTAAAAGCTAAAAATAAAGACACTCCTTATGCCTTTGCCCCCAAAAAAGAGTCAACTACTCCTTAAAATTTTTATAAGGGGTCTAATGCTTATGGGAAATAGTGGACTGTCCTATATATAACTCACAGAAGTAGTTGGCCAATTTGCTGCTTCCCACAATGTTTCCTTAGCGCTCTAAGAAGTCAATGCAAAGATGTAGTAGTTTTTATCGGATGCCTCCAAAGAGACTGAGTCCCGTATTCCCATTGCCCATAATTTGTATGAAACTTTTATGAATATAACCTCTCATCTTATCGAGAGGGTTACTCATAAAATCATAAGTCATGTCATATCAACATTTTGATATGCATTCTTACGTAGATGTCTATAATTTTTTAAAATTGTCATGTAAAACAAAAATCAAAGTTAGGAAATATATATTTATTATTGTTGCATGGGTCATCTCCTCCCATCAATTTGACATTTCTGAGCACAGGAGGTCCACAAATTGTGGATATGTGCCCTAGTATTGTCTTATGTCCATCAGTCAATTCTTCTAAACAGGCACGTGTAACACATGCCTACGTTCCAATCTATCATAAACACTTCACCTCACCCTTTCTTCTGACTTATCAACTCAACCTTAATTCCTCCTATTCCTATTATTGGAGTAACTTTTAGGTACAATTTCAACCCGAAATATCAAGTGAAAATAGTAAGACATGGCTTATACCGAATGTTGAAACAAAACCGTTTGTTTCCTTTTTCCAACTCCTATTATATTACTAACTTTAGAATAAAGAAACAAACCTATTTTATTCTATTAGAAGAATAATATTTATACCATACTTGTATTAATTAGAGTAATAGTGACTAATTCGAGAATACTAAATGGAAAAACAAAACATATATTTTCATTTCATTTTACGTGTTTTTTTGGTAGTGTTTGATTTCAAGTATAGCATAGAATAAAGTGAACAGCATAACATAGTATAAGAAGAACAAGTAATTCAAGATAAGTTTCTTATATCATGTTTGATCTTTGAAGCATAGGAAAAGATTTTTCCTTTTTTATCTTTCCATATTGTATAGGTATGACCCAAGGGGTAGGCTTGTCATTGTGGTATGCTGTCTACTATATGGAGATCTGATAGAGATTACAGGCCGATTACGTGCTCCCAAGCTCATAAGCTTGCTTAGATGGCCTGTCAAGCTGTCTAAGGTGAACTAAGTACCGAAGAGCAGTGCATACCTCAGTTTAACTTGCTAAGTTACTTCGCTCTCTACATCATCAAAGAAGCTGTTGAGGTGACCAACCAACATACTGAGCCGACCTCTCTACTACACATAAATCCAAGCATCGAATATGGATATAGTCGACCTCACTAATGCTAAAGCTGAGCTAATAGTTGTTAAGAGCTAATCACCCAAAGCCAACCCGAAAGTAAATCCCCCTTGAACCAACCCTTGTCAAGTCCCAACCATCCAAACTGCCAATGACAACTTGACTTGACTAGGAACTCACCCCTGCTCAACCAATAGTGTCATTGGGACCATAGAATAAGCATAACTATGTACATACTATCTTTTTTCTAACATCCGTACTATCCTTTCTACTAATAAATATTTATTCTACATGATTACATTGATACTCCTGTAAATTATTCTCCTTTTTCTTTAACAAATAGAAATCCTTTTTTTGTAATTTAATATAACCTAGCATTTACCCTAATTGGGTACTATATATACTTGTATGTTGTAACAATTGTAACAGAGAATACATTGAAATTTCCAGACATACTCTCTTGAGCTAAGTGTTCCATTGCTTACTCTCGTGCTGCTCTTCTCTAACTCATCGAGCGTAGATTAGTAGCGAGTGACCTATAGCTACACTTGTGCATCATATCAAGTATGACCTGAGCTTGTGTAAGGCATCGGTGTATTATATCCGTCGTTAGTGCATAAGGACCCTTACTCAACCTTTGGCTATCATTTATCTTTTGAACCATCTCATGGTTCGAACTTACCCCATGGGTTTGTGTGATACCGGACATCGTGTATTCATCTACGCCAAACCGTATCATCTTAGTATCAAAGCCTAGATACATTTGAAATTGGATTATGTTACTTTTCTCTTTGAGTGGTTTGTTAATGTTTTCGAATGTTAGAAGTTATGTTGTTAACATCGGAGTTTAGGTAGTCAAAAGGTGTTGAAGAAAATTCGACGCTCTGTTTTCCCCTGTTTTTCCTATGCAAAACAGAGTATGGTTGTTTGTTTGTTTGTTATGTAGTTGTCTTGGTGTTGAGGGTATTAGTTATTAATCTACTGTTGTTATTTATCGAAGGAACTTTAAGTAGTATTTTAGACATCAATTTTGTGGGGTAACCAACAATGTCAGATTCTAGTGTTCAAGGAACTTTGGGAAACTAAGAAAGTGATGCTCAAAATGGTAAACAGCAAGAAGGAAGCTTTACATCTCAGTTAGTAAGTGATTAATTGGATATGCTTGCCGATTTAGTAGCTAGTTTGGTAACTGTTATCTAAAAAGATAGGCAACGAGCTAAAAATAGCCTAACTAGATGACGCGAGCAGTAAAAGCAAGGCAATGGTCAATTTAGCCAAGTTAATGCCCCAACTCAACTACCCTGAGCTGAAGGAATGGGTAGAAATGCCAGACGAAGGCTAGCACTTAAAGAAATTGAGGAAGAAGAGGAAGGAGATGACAAAGCAAAAGAGTATTATGAGCCTGAAGAGAGGAATATCTGAACCCCTAAATTGGGTAGATAAGATTGAGAAGCAATTTGAATACCACGAAGTATCAGATAATGCAAAGATTAGACTTGTTGTATTAGAGTTTATTAGTTATGTCGCCTTATGGTAGAAGAACTTGTAAGCCACCCAAAGAAGAGAAGGAGAACGTGAGGTTAGGAGTTGGGATGAGATCAAGAGGGTCATGATGGAGAGATTTGTATTGAGCTACTATCTACAAGATGCCTTCAAAAGATTCCAGAAACTGAGATAAGGAGGATCAATTGTTGAAGCTTAAGTTAAGGAATTCCAGATGTTAATAATCTAATGCAAAGTTAGTAAGCTAGAAGATCGAGCTATATCTCGATTCATCAATAGACTAAAGTACAAGATTAGAGATGTCCTAGAAAACATGGATATTAGGTCACTTGATGATGCAATTCGAGCCGTTTGGAGGATAGAAAGGCATCAAACAGGAAAGTTTCAACCACCCATCAGCCAACCTGTTTCAAGTAGACCTGTATAGATGAAACCAAGTAAGATTACTGAGACCCAACTTACTTAGACTACCTGAGTAAAGGAGAAGGAAGTCCTAAGGAAGTTTGAGAAAGGCCAAAGTTTGGGCAAGAAGACAAGTGAGATCAAGTATTTCAAATGCCAAGGATTTAGGCATATGGCTACTCAGTGTCCGAACATAAGAACTATGGTCATTTAAGGCAAAGTGCCAACAGTTGAAGTAAATAGTACTGACGAGGAAGTAGAGGAGCTAAAAGAGGACAGATGGACTAAGTTATTCAAGGAGAAAGTTATCTATAGTGAGGAAGGCAACTTTATGTTAGTCGCTTTAGTGTTGAGAAGGATGATGAGTATCAATCATGTGCCTAAAGACGAACAAAGGGAAAATCTCTTCCATATCGAATGTAAGGTGAATAAGTCACTGTATGCCTTGATTGTTGACTATGGGAGCTGCACCAATATAGCCTCTACATTTATGGTCCAACAATTGAAATTGCTAACTAAGCCCCCACCCAAAACCTTATAAGCTACATTGGCTCGGTAATAAAGGAGCCCTATAGGTGAACAAACAGGTGTCCGTATCAATCTACATTGGTAATTATCAAGATGAAGTATTCTGTGATGTGCTGCCTATGAGTGCATCCCACATTCTATTTGGACAACCATGGATGTTCGACTAAATAGTGATATATGATGGAAGGAGGAATACATGTTCCTCGAAGCATAAAGGTAGGCGGGTGAAATTGATTCTTATGACTATTAAGTAAGTAAAGGTCATGTAGTACCAACTGAACCAAATCCTGAAGAAAGAGGCTTTAGTAATAACACGAGCCAAGTGGAAAAGAGAGATGGAGCTCGAAGGATTAACCTATCTGCTAGTCTGAAGAATATTGGAGATGAGGTCTAAAGAGAGGGACCAACCTGTTAAGGTGAAAACATTATTGGAAGGGTTTGCTGATCTATTCCCAAGTAAACTACCAGAAGGTCTACCCCCATTCGATGTGTTGAACATGCAATTGACTTGCAGCTAGGAGCCGTACTGCCAAATAAGCCTACCTATAGGCTGAATCTTAAATAGGTTGCTAAGCTGCAGAAACAAGTAAATGAGTTGACAAAGAAGCGGTATGTACGCGAGTCCCTTGGCCTTTATGCCGTGTCGACCTTATTGGTGCCAAAGAAAGATAAGTCTTAGAAAGTGTGTGTAGATAGTTGAGCAATCAATCAAATCACCATCAAGTACAAGTATCCTATACCAAGACTTGATGACATGCTAAATGAATTGAGTGGAGCAAGATTATTCTCTAAGATTAACCTTAAATCTAGATACCATCATATCCGAATGCGCGAAGGTGACAAGTGGAAGACTGCATTCAAAATACACCATGGATTGTATTAATGGCTTGTAATGCCATTTAGACTACCTAACGCACTAAGCCTATTTATGTGCTTGATAAATCATGTGCTCTAAGATTTAATAGGGAAGTTTGTCGTGGTTTATTTTGATGACATCTTGATATATAGCCCTAACCTAGAGGCTTACCAGCAACATCTCTGAAGCATCTTTGCAAAACTCTAAGCTAAATGACTCTATGCCCATTTGAAGAAATGCAACTTTTGTCAATCTAAAGTGATATTCTTGGGATTTATTGTAAGTAATGGTGGCATGTGAGTTAATGAAAAGAAGATTAGAGTAATCACCGAATGGCCAATGCTGACCACTTTGGCTGACATAAGGAGTTTCCACAGCCTAGCATCATTTTATTGTAGGTTTATAAGGAATTTTTGTATAATTGTGGTCCCACTCACCAAACTTTCAAAGAAGAATGTTGAATTCAGATGGAGATAGGAGCAGAGGAGTTTTAAGGAAGTGAAGGAGAGACAAACTACAACCCCTATCTTAGCTCTGCCGAACTTTGACAAAGTGTTTGAAGTAGAGTGTGATGCATTTAGACTAGGCATAGGTATCATGTTGATGTAAGAAGGCCAACCTATTGTTTACTTTAGCGAGAAATTTCAAGGAGCTACACTCAACTATTCTATCTATGACATGGAGTTTTACTCCTTAATTCGAGCCTTAACCGCGTAGCAGCACTATTTGTTATTTAAGGAATTTGTGATCTATACCAATCATGAATTCTTAAGATATCTAAAGAGCCAACTCAAGTTGTCTCGGAGGTAAGCCAAATGAGTCAAGTTCATGGAGGGTTTTTCTTATATCATAAAATATAAGAATGGAAAAAACAATGTAGTGGTCGATGCCCTATCAAGACGACATTCTCTCTTAACCAAGTTATAGACCAAGCTACTTGGCTTCTCAATAATAAAGAATTTATATGTTAAGAATCCATACTTTGGTCTTATTTATGCCTAATGTAAGGAAGGACAAACACTAAATGACTATCATAAGGAGGATGGATACTTGTTTAAGAAGAGAAGGCTATGTATCCTAACTTGTTCCATAGAGAATTGCTAGTGCACGAAGCGTATGGAGGAGGAATGACAAGACACTTTGGTCAATGCCGAACCCATGAGGTACTATCTACGTGATTCTTTTAGCCAATCTTGACCAAACCATAGTTCAAGTTGAGTATGGACTTCATGCTAGGATTAACAAGGAGGTCTCGAGAGAAGGACTCCATCATGGTAATTGTAGATTGATTTAGCAAGATGACATATTTCATGCCTTGCTCCAAAACTAACAACACTTTAGCTATCTCTTTTCTTTTCTTGTAAGAAATAGTCAATCTTCACGGAGTACCTAGAACCATTATTTCTGACTGAGACCTAAAGTTTATGAAGCACTTTTAGAGGATACTATGGAAACGAATGAGAACTAAGCTATTGTACAGCATGTCCTGCAATCCACAGATTTATAGATAGACTGAGGTTGTTAATAGAATAGTAGGAACTTTTAGTATCAAACAAGTGCACCTATCAGTTTTAATATAACGGATGTGAGTCCGAGTCGATCCCTCAGAGACTTTAAGTACTAATATTAACTTTAGCTCTATTATCTAATCGGAAAATCGTGTTGAGTTGAATGAATTAAAAATACTAAAATTAACAAACTAACCTAATTATGAGACTTGATTAAGCAATTTAGAAAGCGATAAAACTAAGAAAGACTTCAAGAAGGTAATAACGTATTTAGGAATTATTTCCCCTAGTGTTTAACATGCGACCGCTTAAAATATATTCAATTCAATTTCTATTATTCTTGACCGGAGGGATTCACAATTAAAGTTAATACCTTTTTCGAGCATATTAACCCTAATCTTAAATTATTTACCGGAATCTCTTCACTTAGTAATAGAACTTAGAATTGTATTAATGTATAATGAATTCCCACACAAACAATCGACTTTCCGAAAGAAATATGCATCTTATCTCTAAGTACACATGTAATTCTCTCCAATTATATAAAGATCTAATTACACATGTAATTTCTCAATCATCATGCATAATATCATAGATTGATACTCTAAAAATATCAATTAACAATTAAATAACATAATTGAATCAAGAAAAGATAGAAACTTTATTGAAAATTATAAATCAATCCAATAGTCACATGAAACCCTAGGTTCCATAATCCTAAATACAAGAGTTTTAAGCTATCATGATGAAACTAAAAACGAATTCCAACAAAACCAATAAATAAAACATGAAAACCCATTTTGTTGATGATAAATCTCTTCAATCTTAAAGTGGGGTGTTGCTTTCGCTTTTTTCTTCTCCTTTTCTTCAAGTCTCTTCACTTTTGAATGTCCAATTCTTCTTTGTGAAACCCTAGTATGTCCTTTTATAATGTATTGTAAGGTTTTTTTTTTCGTCACCAGACACGGCCTAGGATACAGTCATGTCCCCAGGTCGTGTAACTTTTTGACCTTGGCAAATTTTCTTGGACGGACACAGCCTGGGGATACGATTGTGTCCTAGACTGTGTAACTTCAAAACTTGATAACTCATTCATTTAAACTCCAAATTAAGTGAAACTTGATTCCTTTTCTTCGTTTTCGATCCAAGAACGCGTTCAAACCTTGAAATCAAAATTTTACTCAATTAAGTATCAATTTCTTTAAAGAAAACCAAAAATGTAAGGGAAATACTATAAAATCACCGTGTGAAATATATTTAAAATAAGAGTTATCAACTTTACTATTGGTTGTTGTTAGATGAAACATGGCTAATTAGGATTTGTATCTACCAATCATTGAGTTCACCTACAATAGGACCACCCACAGTGTAATAAACATGTCCCCCTTTGAGGCCACCTATGGGTTTAACCCTAAGCTCCCAATAAACAAAGCACCCCTGCCGAGGCTTGATGATGACCTGCTTGTTGAAAAGAGAGTTGAGGCCATTAGAGCCATACACCAAAAAGTGGTAGAGCAATTAAGTTGAGCTATTGTTAAGCTTGAGAGGCAAGGCCGAGGATGGAAGAAAAGAGAATTCTAACCAAGTGATCTGGTATGGATCCACCTCAGCAAGGAATGATTTCTGAACTTGAGGAAGAGTAAGTTATCTCTCAAAGCTGACGGGTCTTACAAAGTGCTTGGAAATATCAATCTTAATGCCTACAGGATTGAACTACTAGAGGAATACGGTGTCTTGAACTCCTTCAACATTGCTAATCTCCACTTGTATACTCTTGAGGACGAGCAACTTAGAGCCGAGCAAGATTTGATCCTAAATCTTAGACAGCCCAGAGGAGATGTTAGAGATTACAAACCAATCACGCACTCCCAAACTTATGGGCTTACTTAGGTGGCTCATCAAGTTGTCTGAGGTGAATTGAGTATCGAAGAGTAATGCGTACCCCAATCTAACCCACCAAGTTACTTTACTCTCTACATCATCTAAGAAGCTATCAAGGTGACCAACCGACATGTTAAGCCGACCCTTCTACCACACACCAATCCAAGCATCAAATCAAGATACAACTAACCTTACCAGTGCCAAAGTTGAGCTGACGATTGTCAGGAGCCGATCACCTAAGGCCAACATAAAAATGATTCCCCCCTGAACCAACCCCTATTTAGTCTTAATTGTCCAAGTTGGTGAACTATCAATGCCAACCTAACCTGATCGAGACCTCACCCCTACTCGACCAATAGTGTCATTGGGACCATAGAATAAGCAAAACTACGTATGTGCTATCCTTTTTCTGACGTCGGTACTATCCTTTCTGCCAATAGATATTCTTTTGTACAATTATATTGATACCCCTATAAATCATTTCCCTTTTTCCTTAATGAGTAGCAATCCTTTTCTATAATTTAATATAACCTAGAATTTACCTTAATTAGGTACTATAAATAATTGTATGTTGTAATGGTCGTAACAAAGAATACATTGAAATTTCCAAACATACTCTCTTAAGCTAACTGTTCTACTGCTTACTCTCAAGCTACTCTTATTTAGCTCCTTAAGCGTAGACTAGTTACGAGTGACCTCCAGCCACACTTATGCATCATATTAAGTGCTATCCGAGCTCGTATAAGGCACTAGTGCGTCATATCCATCATCAATGCACAAAGACCCCTACTCAACCTTTAACTATCATTTATCTTTCAAACCATCTCGCGATTTAGACCTACACCATTACTTTATGTAATACCAAACGTCATATGTTCATCCACACCAAACCGTATCAAGATCCCTGATCAATGACCCCATCAATCTAGAGCCTACCCACTAATAGTAGGTCAGCATCATATATATATATATATATATATATATATTATATAATAGCTCGGGACATACGAGTTCTTAGATAAGTCTATAGGTTAATAACCATCAAAATAGCTAAAACATTAGTCTAAGTACATTATTGATTAAATAACATAAAACACAGGTTTAGATAGTTAAAAGTCATTTCACTAAGTTAGCCAATTTGCTAGCTTGCCATAGTATTTCCTTAGCACTCCAAGAAATCAACATAAAGATGTCATAGTTTTCATCCAATGTCTCAGAAGAGATTACCTTTGAACTACTGTCCCCCAACCTTGCCACGTTCTCCTCTTCTATAACTTAGTTCAACTAAGGGTGAAGAAAATGACCATTTTAGCTTTCCTCTTCGAAGGGATCAATATTTGGTCTAACGTACCTAATCATTCCTCTAGTGGATTGTTATGCATGTCTAGTTAGATTAAAGGATGGTCTTTAGTTAATTCCAGTTAAAGGTGATCAACAAATTATCAAAGTAAGCAAACCATAAAAATTCATGAAATACAGCACTCCAAGGAGTTCAACTCCCAACATAAGTCAACAACTCAATCATACACAAAGCATGTGCACATATAACCAAGTTACAACCACAACCAAATACACTATCAAGCATTTAAGTACCTCTAACAAAATACTCCAACATGCTGTGAAGTATTGATCCTAACTTACCTATACTTCAACAATTAGCAATTCTTGATCGTCATACTTTTGATCTTCAATTATCCCTATACATATACAATAGATTAATTTTAATCCATGTTCAACCCTTAAATTAATAGCAATTAATTTATTTTATAAGTTGTTTTGACATTAGTTTTATCAGTTATTTTTACTCATGTATTAAGATTTCTTAATTGGTTCACTAGTTTTTGTAAGTTATTTTAGCCTATAAGATTCTTTAAGTTAAGTTCTAAGTTGTTCCATAATAAGTTTCTTAGGCTAGAATCGTCTATGTTACTTTTAAGCTAGACATGGGTCACCTTCTAAATCATCCTCTATGTTTACTTCATTTTAAGTCCCTTGACAAGATACCCTCTAAGCTACTCTTTGAGTTTAACTATCTTCATAGTGTTTAAGAAATTTACCTGATGACTTAGCTTCTGAGCTCTCTTGCAATTAAAGTTCACACATATGTTTCCCTTTGACTTAACTTTTGAGTATATCCATAATGTGATTTTCACTTACCAATCCTTTAAGTTATCTTTTGCCCTAGTTCAAATTGCCTATAACCAATTGATTTATCTACTTTTCTCCTAAATTCCAATTATAGAGACCTACTTAACACTTCATTCAACTCTTGTCAAGTTCACTGCTCCCTAAAAATCACATTAAACATATCATCATTCTCAAATACTCAATTTCACATTTTACTAAAATACTAATATAAGTGGCATAATCATGATATATGTAACTTCTACCCTTAAAACCCAATCTAACAACATCAATATCCCACTAAAACACCAATAATCAATTTAGCTCAAATTTTAAGTAAGGTTAATGTCGAGCCTAATTTTTTGGTTTTCTATTTTTTTTCTTCATTTCCCATTTTCTGACTAATACTAAACATTAACCCATTTAATATTAATCATCGACTAGAGAAAATAAAAAATTTCGGTTTCTTTAAAAATCCATCACCCGATCAGAGTTGAGAAAAAGAGAAATAGTAATCAATTGAGTGGATTGACTATAATTTAGCTATTGGTTTTTAATTTCAATTTAATAAAAACTAAAGGGTTTAGAATCTAAGGGCTACCTATTAAACCCTAACGAGTATCACTATTATTTTTCCGAAATTAGTCTTATTTTTTACAATTACCCCTTTTATTTTAAAAAAAATTTAAAAAATCTAAGTTTTTATAAATTTTACATCACTCTAGAGATACTTATGTACCCGTTAGTCAGGATCAGATATTCGTAATTCTTTCAAAAAACTTTAGTGTGTTAATTTGTTTTAATTTTTGAAAACTAACCGGGTTTATGTATTTAACAATTTAGTTTATTCAAAGAAAATTCTAAAAGGGCCATAATTCTTGAGTATTCTTATTTTATAGAAAACTCTTTAAAACGTCCTAGTTTTTAAAAAAGGTTTGTTATTAATTTTTATTTCTAAAAAAATAATTTTTTTTCTAAATGAGAAATTCTAAAAAAACTATTGCTAAAAAGATTTCCTAAGCTAACATATATATTTTTTTTCTTTTTATATTTCAAAACAACTACTTAAACAAATCAAGACAAATAAATAAATAAATAATAATAATAATATTTAAAAAAAAAAGTGTGAAATTGAACCTGAATTAGCTGTATGCGATGGACTGTGAGTGTTCGTGAAGTGCTATATGATTTGAATGTTCTTCGGCGAATTGTATTGGTGTCAAAAGGTAGAGTAGACAGAGTTAGGGGTAGTTTGAGCAGTGAGTCATGTACAGTACAATGTGTTGCTGGTTTGGTTAGGTTGTTGGGTGGCAAGTTGAAGTTGGTTGATGCTCGGAGAGTGGCGACAATGGAGCAGCGGTTGGGTTTTGGTTCATGGTAGAGTTGTTGTGGTTGTTTGCTTAGGGAGCATGTAGTCTGTTGTTCTGTGTGTGGAGTTAAGGGCTATGTGGGGTCGAAAAGGATGGGGCTTGGTCATTGATAGCAGATGGCATAGACAGTGACATCGACAGTGACCTTAGATTGCATGCTTAGGTTACTCATTGTTGTTGGCTACATGTGAGGCCATTGGGCATAGTAGCAGTGGCTTGTGTGTTTGCTGCTATTGTTCTGTGGATATGTGGTGCGATGTGCATGGGTTGGATGGCCGCGTATAATGAAGGGATGATCAAAGCTGTTGAAGTGTAGCGTAGGTTACTACAAATCAATGTTAGATGAGTGGTAGAAGGATCTATGGTCTATGTATGTTATAGTGTGCTTAGTATGTGAGCTGACAAAGAGAGGATAGGTGTGCTATTCTATGGGACAAAGAGTTGGTCATATGTTGGCGTGCGTTGAACTTAGCGCTGCACTATATGTGGATGTTTGGCATGAATGAGGATGGAGAAGGGGTCATCGGGGTCACACATTGCTCAACACGTAGATGATTGGAACTGGGGGGTTTGTGCGCAATGGATTGAGAATGGAAAAAGACTACTGCTGTGCATTGTTGGGAAAGAAGCCAATGTGTAAATTAAAAATTATTTTATGTTGCATGATTGTTATATATAAAACTTGGAAACAAATCTTTTGTATTAATTCAAATCCATATCGATAAAAATCAAATTAAATTTGAATCTCTATAAATCTCTATTCTTCTAGATTTAACGCTATTATATGAAATTTGTGTTATTCAACAACTATTTAGTTAAGATTCTATCCAATGAATCTTTTTTTTTTTCCTTTCTTCATCTCTTTTTTCACTTCCTTATTATTTTCTTTTTGAGAAAATTTTCTTTTTTTTTCTTTTTATCATTTTTCAAGTTTTTGTTATTTTCTGAATTAGGACCCTTTCAAAATAAAAATTAAAATTACAAGGGGGGAAATGAGGTATCTATAGCCGTCTCTCTTTGTAGTAAAGTTTAAATAAAACTTTATCACAAAGACAAGAGAGATAGCCTTTTTTCCTTGTAGATGACTCTGTCTTAAGAAGCACTATAACTAGCTAGCCATCCTAAGATTGGTCCATTAGGAGATTTAGTGACAAAAAACTCAAAAAGAATAATAGTCAAGATAACACCCCTATAAGCTGGTAAGAACCTCAAAAGTACTAAAAGAATGGTAGCACCTTATGAGCTAGCTATCCTAAATGAATAGGTAAAGCACTCCTTACGCTAACTAAAACCATAAACAAGAACCTAGTCATACTCTTCTAAGTTAACTAACCTAGGTGAACAGGTAAAGCGCTCTTTGAGCTAATTAAAACCCTAAATGAAAATCTAATCATGTTCCTCTAAGCTGACTAACTTATGCAAACAGGTAAAGCGCTCTTTAAGTTAACTAAGACCCTAAATAAGAACTTGGTCATGCCCTTTTGAGTTAACTAATTTAGGTGAATAGGTAAAACACTCCTTGAGCAAGCTAAGACCTTAAATGAGAACCTAGTCGTACCCTTCCGAGTTAACTAACCTAGGCAGAAGCTCTCTAAGGGAATAGTAACCCTAATAAAAAAGTCAACATAAAACCTAGTCATGCTCCATTAAGCTGACTGACTTAGGCATGAGCATCTCTAAGAGACTAGCAACTCTAAGTGAAAAGTTGACATAAATCTTAGTCGTACTCCTTTGAGTTAACTAACTTAGATAAGAGCATCTCTAAGAGAATAGCAACCCTAAGTGAAAAGTCAACATGAAACCTAATTGTGTACCCTTGAGTTGACTAACTTAAGCGAGAGCATCTCTAAAGGACTAGTAATCCTAAATGAAAAGTCAACATAAAACCTAATTATGCTCTTCTAAGTTGACTAATATAAGTAATCGGGCAAGTGGTCCTTGAGCTAGCTAAAGCCCTATATGAGAATTAAGTTAGGTCAATGCTCTATGAGTTGGTTAGAACCTAAAAGAAAATGTGGAGCAGGATAACTTTATATGAGTTAGCTAGACCCATAAAAGAGATGTGGATTGGGACAGCGCTCTATGGGACAGCGCTCTATGAGCTAGCTAGAACCCTCAGAAACTGTGAATCAAGATTGCGCTCTAGGAGCCAGCTAGATCCCTAAATAAGAACCTAAATTGGGGCAATACTCAATGAGTTGGCTAGATACCTTAGAAATTGTGAATTGAGACTGTGCTCTAAGAGCTGGCTAATCCCTTAAACGAAAATATGAATCAGGTTAGCACTCTATGAGCTAGCTAAACCCAAGAGTATAAGAGTTGAATGCCTTAGAGATTGACTACCATCCTAAGGAGAAACTAAATGTAAATGCAATGTCTTAAGTGAAACTGACTCATTTTTATGATAAAAGCTCAAAAACACTTACCTAGCTTTATCGATAACTCCTAAATAATTAAATCTTTTCTTAAGCAATCCAATGAGAATCAACAGTTTGACCCTCTCTTCTTCTTTTTCTTCATCTTCTTCTTTTTTTCTTTCTTTTTTTTCTTATTTTCTTTTTTTTTTTTTTAAAGCAATCTAGTCTTGAAATGAAAGCACATGAAGTTTTGCTTAGAGGTGAATTTAAGAAAGGTGACCTTAACATATGAAGTATCTTCATCATTTGAACAAAGATGTTACATCTTGAATTTCCGACCCTAAACTTAATCAGTTTTCCTTGCAAACTCTTGTTGTCTAGCGAGTACTATGAATCTGCCATTGGATATTTTGCTTTTTCTGAATATGACCTTATCTTGAAAGATAGAAAACAAATCCCCCTTTTAGGGGAAAGTGAAACATAATAGAGTATCAAAAGAATTTTTATCAATCAACATCATTCCAAATTAAATGTTCATTTTCTCTTGTGTTTAGGGTATGTTTATTTAGATTAAAGCAAAGAGTCAGGTCTTTTGGTGGAACGGGAAAGGAGCTAAGGGTGTTACCTAATATCGACAACTACTAAGGATACCAACTTTGCTTGTAGAAAATGCAAATAAGACCATAGTAATATTAAGATTGTTTGCATTTCATAATTTGAGAAAAAATTCCATTGATCTTTCAAGAGTTGTACAACTTCACTGCTACAATGTTTACCATCTAAGATAAAATCAAAGCTCCCCCAGGCAACACTTTCTTCACACGTAAGGATCTCCATAATTCAGAGCAAACTTCCCTCTAAAGTCTTGTGTATTGGGCAAAGTCTTCCTCAATACCAAGTGTCCCTCTTCAAAACTTCGGGATCGCACTTTCTTGTTAAAAGCCCTAGCCATTCGTTGTTGATAGCATATGTTGTGGCATAAGGCTGTTAGCCTTTTCTCATCAATCAAATTCAACTACTCGGTATGCTTCTTTATCTAATTAGCTTCATCCAATTGGGTTTCCAACAACATCTTAAGAGATGGGATTTCAACTTCTACTGGTAATACAACTTCCGTTCCATATACCAATGAGTAGGGGGTTGCCTCAGTTGATGTTCTGATAGAAGTTCAATAAGCCATGAATGCAAATGGTAGCATTTCATGCTAATCTTAACATGTGACTGCCATCTTCTCAATGATTTTTTTTTATATTCTTATTGGTTGCTTCCACAACCCCGTTCATCTAAGGCCGATAAGGAGCTGAATTTCTATGAATGATCTTAAACTGCTAGCACAACTCTGACATCAATTTGTTGTTAAGAGTCGTACCATTATTAATAATAATCATCTTTGGTGTATTGTACCAAGCCAGTATATCTCTCTTGATGAACTTGACCACTACTCCTTTCGTAACACTTGAGTAGGATGAGGTTTCAACCCACTTACTGAAATAATCGATAGCTACCAGTATAAATTGGTATCTATTGGATGCCTTTGGAGTGATCAAGCCTATGATGTCTATACTGATGGGAATCAGGCTACCGGACCTCTGACTCATAGCCAAGCCTGAGGACTAGAGGGGCTGGCACAACAAATCCTTCAGTTCCAACTAACCCTTATCGAGGCCAAGTACTTCCTTACCGAGTCACCCTTCATACTAACCTGTATGACCGCCCATTTTTCTGTAGTATGCTGAGTTGATGATTACTCTCTAGTATTAAGCTGACCAATTACTCAACATCTTCCTTACCGAGAAGTCGAGAGAGAGAGTCTAGATGACTAAGCCATCCCTACTCAGACAAGCCCATATGTCCGTATTTTTTGTCCGCATCTTCTAACAACCTCGCCAATGTAGCATTGCCACATGTACAGTATTATGTGTAGAATCTGTTGTACCAATGATTATTTTTCTTATATAGTTATTTCTACCCTTTTATATTTTATACATTACTTTCTTAGGAAATATCCTTTTTTTTTTATTTTCCTTTTTAGGCAGGTTGCCCTAACTTATGGGTATAAATACCCTTGTAGTTGTAACAATGACAATATCAGATCATTCTTAATACACTTTTGAGTACTTTTCTTCTTTGCATAAACACTATTTGTTTACTCTCAGCATCACTCTTATCCTTTTCCTTAAGCAAGCTTAAGTGACGAGTAACCTCACCGGACCAATTCATATGTCATATCGAATTGTGCTGTGAGTCCTCAAAAGTTCCATTGGTGTGTCATATCCTTTGAAGGTGTTCGTGGTTTTTGCTTACTGTTTCATTCTTCATTTTTTTTTTTCCCTTTCACACTTTTCCCCATTAATCCTTTTTCAAGCTTTCTACAAGCTTGAACCTATCCAGCGACTGGCCTTATCTGTTTTTGGTCACTATTCACAACATCTTGGTATCAAAGTAGAGGTTTTGTGTGATCTATAGTTAGTTCTCCTTGAAGTTCTATTATGCTCTGTTTTGCATGTGTGAAACAGAGTAAGTTACTGTGTTCTTTTGACTACTATGTTGTTAATTATTAACTTCCTAAGGTGTTTGTTTGAGTTTAAAAGTGTAAGGAAAAATGACAGACCCAAGTATGAATGTTAGTACTAGTGATGATAGTGGGGTTATCCACCATGGACGATAATCTTAGGGAACTCTTAGAAGCATTGACAAGAGACTTGATAAGGTAGCTAACCTCTTAGTAGATCTGACCCAAGCTATTCATGCACTATCTTATTGACCCACTAAGGCCGCACAAAATACTCTACAAGCTACTCAATCTATTAAAGGTCAGAACCCAGCTCGACCCGTTCGAGTTGTGGAGAAGTTGGCGGATGAGTAAGGTAAAGGATAGACTTGAGAGAGCTTGATGAAGAATAAGAGGAGTATTTTAAAGAAGAGCGTGTATGAATCCCTAGAACATCCGACCATGTGAAGCTTCAGATTTTAAGTTTCAATGGATCTAGGAATGCTGATGAGTATCTGGATCAAGAAGAGAAGGTGGAGTGTGTGTTTGATTATTATCAGTACAAGGATTATAAGAAGGTGAAAACTATTGCTATTAACTTCTCCAGATATGCCACCATTTGGTGGAAGAATTTTTAGGCCATAAAGAGATGGAAGGGGTATCGAAAGATTAATACTTAGCTAGAGATGAAGATGATACTCAGAAACAGATTTGTGTCAGAAACCTATCTTCAAGAAACTTTTACTTGGCTTCAAGAGCTGAGACAAGGAAGCGGAACAGTTGTATAGTATGTTCAAGACTTTCAAATACTTATGATAAGTTGCGAAGTGGAGGAGCTACCAGCTCGAACAGTCTTAAGATTCATTACTGGGTTGAGAGGAGACATTTGAGACGTTGTGGAGCTCTAACGATCTGACACCATAGATGAGGCTATTAGGATTACCTAATGAGTAGAGAGGCAAAGAAGAAGCCGAGTACTAATGAGGTTGCTGACTAGCCAACCAGGACAGGCAAGTCACCAAACTCTATCAAGTATAGAGCCAAGCAAAAAAACTGACCTGATGGTGAAGTGCCAACCCGAACTTATGAGAAGGGGCAAAGGTCTAGCAAGAAGACCAGCCAGATCAAGTGCTTCAAGTGCCAAGGGTTTAGACACATGGTTGCTTAATGCCCAAATCGACGGATGATGGTCATCAAGGGAGACATCCCGAAGCTCAAAGTAGAGAGTATGGATGAGGAACCCGAGGAGGAGGAGCTTCCTACCGAGAAAGAGCTTATTAAGGAGGACGTGTTTCTTGAGGACTTAGATCAGTTGCTCATGGTTGTCTGACGCATTATGAACATGGAACCCTCGTGAAAAGAGGAGCAGAAAGAGAATTTGTTCCATATTACCTGTAAGGTGAATGATCAAATGTGTATCCTCATTGTGGATAATGGAAGCTACACCAATGTGGCATTAGCTGATCTTATTTAAAAATTAAAATTGCTGACTATTGTGCACCTAAAGCCATACAAGTTGCACTAGTTAAGTGAGAGAAGAGCATTACATGTCATTCAACAAATACTACTACTGATCACTATTGGGAACTACTCTGACCAAATTCTCTACAACGTCCTACCTATGTATGCTTCCCACGTGTTGCTAGGTAAGCCGTAGTTGTTTGATAGGAGGGTCATCCATGACGACTATAAGAATACATACATGTTCGAGAAGGATGACCGGGAGATCACACTAAACCCAATGCCACCAAGGAAAGTTCATAAGTTACAAATAAAACTTGCTCGTGGATTGAAGAAGGTACTAGTGATGAGTAGAGTTAAGCTCCACAAGGCCATCAATGCTAATGAGCCAACACTCCTATTGGTTAAGCGACTGTTGGAAATGAGGGAGCGAGATGAGTTACCCTAGGAGGTCAATGAGTTGTTAGATGAATATGCCGACCTGTTCCTAAAATAGTTACCTGATGGGCTACCTCCAACCCGATGCATAGAGTACTACGTTGACTTAGTGCCTGGTACTATATTACTGAATAAGCCAACTTACCGAATGAATCCTGAGCAGGCTTCTAAACTCCAACGTCAAGTCAATGAGTTGCTGGAGAAAGGTTATGTAAGAGAAAGTCTTAGCCCTTATGATATGCCTACACTTCTAGTGCCAAAGAAGGATAGAACCTAGCAGATGTGTGTAGACATCTGAGCCATGAACAAAATCACAATCAAATATAGGCATTCGATCCCAAGGCTAAAAGACATGTTGGATGAACTCAGTAGAGCCAAGATTTTCAGCATATTAATCTTAAATCTGGCTATCATCAAATCTGCATAAGGTTAGGAGACGAGTGGAAGACTATGTTCAAGACTCGACATGGACTTTACGAATGGATGGTCATGCCCTTTAGCTTATTGAATGCCTCGAGCACTTTCATGAGACTTATGAACCATGTGCCGAGACATCTCATGGGGAAGTGTGTCATGGTGTACTATGACGACATCCTTATCTATAGTACTAACATGCCAAGTCGTTGTGATTATCTCAGAGCAATCCTGGATACCCTCCATACTGAGAGATTATTTGGAAATTTAAATAAATGTTACTTTTTCCAAGAGGAAGTGGTATTCTTGGGCTATGTAGTTAGTAGAGGAGGCTTGCAAGTTGATGATGAGAAGATCCGAGCAATTGTCTAATAGTCGACTCCTACTACTTGTGCAGACATGAGAAGTTTCCACAGACTAGCTTCATTTTATAGAAGGTTTATCAAGAATTTCAGCACCATCGTTGCGTCACTTACTGAGCTAACAAAGAAGAACACCAACTTTTGATGAGGAAAGAGGGAGGAGAGAAGTTTTGCTAAGATAAAAGAAAGGTTGACCTCCTCCCTAGTGTTAATATTAGTGTTACCTGACTTTGATAAAATTTTTGAGCTAGAATGCAATGCATCAGGCATTGGAATAGGTGCTGTGCTGATGTAGGAAGGTCGACCAATTGCCTTCTACAGTAAGAAGCTCTGAGGACTGAAGACTGCAGCTAAGCTACTTCGTATATAACAAGGAACTTTTGGCACTAATCCGACCAAAGATTCTATAATGGTCATCATGGATTAGTTGAGTAAGATGGCACACTTTGTACCCTGTACCAAGATTAACAACGCTTCGGCTATTGCTTCTCTTTTCTTATAGGAGATTGTGTGGATACACGAAGTGCTGAGAAGTGTAGTCTCCAACAAAGACCCAAAGTTCTTAAGCCATTTCAAGAGAACCCTATGGCGTCAGCTAGGAACCGAATTACTCTTTAGTACCTTATGTCACCCCCAAACTGACAGCCAAATAGAAGTAGTTAATTGTACTTTAGGGGTCACTACTCTAAGCTGCAATAGGCAAGAACTTAGCTGATTGGGATGTCTGCCTACCAGTGGTCAAGTTTGCTTATAACCAAACAATACATGAAATCACTAAGCAAACTCCCTTCGAGGTGATTTATGGATTCAATCCCGAGTTGCCCCTTAACCATGCCCCTGTACCAATACCTGTGCAAGAGGACCTTGACGCAATGGCCAGAGCATAATTCCTTCAACACATTTATGACAAAGTCACTCAACACATCAACCAAGCTGTCAAAAGAATGCGAGAAAAGGCCAAGGGAGAACAACTAAACGATTTCAGCCAGAAGACTTAGTGTAGTTGTACCTCAGCAAGGAGCAGTTCTCGAATAAGAGGAAGAACAAATTATCTGCAAGAGTAGAAGGACCTTTTAGAATCCTTTAGAAGATCAATGACAATGCCTACTAGTTGGAATTACCCGAGGACTATGGGGTTTCTAACACCTTCAACATTGCTGACCTCAGTTCGTATCACCCTGATGGAGAACTGAGTGAACACCATTCGGATTTCATCCCAAATCCAACACAACCTGGAGGAAATGGTAGGAATCAAGTTACCGAACCTTTGACTCGCAACCGAGCTTAAAGATTAGAGGGGGCTAGAACGATAAATCCTTCTGTTCCAACCAACCCCTACCAAGGCCAAGTACTTCCTTACCGTGTCATCCTTCATGTCGTGCCATATGACCACCCATTTTTCTGTAGTATGCGGAGTTGATGATTACTCTCTAATGCTAAGTCGACCAATTACTCGGCATCTTCCTTGCCAAGAAGCCGAGAGAGAGAGTCCGGACTGACTAAGCTATCCCTACTCAAACAAGTCCATCTATTCGTACTTTTTGTTCGCATCTTCTAACAACTACGCTAATGTAGCATCGCCACATGTATAGTATCATGTACAGAATCTATTGCACGAATAATTGTTTTTCTTCTATATTTATTTTTACCCTTTTGTATCTTATACATTACTTCCTTAGAAAATTCCCTTTTTTTCTTTTCCTTTTTAGGTAGGTTACCCTAACTTATGGGTATAAATACCCTTATACTTATAATAGTGACAATATTAGATCATTCTTAATACACTTTGGAGTACTTTTCTTCTTTGCATAAACACTATTTGTTTACTCTGGGTATCACTCTTATCCTTTCCCTTAAGCAAGGTTAAGTGGCGAGTAACCTCACCGGACCAATTCGTGCATCATATCGAATTGTACTGTGAGTCTTCAAAAGTTCCATTAGTACGTTATATCCTCTAGAGCTATTCGTGGGTTTTACTTACTGTTTCATTCTTTTTTTTTTTTTCCCTTTCACACTTTTCCCCATTAATCCTTTTTCAAGCTTTCTGTAAACTTGGATCCATCCAGTGACCGGCCTTATCTATTCTTAGTCATAGTTCGCAACATATACCTCACATTGAAAATGGCCACAGTGCAAATAGTATATGTAATTCTTAAGATAGAGCATTCACCTTATTCACATAAACTTGACACAAGTGGTAGTACGTAACATGTTTGATGCAATCTCTCTCTATGGTCAACCAATAATATCCCAACCTCATGATCTTCTTGGTGAGTATGTAACCATTCATATAGGGGTTGTATACTCCCTCATGCACTTCCTTCATTAGCACCTTTGCCTCCTTCTAATCTACATACTGTAGAAGTATACTATCAAATAATTGTTAGTACAAGGTAGACTCACTTATCAAGTACTTGGCAGCTAACCTTCTGATTGTCTTCCTATCCTTTTTCTCAACCTCCTTAGGGTATGTACCATGTTGTAAGAATGTTTTGATATCATAATACCAAGGCTTTGCATCTTGTGCACTTTCAAATGCCAAGCAGAAAGTAGGCTTTTCTTCAACTTCAATCTTAAGTGGCTAAATCTCTACTCTACCAGATATCTGAATCATGGAGGCTAAGGTTACTGGAGTAGCAACAAATTGGTTCTAAATCCTAAGTACGTACGTGAATGTAATCTTTTCAAACCTACCTATTAGTTCGGCTAAGTGTTGGTGGTAAGGTACTAATTTAGGGTCCTTCATCTTATATTTACCCTGACCTGGCCTATGATTAACAAAGAATCTCCATATACATGTAATTCTTGTATCTCCTTAAACAACGCTAATTTAAGTCCCATAATACATGCCTCATAAGATTATAGTTCAGCTAAGTGTTGGTGGTAAGGTACTAATTTGGGGTCCTTCGTCTTACAGCCATCGATAATTGTGTGCCTTCAGGGGATATCAGTATTACCTTAATTCCACATCCTAATACATTAGTTGCTCCATCAAAGAACATTTGCTAACCTGAAGGTTTCTCAACTACTTCGCTATTAGAATTGTTTTTAGCCACCAGGATATTTTCTTTAGGAAACTTGACTCGCACTTCTTGAAGGGTATCCTCATAGGACTCTTTGCTAATTAATTTGCCAAGACCTACCCCTTAACAGAACTTTGGCTCACATACTTGATGTCAAATTCTGATAATAACATCTGCCACTTCAAAATTTTACCAATGAAGGCTAGTTTTTCTACCAAATACTTCAAAGGATCATGTTGTGTGATCAACTTGATTTGGTAGTAAAGTGTGTATTGCCTGAGCCGATGCATAACCTAAACCAATGCACAACATGTTCTTTTAGTTTCCGAGTATTTCTACTCCCCTTCTTTAAACTTCTTGCTTAAGTAATAAATAGCCCGCTCCTTCCCTTCTTCATCCTTCTGACCAAGCATGCATCCTATAGATTAGAGCAATATGTTTAAGTATAAGAACAACAGCTTCCCTAGTTTAGGAGCTACCGACACTAGAGGATTCATAAGGTATTCTTAATTTTTATGAAATCTTCTTTGTATTCCTCGTCCCAACTGACCCTAACATTCTTTTTCAATAGCTTAAATAGAGGGTGACATTTATCTGTTAATTGAGACATAAATTAAGCTATATTATTCAAACGACCCAACAATCCTCTTACTTCTTTCAGAATGCATGGAGGGGGCATGTCAATTATGGCTTTAGCTTTATCAGGATCAACTTCGATGCCCCTTTGGCTAATTATGAAGCCCAACAATTTCCCTGATGTCACTCCAAAAGTACACTTCTCTTGATTCAACTTCAACTGAAACTTTCTTAATCTGTTGATTAGCTTCCTCAAATTTTCTATGTGATCTTCCCCTTCCCTAGATTTTGCAATCATATTATCAACATACACTTCTATTTTTTTATGTATCATGTCATGAAAGATTTTGACCATCGCCCTTTGTTATGTTGCCCCAGTGTTCTTAAGCCCAAAGGGCATCACCTTATAGCAAAACGTACCCCAAGTCGTAATGAAGGTTATCTTGGCTTTATCTTCTTTGGACATCCGAATCTGATTATATCCCAAAAATCTATCCATAAATGAGAATAGATGATTCTCGACTATGTTATCCACTAAGACATCGATATGAAGCAAAAGAAAGTTGTCTTTAGACATTACCTGATAGAGATCATGAAAGTCCATGCATATTCTAAACTTCCCATTCTTTTTCATTACTGGAACAATGTTAGCTACTCATTTTAAGTAATCAAATACCTCAATGAGTCCAACTTCAAGTAGTTTCTTAACCTCTTCCTTTATTTTCAATAGGATGTCAAGTCGAAATCTTCTTAACTTTTGCTTTTTAGGCTTGGTGTCTTTTAGTGTAGTTAGACAATGGACCACGATTGATGGGTCTAACCCAAGCATATCCTCATATGACCAAGTGAATGCGTCTTTATACTCAGCTAACAATGTAATCATTTCTTTTTTTTGTTTCTCTTTCAAGCTCCCTCTAATCTTCAAATTTTTATGGTTATCCCCGTCCCCTACATTGACTATTTCAATCGATTCATTAATAGAAATTCTACTCAGTTCATGTTTTTGCCATTTATCTTGTATATCATTGTGGTCATCGACATCACTCCCAATAACTAACCCAGTAGAGTCATAAGTGATATCAATATTTTCATTATCTACCTATACGAGGTATCCTTGGTTTTTGTTTGATTCATTGGATCTGGGCAAAGTATATAAAGAAAAGTGTATGTATATAAAAGAGAACTGAAACACAATAAAGGAAAGAAACTAACTAATATTTTATTGAATGAATGGAGATATATCACAAATGAAGTAAGACATTAACTAATATTTTATTAAACAAAAGGTTCAACGATACATTTGGAACGATGACTATTGAAAATAAAAATTCAAGAAATACTAACTAAGGTTTACCCTTTACCTTAAGGAGGACCTATTGCCTTTTACCGGGCTGGAGAACTAATTATTCAGATGGTGCTGGAACTTGTGATACGAGTTTGTTAGTTTTTCATTGGCAAATTCTGAGGCTTGAGTCTCTACTTGAATGAATGTCTCAATTAGTAGTACGAAGGTCATCAAGGTATGGTACAATCTATCACCTCTCTTGCCCCTCACTTGTTTCTTCTGAAATTCTTCTACTTGAGTCAAGTTGATAAGGATTGAAGAAACAACAGTAGATCTCAAAATAGGTCAGAATGGGTCGAATGGGTTTAACAGACAGGAAGTGAGATAGTTGGTTTTGATGGTGAATGTGAATGGATATCACATACCAAGATATAAACACAATCAATGATTTGAGCTCGAAATAGGGTTCGATATAACTCATGAACAATAAATGTTGCTCGGGATTCAAATGAAAGTTAGATGCAACTCACTAACCGGTTCAAATGAAGGACTTCGCCACAATCTCAAGGTTAAGATCGATAAGAACATGGGAGAGATTAAAGAGCTTAATCTATATTCGATAATCCAGCAAATGCTAGCTCAAGAGTAGCCTTGCTCAAAAAAGAAAAGATTCTAATCGCAAGAATATACTTTTCTATCTGATTTCATATATTGACGTCTATGTATGTCTCTATGTTGATTAATGTTGTTATTTATAATAAGTCCTAAACCCTAGTGGCAAAACTATAAATAATATATAAGGCCTTAAACCCTAAAGAATTGGGCCCATAAATGAAATAAAGGAAAACATACATAAGAATTCAAAACCGTACATTTAATAAGGGAAGTCGGCATGTAGTTACTCAACATGTCCTGGAAGGAGTAGCATCCAAATTGGATGAGGTTAGTAGTTGGATATACGGGTTTGGGAAGGAATCCTCGAAGTTTTGCAGTGTTTGGCTGAGACACCAGAAAGATCGACCCATAATTGTCGAGTGCTAGAATTAGTCGACATTAGTCTCTTAGGATTGTGCCAAGTGGTTCTTTAGTTCCCAATCCTCGACCATGTGCTCTCTTAATGTCTCAGTAGACAATAGACTTGTTTCCAAGTAGCTCCTTTTCTTTCTATCAGTCTTTTATCAATTACTCGGCCTCGACAAAAGCTATTTAGCTTTGGGTTAGAAGCGGTTGGCATCTTCTTATGGAGGGTCGGCATCAGCTTCATCAGGTCGGCCTTAGCTTGGATGTAGTCAAAGGCTAATTCCCATCATTACCGTAAGTCTGAAAGGAAGTCATTGTCGACGTTAAGTGTTAAGCACAAGCCGGGATGTCGAATAAGCTCTTTCTCCCTTTTCGTTTTACCATAGGTACCAAATGTCTTTGGATTTCCTTAATGCTCATCGAGGTTAAGAGATAACTCTTCCCATCCTTTTAAATAGTATAAGTGTTGAGAAATCCGTCATGGATTACTTTCCGATCAAATTCCCATAGTCAACCAAGAAGTAAATTTGTGGCATTCATTGGGACCACAATGAAGTCAATCTTATCCTTGTACTGTCCTGCCTTAAATGCGATTCGAGCCCACTTATGCACATGGACCATACCCTTGTCATTAAACAATTTCAATCCATAAGGTGGAGAGAGTAAGAGTAAGTCGACAATTTCATCTTTTCTACCAATTTGACAGAGATGATATTGGTGCAGCTTCCTTCATCAACAATCAAGGAATAGGACTTCCCATTCACTAGGCACCGCATATGGAATAAATTTTCCCTTTGCCTAGGATCTGCCTTCAGGTTAGCTAGTATGGCCATAGCTAGGAGTTTATCTAGGTCCTCAGGATAAACATCTTCTTCTATCAACTAGTCATCTGAACTCCTGTCACTCTGGCTTTTTACTTGGGCATTAGGTCCTTTGCCTTTCAAGACCATGACCCTATTATTCGAACATTGAGAAGCAATGTGTCCATAGTCTAAGCATTTGAAGCACTTCACTTCTTAGGCCTTGTTGCCAAATGCATTCTCTTTCTTGACAATCTTTTTCTCGCTATGGATCGGTCGGCTAGGCTCTCCTTGTTGTGCACCATGACCAAGAATAGACAAGGCCAGTTGCTGATCAGTCCAAGCTTGTAAAAAGCTCAAAAAGTGTTAATGGAGATAGGTACAAAAGGGTGAAAATGAAGAATGAAAATAGTAAGCAAACCCACAAATAACTCCAAAGGATATGACACACCAATGGAACTTCTATAGACTCACAACACAATTCGATATGACATACGAATTGGTCCAATGCGGTTACTTTCTACCTATCCTTGCTTAAGGAAAATGATAAGAGTGATGCTGAGAGTAAACAAGGAAGAAAAGTACTCACATGTATCGAAGGTAATCTAATCTATTACAGCTACAAGCATAAGGGTATTTATACCTGTAAGTTAAGGCAACTTGCCCAGAAGGGAAAAGACAATAAGGACATTTCCTAAAGAAGTAATGTATACGATATAAAAGAGTAAAAATGAATATACAAGGAAAACGATCATTAGTGCTATAAATTCTACATATGATACTATACACATGGCAACGCTGCATTAGTGAGGTTATTAGGAGATGCAAATAAAGAGTACGAATAGATGGGCTTGTCCGAACAAGGAAAACATAGTCAGTCCGGATCCTCTATGTCTCTGCTTCTCAGCAAAGATGATACCAAGTGATTGGTCGTCTCGACATTAGAGAGTAGTCATCAACTTAACATACCACAGAACAATTGGCAGTCATACAACACGGCATTAAAGGTGACTCAGCAAGGAAATGCTCAACCTCAACAGGGGTTGGTTGGAACATAAGGATTAATCGTGCCAACCCCTCTAGCCCTCGGGCTTGGCTATAGGTCAAGGGTCCCGTGGCTTGATTCCCATCATTCCCTTCGAGTTGTTTTAGATTTGGGATCAAATCCAAATAGTGTTCACTTAGTTCTCCATCAGGGTGATATGGACTAAGGTCGGCAATATTGAAGGCATTAGAAATCCCATAGTCCTCAGGCAGTTCCAACTTATAGGCATTGTCACTAATTTTCTGGAGAATTCTGAAAAGTCCTTCCACTCTTGCAAACAATTTGTTCTTCCTTTTGTTCGGGAACTGTTCTTTGCTAAGGTGTAGCTATACCAAGTCTACTAGCTGAAATTGTTTGGTTGACCTACCCCTAGTCTTTTCTCGCATTCTTCTAGCAACTTGGTCAATGTGCCAAGTAACCTTATCATAGATGTGTTGAAAAGATTGTGCTTTAGCCGAGGCATCAAGGTCCTCTTGTGTAGGTGCTGGTATATGGGCGTAGTCAAGGGGCAACTCGGGATTGAATCCATAGACCACCTCGAAGGAAGTTTGCTTAGTGGTATCATGTACGGTTTGGTTATAAGTGAACTTGACCACTGGTAGGCAGACATCCCAATCAGCCAAGTTCTTGCCTATTGTAGCTCGGAGCAATAACCCCAAAGTACGATTAACCACCTCTGTTTGGCCATCAGTTTAAGGGTGACATGAGGTACTGAAGAGTAATTTGGTTTCTAGCCGATACCATAGAGTTCTCCAAAAATGGCTTAAGAACTTCGAGTCTTTATCGGAGACTACACATCTTGGCACATTGTATATCCGCACAATTTCTTATAAGAAAAGAGAAGCAATAGCTGAAGCGTTGTTAGTTTTGGTGCAGGGCACAAAGTATGCCATCTTACTGAATCAATCTATGACGACCATTATAGAATCTTTACCTCGAGCAATTCATAGTAATCCGAGAACAAAGTCCATACTCAGTTCAGTCTACGACCTCATCGGAATAAGTAAGGGCATTGCTTTCCCTTTTTAGCTTGGCACTTGGCCTTCTTGCATACAATACAGCTTTCGACAACTTGATGCACATCTCTTCATATTCTCGGCTAAAAGAATCGTCCATTCAATGGTTTACAGGTCCTCCTCTCTCTAAAGTGTTGAAAGAGTCCTCTACTATGGGCTTCCCTAATTAATAATTCCTTTAGGGAACAAGTTATCACCCACAGTTTCCCCCCTCATAACAGATAGCCATCCTCTACATAATACTCATCCACTGTCCTCTTATCTACGCATTACGAAATTATTGGTCTAAAGTGTAGATTCTCGAAGTACTATTCTTTAATACTCACAAAACCAAACAGCTTAGTCTGCAATTATGATAAGAGCGCATGCCTCCTTGAAAGAGCGTCTACAACTACGTTGCTCTTTCCTTACTTATATTTTATCACAAAATTAAATCCCTCAAGGAATTCAACCCACCTTACTTGCCACTTTAACAACTTGGTTTGACTTTGGAGGTACCTCAGCGATTCAAGGTCAGTATATATGACAAATAATCTCAACAGTAAGTAATGTTGCCACACTTGCATTACTCGGATCAGTGCTAAACGTTCCTTGTCATACACAGAGTAGTTCAATTGTGGTCCTCAAAGCTTCTCATTATGGAAGGCAATTGGTCAGCTTTCCTGCATCAGGATAGCGCCTATTCCAACACCCGATATATTGCATTCTAACTCAAAAATCTTGTCAAAGTCTGGTAGTACTAACACTAGGGCAGAGGTCAATCTTTCTTTTACGTCGACAAAACTCCTCTCCTCCCTTTCTCCCCATCGAAAGTCGGTGTCCTTCTTTGTTAGGTTGGTAAGTGGTGCAGTAAAGGTGTTGAAATTCCTCATAAACCTTCTGTAAAATGAAGCCAATCAGTAGAAACTTCTTACGTTGGCACAAGTAATATGAGTCGGCCACTTGACAATTGCTTTGATCTTCTCATCATTGACTCGCAAGCCTTCTCTACTAACTACATACCCCAAGAATACCACTTCCTCTTGGCAGAAATAACATTTCCTTAAGCTGCCGAATAGTTTCTCAGCACGAAAGATATCCAGGACTGCTCTGAGATGTTCACAGTGACTTGGCATGTCAGCACTATAGACCAGGATGTCATCAAAGTACACCATGATGTACTTCTCTATGATATGTCTCAACACATGGTTCATAAGTCTCATGAAAGTGCTCAAGGCATTTGACAAGCCAAAGGGCATGACCATCTATTCATAAAGTCCATGTTATGTCTTGAATGTAGACTTCCACTCGTCTCCTGACCTCATGCAGATTTGATGGTAACCAGACTTGAGATCAATCTTACTGAAAATCTTGGTTCCACTCAATTCATCCAACATGTCTTCTAGCCTTAGGATTGGATACCTATATTTGATCATGATTTTGTTTACAGCTTAGTTATCAACACACATTTGCCAAGTTCCATCCTTCTTCGGCACTAGAAGTGCAAGCACAACACAAGGGCTAAGACTCTCTCTCACGTAATCTCTCTCTAGCAACTCATTAACTTGACATTGGAGTTTTAAAGCCTGTTCGGGATTCATCTAATAAGCTGGCTTATTCGGCAGTGCAGCACCGGGTACTAAGTCAATGCAGTACTCTATGCCTTGAGTTGGGGGTAACGCTTCAGGTAACTGTTATGGGAATAGGTCAGCATAGTTATCTAGCAACTCCTTAATTTCCTAGGGAAGCTCACCCTACGCCTTCATTTCCAATAATAGCCTGACCAACAATAGGGTTAGCTCATCGGCATTGATGGCTTCTGGAAGCTTAGCACTACTCATCACCAAAGCTTTCTTCGATCCTCAAGCGAGTTTCGTTTGTAGTTTGTGAACTTCTCTCGGTGGCATCGAATTCAGCATGATCTTCCGGTCATCCTTTTCTAACATATACGTGTTCCTGTAGCCATCATGTATAACTCTCCTATCAAACAATGACAGCCTACCTGGCAACATGTGAAAAGCACACATAGGCAACACATCATAAAGGATCTAGTCAGAGTAATTCCCTATAGTGATCGACATCAGTATTTTTCGAATGACATGTAATGCTCCTTTCGCACTCAACCAACACAACTTATACGGCCTAAGATGTGTAATAGTCGGTAGCTTCAGTTTTGAAATAAGATCGGCTAATGCCACGTTGGTGTAACTTTCATTATCTATAATGAGATCACACATCTGATCATTCACCTTGTAAGTGGTATGAAACAAATTCTCTCTTTGCTCTTCCTCTCATGAGGGTTCTACACTTATAGTGCACCGAACAACCATGAGTAACTGGTCTAAGACCTTGGGAAACACGTCCTCCTCAATTAGTTCTTTCTTGGCAAGAACCTCCTCCTCCTCGGGTTCCTCATCCGTACTCTTTACTTCTAACTTTGGGATGTCTCCTTTAGTGACAATCGTCCTTCGATTCAGGCACTAAGTAGCCATATGTTCGAACCCCTGACATTTGAAGAACTTAATCTAGCTAGTCTTCCTACCAAACCCTTGCCCCTTCTCATACGTTCGAGTTGGCACTACATCTTCAAGTTAGCCTTTCTACTCGACTCTAACATTAACTCTTCTACTTGGCTCGATACTAGATTGAGCTCGGTGACTTGCCTGTCCTAGTCGACTAGTCGGCATTCCGGTTGTTACTTGGGTCCTTCTTTGCCTCTCCATTCATTGGGTAATCCTAACAGCTTCATCCATTGTGTCAAATCGTTGGAGCTTTATAATGTCTCGGATGTCTCTTCTTAAGCTAGTGATAAATCTTAAGACTGTTCGGGTTGGTGGTTCCTCTACTTCGCATCTTATCATAAGCATTTAGAATTCTTAAACATACTCATCAACAGTTCGGCCTCCTTGTCTCAACTCCTGAAGCTAATTGAAAGTATCTTGGAGATATGTTTTTGGTACAAATCTATTTCTGAGTACTCTCTTCATCTTAACCTAGGTGTTAATCTCTCGATACCCCTCCCTTCTTCTTATGGCCTAAAAATTCTTCCACCATATGACAGCATATCCGGAGAATTCAATAGCAGTAGTCCTCGCTTTCTCATAATCCTCATATTGATAGCAATCAAACATACGCTCCACCTTCTCTTCCCAATCTAGATACTCGTCAACATTCCCAAATCCATTGAAACTCAAAATCCAAAGCTTTACATGGTCGGATGCTTTAAGGACTCATACACACTTCTCTTCAAAATACTCTTCTTCCTCCTCATCAAGCTCTCTCAGGTCTATCCTTCACCTTATTTGTCCACTAACTCCTCCACTTCGAACTGGTCAAGCTAGGTTCTAATCTCTAACAAGATGAGCAACTTATAAAGTATTTTCTGCGGCCTCAATGGGTCAGCAACACAGGGCATGAACAGCTTGAGTTAGATCCATCGAGAGGTTAGTTACCTCATCAACTGTCTCGTCAATGCTTCTGGAACTTTCCTAAGATTGTTGTCCATGGTGGACAACTCCACTGTCATCACTAGCACTAACATTCATACTTAAGTCGATCCTTTTTCCTTACAGATTCAAAATTCAAATAAACACTTCAGAAAGTAAATAGCTAATAACACAACGGTTAAATGAACATAGTAACTTGCTCTGTTTCTCACACGTAAAAACAGAGTATGATAGAACTCAAGAAGAACTAACTATAGCTGACACAAAATCTCCACTCTGATACCAAGATGTTGTGAACCGTGACCAAGAACAAACAAAGTCGGTCGCTGGATGAGTCTAAGCTTGCAAAAAGTTCGAAAAGGGTTAATGGGGATAGGTACGAAAAGGGTGAAAGCGAAGAATGAAAACAATAAGCAAAACCTACGAACAGCAACAAAGGATATGACACACTAATGGAACTTCCGAAGACTCATGGCACAATTCGATATGACGTATGAATTGGTTCAATAAGGTTACTTACCACCTAACCTTGCTTAAGGGAAAGGATAAGAGTAATACTGAGAGTAAAAAACAGTATTTATGTAAGAAAGAAAAGTACTCAAGTGTATTAAAGGTAATCTGATAAGTTACAGCTGTAAGTACAAAGGTATTTATACCTATAAGGTAGGACAACTTGCCCAAAAGGGAAAAAACAATAAGGACATTTCCTAAAGAAGTAATGTACATGATACAAAATGGTAAAAATAAATATACAAGGAAAACAATCATTGGTGCTACAAATTCTACATACGATACTGTACATGTGGTGATGTTGCATTGGCGAGGTTGTTAGGAGATGCAGACAAAAAGTACAAATAAATAGGCTTATCCGAGCAGAGGTGGCTTAGTCAGTTCAGATTCTCTCTCTCGACTTCTCAATAAGGATGATACCAAGTAATAGGTCGGCTTGGCACCATAGCATAATCATCAACTCGACATACAATAAAATAATAGGCAGTCATAGGCAAGGCATTAAAGAACTACTCAGCCTCGGTAGGAGTTGGTTAGAACATCAAGATTGGTCATGCTAGGCCCTCTAGTCCTCGAGCTCAGCTTCAGGTAAGGGGTTCCGTAGCTTGATTCCCATCACTCCTTTCTCTATCTTCTTTTCTTGCCTTCTTTTGGCAAACCTCTCGAGCTCAAGGCTGCCTTATTGAGGTCGACCAGTCGGCCTCTGATGCTTTTTTCTCCTCTATCTCTCTACTCTTAATACCAAATTAATTAGCTCATCCAAAGAGTTAAATGGCTATAATTCAACTATGTCGGCAATATCATCTTGAAGTCCACTCAGGAACTTGGAAATGGTGTGGTCCTATGGCTCGGCAATCTCACATCTTGTCATCAAGGTCTCAAACTCTTGTAAATACTCTTCAATAGTATTTTAACCTTATCTCAGGTATTGAAAAGCATGGAGCATCTCTTGCTTGAAGTAAGTTGGCATGAAGCGTTGATTCATCAACCTCTTCATAAGCCTCCATGTTCTTATTGGCTCTTCTCCTTCAGCATCTCACTTAGCAACCAACTTATCCCACTAAAGGCTTGCATACTCAACAAGGGATAATGAAGCCAGCTTAACCTTTGTTCGTTCATCACACTTGTAGCACTTGAACAACTTCTCAACTTGGGGAATCCAGTCAAGGAATTCTTCAGGTTGGCTACTTCTACTGAAGCTTGGTAGTTTCAACTTCACATTGTCAAGTCCTCAGCCAAGTGCTCGGGGTTCATCCCTTGCATTGTGAGCTGGTTGATTCACCTCGGTTCAGCCACATCTGTTAGAGCTTTACTCAGTCACGTCCCTTCTCAACCTCGGCTCTCTTCTTCAGGCTCCTTGGTTCACCTTGGAGTCAATACTCCTATCATTGCTTCTCCTTAACTTAGGTTAGTTTTCTCTTCTTCTCGACTCGACTACTCTTCTCAACAATCATTCATTATTATCAAGCTCATTGGAACCACTTCCACTGGTGGGTGTACACTCCTTTCTTTCTTCTTGGCCATTACGTTTGCAATTTTTTACTAAACTAGTAAGCTCCTAGATGGAATCAGTGAGATTCTAGATCTAATATTCTAAGTTGTCAACACATCGCCTCAAGCTTTTATGAGGACTATCACCAGTGTTGTTGACACTATCCTTTGACATTCTTGTCCGTAAAATAATTTTCTAAAAAAATTGAACAAACAACAAAACATAATTAGAGTATCCTAGAAACAACCACTACTTAGCTTCTACAACTACTACAAACAGCTCACTACACTATAGAACAATGATTAACAGAGAGGTACAAACTACAAATCAAACTTTGAAGAACACTAGCACGCATGTCTCCCCAAAGCTCTAATACTAAGATGATAAGGATCAAAGAGATAGCAGCGGATCTCGAAATAGGTTAGAATGGGTCAAATGGGTTTAACTGACAGGAAGTGAGATGGTTGGTTTCGACGATGAATGTGAATAGATATCACGCATCAAGACACAAACATAGTCAAGGGTTTGAGTTCGAAATATTCGATACAACTCACGAACACTAAATGTTACTCGGGATTCAAATGAAGGTTAGATGCAACTCACTAACCAGTTCAAATGAAGAGGTTTACCATAATCTTAAAGTCAAGATCGATAAGAATGTGGGAAAGATTAAAGAGCTTAGTCTATACTTGATAATCCAGCAAATGCTAGCTCAAGAGTAGCCTTGCTCAAAAAAGAAAAGATTCTAATCACAAGAATATACTTTTCTATCTGATTTCATATATTGACGTCTATGTATGTCTCTATGTTGATTAATGTTGTTATTTATAATAAGTCCTAAACCTTAGTGGCAAAACTATAAATAATATACAAGGCTTTAAACCCTAAAGAATTGGGCCCATAAATGAAATAAAGGAAAACATATATAAGAATACAAAATTGAGCATTTAACAAGGGAAGTTGGCATGCAATTACTCGATATGTCTTGGAAGGAGTAGTATTTGAATTGGACAGGGTCGGCAATTAGATGTACGGGTTCAGGAAGGAATCCTTGAAGTTTTGCAATATTTGGCCGAGACACCAAAAAGATTGGCCCATAATTGTCAAGTGCTAGAATTAGTCAGCACTAGTCTCTCGGAACCATACCAAGTGGTTCTTTAGTCCCCAATCTTCGGTTGTGTGGTCTCTCGATGTCTCGGCAGATGATAGACTTGTTACTAAGTAGCTCATTTTCTTCCCCTCAATCTTTGGTGAATTGCTTGGCCTTAGTAAAAGTTGTTCGACTTCGGCCTTGAATTGTTCGACTTCAGGTTAGAACAAGTCGGCATCTTCTTCTGAAGGGTCGGCGTCAACTTCAAATAGGTAAGCCTCGGCTTAGATGTAGTCAGAGGCTGATTCTCATCATAAGTTGTACCCAAGGCCATAGGTACCAATCTGGCCTTCCTTAAATTCTACCTTCTTGTTCTTTTCTCCCTTAAGATTGATAATCATGCACACTTCTTCAAATATCTGTCAACCAAACTCCTCTTTCCCTTCACTTCCTATATGGGGTATGGCCGTTTCCTTGTAAATCTCATAGTCTTGATCTCTCAAAGTTGTAATCACCTGGCTATTTGAGACAAACTTCACTTTCTAATGCAGGCTCAAAGGCATAGCCCCTATTGCATTAATCCAAGGTCTTCCCAAGAGTAAGTTGAAAGTCCTTAGAATGACCTTGACCTAGAATCAAATACTAAAGTTCTGAGGGTCAACACTTACGAGTAAGTCTATCTTCCCCATAATCTCTCTTCTAGACCTGTCAAAGGCCTTAACTATTGTGGAAGAAGGCCTAATTGTAGTTGTATCGATGCTTAGTAAATCTAAGGTGGTAAGTAGGTAGATGTTCAATGATGATCCATTATCAATGAGTACTCTAGCAATGATTATATCTTACTCTTTACCATTATGAAGAGTGGTTTTATGTGTTGATTCCCTTCTTCTCCTAACTCTTCTAATGAAAAGGAAATTTGATCCATAGCAAGGATGGAATTAGTAACTAATCCTATCTTTTGGGTTGGCATTTCATGAGGGACCTTAACCTCCCTTAAAGTGCAAAATAAGGCTTCTCTGTATGATTTAGATGCGATCAACAAACTTATTAATGATATTTGTGCCGAAGTCTTACTGAGTTGTTCCATAATCTTATACTCACTCGATTTGATCACCTTGGTAAAGGTAGATAACCCTTCTACCTATTCGGTTGTTTTATCATTCACCTCTTCCAATAAACTTTTCTTCTCATGCTCTTCTCTTAGGTGGTAAATCCTTCCAGCTCAAGTAATTCCCCCTACCAGAGAACCTGACTTCTCCTAATTTACTGCCTGATAGTTAAATGGGGTGGCCTTGTAATTTTCTAATGCTACCGGTATGTGAAAGGTGTACTCTTAGCTATTGGGGTCTATCCACTTATATAAAACTCAAAAACCTTAGGCTTCTTATTTGAATCGATCATATTGATGGTGAAGTTATCATAAATCATACCGATAACTAGGCCGTAGTTAAGTAGTGAGTTATTATTAACGTTCGGAGATGGGCCTTCCATAAAGTCCAACTATACTGACCCTTCGTCTATCAGGTCTTGAATTATGTTCCTCAATCTCCAGCATGAATCGGTTGAGTACCTCACTTGCCTGCAATGATACTCTCATTTCTAAGTAGGATCATAATTTCTCAGCCCGTATCGATCACTAGGGAGCTCATACTAGGTTACATTATCTTTTCATAACTTCTCGAAGACTTAACTTAAAGGGACTAATATCATAGTAAACTGTTTGGGGGCTTTGTTGGCCTAAGGTTAGTTTCTAAACTAATGTTGCATTGAAGGTAGATTTGCCTTAAAAGAAACTTGAGCATTCGGTTTGGCATTTGAACTCACTACACTGACCGTGGATTCTTTAAGCTTACCAACTACTAGTCTAGAAACAGAAGATGAAATGGGTGGCCTCTATCTGATGGCTCTTGAAGCTTACTAATGGAGAGGGCACTTTCAATCTTGCTCCCTGCTACCACTACTTTAGTGAAACTGGACGAAGCTTGCCTAATCAAATGGGAGAAATAAGGCCTTTCTAAAGTATTAATGAAAACTGATATGAGCTCTTTCTCGATTGTGGGAATGGATGCCCTTACAGCTAAAGATCTCCATCTTTATGCATACTCCTTAAATGATTTGTTATTCTTCTTCCTCAAAGCGACCAAATCCATCATAGTCAGAGATACTCCCACGTTGAACCTATATTGTTCATAAAATACTCTAGTGAGTTTCTCTTATGTATTTATCTGGTTTAGGTTAAGCTGGGCATACCAAGTCGGGGCTGGACCCATTAAACTATCTTGAAATGTCTACACCATGAGTAGGTCATATTGAACATATTTATCCATCTTCCTTATGTATAACCTAATATGAAGCTTAGAGCACCCGGTCCCATTATACTTTTCAAACTCTAGTACCTTAAACTTCTTAGGGTAGGCTCCAGCATCATATGTAGAAAACTCAATGATCCCAGCCTATTTAAATCCATCATATCTTACAAGTGCCCTCTTCTTCTCAGTGATCTGTTGGGTTACATTCCTTTCTAACTCCTTCAAATTGTCTACACTAGGCCCTAAGTTAACCAATCTTGTGTTAACTAAGGCCACATATGTATCAGGCTCAATGGTCGTGTTGACTTTTAGATAAACTTCTTCTTACTCAAATTGGTCTTTTAGATAGTTGTCCTCTGCTTTGACAGCCTCAGTATTCTTCCCATAACAAGCCTTCGAACTCTCTTCAATAGCTAGTGTTATGGCCTAGAGTAAAGTGATGTTCTTTTCTATGGCCCTTTCTAAGGAACAGAATCTCAACTCGGTAGGGTTAGTGATCTCAGGGTCGTTGTCATCTCCTTGAGTGGTAGCCATTCTAATCTAAGAACGTATTCTAATTGAACTTCTCTGAAAGATTTGACGTTTAGGAGCTATCTTGAAATCTAATCAACAGGAGATCAGAAGAAAAATTTAGCACATATCTCATTCTTCTAATAAAAAAAATTATTAAATGTACAAATGTAGGATGCATGTCACACTAATGCAATGAAAATTAAGACTGGCAAGAGACCCTTAATGTGGCAAAACCTAACTAATTTTTATTAATCTTTGCAATTGTGAAGCTTTACATCACTTATTTCATTCAAAAAAGAATTCCTAAAAAATAAATAAAAAACTATGTTCTATTCTTCTTATGGCTATCAGGCTTGTCTTGAGTCTTCTTCCTCTTATAGATTTAGGGAGCCTCCACTTCCTTGCCCTTAATCCTTTTCAGCTATGCTTCTAGTGCTTTTATCTTCTGATGATATTCCTTACAGTAAGCTTTCAACTCCTGCTCTCTTTCACTTGTTTTCTTGAGTTCAACTTCAACTTAAACTTCTTCCTTCTCCTTTATCTCTTCCATATCTTTTAGCTTCTTCAATTGGTGATAGAGAAGTCCTTTGGTTATCTAACTTCTACCTGGTATCCCCTTAGTAGTAGGACTAGTCTTCCCTATGTACCAAAGAGCTCAAATGCTTAGAAGTTTGGCCACTTTATCACCCACCAATACGTTGGGGTTATGAAAGCCAAGTGAGACAACTTCTAATGATGGACTAAGAATCATGTCTTAAGTGAGTCCATTGGCTAGAATGTATTCGGTACAAAGGTTGAAGCCGATCAGGGGTCCCGCTTCGAAATCTTCACATTCTTTTACCATTTCCTTGCTTGCAAACCACCTGGGCATCCATAATAGTTCTTCAACTTTCATACCCTGGAAGTATTGAACCTAATGACCAGTAGCTATGTCTTTAGGCAGCTCAATTCACTCTTCAAAAGACTTGATGAGGTCATATGGTTGCGCAAAGTCAACCGGGTTGAAATCATGTTAGTAACTTCTCATGTGGCTGTTAAACCATACCATAAGTAGAGCCATATTGATCTTCAAATCCTTACGTTTCTTCTTTTTGAGATGATTTACAAATTGGATTTATTCAACTAAGAGGGCAGGGACATATGACTTCCCTTCAAGAAACTAGGTTACAATTTTTGCAACTCTGAAGTGGACCCAACTTTTATCATCAAGGAATAAGATGGTGTTGAAGACCACCAAGATATAGGTATTGACTTGGTGCTAGTACCGAGTTTCTAGGTTTACATTATGCTTCAGCTCAGTAGAAAACTAGTCGATGACGTCTTCTATCCAGATAGTCTTCCCTTAAACTAAAACCAAATTTATCTCGGCTTTTCTAACCCCCAACAACTTACTAAAGATCTTTGGTGCTATAGCTTCTAAGTTTAGAACATAGATATCATCTGTAATAGCAGGGTCCCAAAACAATTAAGAGTACTCTTCAAGGGTTAGGCTTAGCTGATGTGGGCCAAGACAAAAAGTGACTGATTCAAGTTCCCATAAATGTACTAAGGCCCACACTAAGGTAATATTTATAGGAATCTTCTACAGGAATAGGATGGGCCTAATCTTATTCTTAAAAATTCTTGCTTATCTAGGCTGAAAAGTTGGAATCACATCTAAAGTAATTTTTGAGGCCAGTGAGGTGGATGAACATGGATTTCTTCAAATGCTGCTTAACTTAATCTAGCCATACTTATCTTTAAAAAAAATTAAAATTACAATCAAAGCCTATCCTAAACTTTATATGGAATTATTACAGAATATTTATAAGGAAATAGTATAATGAGACTATTTAGGAAAATACATGAAAAATACAAGGGAAATATAACTTCACAACTGCCCTTATCCATTTAGGTCTGCTACATCATGGGTTATCACAAATTTTTTAAAAAGGTTTTCATGCATGCGAAATGTGGGTTCTAAAGGTTCTCAAGTTTTGTGACCACTACGTTTTTGAAAGCAACGGTTCTGTGATCACATTTAAACTTGAGTAAGGTAGCCTAACCGGCCTCGGAAGATAATTGCCCCACAATGTCTAAAGCTTACACAGTAGCCCCCCTCCTAAGGTCCTAACATGGCCTGGTTCTAACCGTATCTACCACACATGTATGATGCGAAAAATAAAGTAAAAATAAAAAACCCTAAACAACCACCCTATATGACCTATAACAGATATGTTCATACAAAATAAAATTAAAATCGAATTAAGTATTTTTTTTTTAATAATCCTAATTTCGACAAATTCTAGTAGTTAGCTCTCTTGACGTCCCCAGTGGAATTGCCAAGCTATCGAGTCTGATTTTTCAGTTTTTTATTTTTATTTCATTTCTTATTTTCTGACTAATATTATACCTTAACCCATTTAATATTAATCCTTAACTAGGGAAAATAAAAAATTCCATTTCTTTAAAAATCTTTTGGAGTCGCCACCCAACTAAAGTTTGGAAGAAGAGAAATTGTAATCAATTAGGTGGATTAACTACAATTTAACTATCGAGCTTTGGTTTCAATTTGATAAAAACCAAACGGTTTTGAATTCAAGGACTCCCTATTAAACCTTAATGGGTACCATTATCACTTTTCTAAAATTAGGCTTATATTTTTCGATTATCTTTTTTTTTTTATTTAAAAAAAAAAAACCCTAAGTTTTCATAGATTTTACGTCGTCCCAAAGATGCCTCCGTACCCACTAGTCGAGATTAGATATCCATAGTTCTTTCCAAAAACTTCAATTTGTTGGTTCGTTTTAATTTTTTAAAACCGATCGAGTTTATATATTTAACAATTTAGTTTATTCAAAGAAAAATCTAAAAGGGCCCTAATTCTTAGGGATTCTTATTTTATAAAAAAAAAAAAAACTCTCCAAAACGCCATAGTTTTTAAAAAAGGTTTATTATTAATTTTTATTTCTAAAAAAATAATTTTTTCTAAATGAGAAATTCTAAAAAAACTAATGCTAAAAAGATTTCTTAAGCTAACATATTTTTTTTTATTTTTATATTTTAAAACAGTTATTTAAACAAATCAAGAAAAATAAATAAATAAATATAAATAATTATGATATATAAAAAAGTGCGAAATCGAACTTGAATTGGCTATACATAGTGGATTGCGAGTGTTCGTGAAGTGCTGTGTGATTTGAATGTTCTTCGATGAATTGCATTGGTGTCAAAGGGTGGAGCGGATGGAGTTAGGGGCGATCTGAGCAGTTAGTCATGTACAGTGTAGTGTATTGCTAGTTGGTTGGGTTGTTAGGTCACAAGTTGAAGTTGGGTGATGCTTGAAGAGTGGTGATAGTGGAGTGACGGTTAGGTACTGGCTCATAGTGGAGTTGTTGTGGCTATTCGCTTAGAGAGTCAACTGGTTTGCTATTCTATATGTAAAGTTGAGGGCTATATGTGGTCAGAGAAGATGGGGCTTGGTCGTAGATAGTGACGTCAGCAATGAACTAGGATTGCACACTTGGGTTAGTCATTGGTGTTGGCTATGTGTGAGGCCATGGGGCGTAGTGGCAGTAGCTTACATGTTCTACTACTGTTGTTCAGTAGATGTATGGTGTGACATGCGTAGGTTGGATGGCTGCATGTGTTGAAAGGATGATCAAAGCTGTTGAAGTATAGTGTAGGTTACTGTAAATCAATGTTAGATGATTAGTGGAAGGATCGAGGGTCTGTATGTGTTGTGGTATGCTTGGTCTATGAGCTAACAAAGAGAGGATGGGTGTGTTGTTTGATGGGACAAAGAGCTAGTCGTGTATTGGCATACATCAGACTTGGCATTACACTGTGTATAGATGTCTAACATGAATGAGGATGGAGAAGGGATCGTCGAGGTCATATGTTGGACGTATGGATGATTAGAAACGAAGCAAGGGTGGGGTTGGGTTTGTATGCAATGGATTGAGGGTGGAAAAAGACTACTGCTGTGCGTCATTAGGGAAGAGGCTAGTGTGTAAAATGAAAATTATTTTATGCCGCATGATCGTTATATATAAAACTTAGAAACAAATTTTCTGTATTGATTCAAATCCATATCAATAAAAATCAAATTAAATTTGAATCTTTACAAATCTCTATTCTTCTAGATTTAACACTATCATATCAAATTCGTATAATTCAACAACTATTTAGCTAAGATTCTATCCAATTAATCTTTCCTTTTTTTTCCATTCTTCTTCTCCTTTTTCATTTCCTCAATTTTCTCTTTTTAAAAAAAAATTCTTTTTTTTTTCTTTTTATCTTTTTTCAATTTTTTGTTATTTTCCAAATTAGGACCCTTTAAAAATAAAAATCAAAACTATAAGGGGGGAAATGAGATGTCTACAGCTAATTAAAGAAAATTCATTAACTTTTTTACTAAAAATGCTATTTTAACTATAATTTAATACTCAAAAATTCATGAAAAATCTAGAAAATAGATTTATTGGGAAACTTTATATTCCATTTTAATATATGGATTTTATAGTTAACAAAAAAATTTAGGCTTAAAACTGCTTTGTTAAGGTAATTTAAATCAATATCAAAATCAGTTTGGTTTTAACAATTTCTTTATGATGTTATATATATATATTAAATTTAAACCAAATAATATTTTTCTTGAATTCTACCTTAAAAAAAACTTTGGAATAAATTTTTCTATAATTTTGTAGGCAAATTTAGTGAAAATTGGCCTAAATTAGGACACTAACCAAAACCACTAGCTTCGGCCACCAATGGCTACTTCTCCTTTGTTGACATAACTAGGCATAGGTCACTCCTTCAAGCGGTGATGGTGGTGGCTCACATCCAGCAACAACTTATACCTTCGAACTTTCAATTACCCAAATTTACACCTATTTTTCTAAAATTTCCCAAATTTTCTTCTTAGATTTTCCTCCACCCTTATTAGTTTTCCTAGATTCTTTGTTGCATGCAAGAACTTGTGGAGAAATTTTCTAGATTTTACAAAGCATGTTGAGTAGCTAAATGGTTTTCTTTCTCTCTTCTTGCAAATTCCTCTTATATACTAAGTCTTATATATATCAAATTGCTCATTCTATACATCAACAACTATTCTTAGCCTTTTATACCTAATACAAAGTTAATCCCAACTGCCTACCACTTTCTATAAATTTTTACTCTTTGTTTCTTTATTTATTTTAGCTTATTTTGTACTTAATCAAGTATTTTAGATAATTACAGCTATATATTTGAGCACAAAAATTATTCACAGCATATATATATATATATATATATTCTATATGTTCTTGTATGTCATTTAATAATTTTATTATACATATAATTTATCTCTAAAAATTTGCTAATTACCAAAGCCTATCCTACATAATTATGAAAATTATTAAATAGTATCGTAAATTTCTACCATCTTAGCTATATTTTTTATATTTTATTATATCTTTTGAGTTTCGAGTCTATGGATATTTATTAACTAATGTCTCTAGCCTACTCATAAATTTCTAGCTTAATCAAGTTAAATTCATCAACACTTTAAATTACCCACTTGAAACCTAATTATGAAAGTACGAGACTTACAATATTCGATTTCGAGTATAGCATGGAATAAAGAGAATAACAAAATGTAGTATAAGAAGAACAAGTAATTCAAGATAAGTTTCTTGTGTTAGGTTTGATGTGTGAAGTATGGGATAGCATTTTTTTTTTTTTAATCTTTTCATGTTGTATGTGTCACAACCTAAGGGGTAGGCTAGTCATGGTGGTACACTATATACTATATGGAGATCCCTGATTAACAACCCCATCAATTCAAAATCTACCCTATAACATACAAGGCTACTACTACATACTAGAATTCTCCAATGGTGGGCAAAATTCCAATGATACCAAAATAATTAATATTAATAGCAATTCACATCATATATATATCCCAAATAAGTCTATAAGCCAATAACCATCATAATAGCTAAAATTGTAGTTTAAGTACATTGCTAATCAAATAACATATAACATAGGTTTAAATAGTTAGAGAGTTTTCTCATATGCTCATCCTCACTACACATGATCCCATATCCAGTGACGCTAACCTAAGGTAAATCTCGTTTAGATACGACCCATAAATTAGCCTATGACAATAAAAGTCTATTAGTGAGGAAGTTAACTAGCTTAGTAAGAAAACTTTTCAAACCACACCATTTAAGCAAGATTAGGCAAGTTATATCATTCAAACATATGAATGCAGACAACCATATGCTAAACAAGTATAAATAGTTAACCAACCCTGTATATAGGTCGTGAGTGGCACATGCAATTATTATCTTATTTCTCATTAATCAAGTGATTAACCCTAACTCCATGTAAGGTCGTGAGTGGCACATGCAGTCCAACTCATCCCTAAGTGAAGGTCTCAAAACTGGACTCTTATCCATACAGTTGGCATCTCTAGTGCCCAATATACCCATAAGCCAAAGTAGGGCACTTGTCATACAAGTGCACTATACTAAACAAACTTTCATAATATAAGCTTTCAAACACAATAGATACAAGCTCTATAGGACCCCTCTTTACCTCTACATGATGTAAAGTTTGATTAATGATAATGTGATGTCTTGTTCATGCATGTCCATTTCATTAATAGGCTCGATATAATTAGTTCCAATTCATTGAGTGACCAAACAATTTCGTAGACACTCAAAACAAATAGTACAATAAAACATATATATATATATATATATATATCAAGCAAGCATGTTATCATATAATTAAGGTATGTTGACATCCAATCAAGCATTCTCATACAAATGCCCAAAATCAATACCCCAAACATTTTAATTTATTGTCTTGCATTAATGTGCTACTACATTACATGCACATATAAGCATGGAGATCATAGAAGAAATACTTACACAACCATAGCAATTGAGCATCATAATAGTCCTCTAATAAATCTAGAATCGTATTAGTGTCTCTTGATAATAAAATAATAGTAATACTATTTGAATCATACTAAATTTTTAATTAGTTACCCTATTTCTCACTATACTATTTTTGCATATGGTTGAAACTTGTTTTCAATATAACTTCTTAATTTTAAGTCTGGCTTTTAGGTTCTTATACTTGATTTCATATGATTTCGAATGTATTTCTACATGGTAGGGTCCATTTTGGAAGTTATGACCTACAACCATAAGGATAGGTAGTGGTCAAATTCATAGTTATGTTATACATTTCTTAACTTAGTTAATTTCCTAACTTAATTAAGGGTTTAAGTGGGTAAGGCCTAAATCTAGTCATTTATTATTGTTAGTTGGGCTTCTATTTTGTTATCTTGGAGTATTCAAGTTTTACTTAAGTCTTAGTTATTAGGCCTTTTTGTATCTTACTTAGTCTTTTTAAGTCTTGATTTAAGTTTTTTGGGCTTTAATTTAGGCTTAAGGTCATTTTTGGGTTAGTAGGCCTACTTTAATTATTATTATGGGGTCTTTGATACATTATTCTAGGGTTATTAATTTAGTTAGACCAATTTAAGTTTGGCCTAAGTCTAATTCTTATGAGTTTAGAGCATAAATTAGCCTTTTTAACTAATTATGGGCCCTACTCATCTTTAAGCCTAATATTAGCTTCCTATAATGTTAATGGGCCTGATGGGCTTCTCATTTAAGAATTAAATGTTTATTATACTTGCTGGTTAAGCTATTTTTGGATGGGTCTAAAGCTTACTTTTGGACCTTTCATGTTTTAAGTTTAATTTACATCCTAGGGCCTTAAACTTCTTTCTAACCTATTTCAATGGGCCAAATAACTTATTAGGCCATTAAATAACCCACTTTACATAAAATATCAGATCTAGTCATATTGATTAATTAGGCTTTAAATTGATCTTTTTAAGCCCAAATGTCATTTTAGGCTTTATCATGCATTATAAGCTTTTGTTTAGCCACTTGTCTTACAAGATTAAGCTCCAAATCCTATTAAACTTTAATTAACTTGTAGTTAACTAATTAAATCATAATATAGCTTGTTCATCAACATTAAGGGGGTGATTTAGAATGATTTCTAAGAGATTTCAACTCAACTTGTTCATAATTTTCCTTAATATGCCTAAACCATTACTTTAATGCACTTTAAGTTAATTTCTACTAAAATAAGCATGAAAAATAAAAAATATGATAGAATTTATCGTCAACAAGTTTTGGCCTAGCATGGGGATGAAGGGTTCATGATGGTTTTTCCTTATTTTGCCAAGTTATCAACTTAACTCTACTCTTTGACATTATGCCATGTACATGCTACATTTCCTACATGTAAATACCCAAAAAAGCACATCATAAACCTAACATGATATACACTCATAAAGATGGCATTTTGATGTTTATTATAGTGCTAAACACTTAAATAATATGACCTTAAAACTAACACTAAAACAAGGATTAAGTTAGATGCCCTTACTTGAGATCGTATCACAAAGTGCCTTGTAATTTTCTTCCCCAATCCACAACCAAGATGGGCTACAGAAAGGGGAAGGTGGGGGTGGTGAGGGCGGCTTGTGATTTGATGGCATGTGGTGGTGCTTAAAGGCCTGGGTAATGAGGGTACCTAAGAAAGCTAAAGTGCTTTGCTTTGTTTCTTCCTTCTTTTGTTTTTGATTTATATACATAGAGAGTGTTTCTAAGGTTTGTATTATAGAGGATGAAGAAATGAAAATGAGGAGAATGGGGGTAGCTGATTGGAATGTAAGGGGTTAACGGACAAAATATCATCCCTAAATGATTACATAGTGCATGATCAAGTGGAGACCAATTGCTTTTGTATTTTTTACCGAATATGGCAATGGTTTGTCCCCTAAAAGTAGCATCATCCCTTAATCATGTCTCCCAATAACTAATTGCCTTATCTTTTATGGTTAATTATGCTTATCTCTTAGTGAATCATGATGCATAAATGCATATAAATGATGAGAATGAATTTTAAGCTCACAACTCTAATCACTAGTATATAGACCATAAATAAACATAGTTTAGGATTTATCATATTTAATTAAGTCCATTGAACCACTTAATCTAATTAATTTAGGATTTCTAAGGGTTGGAATTAATTATTGCTATTTGATTACGATTCAAATGGTAAATTAGGGCTTTATAGCAATCAAGCAAATTATTAGTAATTAAGAATAGTTTAGTTATATAATTAGGTCTTATCAATTTAATTAGGGTTTTTTTAACACCAAACTAGGGTTTTGGAGTCAATTTGGGGTTTCTTGCATGTTAAGGTTTTAGGATTTCAATCATATCATTAAGATTTTCTAGTTTAATATTCGTTTTTAATTTTGTTACCCTTTGTAAGGTTCAGGGGACTCATATAGAGTCCCAACTACTAGTCTCAAATTCAGGTTTGAAAATTTAATTGTGCTTACTACAAGTTATTTAATTTGAATATGTATTGCACTATACTGGTGATTTTGGTACTTAAACTATTTATGTTATCGTATATTTATTAGTATTATCGCCATTGACACCGTAACTACTACAATTGCACCACTATCATTATACTACTATAATAACACCAATATTATTAACTTATTGTTACCATTGTATAGCACTATTAAGTGATAATGGCATGCATGGGTATTAATAATAGCAAAAGTGGTCATAGAGTAGTGGCTATATGAGGGTAATGCTAGTAATCATGGTGTAGTATGGTAGAAATGTTAGTAACACAGCAGCAAATGTATCAATCGTAATAGTGGGAAAGTGGTAGCAATAGTGTTAGTGATCAAGTGAAATGATAGTATAGGTAAAGTTGGTGTATAAGTCTTTAACGTAGTAATAATGGTAGCGAAGGTGGTATAACATAGAAACAATGATGATGCAAGCACTGGTAGCAACATGGTTGTATAATATAATGGTGATGTTGAATAATGACATGGTGTTAATATTATATATAGTGATATTAGCAATGGTATGTAATAGCAATAATGGCTATAGAAGTAAAATTAGTGGTGGTGATGGTTATAGTGCAATGACTAGACCTATGTAAAAGCTAGTTTCGAACCGTAAACTGGTCTAAAATTGACTTTATTGGCTGATGAACCAACCCAAGCCTATACATAGGTGGACCAAACCATAGCCTAAATCATCGAGCCTTAAGGTCCGAAGCAGTTATTGCTAACCTATCAAGTTAAGCGGGTTATGAACCGACGAGGCAAACCACCAATTGAATATGCAGGCAGCCGATTGATTCAAGCCTAATTTAAAGAGGAAAAAAAATTGGGGGTCCATCTTCAATTACAAATTTGCATTAACCATTACTATTCAATTTTGTAATATAGCATCACTTGGCACAAACAAATTATTTCAAGATCTTAAAATGAAATAATTTCAAAAATAAAATTTTCAATTCAAAAGTAATAGAATAGTGAAATAAATAGAAAATAGATTAGGAAAATTCTACAAAATATTAAAAAAAATGATAATTCTTAGGAAAAAACGCAACTCATAATCTAAGTGAACTAACCATGAACCACTACTTGAGACCATACTCCACAAAGGCTGATCCCAATTCATCCTTTCACCAACTTATGAATTGGCGGTTTCGAATCAATTCAGCTCAATGAATGAGGATAAAAATGGTGATGTAATGCTAAGATAATGATTAAAAAAAAAAAATTCAAGTTCAAATTAGGTGTTTTCACTGTGTCTTATCCAATAATTCTTACATTAATAAAATTCAAGATATGAAAATCTTGAGATTTATTGATACTAATGGAATCTAAGGACAAATTGAATCCCAATCAATGTTGAATTACTTTAGGTGCATTCAAAGTTTTCTACATGATTAATAGATAAAAGGTTAATGTAGAGTGATATATATGAAATCAATAAAAGAAGGGATTTTTTGGGATTTGGTGTTTAGTTGATCGAATAAGCAAAAAGGACATGAATAATTGGACAACTAGAAATGATTCACCAGTTATGAAAATGTACTAAGAATTAATCAATTTAACTATCGATATTACTCACATTCAAAGATATGATCAAAAGGGGATTTGCAAAACTATTAATATGATAACAATGATTCTAGAAACCAAAGTTTTTCCATAATTAACACGACAACTAATAAGAACAACAATATGAGAAACACTCTACTAGTAGTTAATATGAAAGATAGTGTGAATAATAATATTTGTAACAGCCAAAGGCCTTCATATAAGCCACTAAAACATCCCATAAACGTCTACGGAAAAAAACATAACATTTATTAAAATAAACTGGCTAAATAAAATTGAATGAATTAAATAAATTGCTTATGTCGATACCTCAATCAACTATTGGTTGGTTGATCACCACCACCTAGTTAACCATACCATCCTGTTCTTAGTAGAGGCTGGATTAAGGCAACTTTTTAGGTGATCATTAGTCTAATGCTTTGAGCGAAACCAATTCCTAGGGTATGATGGATAGTGTATACAAGGCTCGTGTACTTAGATAATATCTATCACTTGAGACCTTTTTTTTTTTTTTGTGTTTTCTACCCTCAAAATTTTATTATTAAGAAAAATTTATTACAAGAGAGAAGGGGGAAGGGAATATAGACCCGATCTCTCAAGATGACAACGAACCTATCACCTACAAAAAACATAAATAAGGGAGTACTACTCCCTTACAAGATAAGACCTAGAGCTAAGAACTAAAATGAACAAAAGAAGGGAGAATAACCCCCAATACAAAATCTAGTTCAAGATGGCATTGCACTATTAACCAAAATGAAAATACTATACAAGAAAAAAAAAACATGCAAATTAAGAAGAAACTATCCTACGGTTTCCATATCCTAATATGTCTTGTTTAAGGAATATCTAGTTGAGCCATCTCTGTGTAAAAGAAGCAAGATTGTGTCTCACGAGCTTGTTTTGCTAACCATTCAATAATAGCATTCTTCCTTCTTTTTATGTAGCTAACATGGCCCTTAATTTCTTCAATAAGAGCATTACTTTTGTCCATGAAATATCATTCTAAAGGTCTTACTTGATAATAGCCATGGATAGCCATCGTGATGCCACCCAAGAATATGTTTCAATAAGAACTCTGGAGTAATTAAATTGCTTGCTGCTAGTTTAATAGAGTCAATAGAATTATGAGTTAGCAAAGATTTACCCTTGAATCTAAGCATTTTCTTGCTTACTAAGCTCAATCTTTTTGCCATTTTAACTTACCATATTAACAAATAAATTCTACTTCTACTTGCATTTGTTTTGCTTGTTTAAGTGTCATTTGGTCGTGTCTAATCTCCTTTATGTCAAGTTTGGTATGTAAGAATTGACCGAAATCCTAGAATAAAGTCGCGATTCTGAGTTCCATTCCCATTCCTCTTGTTTGGAAGTACATTTTGAAGCCAAAATCGCGATTCCATAGAATTGATGATTCCAACTAAAAGGGGAATCATGATTCAAAGGTAGAATCGTGATTCCATTCCCATTTCATTAATTATGATTGATTAAATTACATTTCTAACCTTGAAAAAAATTATAACATGCAATAATTAAGGGTATTTTTGACAAATAATTCTTCTTGAGTATTTACTATCATTCCATTTCGCCGCTATCTCCAAACATATGAAAGGATTTCTCAATTTGTTCTAATGCAATTCAATTCCGAACCATTTCTTCATACCAAACGTGACATTAAGGTTATTGGTAGGAGTGCAATTCCTTAACCATCTTATTTAAAAGAGTAGGAGTTTTAGGTGCCATTATAGATGGCCTTCTTGTGGAAATGTTAGAGCCTGCCCAAGTAGTACATGGGTAGCCTCTATAAGAGCTACATCACAAGAAACTACACTAGTATATTTACCAATGGAAATGGCAATATGTATCTATTTGGCTACATGCATTGGTCTTTTGTCATTAGACTACTAAAGTTTGTAAGGAGTTAAATGTATGGAAGATTGACCCATTCTTTTAACTCATGTACTAAAAGCTAAATTAGTGTAACTCCATTTAACAATAACAATAGTGCGAACCTTACCTAAACCAAACATCTCATGAGAAACAAATTCCCCCAAAAATCTCGTAAGAAATAGATTCTCCCTCTTCTCACTACCTAGCTTAAGCTTTATATATGCAATCTCCTCCTAATTATAAGACCTATTAATAGATCCTTCATGACTTTAGTCCCATGTAATTCTTCATTGAATTTTATCATCTTAGCTTCAACATCAGACGCTTCCTCATTTATGTATTCTTAATAGGAATCAACCCCTCAAACCAATCACACATAGCTAAGCTAGAGGACTGTAAGGACTTACATAGAGAATACTAGCTCGAAAAACCATCTAGGATGAAAATTCCTATTCCATCTTTTACATTATTGCCAACCCAAGTGTCGAGCTCTCGTAAGTGCTAATACAATTTCCAAGCTTCTAAGCAGTCATGTTAACCTACCAAGAAACCATGACTATTACCAAGCTCTTACCATGATTTAGATTGCGTCCAAGCTAACCAACTTCAAACGTCAAACCAAGCTAAGCTACTAAGACACTCGACTTGGAGAGGATACACCCTTCAATACTAAAGCTTTGACCTAAACCAGACCAAGTCAACTCTAACTGCTGATTCTCTTTTGACCTCATCCAAGCAAGATCTTACCCAAGATCTTACAACTACCAAGTGACCTCAAAATTCATTACAACTTAGCCAACTGTACTACAAGCTTCTAATTGCCCCTTGACACGTATCTTCTAGCACAACATTCCCAAAGGATTCCTTACTTTTTCCATACAAAATATTCTTTGTCTCTTTTGCCCTTTTTAATATGTTTCATGTATTTCATTTGTAAATTACCCTTTTGTCTTTTCCATGTATGCCTTATAACCCTAGTGAGGCTACTATATAAACCCCATTTATTTGTATGCAAACAACATATTATTGCATTATGGCTTATTACAAGTTTTCTTTCCTAAGCAAACTTAGTGTTATGGTTTATCTCTTCACTCTTATCTATTCCCTTTAGTAAAGAGTAATGATGAGTGATCTTATAGTTCAGACCAGTAAGTCACTTCCGATGAATTGTAAGCCATATAGGATATTGTTGGTGTGTTATATCCAGCTAGTTTACCCATGGATTTGCTAAAATCCCCTTTCATTTTCTTTCGTTCCCTTTCATTATGGTGTAGCCTCTATGTGTATGACCTTAAAGATGCACCAATTTCGTTGGTACCAAAATGTGGTTCTGAGAGAGAGTGTGTAAAGTTGTAGTAAAGTTTTGGTTGGTGTTTACTGTTAATAGCTATCATATTCCTTCCATAAATGCTGCAGTGTGTTTAAGTGAAGTAAGTTTAAGTGAAGTAAGTTTCAAAGTTGTGAGCTATAAAGTGGAAGCTTGTGTGTTGGTAAGTTTTGTTTCCATGGTTACCCTATTTTTCATTTCAAAAACAAAGCAAGTTCATTTATGTTATATTCGAGTGCATATTGGGTATTGGAGTTGTTAGAGTATGTTAATAAGATTCTGGGTAGTAAGTAGAAGTGTTTTTTATGTATTATGCTATCAACCTATTGGAGAAGTATTACACAATGCCAAATTCAAGTGTTCAAGGTATTACTAATGACCTACGTAGCAATGCTCATGCTGGTTTAGGTCAAAATGGAAGTAATACCCCCAAGTCAATAGATGATGAACTTAACAAACTCACTAATCTTGCTAAGAGTCTGGTTACTATGATGCAAATGATGCAAGTCAATAGGTAGCAACCACAAGGTGTACCCCATCATAACCTACCTGAAAAAGTTCTTAAGAGATTATATGTCCAAGGTAGCTAAGCTACTCACCCAATTCGACCCCATCAAGCTAAAGGAGTTGTAAACCAAGCTACTAAATGAAGGTTAGAGTTAAAAGAAATTGAGGAAGATATTAAGGATGTGGATTTAGAGGATGACGGAGAGGAAGGAGAAGAGGTTGAATATTACCAATCACAAGAGCGAAGATGTTGAGCCCCTTGAAGGCTTGATAATGTTAAGGTCTAAATACTACTCTTTTGTGGAAGTGGAGATGTAGACGAATATTTAGAATGGGAAGAGAAGGTAGGAAAGGCATTTGACTATTATGGGTATACAGATGTGGTTAAGGTTTGACTTGTTGCACTTGAATTTTCTAGATATACTACTGTATGATAGAAAAATTTGAATGCTGCTAGAGAAAAAGATGAAAGATGAGGTGTACACACTTAGGAAAAGATGGAGAGATTGTTTAAGGGAAGATTTATACTTGAGACTCATCTACAAGACACCTTTGCCAAGTTACAAGAGCTTCGTCAAGGAAGCCAATCTGTTGATGATTATGAGAGAGAATTTTAGATGTTGATAATCTAAACAGACATGGAATTACCCAAAGCCTATACTTTGTTACGTTTCACCTATGGACTCAAATATGAGATTCACAACATTATGGAAGTACAGTGGCTCCATAAATTGGAAGAGGCCATTAAAGTAGCATAAAGGGTTGAAAAGTAGAGGAGAAATGCTCCAAGCTGACCTGGGATAACTTTTTCCCGAGCTCCTGTTCTACGCTGACTTGCTTATGTCAAGCCGAGGAAAAACATGACCAACCTGATGGTAGTCAAGTAAGCTAGAAGAGTCAAGGATAGGCCGACCCCTAGAGAAAGGATAGACCTTTGGAATGAAGACAAGCAAGGCAAAGTGCTTCAAATACTTGGGTTTTAGATACATGGCTACTAAGTATCTGAACCGACATACCATAGTGCTCCGAGGAGATGTAGTAGATAGCACCGATGAGAGCGAGCTAAAGGAAGAAAAGAATGTTGGAAGAGTTGAAGCTTAAGAGGAAGATGAGACCTATGTCTACACTAACCAGGGAGAAGTGGTGACCTTAATACTAAGACGAGTGTTGAGCTCCTTGCCAAGCTCAAAAGAAGACCGAAGAGAAATTTGTTTCACACCAAGTGTACCGTTAAAGGAAAATTGTATACCATTATAGTAGATGAGAGCGAGCTAAAGGAAGAAAAGAATGTTGGAAGAGTTGAAGCTTAAGAGGAAGATGAGACCTATGTCTACACTAACCAGGGAGAAGTGGTGACCTTAATACTAAGACGAGTGTTGAGCTCCTTGCTAAGCTCAAAAGAAGACCGAAGAGAAATTTGTTTCACACCAAGTGTACCGTTAAAGGAAAATTGTATACCATTATAGTAGATGGAGGGACTTGTACCAACATCGTTACACAGTCCTTTATGCAAAAGTTAGGACTACCAACCTCTAAGTATCTCTGACCTTACAAACTACATTGGCTTCATGATAAGGGCGTTCTACACGTCACTAAACAAGTAACCATACCTTTTAATGTTAAGAATGTATACAAAGTGGTGTATGTTATCATGCCCATGGGAGCTTCACATCTATTACTTAGACGGCCTTGGTTGTTTGACCAACTTGTTACTCACAATAAATATAAGAACACATATACTTTTTTTAAGGATGGAAAGAAGATTATGCTACAACCCATGACACCAACCTAGAGAAGGTTAATGAGCCTATGTTTTTATTGATAAGAAGATTGTTGGAAATGAGAAATCTAGAAGATGTACGTAATGAGATCCAAAGATTGATTGATGAAGTTTCCAACCTATTCCCTAAAGAGCTACCAAAAGGACTACCCCTAGTCCAAGGCATAGAACATTATATTGATCTATAACTAGGCATAGCCCTACCAAACCGACCTGCCTACAAAATGAATCCTAAGCAAGTTGTTGAGCTAAAAATCTAAGTAGATGAGTTGATGGAACTAGGATATGTAAGGGAGAGCATGAGTTCATGTGTTGTACCAGCTCTGCTTGTCCCAAAGAAGGATGGTTTGTGGCATATATACATCGACAGTCATGCTATTAACCGCATTACTATCAAGTATAGATTCCCAATACCAAGGCTTGATGAGATGCTAGATGAGTTACATGGTACTTGAATATTTTCAAAGATTGATTTGGGAAATGGCTACCACCAAATTCGCATGAGGCCTGGTAATAATGGAAGACTGCTTTTAAGATGAGTTATAGTCTCTATGAATTGTTAGTTATGCCATTTAGACTTACAAATGCATCAAGAATATTTATGTTGCTTATGAATCATACGATGCGTCCTCTGATCGGAAGATATATGGTCATGTACTTCGATAACATATTAGCGTACAGTGCCGACCTAAACAACTACATTCAACATCTTTAAGCTATTTTTAACATTTTACGAGTCTAGAAGTCGTACGAGAATCTAAAGAAGTGTATGTTCTATCAAGGTGAAGTTATCTTTCTTAAGTATGTAGTATCTAAAGAAGGAATCCAAGCAGATGAAGAGAAGGTCTAAGCTATTTTAGAATGCCTAACGCCAAAGAATATCACTGAAGTACAAAGTTTTCATGGTCTTGCTTCCTTCTATTGACAATTCATTAAAAACTTCAATATGATTGCATTACGCTTGGCCAAAGTGATGAAGAAGAGTAAAGGATTCTGATGGAATGATTGGACTGAGCAAAGCTTTAAGGAGATCAGAGAGAAGCTTACTACTGCTCCTATTTTGTCCCTACCAAATTTTGATAAGCCATTTGAATTAGAATACGATGTGTCTCGCATTGGCATTGATGGAGTCATAATGCAAGAACATCGATTAGTTACTTACCACAGTGAGAAGCTCAATAGTGCTACATTAAACTATCCTATGTGTGAAGAAGAGTTATACTCACTTTTTCAAGCTCTTATTATGTAGCAACACTATTTATTACCACGAGAGTTTGTGATATATATGGACCTTGAGTACTTGAAGCATCTTAGGAATTAGAACAAACTTTCAACAAGGCAAGCAAAGTGGCTAGAATTTATGGAAGGTTTTTCTTATGTGATTCGACATAAGAAAGGTAGTACCAACATGGCCGCAGATCCCTTATAAACCTTTCTAACCACACTAGAGATGAAATTACTAGGTTTTTTACTTATTACCGAGTAGTATACTTACGACCCCCATTTTGGTCCTATTCTTGAGTAGTACAAAAAAGTTGTTGTTGTTGGAGGATATTATCTCAAGGATAACTATCTATTCATAGAAAGAAAGCTATATATATTGAGCTATTCCACACGTGAGCTGTTGGTGAGAGAAGTTCATAGTGATGGATTGTCTGGTCATTTTGGAGAGACCAAGATAGCCAATCTGTTGAAAGAAAACTTTTACTAACCTAGTTTAGCCAAGGATGTCCATAAGGTAGTCAGTAATTGCGAAGTATGCAAGAAGGCCATGGAAAAAGAAAGCCACATGCAGAGTATATGCCTTTACGTACACCGACCTCACCTTAAGCCGATCTCAACATGGACTTTATCTTAAGGTTGCCCCAGACATCTAAGAGAAAAGATTCAATCCTTGTTATAGTGGACCATTCCAGCAAAATGGTACACTTCATCTTATGCCATTGAACTAACTATGCTTTATATATTGTTAATTTGTTTGTGGAGGAAGTTGTTCAATTATATGGAATACTAAAGACCATTGTCATAGATTGGGACACAAAATTCTTAAGCTATTTTTCGAAGACACTTTAGAGAAGACTTAGAACTAAAGTGTTTAGCTTTAGTAGTTACCCTTAAATTGATGGTTAGACTAAAGTGGTCAACAAGATGCTAAGGACTTTACTTTGAGCTATCATAGGAAAGAATTTAAAAGGATTGGCATTTGTGTCTACCAGTTATGGCATTTACACCGGCCTCTTCTTTCACCTCTTTCTCCTTAGGTTCATCATCCGTGCTATACTTCGACCTCTGGAGCATCTCCCTTAATAATCATAGTCCTTCAGTTCAAACACTAAGCAGCCATATGTCTAAACCCTTAGTACTTGAAACACTTGATCTGGCTCGTCTTCCTTCCAAATCCCTATCCTTTCTTGTATGTTTGGGTTGGCACATCACTGTTAAGTAAGCCCTTCTATTCGACTTAGACATCTACCTTCCTAGTTGGCTCAACACTTAGCTGAGCTCGATAACTTCCTTGATTAAGTCAACTCAGATGACCAGTTCAACTCAATGAAGGTCAGTCGGCACTCTATTTCTTCTTTGTCTCTCTACTCATTGGGCTATCTATATAGCATCATCCATTGTAGTAAATTAGTGGAGCTCTATAATGTCTTAGATATCAATCCTCAACCCTATAAGAAACCTAGAGACTACTCGCGCTAATGGTTCCTCTACTTCATAGCGAATCATAAGCATTTGGAACTCTTAGACATACTTGTCAATAGTTCGGCCTCCATATATTAACTCTTGAAGCTGAGCAAAAGTTTCTTGTAAATAAGTTTCTAGCACAAGTCTTTTTTTTAGTATTCTCTTCATCTTAAGTTAAGTATTAATCTCTCGATATCTCTCTCATTGTCTCGTGACTTGAAAGTTCTTCCACCACATAACAGCATATCCTATGAACTTAATAATAGCAATTCTCACCTTCTCTCGGTCTTTATATTGGTAATAGTCAAAAACTCACTCAACTTTCTCTTCCTAATCCAAATAATCATCTGCACTTCTAAAACCACTGAAACTTAGAATCTGGAGCTTCACATGGTTGGCAGCTCGAGGTGCTATAACTTGCTCTTCTTCTTCCTCATACTCTTCTTCTTCAACATCATCCAATTTTCCTAAGTTAATCCTTCTTCTCATTCATCTGCTTAGTCCTCTACTTCGAACTTATCAAATTAGGTTCTATCCTCTAGCAGGTCAAACAACTTAGGAGGTGTTTTGTACGGCCTCAATAGGTCAATAAGCCAATGCATGAACTACTTTAGTTAAATTAACTCGGAGATTAGCCACCTCATCAAGTCTCTCATCCGTACTATTGGGGGTGCCATAGGATTGTCGGCCATGGTGGACAACACCATTATTATCATCCCTAATACCAACATTAACACTTAGGTTTTTCATTTTCCATAATAATTTCAAATTCAATCTTCAGACCTAAGCTATGACTGACACTATTTCTCCAAATCTAATAACTCAACACGATCTTCGCACTAGCAACCGGTTATGCCACAACACAGTAACAACATTGACGAATAATCCGTTAACATAGAACTTGCTCTATTTTTGGATGTTCGAAACAGGGAAAAAGAGAGTAAACACGAAAAGCAACCACTTCCACTGAACTTTTACTCAACTTAGATACACTATTACAAGAAGCACTACTTCACAAATCACAAATACAACTTACCTAAAGGAATCGCTGCTTTAATACCAAGATGATGTAGACCAAAGCCAAGAAAAGATAAGGCCAGCCACAGAAGTGGGTCCAAGCTTGCCGAAAGCTTGAAATGACCAACAAAAACGTGTGAGAGAACAGAAGAAGAAAAGAAATAAGTAAACCCATGAACAACTCCAAATGATATGACACACCAATAGAACTTCCAAAGACTTACAGTACAGCTCGATCTGACATACGAGTTGGTTCAGTAAGGTTACTTGCCATCTAACCTTGCTTAATGGTTTGGATAGGAGTGAAATGAGTAAACAACGTAATGAGAGCTGTTGTTCACAAATGGAAACATTCAATATATTGGTAATGATAAGAGATGATGCGCGGGTACGTGTATAATGGGCATTTATACCCAAGAAATTAGGGAAACTTGCCTAAAAATGGAAAAGACAAAATGGGTATTGTCCCAAAAAAGTAATGTACATGGAATACAAAAGGATAAAAATGAATATTCATGGAAAAGCAATGATTACAGCAATAGATTCTACAAGTGGTCCAAGACACATGGTAGCAATGTATTAGTGGCATCGTTGGAAGACGTAGACAAAATAGTACAATCAGGATGGGTGGCCAAGCAAGGGTGCCAGGTAAATTTAGGTTCATTCGAGAAAGAGTAGCTAAGGACTTATACGAGATCCTTCAACCTCTCAACACCTATATTACTAAGCAAGTGATCTGGTCGATTAGAGCCAAGCAGTCATGTGGAGTTTAGTTGTTATCAGGTAACTCTTCCAGTTGGCACATAATTCTTGAAAGATGTATAGTCACTCGATACAGTGTTGGATGTTGGTCAACAGTGAAGAGCAACTCAACCTCAATAGGGGTTGGCTAAAGCAGGAGGATTTACCTCATTAGTCCTTATAGTCCTTAGGCTCGGCTACGGGTCAAAGGCCCAGTAATCTAATTCCTATCACCCACAGTTGTTGAAGAGAGTCAATCTAGAGTCGCTTGAGCCTAAGAATTACAAGAACTATATCAATCCATAGTAAGAAGATCGTTAAGTTCAATCAAAGACAGCAAGAGATCAATAGTTATGGTCACTAAACTATTTGTTTCAAACCAAGTAACTTAGTATGGATTCACCTCAATCGAGAAAGATTTTCGCACCTAAGATAGAGTAAGCTATCCGCACTTGCTGATGATCCATTCAAAGTCCTAAAAAAGATCAATCACAATGCCTATTAGATTGAGTTACCCAAGAACTATGATGTTTCCTTTATCTTCAATATGTCTAACCTGATTCCCCACCGACTAAAGAAAGACCCAACAGAACAAGAGCCAAAAATCTCTTTGAATTTGAAGAAAAATCCTTCTAACCCCTGACAAATGATAGGAATCAACTCCTTAAACCAGTCACATATAGTCAAGCTAGAGGATTGCAAGGACTCACACGGAGAATACTAGCTCGAAAAACCATTTAGGAGGAAAATTCCTATTCCAATCTCCATCTTTTACTCTATTGCTGACCCAAGTGCTGAGCTCTTGTAAATACCAATATAGTTTCCGAGCTTCTAAGCAATCATATCAACCTGTCAAGCAACCATGATTATTATCAAGCTCTTACCATAATCCAAACTGCTTACGAGCTAACCAACTTCAAATGTCAAACTAGCTAAGTTACCAAGGTACTTAACTTAGAGAGGATCAAAACACCCTTCAATACTCGAGCTTTGACCTAAACCAAACTAAGTCAACTCTGACTGTTGACTCTCTTCTAACCTCATCTGAGCAAGATCCTACAATTGCCAAGCGACCTCAAAATTCGATACAGCTTAGCCAACCACACTACAAGCTTCCTATCGCCCCTTGACACGTGTCTTCTAGCACAACATTCTCGAAAGATTCCTTACTTTTTCCATATAGAACATTCTTTATGCATTTTTCTCTTTATAATATGTTTCATGTATTTCATTTCTAAATTACCCTTTTGTCTTTTCCATGTATATGTTGTAACCCTAATGGGACTAGTATATAAACCCCATTTACTTATACATAAACAACATATTATTGCATTATTGCTTATTACAAGTTTCGTTTCCTAAGCAACATTAATGTTCTCATATATCTCTTAACTCTTATCTATTCCCTTTAACAAGGAATAGTAGCGAGTAACTCTATAGTTCAGGCCAGTGAGTCACATCCAACAAGTTGTAAGCCGTATAAGATTTTGTCGGTGCATCAGACCAAGCTAGGTAGCTCAAGGATTTGCAATAACCCCCTTTTTATTTTATTTCATTCCCTTGCGCTGTGGTGCGGCCTCCATGTACATAACCTTGGAGACCATAGATACCTCATTTTTGCCATTTTTTGTTTTATTTTAGTTGAGCCAGGTTAATAAATAAACAAAAAAATGACCAAAATTAAATGAAAAAATAAAAAAGAGAGAGTCGTATCATATCGAGTCACGTAATATCGTATCGAGTCACGTCGTATCGTATCAAGTCACGTCGTATCGTATCGAGTCATATCATATCGTATCAAGTCAAGTTGTGTTAAACCAAGTTGCATCAAATCATTTAAAATCAAATCAGGTAATGTGCGTTATTAATTTAATAATTGGGTTTTAGTAAAATAATTTTGGTCAAATCCAATATAAAATAGATTTTTTATCTAAATTATATTGGTTCAGATTAGATTTATAATTAGGCTAGGTTAAATTATTGGATTGGATCAGGCCTTGAAAATAGAAAGCTCGAATTAAGTAGGGTTTGTAGAAGTTAGATTAAATCATCAACGAATCGTAATCGTATCTTTGATACGAAAGATATAATTGTGAGTTTATAAATAACACAACAATACGTGACATTGAAGAGGTTTTTATTACCATATTTCACAAACATAATTTGCATAATATGTATGTCGTCTTCAATACGACAACAGTTGGACACATAATAGCCATAATCTCAAAACAAATCCCTTGTCCAAATCGTAATCCAAGCCATGTTTCACAACCTACAATCTGAACTCCTTAACACATAATCACGATCAGGTAAATCCCTATACGCTTTGACCAATTAGCTTTGTCCAAAAACCTATGCTCTAATCCATGCAAGTCCTTGGCCTGAATCATCCAATATGACACCCTCAGTCTTCACGTCATCTAAGCCGTCGAACACAACTCCTTGACTAGAATTCACGCTAAAGCCAACGTATCCCTAATTGCAAGTCCCACACAATCCACGAAGTCCTTCACGTCGAACAGCCATGTCTTGCAAGCAATCCACTCGCATATCCTCATCCCTTGATCCAAACACAGCATATTCACATACGCTTGAGTCAACATCCACTATACACGAACAAAGTCCACAAGCTATACATCCTCAACATAATCAATAAATACAACCACACATCCTTGGCACAATTAGCTAATACACACTTGACGTGACTCCACACAACAATCAATGCATTACTAAACACATGCAACATTCACAAGTTTACGCACCATAATCACGTACGATTCAGTTCGTGTAGGTAAAAATTATTTTATTTTATTTTATTGGTTAGTTCAATTTTATTTATTCACTAATTTATTTTTCTTAAGTGCAGGTTTTTTCATTATTATTTTCGTATTACATAATGTTTTTAGATAATTCCAACGAAATTTAATTCAATTGAGTTTTTTGTAAAATCATGTTTTTTTTTTTTTTTTACTAAAACAAACGTATCTTTAGCGTATCTTATGATTAAGATTTGAAAAAGATACGTATCTTATGATTGAGATATGTATCTTATGGTTAAGATTTAGAAAGATACAAATCAAGATATGTATCTTGTAGTTATGATTCAGAAAAAATACACATGAAAATACGTATCTAACCATATCTTCAATATATCTTATAGTTAAGATTTAGAAAAGATATTTTTTTGACACGAAGTGGTTTTAAAAATAAAAAAATCTTAACGGAAGTTTTTCAAAAAGATTTATTTAGTTAAAGTTTTCTCATATTCATGAAAATTAGATTTCTTAAGGTTCTTTAAATGAATAATAAATTGATAAATAAACGTAAACCTACCTTGGCTTTCTAAATAAAAATAACTCATCCACTAAATATTTTATAAGAAGAGAACTACGGCCAGTTTGATCTCAACTAGTAGGTACGTAGGCACCTTCGATATAACTACATAAAAAATAAAAAAAAATTCCTTTTTTCTTAGAATTTCATAATAAAAATTCATTTTAATTATGTTTTGTATATTTAGGTATATTTTTAGTATTTTTAAAAAATTATAAAAATAAAAGCTCATCAATATTTCTTTAGTTTTTTCATTATGATTTAGTATTAATAAGTTAACCCTCAAATCTGGTTTTTTCTGGTTTAATTTTTCTAAAAAATCATTTTCTTAGAAAATTTATAAACTAATAGCCAAATTAAGGTTTTCCCACTCAAAAACCCTAATTTCAATTTTTACTAGTTAAACCGGTTGGCGACTCCATTTTTTTTTTAATTATTTAAAAAATATTTCCTTAATTTAATGTCTAGTAATCTGCATTAAACAGACTAGGCTTGATATATGTTAGATTAAGAAAATTAAAATAGGACTCAACAGAATTGACGACTCTACTAGAGAAGCCTAGTAGGTTAACCACATAAAAATTAAAAAAACTATTGATGGGTTTTTGTACTATTATTATTTTCTTTTTTGTATTATAGTTGTACTAATTGTGTTTTAGTGATGCAGGCACTAAGAAAAAAACGCCCAACCCAATGGTCCTTTTTAAGGAATTAAGGGGGTTTCTTTTTTATTTTCAATAATCATTCATGTGTTTAGATGTTGTTGAACGTAAGTTACCTTAGAAACCTAGGACGAGCCGCCATTATGTAACCCTCAAGTAGCTAGGGTCTTTACCCCCGCCTGGCAATGATAAGCAAGCTCACTCAGGCTTTAATGTAGCCCACTAGCCTTCTCTTGCATCATCTTTTTTGAAAAAAGGGTAGTTATTCTTAAATTATAGGAAAAGCCTAATCAATCCATGGTCGGCTCGTTCTTATTCTTCAAAAAAGGAAAAATTTTTAAAAAGAACTAGTAACCCTTATATATAAGTATTCATGAACTTTATTTTTTAAAAAAATCATATTTCAAACCTACTTATATATATCGATATTTCCCAACCGCGGATTCATAATACTTTCAATAATTTATTAATTACTGGCCCCTGTTTCATTACATGCGTATATAGCATATTGCATCTTTTTTATTTATTTGATTTTATTTTGCCAATGCTTGTTTCTATCCAATCATTTTCATTCCCTGTATTATATCTGTTTTATTTTTATTGTTTAATAGTGAGTGAAAAGTTACATAATTTCTAAGAAAATTTTTGAAAAAACTATAAAATTATTAATGTCATATCCAGTTTTATTTTAAATTTAGCGGTCTCACTATAAATAATCATGATATTTCGTAGTTTTATGTAATATAGATATGGAAAGTTAAGTCAGTATCAACCCCATGAAGCTCGTCCTAACCGAATTCATCGGTTCTTATAGATATAGGATTTGAGTTTTATTTAGAAAGATTAGTTAGGAGTTTTCTTTTATTTTAGTCCATTGTACAGGTTGAATTTTAGGATTGTTAATAAATTTGCATCTTTATTAAACCAAAACCTTTATTGATTGCACGATCTCTTGCTCTCTTTTTTTTTTTTTTATTTCTTGATTGTTTCCTTAAAAAAAAATTAACATTTTATTTAATAAAAATTCCAAAAAAAAAATAGAGAGAAGGTTTTCAAAATAAAAACTTGATTTTTTAAAAAAGAGAGGAAATGTAATGTTGCTAACAAAAAGAGATTCTTATAGGCTTTAAAATATTGCCTTTTAAGTGGTATAGTACCACCTGAAGCCCATATCACTTATTTTCAAAATTAAAGATGTCTAAAGCTCATGGATAAAGAATAGCCACAATAGAAGGGGTTTTGAGCAAGCAAGGGAAACAAGTCAAGGTCATAGCTCATATCCAAGACCAAAGGCCTATTAAGACACCATCTCAGGCACATGAGTCTAAAGATTTGCAGATTCAATGACCCATTATCAACATAATACAAAGTTTGGAAAAGTTGCCAGAAGTAGATTCGAATGGTCAATCTCGAAAGGCATGTTACTGCCAAGGTCTAGAAGAAAGGGTTGTAGCTCTAGAAGAAATGTTAGTGATATTAGAAGAAAAGCTCACTAGCATAGACATGGCAATGGGTTATGTGCTCAAGTAGATCGGAAACCTACATCTTAATGCGAATAGGAAGTTACAGCCTAAGCATGAAGTTTATTCACCAAAAGAGAAATCAAGAGTGAATGGGCCGATTGGGAAAGCCCAAAATCAAGACAAGCCTATCCACAACAAGAGGAGGAGATTTACGTAGTTCAAGATTCCAATGGCCCAAGTGTTCAAGCAATTAAGAGACGTCAGACTACTGACATGCGAACACCCAACAAGGAAATGCAAGCCAAGAGATTGTGACCCCAACAATTGATGTGATTATCTTGTGGGCCAAGTGGAGCATACCACAAAAGACTATTGGAAACTGAAGCATAAGGTGCAAGATTTGATTGATGCCAAGATTATCTAACCAAATTTTCTAAAGACTGATGGGTCGATTAACAGTGGTGTTCTTTCCCTAAGTTTTGAAGAAGCATCGAATAGACAACTTCCAGTATTAGGCATTGAAGATCTATTACTATCATCTAACAAGGTAACTCGCCATTTGAAGCAGTTAGGTATATCTCCGAGAGATCAATTCCATTGAATGGGCTAAGTTTCAAGAAGTGACGGAAATAGGGGCAATGCTTCTCCTGATGGTTGGTCGAGTAATAAAAATATTGTATTTTTCGGTACATCATTATGGATTGGATTAGTCTTTCTGGTGGGTATCCTTAATTCTCTCATCTCTTGAACCTTCCATATATTTATATTGGAATCATATATCATTGATATTCTTTTTCTTTCTTTCAAACTTCCATTTATCTGCATACTTTCTATACCAAAAATCAGATTGGTTTTTCTGTTTCCTTTTTTATTCCCTTCTGTCATTCCTTAAGTCCCATAGGTTTGATCCTGTAGAATCTGACCCATTTTCTCATCCAGCTTGTTCGCCGTTACTGGACTAGGATCGACTCCTTCTAGAAAAGGAAGGCCGATCAATGAAAGGAGGCTTCAAGTGCAGCAGAACTTGGTGCAGGAAAAGTAAGGGTTGATTACCTGAGTATTCAATTTTTCTTCGAGTCTTGTCTAGGCAAAAAAAAAGGGGGGTTCCCATTTCTACGAAATGGGAAGGAAGAAAGCGAATCGGTATGCCAATTTCTTATCCTCAAATCCGTTCCTTATTTTTTTTTTTTTTCAATCAAAATTTGATTTTTAAAAATCAAAAGAGATAGGTAACAAAAATCCCTCCCCAAACTGTGCTTGCATTTTTCATTGCACACAGCTTTACCTGCTCCCTATTGCTGCGAATCGAGATTGGCCTCTGTTCCAATTAGATGTTCAAAATGCCTTCCTGAACGGGGACCTAAAGGAAAATGCGCACACAATGGAAGTCTACCTAAAGTCGTTTCTTTTTGGAAACAATTATTAATTTCGCAAGGGAAAAAACTAAGGCGGAGATTAAGTTAAGCACAGAAATTTTAAGAATCGGAACTTAAAAAAAAAAAAAAGAATTCCACTTCCTTTCGTTTGTTTCACCCTCGGTCGCCCATTCCCTTTCCCCCACGAGTTGTTGCGAAGAGGCCAGGCTTCTTCTATCACTTGATCCGACTTCAATAAAGGGAGGACTATAGGCGCAGAGGGTTCCGACTCGACCGTTTTTCAGGTAGCTATAATTCACTTAAAGGGGATGAATGGATTCGTTTTCCACCTTAACGACAGAAAAAAGGATTGATCAAATTCTATTGAGTTTAACGCATAGTGATCATTTATCAAAGAATGACTTTTAGTTCTTGCATTTTTTTTCAGAATAATCATATTTCATTTAATTCTTGTAATAGATATGACTTATTGAATAAAGCGACTTTCATGTCCATTTTTGTCTTTGTATGCTATAAAGCTAGTTTAATTCAAATAGGGGCATTTCAAATGAGTGAATATGGATAAAGAAAATGTGAACTTAAAACTTAAAACTTTCCACCTAAGGGAATGATAACACATTACTTAAATGGTTTAAGATGAAAAGAGGTAACCCATGTCCTAAACACTAAACCTAAACACACATGAGAGAAGAGTGCCATCGAGGTGAATAAACGGGCTCATTCCTTAAAGGAGGCTCATCTTGAACTTGGTACACATGTCAAAATGATATTAGGCATTCAGTTTATCATCCCTAAATACAGTTATCCCTTACAAACCCATTTGAACCTTTAAGAGATTTTTCTTAAAATTAATCTTACCAAGAACCACCACAAACTGAGGCAATTAAGAGGTTAAGGTCATCAATCTAGAGAAAAGGAGGAGACAAAATTGTACTTGCCTTAGTTGTGTCAATTCATGAGCAAATATTGTCATAGATAATTCAATTTCTTTAGAATGAAAAAGAATTTCAAACCATATACACCTTACTCAAGCTTATATATTCATTTAAATACCTTAAGCCCATGGCCTTTTCCCAAACACTTCAAAACCATATACACTTCTCCCAAGCTTATACACCTTGAACTTACCTTTTGGTGCTTCAAATCCTATTAAGTGAAAACTCAACAATGGAAGGTAGCCACCTTGATTAAACAAAAAAAGAAAGAAAAGAAAAAAGAGGGGAGAAAAGAAAAAAAGAGAAAGAGAGAGAGAAAGGAGAAAAAGAAAAAAAAATAAGAAAAGTGAAAAAAAAAAAGAGATTGAAGATATTAGTAAGGTGATCACCTTCAAAGAATAGCCAAATTACCAATAAAGCTTGAAGTCCGGACTTGTGATGGTATCCAAAATCTGAACACTTTAAATTCCTAAGCTCAAAAGCAAAACCCTTATTTTATGATCCTACTCACTATACCAGCCTTAATAAAACTCTTTTGACTAAAGAAATGGAATTATCTTAAGCAAAACTTCCTCATGAAATTGAAGCAAGCCTGTGTTTAGCTTCTCTTAGATTCTTAGCTTATAAACCCGAGACAGATTATATATTCTTTTTCTTTTAAAATTAGCCAAGCACATTGACATCCATTGGTTCAAACCATTGACCAAAAACCTTACATTGCAAACCTAAAAAAGACCTATTGGTTGACCCAAATATACCACTTACAAGATAGGCTAAAATTTTTGGAATTGATGCTAAGAGTAAAAATAGACTTATGAGAGTGTAAAAAAGTCTAGTTCGACTAAACATTTCAAGTAATCATATTTATTCCCTTAATGGAAAATTGAAGAGTTGAGTGCTTCCTCAAAAAACATGATGGTCATTTATCCCAAGTTAGAAATCACCGCTTCTAAAAAGTTCAGAAATCATGGATTTTGCTCTAAGAAACAAGACTAAAAAAATGAGTGATCAACGAGCAAGGAGCAAGTTAATCCCTTATTTATGGTCTTTAGAGTTTTTGAGACTTTCTTACTTATTAGCAATACAATCGAATGATGTTTTTTGAATTTCTTCAAAGAAAAAAAAAAAGAAAAAAAATTTTCAAAAGAGAAATGAAACTTTTAAAATTATTAAGAGAGATTTCTTAAAAGAAAAAAGGTTAAAATTTTTCAAGGAGTCATCAAAATCCCTCGAACTCAAGTTACAAATTAATTTATCAAAAGTCATGAAAGTTTTCTTCCTTTCTAGGATCGCTTACTCATAGGAGCATTATCCTATCTAGTCTTTTGCTATGATCGCTATCTTATCTAGTCTTTTTCTAGGATTGCTTACTCAAAAGAGTACTATCCTATCTATTCCTTAATTGGATCACTTACTCAAAGGAGCGTCGTCCAATCATTTAAAAGATTGTCTGTTCATAAGAGTGCTGTCTCATTTTGTCTTTAATAGAATGTCATCTTATCTTGTCTTCCAAAAAAATCTATCCTTTCGAGCAAAACAAATCTCAAAGAGATCTATGTTTTTCATATCATCTAAATTGAAACGATTTTTTTTTTTTTTAAATTTCAAAGAGATCTATCCTCTTTGGATTATTCATCAAATCAAAAAGAAATCTATTCTCTTTGGATTCTCCATTAAGTCAAAATGAATCTTGAAGAGATTTATCCTCTTCGGATTAAACCAAAAGAAATCTCGAAGAGATCTATCCTTTTCAGATAGTTCACTAAAGTAAGTTCTTGAAATCTCAAAGAGATCTATTCTCTTTAGATTATCTACCAAAGGAATTTTTTTTTTCTATTTTTGAAATCTCAAAGAGATCTATCCTCTTCGGATTAACTAAAAAGAATCTTGAAGAGATCTATCCTCTTCGGATTAACCAAAATGAATCTTAAAGAGATCTATCATCTTCGAATTATTCACTAAATTAAAAGAAATCTTGAAGAGATCTATCTTCTTCAAATCACCAAAGCAAAATCAGTTTTTGAAGTTTCGAAAAGATCTATCCTCTTCGGATCATAAGTCAAAACAAACCTCGAAGAGATCTATCTTCTTCAAATTATGCACCTAAGAGAAATCTTAGAGAAATCTACCATCTTCAGATTATCCACCAAAATGAAGAGATCTATCCTCTTCGAATTATCCAAGTCGAGTCTAGCAAAAATGGATATCTCTTTTGTCTTTGTAGTGAAGTTCTAATCAAAATACAGTACAAAAAGGGATAGCTGTAGATACCTCATTTTTGCCATTTTTCATTTTATTTTAGTTGAGCTAGGTTAATAAATAAACAAAAAATTAAAAACTAAAAGAAAAAATGAAAATATAAAAAAGAGAGGTCGTATCATATCAAGTTGTATCGTATCGTATCGAGTCAAGTCGTGTTAAACCAAGTCACGTCGAATCGTTTAAAATCAAATTGAGTAATGCGTGTGATTAATTTAATAAATTCTTAAGTTGTTGAAGAATTGAGCTTTATTAAAATAATTTTGGCCCAGTCCAATATAAAATAGATTTTTTATCTAAATTATATTAGGCCAGATTAGATCTATAATTAGGTTAGATTAAATTATTGGATTAGATCAAGTCTTGAAAAATAGAAAGCCCGAATTAAGTAAGATTTCTAGAAGTTAGGTTAAATCATCAGTGAATCGTAATCGTATCTTCGATACGAAAGATACAATTGTGAGTTTATAAATAACACAACGACACATGACATTGAGGAAGTTTTTATTACCACAATTCACAAACATAATTCGCACAACACGTACGCTGTCTTCAACACACAAGCAACTTAACATGCAACAACCATAATCACAAAACAAATGCCCCATCCAAATCACAATCCAAGCCACGTTTCACAACCTACAATCTTAACTCCTCAACTCGTAACCACAATCAATTGAATCCCCATACACTTTGATCGATCAGCTTTGTCCAGAAACCTATGCTCTAATCTATGCAAGTCCTTAGCCTAAATCATCCAATCCGACGTCCTTAATCTGCACGTCATCTAAGTCGCCAAACACAACTCCTTGACTGGAATTCATGCTTAAGCTAGCGCATCCTTGATTGCAAGTCCCACACAATCCATGAAGTCCTTCAAGCCAAGCAGCCCTGTCTTGCAAGCAATCCACTCACACGTCTTCGTCCCTTGATCCAAATATAGCATATTCACATACGCTTGAGTCAACATCCATTGCACACGAACAAAAGTCCACAAGCTGCATGTCTTCAACAGAATCAACGAATACAACTACATGTCCTCAACACAATTGACCAACACGCACTCGTACGCGACTCCACAGGACGATACATGAAAATACGTTTCTAACCATATTTTCAATATATCTTATAGTTAAAATTTAGAAAAGATATCTTTTTGACACGTAGTGGTTTTAAAAATAAAATAATCTTAATCGAACTTTTTCAAAAAGATTTAGTTAGTTAGAGTTTTCTCATATTCGTGAAAATTAGATTTCTCAGGGTTTTTTTAAAAAATAATAAATTGATAAATAAACATAAACCTAGCTCTATTTTTGAAATAAAAATAACTCACTCACTAAATATTTTATAAAAAGAGAACTATAACTGATTTAATCTCAACTAGCAGGTACGTAGACACCTTTGAGGCAACTGTATAAAAAATAAAAAAAAATTCCCTTTTTCTTAGAATTTCGTAATAAAAATTCATTTTAGTTATGTTTTGTATATGTAGGTATATTTTTAGCATTTTTAGAAAATTATAAAAATAAAAGCTCATCAATATTTTTTTAGTTTTTATATTGTGACTTAGTCTTAATAGGTTAGCTCTTGAATTTAGTTTAATTTTTCTAAAAAAATCATTTTCTTAGAAAATTCGTAGACTGGTGGCCAAATTAGGGTTTTCCCATCCAAAAACCCTAACTTCATTTTTTTACCAATTGAACTAGTTGGCGACTCCAATTTTTTTTTTTAATTATTTAGAAAATATTTCCTTAATTTAATGTCGAGTAATCTATATTAAGTAGGCCGAGCTTAATATATGTTAAATTAAGAAAACTAAAATAGGGCTCGACAGAGACGCATTACTTCTTTTCTTTCAACTTCAAATTTAGGAGCCTCCCTTTTAAAGCCATTGCCCATTTACTTAGATACCCTACAACTAAGCGACAAAAGCCCAAACACATAAAGCATTTTATTTCAAAGGTCTTCCTTCATATTTGCCTCAAATCAACCTCTAAAATTCGATGTATATAAGAGCTTTCTTGACATATCAAACCCAAGAATAGTTAAGGGTAACGATATTAGGGATGGGCCAAACTAATGGATGGATAAAAAATAAGATGGAAGGTGAAGAAAAAGATAAAAAAAAATCCATGAACAACCCCAAGGATATAATGCATCCAAGAGTCTCCATGGACTAATCATACTAGCTTAATATGACGCACGAGCAACTAAGTTGGGTCACTCACCACCTAACCTTGCTTTTGCTTAAGGTTAAGACAAGAGTAGGGAAAACAAATAAGCTCATGTAAAAAAAAAAAAAATTTAAGTATATTAAATGATAAGGATTGTTGTGACTTACCTTAATAAGGGTGTTTATAACCGCAAATCTAAGGCTACTTACTATACATGGAAAAAAAGCCCTAAATGGTACAATCCCAAAATAAGTAAAGTACACGAATAAATAAGGGTACAAAAGGAATTTAGGATAGTGTAAGCTTCAATTGGTAGATTCCTTCATGTGCTTGGAAGGGGTACATAGCTATTGTGAATAGGTTAGAGCTCTGTAAGTGGAAACAAGTTTGTACGATAAAAAATGTAGAATACAAAGCTGATTTGATCTATAAGCATGGTTTGCTCAGGCTTTAGAAGATAGGTGTTGGGGAGGAGCTAAGGTGGATACTGGTCGAAGGTGCTCAAGTGCTTGATGCTTAAGGTTAAGCCATTGACTGGGCCTTCCATGCAATTTAAAGAGTGATCCGAGTTGCGAGCTATCAAGCTATTGATTGATGCTGTGTAAGGTGGGGATTAGCTCAATAACCATGCATGGTTGAAAGCAAATAAAAGCTTTGACTCTTCAATAGTAGGATATAAAAAGAGATTTCATTAAGCTATACTTTCAAGTCCTCTAGTTCAAGCTTAGGTTAAGGGTCTGAACGAATGATTCTTATCATCCCATCAAGGTAGATTGGGATTTGGCATCAAATCCAAATGATCCTCCATCTACTTCTTGTTGTCTAGTCAATATAGGCTCACGTCGACAATGTTGAACACATTAGAGACTCTATAGTCTTCAAATAGTTCCAACTTATAACCATTGCCGTTGATCTTCTAGAGTACTCTTAATGGTCTTATAGTTTAGGTGGATGGTTTGTTCTTCCTTTAGTTTAGGAATCTCTCTCTGCTTAAGTGCAACCAAACTAAGTAGCTAGTTTGAAATTGCTTTCTCCTTCTTCCTGGTCTTTTCTACTCCAACTTCCCTTATAGCGTGGTCAATTTGCTAAGTGACCTTCTGATATATCTTCTGAAGTGACTGAGCTCAATCTTTGGCCTTGGAATCTTCTTGGTTAGTTGAGAGCACTGAGATGTGATTAAGGGGTAGCTTAGGGCTAAAACCATAAATGAACTCAAAGGATGTTTGGCCTATGGTGCTGTATACAGGTCTATTGTAAACAACTTCTACCACAGGCAAGCAAACTATCACAACCCAAAAATATCATTGTCGTATACCGTATAAAGATCTATAATCAACCCCCTTGTTAATCATAGGTCTTCTATACAACACACAAAGCTCCTTCCACTTCATGCCACCATCAAGCCCATAGATAAGCAATATTAAGTGGGATGATTAAAATTAACATTTAATTACAAAAAAAAAAAATACTAAAGTTAAGGTGTGGAATCATCAAATTCCACAACAAAAGAATATTACAGCATACTCAAAACTATAAGACAAACTGAAATAAGAACATCTAACTAAGTAAATACATTTACACTTCACTATTTACACAAAAAAATTCTCTCTTCTCATCTTGGACCAACACCCTGTCTTAGTGTGAGACTCACCTTAAGCAAAAAGATGGCACTACATCAAAAGAAAACTATCAGGGTGTGAACTTATGCTTAGTGAGTAAATCCCTCGGTCATGCCATACAAACAATATCATGTAAATGCACAACATATGAATGCATGAACAATCGAAATGCAATGACCTAGGAGCTATATGCAACTCAGAATTATGCCGCTTGTAGTCGAGGTTGAAGATAATTAACCACACAAACCATCAACTAAGTCCGAGCACCTAGGTTTTTATACCAATTTCACTATTGTGCTCAATTAGCTCAAAAAAATGTGTAATATATATATACCACTTTATTACTCATACAGAAGATACACTTTCCGTTTCAAAAATTCAAATTTTAAGCCAAAATTCCTAGGTCTAACAGTATGGTAACCTCCGCAATTTACATCACACACCCTCACATGCCCTAAGCGAAAGCTACAAGATATGGCCCTTTGCTAATGGTTAGCGTTCCCTAGCACTTAATAAGCCTGAATGCTTAAGACAAAGACTCAATAATACAAACAGCAAATTTGCCTAATCCTAAGAGGAGACCCCGCTCCTATAAGCCCCTTCCCATCTTCCACATGAAGCGGTAGTCAGTATAGTTATAATGCAAATATGAGAAATGCATGACTCATTGATTTTCTTAGTCGAATACTTAATTAGTTCAACTTCCATTGTGATCAAGAAATATCATTCCATACAATCCATGCATACTATTATCACAAAAATTCCCATTATTATCTCATTAGCAAGTCATGGCATTCAATCACAATACAATATACATGCATTTCCCATATCTCACAAGCATTCAAGTTCAACTTTTAAATTTAAGTTCAACTACACTACAAGCAAAACCAAGTATGAAGTTATCGAAAATCACTCACTCGACCATGGTGAATTAATCATAATAATTTGGGAGTAAGTCTTCTCCAACAATCGGGTTCCTTGAACATCGCAAATATGATAAAGTTAAGAGTTTGAGATAAAGTTGGAAGACTAACCTAAGATTCTTTAAGTTATATTTTTAAACTTAGTTTCATATTTTTCTCGATTTTACTAAAAACTTCAATAGCATATAACTTTCTTGTTTTAAATCCAATTTTTATGATATTGTAGCCAATTTTCATCATTTTTTAGTATACTTTAACTTGGTGTAGTTATATTTTCAAGATGAGGTACACAAATCTTCTATTGGTCAAAACAGTAGCGGTCCTCAAGGTTTGGTGCTCTTTTGGGCTTAGTTTGGTTGTTGGGCTTAGTTTGGTTGTTGGGCTTTTTGTTATCTTAGAAAATCTTTTGGGCTTGGGCTCAGGATTTTATTCTAAGCTTAAAATACTCTTTAAGATTAGATTCTAATCCTTGCCTTATGACCTTGGTGCTATCAACAACTTCTTGGACTGTTATGTGGGCTTAAGTGGTTAAATAGGCTTGTTTTTTATCTAAACTAAGAATAGTCACTTTATTGGGCTTCAGGAGTATTATGTGGGCTTCTTATGAGTCTTAAAACAATTTTTATAGATATATTAAGGTGCTAGTAAGAAATTTGGTAAAGGCCCACCTTGGAGTTATTAAGGTGCGTTTTAAGCTCGCGTTTTAAGTTCGGTTTTGAGTTTTAGGCTTTATACACTTATTATACTTGCTTTGATTGGTTTTTTCACTCTATTTACTTGGTTTTATCATAATTTTTAGTGACTTTTCTTGTAGTTCTAGATCTAGTTAGTTTAGTTCAAGGATCATACACTTAGTTTTTCAACTTATTTTATCATTTTCTTAAGTTTAAGTATTAGATTATGAACCTATGCTACTTATATCCCAGCTCCAACTCAACTTATCTTTCTTGAGGTGATTATTTAGCTTATGTACTACATAAAAATGATAGATCTCATACTTATCATAAACTCTAAGCCATAGTTTATATCTCAAAAAGTTGATTTCTTCATAAAAACTTCAAATAATGGATTTTCCTTTACCTAAAACTAGATTTGAGCATATGTGACCACATAAAGTCAAAAATAACATCTACATACTACACATACTCCTCACATCCAGCATGTTATCCCCATTGCCATACACATATTTCATGATTTTCTCAACTTACAAACTCCTATTCTAAGTGCTAGACATTGTATCTTATAAAATATCAACTTAGCATGCTCATATTTCAACTTCATGTAAGAGATTCATAAGCTTATTTCTTAAAGTAGTCTAAGTATTTTATCACCTTATGTTCATGCCAATATCTTCATGAAAATGTGCTCTCCTAATATGGCATACTAAGTCACTTTAACAAAAAAATAACTTATTTGTCCTCAAAGCGTAAAAATAGCGATGCAACTAAGAGTCCTCTTAGCTCCTTGTTTTTCCTTCCTCTTCTTGCAAGTTCTTTTAATGACTTAGGTCTTGATGATTAAGATAGGTTTTGAGGATATTCTAAAGTTTCTAAAAAAGGCTTTTGGAAGTTGGTAAAAGATGGCAACAAGACAATGTTGTGTCATGAGTTATGGAAGCAAAATAGGTGGCGGCAATGTGTAGATTTGGTAGGGTTGGGTTTCCTCTTTTGTTTTTTGTTTAAGGTAAGAAAAAGGAAATGAAAGATGAGTGAAAAAAAAAAAAAAAGAGAGTGGTATTGGTTTGTATGTGTGTGTGAAGTGTGTCTAACAATCTTCAATTGGTTATCTTTTATCATGCACAAAAGCCAATCTTTGACATGACTAGATGTTGTAAGCATTAAGGGGTAAATAGTAGATGTGTAAAACAATTTGATTGATCAGTAAATGACAAAACATCCACACCAAACCCCACCCCCCACCCACCAGCTCTCTTACAACTAGCCATTAGGGTCTTCTTTTTAGGGTAGTGTACTGCCTTGTCACTTGTTTAAAAATTAAATTGATAAAATAATGTGATAACTTATCCTTATGTAGTATAAGTTATGGTAATATCTAGAAAGTATCTTATCACTAGCTTTTGATATCAATTGATAATTGATTCTAACTCTCAATTGATAAGTAAATTAATGTGATTGGTCAACTTACTTATCGATATGTACATGGCTTAAGCATGAAAATAAGGGGATTGTCTTATATGTAATTCTTTTAAAGTTTGGTTCTTAAATCAATTTGTAAGTTATGATTTATTACTCATAAAATTATGAAATTTTCTAGAGTTGAACAAAATTATTCAAATTAAATTCTCAATTAGTTGCTTAGGGTTACAAGTTCTCAATTATTTTAGGGTTTAGGGTTTTAGGTAGCTTAGGTCCGTTGTTCTCATATTCGAGTTTTTATCAATAGTGAACTTTTGAATTGAAAAACTAAGTTTGTTTTCAAATATAAAATTAAATTCTTAGTTTAATTGATCCTTAGGAACGTTCAAGAAATACTTTTAGTCGACTGACATGCCCTTTAAATAGTAGGGTTTACACAAATGTCCCAATCAACCAAGTTTCTTCTTACTGTAGTTCAGAGTAGCAAACCCAAGGTATGATTAATGACCTCTATCTATCCATTAGTTTGGGGGTGACAAGATATGTCGAAGAGTAACTTAGTTCCTTACTTAATGCCAAAGGGTTCTCAAAAAATGGCTCAGAAACTTTGGGTCCTAATCAAATACTACACTCCTCTATACACCATGCAAGCAAATGATCTCTTCCAAAAAGAAAAAAATGATAGTTAAAGTGTTGTTAGTTTTAGTATAAAGCACAAAGTATGCCTTCTTGCTAAATCTGTCCATAATGACCATAATAGAGTCTTTTTCTCTAGTGGTTTTAGTTAGGCTAATGATAGAATCCATGCTCAAATTAGCTCATGGTCTAGTTGGGATGAGTAAAGGCATCTCTCCCCCTTGTTCAGCTTGGCTCTTCTCCTTCTTACAAGTCGCATAGTCTTCTACAACACAGTGGACATCCCTTCTCATCTTAGGCTAGATTAATCATGATTTAATAACTAAAAGGTCCTCTTTTCTCTAAAATGTCCAAAGAGTCCTTCTATGTGTCTCTCTTACTAACAGTTCTTAGATAGAATAGGTCAACACATAGAGCTTACCACCTCGAAATAAGTATCTGTTTTCCATATGATGGTCATTTACCATCCATCCTTCTTTGCATTACTCATATACTGGATCGAAATTAGGATCTCGAAGGTATTTCTCTTTGATGCTTGTAAAACCCAGGAGTTTAGTCTATAGCTTAGTTAGGAGAATGCATCTCTTAGATAAGGCATCAGCAACCACATTCACTTTACCTTGCTTATACTTAATCACAAAATTGAATCACTCCATGAATTCCATCCACCTTACTTGCCTCTTCGAGAGCTTCTGATGCAGATCGTAACTAAGAAAAACAAGCATTGGTCTAACAGATTCTACACATGATTTTATATACGTGGCGATACTATATTGGTGATGCCATTGGAAGATACAAACAAAAAAGTACCATCAACTTACTTATCCGAGTAGGGGTAGCTTAATCAGTCTGGACTCTCTCTCTCGATAGCTTGACAAAAGTGATGCTAAGTAAGTGATTAGCTAGGAATGAGTGAGGATGAGGATCAATTGTTGTCTCGACCGTTCACTTCTTGGCACACTATTTGTGAGAAATAGGTAATCATTTGACTCAGCATGAAGAACGGGTCGATTAGGATATACTCGGCCTCAACAAGAGTCAACTGGAGCAGAAGAATCCGCCTTACTAGGCCTTCTAGTCCTCGAACTTGGCTACAAGTCAAAGGCCCAATAGCCTAATTCCTATCAACTTCAATTGGCTTCTTAAGTACCTTAAGGACTCATGGTCGGTGCATATGATGAAGTCGTTTGGTGGGAAATAATGTTACCATACATGAAGAGCTTGGATCAATACCAAAAGTTCTTTATCATATATGGAGTAGTTCCATTATGCTCCTCTAAGCTTCTCACTATGATATGCAACAAGTCGACCGTCTTACATCAACACAACCCCAATGCAAAAACCTGATATGTCATACTTGAACTCAAACACCTTCTCGAAGTCAAGTAAAGCCAAGACCAGGATTGAGTTTCAATCTTTCATTCACCTTAGCGAAGCTCTCCTCTTATTTCTCTTCCCATTTAAACTCTACGTTCTTCTTTGTTAGTGAATCTTCTCATCGTCCACTTATGTACCTTTTTCACTAATTACATATCCAAGGAAGACCACTTCTTCCTAGTAAAAATAGCACTTTTTCAAGTTAACAAATAATCTTTTAGTTCATAGTACATCAAATATAACTCGAATGTGTAACATAGCTAGGAAGGTCAAGCCTGCATATTAAAATGTCATCAAAATAAACTACGAAAAACTTTCCACTCAAAACCCTCAACACATGGTTCATTAGTCTCATAAATGTTGCGAACCGTGACCAAGAGCAAATAAGACCTATCGCTGGATAAGTTCAAGCTTGCAGAAAGCTCGAAAGAACTAATAGAAGAAAGTGTAAAAGGAATGAATGACAAACAAAAGGTAAGCAAAACCCACAAACAGCTCTAGAGGATATGACACACCAATGAAACTTCTAAAGACTTACAGTATAATTTGATATGACACATGAATCGGTCTGATGACGTTACTTACCACTTAACCTTACTCAAGGGTTAGGATAAGAGTGATGCCGATAGTAAACAAATAGTGTTTACGCAAGGAAGAAAAATATTCAAGTGTATTAGGGATAATCTATCTTTACAGCTGCAAGTATAAAGGTATTTATACTCATAAGTTAGGATAACTTACCTATAAGGGAAAAGATAAAAAGGGAATTTTCTAAGGAAGTAATATATGAGATACAAAAGGGGTAAAAATGGATATACAAGAAAAACAATCATTAGTGCAATAGATTCTACATATGATAATGTACATGTGGCGATGCTACATTAGCGTGGTTATTAGAAGATGCAGACAAAAAGTATGGACAGTTGGCTTATCCAAGTAGGGATGGCTTCGTCAGTTTGGATTTTCTCTTTCTTGGCTTCTCAGCAAGGAAGATGCCACGTAATTGGTCATTTTGGGTATGAGTGAGTAATTATCAATTCGGTAAGGAAGTACTCAGCCTCAGTAGGGGTCGACTGGAACAGAAGGATTCATTGTACTAGTCCCTCTAGTCCTTAGGCTTGGCTACGAGTCAAAGTTCCAGTAGCTTGATTCCCATCATTCCCTCTGAGTTGTTTTGGATTTAGGATCAAATTTGAATGATCTTTGCTCAATTCTTTGTCAGGGTGATACAGACTGAGGTTGGCAATGTCAAAGGCATTAGAAACCCCATAGCCCTTGGGCAATTCCAATCTATAGGCATTATCATTGATCTTCTGGAGGATTCTAAAAAGTCCTTATGTTCTTGCAGATAATTTATTCCTCCCCTTATTTAGGAACCGTTCCTTGCTAAGGTATAGCTATATCAAGTCTTTCGACTGAAATTGTTTAGCCGTCCTACCCTTGGCCTTTTCTCGCATTCTTCTAGTAACTTGGTCAATGTGCTGAGTGACCTTATCGTATATGTGCTAAAGGGATTGTGCTCTAGCCAAAGCATCAGGGTCTTCTTGTATGGGTACTAATATAAGGGTGTGGTCAAGGGGTAACTTAGAATTAAATCCATAGACAACATCAAAAGGAGTCTATTTAGTGGTGTCATATATTGTTCAGTTGTAAGCAAACTCGACCATTAGTAAGCAGACGTCCCAATCAGCTAAGTTCTTGCCCACTACAGCTTAGAGCAATGATCCTAAAATGTGATTAACCACCTCTATTTAGCCATCAATTTGGGGATGATATGAGATACTGAAGAGTAATTTAGTCCCCAACCGACGCCACAAGGTTCTCTAGAAATGGCTCAAGAACTTCGGGTCTCTATCAGTTTCTTAGCACTCCATGTATCCATACAATTTCTTACAAGAAAAGAGAAGCAATAGCCAAAGCATCGTTAGTTTTGGTACAGGGCACGAAGTGTGCCATTTTACTGAACCTATCTACAACAAACATTATAGAATCTTTACCTCGGGCAGTTCATGATAATCTGAGAACAAAGTCCATGCTCAATTCAGTCGACGGCCTTATTAGAATAGGTAAGGGCATTACTTTCCCTTACTTAGCTCGACACTTAGCCTTCTTGCATACGGCACAACTTTCAACAACTCAGCGCACATCCTTCCTTATTATCAACCAAAAAAATCGGCCATTTAACAATTCATAGGTCCTCCTTTCTCCAAAATGTTTAAAGAGTCCTCCATTGTAAGCTTCCCTTAAGGAACAAGTCGGCACGCATAATTTTCTGCCTCAGAACAAATAGCCATCCTCCACATGATACTCATCCACTATCCTCCCATCGACACATCGCGAAATTATGAGTCTGAAGTACGAATCCTCAAGGTACTGTTCTTTGATACTTATAAACCCAAACAATTTGGTCTGCAACTCTGATAAAAGCACATATCTCCTCGAAAAAGCATCTGCAACTACGTTGCTGTTTTCCTACTTATACTTTATTACAAAACTGAATCCTTCAAGGAATTCAACCCATCTCGCTTGCCACTTTGACAACTTAGTCTGACTTCAAAGGTATCTCAGCGATTCATGGTCAATATATATGATAAATTCCCTCGATAATAAAAAGTGCTACCATACTTAAAGTACTCAAATCAGTGCCAAAAGTTATTTGTCATGCATAGAGTAATTCAACTAGGGTCTTTAGAGCTTCTCACTGTGGAAGGCAATTGGTCGGCTTTCCTGCATTAGGACAACACCTATTCTAATGCCTGATGTGTTGCATTTCAGCTCAAAAATTTTGTCAAAGTCAAGTAATACTAACACTAGGGGGAAGGTCAATCTTTCTTTTACCTTGGCAAAGCTCCTCTCCTCTATTTCTCCCCATCGGAAGTCAGTGTTTTTCTTCGTTCTTTCAATAAGTGGCGCAACAAAGGTGTTAAAATTCCTGATGAATCTTCTGTAAAATGAAGCCAATTCGTGGAAACTTCTCACGTTAACACAAGTAGTAAGAGTCACCACTCGACAATTGCTTGGATCTTCTCATCATCAACTTGTAAGTCTCTTCTACTAACTAGATAGCCTAAGAATACTACCTCCTCCTGGTAAAAGCAACACTTTTTTAGATTGTCAAATAGTCTCTCGGCACGAAGGATGTCCAAGACTACTCTGAAATGTTTACAGTGACTTGGCATATCGATATTGTAGACCAGGATATTGTCGAAGTATAATACGACACACTTCCCTATAAGATGTCTCAGCATATGGTTCATTAGTCTCATGAAAATGCTCGAGGCATTCGACAAGCTAAAGGGCATGACCATCCATTCGTAAAGTCCGTGTCGAGTCTTAAATACAATCTTCTACTCATCTCCTGGCCTCATGCGAATTTGATGGTAGCCAAATTTAAGATCAATCTTACTAAAAATCTTAGCTCCATTGAGTTCATCCAACTTGCCTTCTAGCTTCAGGATCAAATACTTGTATTTGATCATGATCCTATTCATAGCTCAGCTATCTACATACATTCACCAAGTTCCATTCTTCTTCGGCACTAGAAGTGCAAGCACAGCACAAGGACTGAGACTCTCTCTTACATAACCTCTCTCCAGTAACTCATTAACTTGACGTTAGAGCTTAGAATCCTACTCGGGATTTATCCAATAGGCTGGCTTATTGGACAGTACAATGTTAGGTACTAGGTCAATGCAGTGCTCTATGCCTCGAGTTAGGGGCAACCCTTCAAGTAACTATTCTAGGAACAAGTCGGCATATTCATCTAACAACTCCTTGATTTCTTGAGGTAGCTCACCCCGCTCCTTCATTTTCAACAATTGCCTAACCAACAAAAGGGTCAACTCATCAGCATTTATGGCCTCTCAAAGCTAGGCTTTACTCATCACCAGAGCCTTTTTCAATCCATGAGCAAGTTTTGTTTGTAACTTATTAACTTCTCTCAATGGCATAAGATTCAGTGTGATCTTCTAATCATCCTTCTCAAACATATACGTATTCCTGTAGTAGTTATGTATAACTCTCCTATTAAACAACCATAGCCTACTCAGCAACACGTAAGAAGCGCACATAGGCAGTACGTCACAAAGAATTTGGTTAGAATAATTCCCTATAGTGATCGGAAGTAGTATTTGTCAAGTGATATATAATGCTCCTTTCTCACTCAACCAATGCAACTTGCACAATCTCAAGTGTGCAACAGTCGGCAACTTTAGTTTTGAAACAAGATCGGTTGATGCTACATTAGTGCAACTTCCACTATCCACAATGAGGGCGCACACTTGATCGTTCACTTTACAAGTGATATGGAACAAATTCTCTCTCTGCCCTTCCTCTAACGAGGGTTCTATGTTCATAGTGCATCGAACAACCATGAGTAACTTATCCAAGTCTTCAGCAAATACGTCCTCCTTAATTAGCTCTTTTTCGACATTTTCTTTCTCAGCAAGGACCTCTTCCTCCTCGGGTTCTTCATCCATACTATTTACTTCTAGCTTGGGGACATCTCTCTTGATGACTATTGTCTTACCGTTCAGGCACTAAGCAGCCACATGTTTGAACTCTTGACACTTGAAGCACTTGATCTAGCTTACCTTCCGGCCAGACCCTTACCCCTTCTCATAAGTTCAAGTGGGCACTTTACCTTCAGGTCGGCCTTTCTGCACGGCTTAGACATCAATCTTTTCTTTCAGCTCTATACTCAACTGAACCCAATGACTTGTCTGTCCGGGTTAACTAGTCGGCACCCTGGTCGTTAATCGACTCCTCCTTTGTCTCTCTGCTCGTTAAGCAATCCTAACTACTTCATCCATTGTATCAAATCGTTAGAGCTCCACAATGTCTCGAATGTCTCCTCTCAACCCAGTAATAAATCTTGAGACTATTCAAGTAAGTGGTTTCTCCACTTCATAATGTATTATAAGCATTTGAAATTCTTGAATATACTTGTCAATAGTTCGGCTTCCCTATCTCAGCTCTTGAAGCTGAGTGAAAGTATCTTGAAGATAGGTTTCCAGCACAAATCTATTCTTGAGTATTCTCTTCATCTCTTGCTAAGTGTTAATCTCTTGGTATCCCTCTCGTCTCCTAATGGCCTAAAAATTCTTCAACCACATGGCGGCATAGCTAGAGAACTCAACAATAGCAACAGTTCTCACCTTCTCATAATCCTCATACGGATAGGTTTCAAACACACGCTCCACCTTCTCTTTCTATAACGACCCAACAGTATCGTTGTCGTGATAGGTCGCCGTGTACCGTATAAAGGTCTATTATCAACCCCCTTGCTGATCATAGGCCTTTCATACGACACACAAGGCTCCTTCCACTCTACGTTACTACTAGGCCCATAGATTAATAATATAGAGCAAATTAAACTAAAATTTCTTTTATGTTATAATTTAACTAATTGTGTGGGCTCATGAGACCTACACCAAAATAATATTACAAACAAATGCAGTTCATAACGGAACTGCATAAAATCTAAGTTATGCATAAATACATAAAAGTATCTAAATATCTATAATCTATTACAAAATATCCTCTTCGCTCTCTGATCGCTCCAACCCGTCTCTACTCGAGACTTACCACGGGCATGCCTCGGCCCGGATTGACGAAGAGGTTCTCCTGCACCAACAAAAATCTATAAGGGAGTAAGCTTACGCTTAGTGAGATAAATGCCCTCATCAGTACCACATAGCAGAAATTTATTATATGCACAATCATATGAATGCATGAACAACCAGTATGCCAAACAACGCATGCAGTGACCTAGGAACCGCATACGACTCAGAATTACGCCCCCTGAAGTCGGGGTTTAGAGATAATTAACCGACCCAAACCAAAATCCGGGTTCTAGACCTTGGGTTTTATTTCATTTGCACCATCGTGCTCCTACCAAAACAAGACTCTACATATATATATACTTCCTTTACTAAAATCAAATCGTATCTTTGAAAATCCCAAGTCTAGCGGTGTAGTGGCCCCCGCAGTCCACAAACACATGCCCTAAGCAGAAGCCACAAGACTCGGCCCCTCGCCGACGGTTGGCGTCTCCCGGCGCCTAGTAAGCCCATCAGCTTAAGACAGAAACTCAATATATATGCTGGCGTAGCTAGTGCCCAATCCTGCAGGAAACTCGTATTCCTGTGAGTCCCTTCCCATCTTCTGCGTGAAGCGGCAATCGGTGTTATCCGTATGCAATATGGGGAATACATGATTCATTTTGAGTTCTTAATCATATAAGCAATTAACTTGATTTTTAGGGTGATCAACCAGTTTCATTCCATACAATTCACACGTATATATTCATACAAACAATTCCCATTATTATATATAATTAACAAGTCATCACATTCATCCACAAATTCATACACATGCATCTCCCATATCCCACAAGCATCCAAATTCATATATATAAGTTTAGGTGCATCTATTTCTACAAGCACAATCAAGTAAAGAGTCATCGGGAATTTACTCACTCTGCCATGTGGTTCAATCAAAATAGTCTGGAGGCAAGTCGTCCCCGTAAACAGTGTCCCCTTGTCATTGAAATAATTTTTTATAAGGAATTGAAACAAACTTAAGAAACTATGTAAGTTTTCTTTAAGTTATATTCTTAACTAGTTTTCGTAATTTTTCCCGGTTTTTACCTAATGTTCAATTGCGTATAACTTTTTCGTTTTAAATCCGATTTTTATGATCTTATAGTCAATCTTCATCGTTTTCGAGTGTACTTTAATGTGGTAAGGTTAGATTTTCGAAATGAGGTATACAATTCTGTCCATGGGTCAGAACAGTAGCGTTCCTCATGTGTTGGAGTGTTTTTGGGCCTTGTTTGGTAATTGGGCTTTTTAATAACTTAAGAAATTCTTTGGGCTTGGTCTTTATATTTTATCCTAAGCTCAAAATACTCCTTAAGATCAGATTTACAACTTTGATTTATATTCCTAAGGCTAACAACCATTTCTTGGGCCTTTTAGTGGGCTTAAGTTGTCAAATGGGCTTGTTTTTTGTTCAAACTAAAGTTAATGACTTTGGTGGGCTTATGGGGCCTTAGGTGGATTTCTTATGGGCTTCAAAACAACTTCTCTTGGTTCTTTAAGTTGCTGGTCAGATTTTTGTTGAAGGCCCATCTTAGAGTTCTAAGCTTGTTTTGAGAGTTTTAGGCCCGGTTTTGAGTTTTAGGCTTTGTATGCTAATTATACTTGCTTTGGTTAATCCTTTCACTTTGTTCTTTCACTTTTATCATATTTTTATACCTCATTTACCCATGTTCCAGATCTGTTCATGTTGGTCCTAAGGGGTCCTTACTTGGTTTTTCAACTTGTTTCATCATTTCCTTAAGTGTAGGTGATAGATTATGCACTTAACTACTTGTGTATAAATCTTAACTTAAGTTTCCTTCCATCAAATGATCCTTTAACTCATGCTCCACATAAAGAAATAAAAGATCTTATACTTCATAAAACCTCCATATCATAGCTCATGCCATACAAAGTTGATTTCTTCATAAAACTTCATGTGATGGATTTTTCCTTAACTTAAGTCTAGTTTTGAGCATGTTTAACTAAATGGAAACAAAATCAACATTCAAATGATCATGGAACCTTCACGTCCAGCATGCTTACCCTTCATCAAAGTTCTCATTTCAAGATTTCCTTAGCTTAAAATCTTCCATTCAAAGCATTAAACAAATGTCCATACAAAACACTAACTTTACATGCTCATATTTCAACTTCATGTAATGGTTTTAGGGTTTGTTTCTTAAAACGAATTTTTGTGCTATAACAACTCAAACCTTACTCATATCTTCAAGAAATCCAAGTCTTCTAACATAAATATTAATCCACACATCACAAGAATCACTTACTCGTCCTTAATGCAAAGTTTGGTGGTTGTGCACTAAGGTTCCTCTTAAGCCTTTAACTTTGCTTCCTCCTTTTTGCTTACCTTTTGAAACCCGAATCCTTTGGTCTTTTGGAAAGGGGTTTATGAAAGATTCTAATGGTCTTAGATGATCTTAAATGATGAAAGAAAATGGCACATGAACAAAGAAAAAAAATGCCGTGAGTTGAAGCTTTGAAATGGAAGAAAATGGATTTTGTGGGGTAAAGTTGTTTCCCCTTTTTATGTTTGTTTCTAAAGAGAGAAAGATGAAGTGAAAATGAATTTGAAAGTGAGAGAAATGGGGAGGAGTGCAGCCGGTTGGAATGAAGAGAGAAGGAGTGTTTAAATGCCTTGAAAGTATTGTCTTAAAGCTTACAAAAAGTCAACAATTGCAACTCTTGATGATGTAAGCATTAAGGGGTGAATAGTGATGTGTAAGAGGAAGTGATTGATGGGTGAATGACAAATGCATGGCTCCCCTTTCTCCCCTTTTTAGATCTGCCATGGGAAGTCTTTTAATGGCATGGAGTGGTCTTGTCACCTTTATTAAAGTTAAGCTCATGATTTCTTGTGAAAATTTGTCCATATGTAGTATAAGTGAAGAGGTGATAAGGAAATTGTCTTATCACTAGATTTTGATAAGTTATCAATTGATAAATGATTCCAACTCTCAATTGATAAGTTATTTAAGGTGATTGGTTGGTCTACTTATTTATGGTGTAAGGCTTATGCATGAAGATAAGGGCATAGCCTTATAGAAAATTGTTTTAGGATTTTCATCTTACATTGTTTTGTGATTTATGATTTGATTTTTGTAGAATTGTGAAATTTTCTAAAGTTGAATAAAATTATTCAAATTAAATTATCGATTAATTATTTAGGGTTAAAATTCCTTAATGGTCTTAAGGTTTAGGGTTTTAAGTAGCTTTAGAGCTCGCAGTTCTTCAAGCTCGGGTTTTATCGACAATTGGCTTTTGAATTGTAAAAATTTAATTTGTTCCTAAATATAAACTTAAGTTTTTGGTTTAGTTGATCTTTAGGAACGTTCGGGAGGTACTCCTAATCAAGTCTTAGGCCTACTAAAAGTAGGGTTTACACTTTCCATTTTAGATATTCATCAGCATTCCCAAATCCATTGAAACTCAAAATCCGAAGCTTTATATGGTCAAATGCTCTGGGGACCTATACACGTTCGTCTTTAAAATACTCCTCTTCTTCTTCGTCTCCCATGCTTGCCAAATCAATCCTTCTCCTCACTCGTCCACCTAATCCTCCACCTTGAATGAGTCAAGCTAGGTTCTAACCTCTATCAAGCTGAGCAACTTGTAGGGTGTTTTGTACGGCCTTAGTGGGTCAACAAGACAACACATGTATAACTTAGGTTAAATCCACTAAGAGATTAGCTACCTCATCAAGTCTCTCGTTGATGCTTTTGGGAGTTCCCTAAGACTATCGTCCATGGTGGACAACTCCATTGTCATCGCCAGTACCAACATTCATACTCGGGTCAATCATTTTTCCTCATAGAATCAAAGCTCAAACACTTCAAGAAACTAACAGTTAACAACACAATGCTCAAATGAACATAGTAACTTGCTCTATTTTACATATGCAAAATAAAGTATAACAGAACTTCGAAAACACAAGTCAATTCGAATAAAAACCTCCGCTCAAATACCAAAATGTTGCAAACTGTAACTAAGAACAGATAAGGCCAGTTGTTGGATGGGCTTCTTTAATACTCAAGTATATTAAGGATAATCTGTCTTTACAGCTATAAGTACAAGAGTAAGAAAAACCCACAAATAGCTCCAAAGGATATGACCTACCAATGGAACTTCCAAGGACTCGTGGTACAATTTGATATAACGCATGAATCGGTCCGGTGAGGTTACTCGCCACCTAACCTTGCTTAAGGGTTAAGATAAGACTGATGCCGAGAGTAAACAAATAGTGATTACGCAAGGAAGAAAAATACTCAAGTGTATTAGGGATAATCTGTCTTTATAGCTACAAGTACAAAGGTATTTAAAAAGGGAAAGACAAAAAGGGAATTTGCTAAGAATGTACAAGATACAAAAGGGGTAAAAATAAATATACAAGAAAAACAATTATTGGTGCAATGGATTCTACACATGATACTATACACGTGACGATGCTACATTGGCAAAGTTATTAGAAGATGTGGACAAAAATTATAGATAGTTGGCTTGTCCAAGTAAGGATGGCTTCATCAGTCTAAACTCTCTCTTTCTTGGCTTCTCAGTAAGGAAGATGCGGACTAATTAGTCGGCTCAGGTGTGAGTAAGTAATCATCAATTCGGCATACTACAGAAAGATAGGCATTCATACGGCTCGACATGAAGGATAACTCGATAAGGAAGTACTTGGCTTCGGTAGGAGTCAGTTGGAATAGAAGGATTCGTCGTGCCAGCCCCTCTAGTCCTCGAGCTCGATTACGGGTCAAAGGTCTGATAGCTTAATTCCCATCAATAAAGATACTCAAGCATTGGATAATTTAAACAACATGACCAACCATTTATATAAACCATGGTGAGTCTATAACATTGTCTTATACTTGTCTCCTGGCTTCATCCTGATATGATGATAACCTAATTTCAAGTTAATCTTGCTAAACATTTAGTTGCCATGCAATTCATCAAGCATGTTGTCTAACTTAGGAATAGGATATCTATACTTCATCTTGCTTTTGTTGATAGCTTGACTATTTATACATATACACTAAGTACCATCCTTCTTTGGCATAAGTAAGGCCAGAGCAACTTATGAACTAATACTCTCCCTTACATGTCCTTTCTCTAACAGCTTGTTGACTTATCTTTTCAGCTCAGCAGCTTGCTCGGAGTTCATCCAATAGGTCAACCTATTAGGCAAAGTGATACCTAAAATAAGGTAGAAGCAATACTGGATCCCTTGGAACAGGGGTAGTCCGTTTACCAATAGCCTAGGAAACAAGTCGGTATATTCATCAATTAACTTCTTGACCTCTTTGGGCAAGTTTACTTACTCCTTTAACTCTAACAATCACCTAATCAATAGAAAGGTCGACACATCAAAATTGATTACTTCTTAAAGCTTGAAACGATTAAGAATTAAGTTCATCTTGGGTCCTTAGGCTAACTTAGCCTACAATTTGTTGACTTAGCTTAATGTCGTTAGGTTTAAATTGATTCTTCTTTCACCTTTCCCAAATGAATATGTATGTTCTAAATTCATCACAAATGGCCTTTCGATCAAACAATCAAGGTCATCTTAATAGTACGTGTAATGCATACATGGATAGCATGTCACACAGGATCTCACCAAAGTAGTTCCCTATGGAAATCAATAAGAGTACTTGCTAAGTGACATAAAGTGCTCTCTTCTCGTTAAGTTAATATAACTTGTACAGATTGGGGTAAGATAAGATCGGTAACTTAAGTTTCTACACTAGCTGGCTGACACAACGTTGGTGCAGCTTTCACTATCTACAATGAGCACGCACACTTATTCCCTTACCCTATAAGTGAAGTGGGATAAGTTCTCTCGTTGTTCTTCCTCGATAAGTGCCCCTAGGCTTATAACAAGTTGGACAACCAAAGTCAGTTTTTCCAAACACTTAGCGAAAATGTCTTCTCCAACAAACTTTTCAATACCTACCTCAACATCCTCCTTCACATCAAATTTTTCCTCAAGCTTGTCATTCGTGCTATCTACCTCAATGGTCAGGCCTCTCCCTTAATGACCATTGTATGACGGTTGGGATACTAGACAGCCATATGCCCAAAACCTTGATACTTGAAACACTTGATCTCATTGGTCTTCCATCTAGATGCTTGACCTTTTTCAAACCTCCTCGGTACCTCCTTATCAATTGTTTAGTCTATTCAGCTCCATAATGTATTGATCTCAATGATTGCCTTTTGTAGGTTGACTAGAAGAAAGAGGCCGGCTTAGTTGAGGTTTGCTCAATCTGCTCCTTCTCTTTCTCTCCACTCATTAGGCAATTCTTATAGCTTCGTCAAGAGTAGTAAACTATTGAAGTTCCGCCACATCTCTGATCTCATATCTTAAGCCATTGAGGAATCTAGATACTGTTCAAGTTGCTAACTCACTAACCTCTCAACATATCATGAGCATATGAAATTCTTACACATACTTGTTGATAGTTCAGCCTCCTTGCTTTAGTTCTTAAAGCTAAGCAAATGTGTCCTATAAATAAGTGTCTAGCACAAATCTCACTCTAAGAGTTCTCTTCATCTCGAGCCAAGTGCTAATCTCTCTATGCCCCTCTCTTCTTCACATGGCATGAAAGTTTCTCCACCACATAACAACATATCTTGAGAACTTAAGTGAGACCATTCTCACCTTATCATAGTCCTTATATTGATAATAATCAAATATTCTCTCGACCTTCTACCAATCAAGGTACCCATCACCATAACCAGCACCATTAAGGCTCGAGGTTTAGAGTATTACATAGTTGGCAACTTAGGATGCATGAGCTATCTCTTCAACTTTGAAATACTTCTCTTTATCCACCTCTTCCATATTAGCCAAGTTTATCCTCCTTCGAGCTTGTCCTCCTATCCCTCCACCTCTGTCTTACCAAGCTAGGAATTGACTTCGTGCAAGTTAAGTGTCATGACCTGCATCCCCAACCTTAGGAACAACTTAGGGAATGTTGTAAATGACCTCAATAAGTCAAGAAGTTAGATTATAAATAGCTCGAGTTAACTCCACTATCATGTAGGCTAAGTCATCGAATCTTTCATCAGTACTTTTAGAGGTGGTCCAAGAATTCCTCTCACGATGAACAACACCACTTTCATTATCCCCTACTCTAACATTCACACTTGAATCAATCATCTTCTTCAAATGCAATCTTCACCAACTTCAATCAATAAGAAACAGTCATACCCCCATGTGCACTCCCTAGAAATAATACACACCAACACCAATAACTAACCTCTACACACAACTCTCCAAGTACAGTAACTCAACCCACCAACTAACTACACTCCAATACAAAAACCTACATGCTCTATTTTTTGAACTCGAAAATAAGGGAAGATAAAGTAGCCGTTACACTATGTGATTAACCACACAACATAAAACTTACCCTCTATGAATCTCTACTCTGATACCAAGAAGCCGACGAACAACCCCAGGGATATGATGCACCAAGGAGTTTCCGTAGACCAATCATACTATCTCGATATGATGTACGAGCAACCGAGTTGGGTCACTCACTACCTATTCTTACTTAAGGGTTAGGATAAGAGTAAGAAAAAACAAACAAGCTTATGGAAAAGTAAAAAAAAAAAAAAAAAGGAAATTCTAACTATATTTAATGATAAGGATTGTTGCGGCTTACATTAATAAGGGTATTTATACCCACTAATCTAGGGTTACTTATTGTATATGGAAAAAGACTAAATGGTACAATCCCAAAATAATTAAAGTACATGAATAAATAAGGGTACAAAAGGAATTTAGGATAGTATAAGCTTCGGTTAGTAGATTACTTCACATGCTTGGAAAGGGTACGTGGTTGTCACACATAGGCTAAAGCTCTATGGGCAAAAACAAGTTAGTACGATAAAAAAGGTAGAATACTAAGCTAATTTGATCTGCATACATGGTTGGCTCGAGCTTTAGAAGATAAGTGCTAGAGTGGAGCTAGGGTGCATACTAGTCAAAGGTACTTGGGTGTTCGTGTGTTATGAGCTTGGGGATAGGTGTTTGATGCTTAAGGTCAAGTGATTAGGCTCGCTAAGCAATTTGGAGAATGATCTAAGCTATTGATTAACATTGTGTAAGGTTGGGAGTAGCTCGTTAACCATGCATGGTTAGAAGTAAATAGAAGCTCTAAATCTTCAATAATAGGACGAGAAAAGAGAATTCATCAAGCTATGCTTTATAGTCCTCGAGCTCGAACTCGGGTTAAGGTTCTGAATGACCAAACCTATCATCCATGCTTATTTCCTTCACTCTACTCTACATCTCACCTATCAAACTTAGAATCTTTACATCTTTTCTCAACCCTATTCATCTCTCCATCAATTGGCTCATTATAATTTCCTAGCTTAGGCAAAAATCTATATAATCTCACTTGCCTTCTTTTCCTCTTTCTTTATACTCTTATTGTTAAATTGATCACATCCTCTAAGGTATCATAAGTTGTTCAACTATGTTGGTGATCTCATATTTCATACCCTTATTAAAATCTAGCGATGATTTGTTCCTTTGACTTGTTGACCTCACACTTGATCATCAAAGTCTCATACTGCCACACATATTCTTCAATGCTGATTTCACCCTTACATAGTACCTATAATTTAAAAAACAACTCTTGTTTGTAATAGTAAGGCACAAATCTTTTTCTTAGTAACTGCTTTATTAAGACCTATGTAGTCAACTCTTCTTCTCCATCACTCTGACATTGAGATTTCAAGTTCTTCCCACCAAAGAGCAATGAACCTAGAAATTCTAAAGCAAACAATCATACTCATGACATTGAAAGAGCTTTTTAACCTGATGTTGCTAGTTTAAATAATCATGAGGAGACTCATACCTAGTAAATTATGCTACTTTTAATTTGACAATCTCTATGCCCCGATTCTGTTCATTCAATTCAACTAAAATTATCATTGCCTCCTTTTGCCACTTTGACAATTTCTTATCATCTTCTATCATCAATAGATACGACCATCGCCATCATCTCATCTATCAAGTCTAGCCATTTTCTAGCAAATATTCTCATTTAGCGCATTTAATTATGTTTCAAATGTTGTATGATCATAGTCTGTTTAGTCATAAACCCTTGTAACAACTCAATGAGATTCGTCATGTATTGATCCAATGACATATCAAATTTATGAGCAACTCCATGCCTAACATTATCCGCACTACCTTGGTCTCCATCATCACCTCATATTCTTTCTCTTAACATACTGATAAATTAACAAAATCTAACCACAAATTTCACCCAAACAACTCACTAGAATACCAAATATGCAATGGATATAGGACACTCTTCAAATTTGACAACAATCATGCCACAATAACCTACAGTTCTAAACTAATTTATTAAAGGAATGAAGAATAATCACTTACAATGAATATCCACCATGTTAACACCACATTGGCACAAATATGCCCTTCTTAAACTTTTAGTCCGATACCAAATATGATACATATGGATTCCAAGGTTAGATCAAATCTTAGTCAACATTGAATCATAATAAATGAATTTAAGGTTTTTTTATGTAATTAATAAATAAAAGGGGGTTTTATAAGTAGAAATAATAAAATAAAAGGATTTTTAGGTTTTTGGTGTTCAATTGAACGAATAAACAAAAAAAAAATGATATGGGTATTCAACAATTTGATATAACTTAGTAATTTTAATATCAATATTACTAATACAGGAAATTGTCAAAGGAGGGTAAAAGAATTATTGATATGAGACATAAAATCTTGGAAATCAAGGTTCACCACAATTAGTAAGGTCATTAGTTAGAACAATAAAACAAGAAAAATTCCTAATTAACATTATGAAAGATAAGCTAAATAATAATATCCATTACTACTAAAGGCCTTTATATAGGCTATTAAAAGAAATCTTAAACATATAAGGAAAGGACTAGTTAAATAATATAAAATACAATAAAGTAAATAAATTATTGATGTTAGCTCCTCAATTGACTGTTGACCGATCAATTACCACAACCCAATCAACTATACCATCCTACTATTGGTTAATGTTTTATCAATCAACTTAGCTCCATATGAGCCCCTCTTGTCTCCTGACTTTGCAGGGAGCTTCAAATGTTCTTGGCATCCTATTAGGATTATTATCAAGGTGAATTCGGAATATGTTTTGCAAAATTCAAACTCAACCCATTTTCTTATAAGGTTTTCCAAAACCCTACAAGGTACCTTATAGTGTTTTTATCATAATTTCAAAATTTGCCCCTATAGAGTTTTGTAAAACCCATTAAATACCCAACTTAGCCCATTAGTACTAAAAAAAAAATTAAAATTTTAATTTATGATTGTATACAAAAAATAAAAATGAATAACTTATGAATTATTTTAAATAATAAAACAAATGGGTATGATTATACAACACTAAACCAACTTTTTTTTATTTTAAATTAATACAAGACTAATGAAAAAAGGATGAATAGAAATTGAGAAATGTAGCTAACTAACCAAGAAAGAGAGCAAAGGCGAGAGAACAGAGTCATAAAAAATATAAGAAAAAAAAAAAGATGAGACTAAAGTTTTCTTGAAAAACAAAGTATGAAAAAGGTAATATATTTCTTATCAATTATTATGTTTTATCATTTACAGCTAATACTAAATTACTAATATCATATTATTATTTTTAATTAGGTTTGAGTTTTTTGTCAAGTTTTTTCTAACTCTTAAAACCTAATTCAAAACTTTATAGGATTTGAAAACCCGTTTTCAAAACCCGACTTAAAACACTATAAAGTTAAATCCTATAGGATTTTTTAAGGATCAAACAAATCGAAAACTCTATAATAACCAATTCAATAGCATCATATATCCTATTTGGATCCTCATCATTTGTCCTTTACTATAAAAAGACTTTTGTTCACATCAAGCTTACTTTATAAATCAAATATGTTACGATAAATATCCCAATAAATATCGTTTGGGATCTTGAAAAAATGTCAACCAATTGCTGCCTTCTCCTTCGGTTATGGTACTTTATATAGTGAAAGTGAATGGCATTTGTTCCATACAAAAGCCGATCAATGACTAAAGATAGTGGAAACGTGGAGCACGTGCAATATTTAATGACACAATTTTTTTATTAAGTGGGGTCATAGAAATACCCCTGGCTTTCAAAGAATGAAACGTAAAATAAATCTCTCAAAGTGCTTCCACGTGATGCAATTCCTTTTACAAAACAATTTTTTCTTACAACCATGATTGATTTCGCAATAAAAACTAAAATAGAAATAAAATTGCAAGGATTAAATTTAAAATGAAAAAAAATATATATATATAAAAAGTAATCCAAATGTTCCCTCTTACGCGAAGCACGCGCCTGTGGTAAACCCCATAACTCTCTCTCCCCAAATCACTTCAACGTTCGAGCTCAAAAAACCGCCTTTGTTCACCACCATGGCTTCCTCCTCTCTCTCACTACTCTCTCTCTCCATCACTCTCAACTCCCCGACGTTGCACCATAGTCCTCAAACTACCCCTCCGCACCATAACTTGCACTTCAACACTCGACCCATCTCCACCCCATAACATTCGCGACGAAGCCCGCCGCCTCCACAACGCATCGCCACCGCCCTCCCACCTCCAGCACCCTCCCTTCATCGCCAAGTACGTCCCATTCAACGCCGGCATTAACTCTACCGAATCCTACTCCCTCGACGAGATCGTCTACCGGAGCCGCTCCGGCGACCTACTCGACGTCCAGCACGACATAGAAGCGCTCAAACATTTCGACGGTGCGTACTGGCGAAACCTCTTCGACTCGCGTGTGGGAAAAACAACATGGCCGTACGGCTCGGGGGTTTGGAGCAAGAAAGAGTGGGTTCTACCCGAAATAGACTCGGACGACATCGTTTCGGCCTTCGAAGGGAATTCGAACTTGTTCTGGGCTGAACGTTTCGGCAAACAGTTCGTGGGCATGAACGATTTGTGGGTAAAACACTGCGGAATCAGCCATACAGGAAGTTTCAAGGATTTGGGTATGACTGTTTTGGTATCACAAGTAAACCGGTTGATTAAAATGAAATGCCCTGTCGTTGGCGTCGGTTGCGCCTCCACAGGGGATACCTCGGCCGCTCTTTCAGCTTATTGTGCTGCTGCAGGTATTCCTTCTATTGTTTTCTTGCCTGCTGATAAGATTTCAATGGCTCAATTAGTTCAGCCGATTGCAAATGGCGCTTTCGTTTTGAGTATCGATACCGATTTTGATGGCTGCATGAAGCTTATTAGGGAAATTACTTCAGAATTGCCTATTTATTTAGCTAATAGTTTGAATAGTTTAAGATTAGAAGGACAAAAGACTGCTGCTATCGAGATTTTGCAGCAGTTTGATTGGGAAGTACCAGATTGGGTGATCGTCCCTGGTGGGAATTTGGGAAATATATATGCTTTCTATAAGGGCTTCAAAATGTGTTATGAATTAGGGCTTGTTGATAGGATTCCTAGATTGGTTTGTGCTCAGGCAGCTAACGCAAATCCACTTTACATGTATTATGAATCTGGATGGAAGGAGTTTAAGCCGGTTAAAGCACACAGGACTTTTGCATCGGCTATTCAGATTGGTGACCCTGTTTCGATAGACAGAGCAGTTTTTGCTCTCAAGAAGTCTGATGGTATTGTTGAGGAAGCGACTGAAGAAGAGTTGATGGATGCAATGGCTCTGGCAGATTCTACGGGAATGTTTATATGTCCCCATACGGGTGTTGCATTGACGGCATTGATTAAGCTTAGGAATAGTGGGGTTATTGGACCAACAGATAGGACCATTGTGGTTAGTACCGCTCACGGGTTGAAGTTCACACAGTCAAAGATCAATTATCATTCCAAGATGATTCCGGATATGGCTTGCCGGTTTGCTAATCCACCAGTGGAAGTAAAAGCAGATTTTGGATCAGTCATGGATGCACTGAAGGGTTTCCTGAACACGACCAAAATGCATTAGGTTTTATATTCCACTTAAACCACGCATGTTTTGTCTGTACAAATTTTGCAGAAGCTATCTTTGTTGTATACTAATATGTCCATCGGATGTTCAAGGGCAGAGAGCCCTTAAAATAATTGTTAGCATTGAAGCAAATAAGCACGACCCCTTGGTGCATTCAGATGTATCAATTGACAAGTTTATATGGGTTTCTTTCTTGTTTCCTTCAGCAGTCAGTGAGCAGCGCACAGGCTTACCAAGTTGGATTTGCTGATATTGGAGTTTTCATGAAGTAGAGTTGGTGAATGTGGGTGCGGTATAATAAGAATTCCAGACCTGTATCAAATAAAGACTAGTTAAAAAGTTCGAGTTATTTTGTATTTGAAGTTTTATCCATGTTTTTGCTTCCAGTGCTCTTAATGTATATAGCCCTAATGAAGTGTGAGGTACTTTTGGTTGTATTGTACTATCTATTTTGATGCAGAAAAAAGATAGGGTGTAGCATTTTGTGGCCTTTTGAGTAATATGAAAGAGAAACTAGAAAGGGCAAAATGTATGAAACTTGTTACAACTATATGAATCGGAAAGAATCTATAAAAGACACAAAGACTTCCATTGTAGAATGAAATACCGAGAGCAAATGAGAGAGAATGAAAAACTACTATTCAACACTCAATCAAGTGAATATATACAGGTTTGTGTTATATACAGGTTTGTGTTAGTTAGTAACTAAGCTAGTTGGAGCTCAACCATTAAAACTACAAATAACTTATTAAACTAACAAGGTGACGTGGCTACCTAACAACTTGATGTGTCTTGCTTAGATGGTTTAGCTGATAAATATCTATATTTCATATCCTTTACCAAGATGGGGCAAGTTAAAGACCTATCTTGGTAGACAAAAATTAAAATTGATGTTCACCTAAAGCTTTGGTAAAAGGTCAGCAATCTAAAAATGGGAAGAAACATGATGAAGGGTAAGAAAACCATCATTGACTTTATCTTGAGTAAAATGCAAGTTCATTTCAATGTGCTTTATCCTACTGTGTTGACATAGATTAGTTGTAATGAGGATGGTAGACTTGTTATCACAATAAAAGGAGATTGGTTGACATGGATTAGTTGCAATGAGGATAGTAGACTTGTTATCACAATAAAGGGAGATTGGTCATGGAACAGAAACCTAAAGATCACTTAAAATATAAGAAAGCTAAGTTAATTCCTTAGTAGCAACAACTAGGTTGCATATTTGGCTTCAGCAAAGGAAGTAGACACTGTCTTCTACCTTTTGGTTTTTGATGAAACAAGTTAAGATCTCAAAAGCACATAGTAACTACTAAAGGATCATTGACTCATTAAACACGTATTCCAATCAAAATCCACATAAGCAATAACAGTAAGAGAGGAGTTTGCAAGATAAAAAAGTCCATGACCTCCGGTTGCTTTAAGATACCGTAACACATGAAACATGGCATCAAGATGAGGTTATCAAGGATTTGAAACAAATTGACTTAAAAAATGAACAACATAAGATAAATTTAGGCATATAAATGTTAAGTAAAGAAGACAACCAATCGCTCTATAATAGAAGGTGGGATCTATTATAAGATCCCCATTATTAGAATGTAACTTTAAACCTTGAGGTAGAGGAAACTTAGCTAGTTTCAAACTAGTAACACCAGCATCTAAAAGTATATGTAAAGCAAATTTACGTTGATTCAACCATATGCCATCTCCATTTCAAAATATCTTAACACCAAGGAAAAACTTCTTAAGTCCTAAATCCTTAATAGTAAAAACATGATCCATTTCTTGTTTTAACATACAAATCTACTGTTCATTAGTGCCAGTATTAAGAACATCATCAACGCATACTAATACAACCAAAAATTGATCAGATTTGAAGCAAGCAAATAGAGGGTAATCACTTCGAGATTGAGAGAAACCATGAGAAACCAAAAACTTTGCAAATTCAATGTTTCATTGATAAGAAGCTTGTTTAGGGCCATATAAAGACTTGGTTAAGCGACACACTTGGCTTAGCTTTACTTTAGTATAATCATCAAGAGGAATCATGTAGATTTCCTCATCAAAATACCCATGTAAGAATGTGCTGTTGATGTCCAATTGGTGTAATGGCCAATTATTAACAGTTGCAAGAGCAATAACAATTCGAACAAAAGTAAGTTTGGCTACTGGCGAAAAAGTGAACTTGTAATCTTTACTTGACACTTGTTTATAATCCTTTGCAATAAGCCTAGCCTTATATCTATCAATAGAACCATCAAGCTTTTATTTGATTTTATAAATCCATTTAGATCTAATAGGTTTTTTACCTTATGGCAAATCAACAACTTCCCAAGTATGATTTGCTTCAAGTGCATTCAACTCAGATTCCATTGTTTTAATCCATTTATCATCAAATTTTTCACGAGAATAACATGTAGGTTCTGGAATAATTAAAACATTTGAGATAAAAGCAACATATTCAGAAGTATAATGAACAAAGTCTTTAGGCTAAAATAATGGTAAAGGCTATTAGATGATGAGGTGACAACATTATGCACATTATGTATGTAGTCTTTCAGCTAATGAGGAGTATTACAAATTCAAGATGATTTCCTTACAGATATAAAGTCGACAATAGTGGATAAAGGAACGGATGTTGTATTTGAAGAATCAAGATCAGGTAAAGAAGAGGAAGAAGGAAGATTATGATCAGAATAATGGACTATTGGTAGGTTATAGTGTTTAAGAGTTGATGGTTATGGAGAATTTGATCGAAAAGGAAAGATGGATTCATGAAAAAGTACAGCTCTACTTAATAAAACTCTATTATTGTCAATATCATACACTTTAAACCCTTTTTGTCTAGAAAGATAACCAAGAAAGATGCATCTAATGCCTTAAGGATCCATCTTGTCACAATTTGGTTGTATGTTCAAAGCATAGCAAAGGTAACCCATTACCCGTAAGTTACTATATGAAGGAGGCTTTCCATGGAGAATTTCAAAGTGTTTTCCATGATAATTTGGCCATAAGAATTTTGTTTATAAGGTAGGTAGCAATCAAAATGCATTTACCCCAAAATTGTTTGTGTAAATTAGCATGAATTTGTAATGATCTAGCAATATCAAGGAGATAGTGATGCTTTCTTTCTACAATGTCATTTTGTTAGGGTATATATGCCATAGATTTTTAGTGAACAATACCAAGTTTCAAGAAAAGAGAGTTACATTGGTTTTGAACTACCTCAGTCTTATTGTCAGATTTGATAAATTTGGGTTGCAAATTGAAATGATTTTGAATGTAATGAAAGAACCGAAGGTACTTGTGTTTTCTTTTGAAGAAGATATGTCTAGGTACACCTTAATTATCCTCAACAATAGTAAATAAATATTTGGATCCGTCAATATTAGAAACTCGATATGGTCCCCAAAGATCAACATAAATGAGTTCAAAAAGAGCAGAGGATGTATTTTCGCTTTGCATGAATGGAATTCGATGATGTTTTGCCAAACAACATTTATCATAGAAAAATTCTCCTTTTATGAGATGTTGATAGTCAAACACATGTTTTAGCATGGAAATAGAAGAATGACTAAGCCTCTCATGAAACAGATGTAAATTTGTAGTATGACAATTCATATGTGTAGTATCAATACAAAGAAATATGAAGGCTAACATGGTTTCTGTTACAATTGAAAATTCTATTTGGAAAGAAATCATTATAAGAATCAGAAGTACTCTTCAATTACTAAACTTCTAACATAGAAAGGCCATGTTTCTTCTTTACAACACCTACAACATCTTTAAAAAGACAGTCCTGTATACATGTTGTAGAATCAAAATTAGCTTGCAACTTGTGATCTTGTAAGATTTTAGGTAAAGACAACAGATTATGTTTGAACTCAATTATAAAGAAGACATCAAGCAAAATGAGATTAGGTTGTACTCAGAAATGTCTTACAATAGAAACTATTTTACTTGTTCCATCAAGTAAGCTAACAATCAAGGGTTTAGAAAGATATTTTGTTTCATAGAACAAGTGTAAGTGTGGTGTATTATGATCTTTAGCTCTAGAATCGACTATCAAAAAATTCAACATATTATTCAATCTTCCAAATTCAACATTAAATGAAAACATAGCAAGAATCATACCTGCCATATTCATTGTAGGAGAGCTTTCATAATCAACAATTTGATTCTTCCCTTTCATCATTTTCATCACTTCATGACAAACCATGCTTAACATATCCTGTGTAATCACATTATTTCCTAAATTTTCTTTATTTTGATTAGTAGATTCCAAAGGAGTGTCGAGATTTAGCGTCACTTCTCTAGCAAATTTCTAACTTCTATTCACTTGTCTACCCTTGTACCAATTTGGATACCAAATTATTTCAAAACACCTATCAATTATATGTCCTTCTTTCTTGCAATTTTTGCAAAACAACTTTGTTGTATTTATGGTTTTCTAATTTCCTTTGGAAAAGTTTTCTGCGTGCTTTTATTTATGTTAAAATTACACTCTCTTGATTTGTGAATGCCAAATTAGAATTTGAAACTTCTCATTGTTTTTCTACTTGCCAAATCAAATAGAAAACCTTATTTACTAAAGGTAATGGATTCATAGCCAAAATTTGATTTCTAAAAGATTCAAACTCATATGCTAATCTTATAAGAAACTAGATAAGTTTGTTTCTTGATTCTAATTCCACATATTTATCAAACACTTGGATTCACAATTCCTAAATGCATTACAACTACAAGCCGATTTACCATTTAAATTCTACATCTCATCCCAGCACTTCTTTAGTTTATTATAATAGATGGCAACAAAAGTATTACCTTGCCTGATATTTAAAGCTTCTCATTGTAGTTGATAAATCAAAGGCCCGATTGTCTGCCCAAATCGCTCTACTATATCATCTCATAGATCTTTAGCGGGTTGTGAATATATAAAGCTCTCTAAAATTTCTTGGATCATAGAGTTGATTATCCAACATATAACCATATAATCACATCTCAACCATCTCTGATAATTTGCAAATTCTTCATCTGGCTTAGTAATCGTCCCATTGATGAATCCTAGCTTAAACTTAGCTCCTAGAGCCATTCTAACATATCTACTCCACGATAAGAAATTTTGTTCATTGAATATTACATTTCCAAGACACATTCCCAGATGATCTAAAATTGAAGCATTAATATTAGCAACTATGTAGAATTCTACGGTACACGAACAAAATCAATGTTTGATTAAATCCTGAAATATGATACCATATGAAACTTGTTATAACTATATGAATTGTAAAGAATCTATAAAAGACACAAAGACTTCCATTGAAGAATGAAATACCAAGAGCAAATGAGAGAGAATGAAAAAGTACTATTCAATACTCAATCAAGTGAATATATATAGGTTTGTGTTAGTCAATAACTAAATCAGCTAGAGCTCAACTGTTAAAACTATAAAAACTAATCAAACTAACAACCTAACGTATCTAACTAACAATTTGATGTATCCTACTTAGATGGCTTTGTTTATAAATATCTGTATTTCACAATGGCTTTAGGCTCTTAGTTTAGCCAAATTTTGAAACACAGTTGTTTCTAGTTATTAGGAAACAATGAGTGGTCCTAGCTAAGAGACTGTCGTCAGATGCACCTCTCGAAGCTGTCTAGTTTGTTTGGTATGTAACTCCATCAATGCGATATAGTTCGTAAGGCAGCTATTGTGTTTTAAAATATGTTAAGCTTCGAGGCAAATAGCATAAACATGAGGTCTAAAGATGCTCTACTCAAAAATTGAAGAAGGTAAACTGAAGTAGCACTTAAATGCAAATTCTTGCTTAATATGTTACAACTAGTTAAAGTTTGGTGCTATGTGTAGATTTTAATTTACATCATAGATATTTATAAAAAATAATAAATTTATTTAAAAGTTTATGAAAGAAAAAACAAAAAAAGTACCAAGAATGACTAATGCTCGTTCACTTCAACAATTTTGATGTACTAGGATTAGAATGGCTATTTGGTAGGGATTGAAATTAACTTGTTAAGTGTAAGCAATCTAAGGTGGTAAAATTGCTTTAGTTATGGTGCAATGATTGTATTTATGTCATTGGTAGTCTTTTCATATTTGTATATGAAATGTTATGTAATTTTGAAGAGTTACAACTATTTATAAATAATTGGAATTATGTCATTAATATATTAAGTCATTAGGATTGCTATTATTCTTTCTCTCTCTCTCTTATACATAAAAAGTATATGTCACTTGAATTAATGATCAAAAGATAGCACCAATGAAGAGGTATTTTTCATAAAAGTTAAAAATCATAAGTTGTTAAAAGTTACTATAAAAAGGCATTACAAAGGAAAGGCACAAATAATAAAAATTTCCAAAACTATATATTATAATAGATAATAATAAATTGGTGATACAAGAATAGATATTTTTTAGAATATTTATTCCTTTTAATCAGCTATTATTTAGTTTAGTTTTAGGTAATAAGTATTTTCCAAGGATTCATATTCTACTTAAAATGAATAACCATTCCATTCCTTTCCGGGTGGAATTGGATGTTTTACTTTTCTTTCTAAAATGACTATTATCGAATATGCGCATTAAAATCTTTCCAATTGTATAGATATTAATAGTTACTATTATCAAAATGTGAATAAATTGAAATTATATTTAATAGCTTGTGAGTAATAATTATTTAGATGATTAGAAATAATAATTAATTACAAGAAACTAAAAATGATTTAATAATCTATAACATATAATTAATTACATAATATGAGTAAGTAGAATATTTATTAAATAATTATTAATAATATTATTGACTAATAAAATAAAATCTTGTCACCTATAGAAAGAAAATTTTTCTATCATGTTAGTAATAATGTTATTATGACATATAAGTTTCTACATTTTCTTGTTTAAGAAAATGATATTAATTATTAATATAACAATGGTAGTTAATAATCAAAAACCATTTTATGATGGATAACCTCACTAAAAGAAGTATATTGTGTGATAGGAGATGCTGCTTCTGTGAAAACCATGAAGAGAGTAGACAACACCTTTTTAAGGATTGTACCACCATGAGAAGGTTCTGGCTAAACTAGAATGGTGATAGACAATTTCGTGCATCATTCCAACATGGTGCGGAAAGATGGGTTAAAGGAAACGCGAAAGTAACGAAGTACAAAAGACGAAGAAACTGCCCTTGGAACATCATGTTTGTCTTTGGGCTATGGAGACACAGAATTCTTTTCCAACGGGACGAAGGAGAGTCTTGGTTAAAGTGTGCTACGCTGAAAGCTAGAGAATTCTAGGCTCATTGGATTAAAGACTCCAGGAAAAGGAGTACCCAAATGGAGAAGTGCAGATGGATTCCACCGCCAATAGGATTAATCAAATTCAATTGTGATGGAGCTTTTAATATCAACTAAAAGGAAGCTAGTCCTGGAGACATTGAGCGAAGACGGCAGTTGTAGGGGAGGATTTTCCAAAAAAAAAAAAAAAGTGGCAGTTCTGTCTCCACTAGAATCAGAATTGCGGGCTATATCCTGGAGCTGCCAGATTGCGAAACAAAATGGTTGGGAGAGAGTGATCTTCGAAACGGATTCCATGCATGTTGTAGATCTTATCACAAAGCAAGTAGAAAATACATCTTTTTTGGCTAACATCGTTGTTATCATGCAGGCTTCTTTTCCAGTAGATGAGGATGTGGACTCCGACCTGGACGAACGAACAGGGAGAGGAATGAAGACACACACAGAATTGCTAAGTTTGCAATGATGGAAGCAGCTGATATGGTATTCAAGGATAGACTACCTAGTGTTCTTGATTTTATTTTTCAGTCTTCGGCGGCCTTGGAAGCCATGTTTGTAATGCACAAGAAACTTTTTGCGAGGGAGGTTTTGTTGGTTGGGGTTTTTCCCTCGCTGTACCATGTTTTGTTGGTCTTGGTTGAATGAAAGTATAGAGTACAAGGGGGGACAAAAAAAAAAAAAGAAAAAGAAACCATTCTATCGTTACATGGGAATATGAGTTTCTACATTATTTTTATTGGTTAATTGTTATTGATTATTTGAATAAATTCTCATCATAAGCATCACTAAATAATTAATTACTTAATAATTTATTTATAATCAATTAGTTAATTTGAATCTTTGCTCGAAAGTTAATGTAGTCTATCAATTAGTTGTTTGACTAATAGTAATATATACCATATTATTAATCAAATAATTATTTGGTTGCCTAGAGAACTTCATCATTTCTGAGTTCTAACACCTCCTCACTTTTTTTTTTCTACCTTTTGTCTTTTAGTCCTTCTCTATGTGAAGGAACCCAATCCTCAGCTTTATTCTCCATAGAAGAGTTTCTTATATAATCTTTTAATCAATAAATAATTCTATCCTTTATCTTCATAGAAGTTTAAATTTATCAAATCTTTATAATCTATTAATATTAATATAGATATTGAACTTTCGATTAGATAATCCAAATAGCCTTTTCACATTGGAAATTACCTTAAAAAGAAAGAAAAAGAAAAAAGTTAAAATTTTGTGCAAATTTTCTTAGGGTTCTGCTAGGTTAACCAGCTGGGAACCTGGACAAAAGTTGGCCTCAGAAGGGCCATTTCCATGAAGCCGAGCTTTATCTTCTAGGGATAATAATAATTCTACTATCGGATTGGTTAAGGTTCAGCTGGGGTAGTGATAAATTGGTGGAAAATATACGTGACATTGCTTTTCAGCCAACTTTGCGGATTCAAATTTCTTCATTGCATATTCCTCTAGTGAAATGCCAATACTTTTGGTTACATCATTTTCTGTTGCACGATGAGGATATTGTTTATAAAAATTCTGCGGCTAGGAAGTATAGGATAGTGAAAGTGAATGGGCAAAAGCCGCTTCCCTCTGGGTTCAGCCAAATTTTGCATCACGATCAGTTTTATTTATTAAGCAAAAATAAATGGTCCCAAAATAGAAAAAAGGAATATGTGTTAAATTATCGATTGAAAATACACCTAAAAATATATACAGCCTTTTAAAAAGAGAATTTTAGCATGCACATTCTAATAATGGCCTGGATCATTTGTATTACAAACGAGTCTTTTTATAGAATATACGATCTACTCTTACTTTCATGTGTTTTCAATTTTTTTCCACGGTTCTTTTGGATTTATATGTTTTGATTCCCTTCTGTTACAAGACAAAATTTTTCATGCTTCTCATGGTGGTGCTCGACTGCTCATGTTAGTACTAAGGAAGATTTGAGATGCAGAATAGAGACTATCCAATTTTTTATTTTTTTTTTCTTTTTTAACTTTTCACCAAAGAATAATTTTTTTATTATTCAATATGGCTTCATCAGAACTTCATCAGAGCTAATCCAATTATCCCTCTCTATTTGTTGGGTACCCTATCGTTAATTTATTTACGAAAAGAAGGTCAAAATGCAAAGTATAGGAAGATAGAAAACTTTAGGATTCTCAATTGGTCATAAATTTGTTTTAAACTCTTACAATTAAGTACTAAACCTCTCTAGAAACAAGAAATCAATCCTTACAAACCTGCTATAACCCGATGAAAGAATTCAAAAATTAATGGCGTTACTCGTAAAAAAATAAAAACGAAAACAAAAAAAAAAATCAGACAATTTTAAACATACAATCAAGAGAATTCATGCGAACACCCATGAAACTGAATGTTGATACAATGGTGGAGACTGGAGCATTCCTATTTTGCCAAGCACACAATCCAAGCTGACATCTCTGTCACAATTTGTGACAATGGTCCAGTGAGCCCTAGTAGGGGGAATAAAAATCACAACCAGAGCCCGATTCCTCACACACAAATTAGAAAAACAAAACCTCTGAACCAGTGATATATCTCACTATGTTTTACACAAACCAAAAAATACACAGATAACATGATATCAACAATCATATACACAACCGCCCTAGACTTGGTGCTCCAATGGTGAACAAAAACCACAATTGGAGCAACAATTCCCTAACCTAATGTACCCATAAGCGTTATTGTACTGGTACACACCTGTACCTGAGAACCCAACCAGAAAAAAGCAGCAGTCCCTGTCACAGACCTCTTCAAATTGTGTGTCAGACTCCAAGAGGTAACCAAAAACACACTCAGGAGTCCACTATCTCTATTATATGTAGAATACACCATATACTATATACCAACCAACTTAACTGTATGATATAGGCATTGCATGTAAAATTACTTCTTTTATACTTGATTTCGTAGTACTAACCTTAAAATCCCGTAACTTCACGAAAGTCAACCTATCTCCATATGCTGATTTCGTATGTAATCCCTCTAAAATCACAAGCTCATAACCGTATGTCAATCATTCAACGCGACCCATTTTGTGTTTTTTTTTTTTTTTTTTTTTCACATTCGTACGCAGCGATGTTTATAATTGGTAGAGACACGAATGGATACCAAACACATACAACATCCTAGCTTCAATCATACTCTCAAAGTGCTACCACTTTTTGCTTTCATATTTGTTGAATATGAACCCAAATCAATGGTCGACCTTTTGCTTCTCTCTAATGGAATTAATCTTCTCAAGCCTCCAGCCATCTCTTAATCTGGCAATGAAAGTATCTGCTTTTATGTTCACATCTGGGCTTGCACAGAACATCGGTGACAAGCCACCCATGCCGCTACCGCCACCTTCTGCCATGTTTGTTTCTGATGAGGGATCATCTACGTCTTCCAGCTCGGGGGAGCTGCACCTGGAGTTGTGATTACTCCGAATCCGAACAAAATTCCCCTTTGCAACAAACTTCATCTCCGGCAACCTGAATGGTGGTGGAGGTGGCGGAGGGGGAATACCTCTCAGCGGTGTCTGTGCACCGCTATTTGGGACGGAGTTATCATCACTGTCATAAAAACCCGACTTTGTCGGTAATGGAGGCTTCCCAACAGTAGGACGACGCCTCCGCCGTAGTTCAGCAACCGGCGGTGGAGATGGTGGCACTGGTGGTGGAACCGGGATCTGGGTTTTTCTCCTAGATTTTGGTAGTAAACCCGTGAGTGGTGGTGGTGGTGGGAGCGGTCCTGGTGGGGGCGGTGCTGGAACTGAATGAATTTTCTTGCTTTTATTGCCCTTTCGGAATAGATTTTGGAAGTCGAAGAGAGATGGTGGAGGCGGAGGAGGTGGAGGAGGAGGAGGAGGAGGCGCTCCAGCATTAGAAGGCACTTCTGCCAAAGGATCATTTGCAGCATGTATGCTTATGGTTTTACGGTTGAGCTTCTTCTTCTTCTTTTGCTTATAAAGAACAGCGGCTAAAACCATCTTAAACTCCTTGGTCGCGTTACTTTTTCTCCGCTCAATTTTCACTTCCTTCTGCGGTAGAGGGGGTGGGGGTGGAGGTGGTGGTGGAGGTGGAGGTGGAGGTGGAGGTGGAGGTGGAGGTGGTGGCGGTGGAGGAGCTTGACTCATCTTACTTTCCCTTTCTCTACGACCAACTGCCCGATAAACCCTATGCCGTCGGTGTGCCTCTGCCACTGACGGCGGCGGAGGAGGAGGTGGGGGGGGCACCAGTTTCTCACCCGGATCAGGCTTCGATGGAAGCGGAGTAGTGGGATGGGAAACAAAAGTATCCACTGGAATGTCCTTAATATCCGCCTCATCAATTGCACCCTGCCACCTCCGCAGCGGCGGCGCACGTGGAGTTTCCGGGTAACTGAACTTGTTTATTTCGAAATCATCATAGTAACGGAACCGGCAATCCCCGGTTTCCCAGGAGAATTCCTGCTTCAGATCAGGATAGGAGCTGCTGCTTCTTCTCAACCGGTTACCACCAGTTCCCAGTAAACTGGTGCCGTAGATCTTCCTATCAATGGACTCAAACCACCGTTGTGTTGCCTCTTCAGGGCCTCTACTAACATTCTCTACTTTCCTGACGCTGTTGGTGAAGTCAGTATTGTTTTCTCGGTTTTCATCGGATGCGCTGTCGTTTAGCTTGGCGAAAATCCCACATAGAATGGCAAAGAGGACTAGGAATACATTGAGTGAATCCCAACTTTTCTTTACTGAATTTGGTGGCCTGAGGAACTGAGAAGCTGTTGACACAAACGGACGGATTGCAAAGAATAAAAGAATTAGAAAGAGAATTGGTAAAAGAATGATGATAAGTGGAGGAGTTAGAATCCGAGATGGCGATCGCCGATGGTGGCGTGAGATGATGGGAGGCTGCGGCCATAAGGGTGGTGAGTCTCCATGACCTTCCATGAAGTGTGTTTTAAGTTTGAATTTGGTTGTGAAGTAAAGCTTTGCTTTAGGGTATGAACTTTTTTGAGGATATTGCTATTGGCAAAAAGTACATGTGAAGAGGTGCAATATAATGCCCTATGTTACTATAAAATAATTTTAAATGAAGGATTAAAGTATTGGGTCGTTATTAGTGGTTTAGATCAAGCATTAAATTTGAAAACATCCTTTTCTATATATATCATTAAAAAAATATTTATGTTAGGCAAGAGAAGTAGCTATGTATGTTATGGTTGGAATAGGTGACAAAAGCCTACCCCACCCCACCATTTTAATATATGACATGGTAGTTGTTCATGGCTTTGTTTAAATATAGACCTTGTTGTCATATATAAATAAGATACCATATATTGCAACTTTAGAATCTATATTCCAATAAAAGAAAATAATGAATAAAAAACACATGTTGGGAACCGCACGGTGGGTGTAGAAAGAAAGGAGATGTACAATATGTATAACATGCTTCTGATGGTCAATTAGGGTTTTAACATTACTTCGTTTTCTTTTTTCTCTTTTTTTCTTTTTACAAAACCATCTCCAAAAAATATTGCTTTTGCTTCTTCTCTTGAAGTTGAGCTATAAAGAATCTTTTAGGGTTTTAAATTTGCCTTTTACTTGAATTTATCGAAATTAATTGTGGAGATTGATTATTAAAAATTAAAAGTGATTTTACAAAAGATAGCTTATTTTCATTTTTTAGTAAGAGTTTAATCAAGATGTAATGGTGAAGACGGTGAAAAACATGTGCCCTGTTGCTTCCCACTCATTTAAAAAATTGGGAGGGACGGATAACCTTTCATTAAAAATAAAAACAAATTAGAACCTGGTGAATATAATTCCACATATTTATTTAAAGCTTACCAATAATTGAGGATGCACCCTCTATCTATATTTTAGGCCCTAGTTATTTTCAAAACTCCCATATCACTCGTAAAATGGATAAATCAAAATTTTATGGCTTTTATCTTTAACCCCAAAAGCAAAAAAAATACTATTTCTTTTATTTATTTAAAGCTTACAAAAGAAATCGTTTTAATAAGGCGATCGTTGAATTTTCAACTTGAACCATAAACTGTCGGCTTTTTCTCGTTTTTAAGATTATTTGTTGGGATAATCCAAAATAAACTACCTAATTGCTTGATGAGCACGAATTCCGAGTTATGTTGTTGGCCTAAATTTACTAACTAAAATCCATGGCTATAATATTATCTCGACATATGAAGGATTAAATTATCAAACCAATAGATGAAATATATATATATATATATATATAAACAATCAAGGCAAAATCAATTGAAAAATTCTCTGATTGGTTGAAATCACCGCTTATTTATAATAATGTTTACTGTAATACATTGAGCAAGATGCAATTGGTGAGTACAAGCAATTGATAAAAATAAATGCATTACATGTAAAATTCTAATTGTCGGTTAATCCTAGCTTAAAGTCCTTTTAAGGATTTGGCGTTGAACTAGTTGCTAGAATATTTCTAAATTAAAAAAAAAAAAATCATTGAAGAAACAATTAATTAATTTCCGATAATTTAAATCACCGAAGACATCAATATATTTTTAAGAGTCCTCAACGCTTGAAAAAAGCTCATTACTAATCACAAGGAGATCCAACTAGCCATAATATAGATTAAAATCTTAACATGATAGTAGTAAAATCTCGAAAGAATTGATTGATTTTAGAAATTAATATGCAATTTCACTTGAGCTTTTTTAAAATAGAAGCATGATTCGAGATGACCTCAAATCAAGCTTGAAAAATAAATACTTTCTAGATGATGGAGGTGAATAACATAGTCTAAAAATTAAAAAGATGATAATTTATATGTCTCCATACTAATTTGTAAGTTTCAATAAATAATAACTAAACTTAGCATTTGTAGACAGGTAGAATTATATGTCTTCATCATTATCAACAAATCTCCATCCTCGCAATTTTGTTCTTCGGTTAATTTAGTAATCCATCACTCCGTTGATATTTCTTTCTAATTTATGGTCTTGTCAATAAAATCACTCAATAAAACATCTCATCGTAAAATTTTCTATTATATTAACTTATACAACTATCTCAATAAAGATATGATAAAAATAGACAATTCATTCTATGAAATTGAAAGGAAAGGAAACGGTTGGAAAACTTATACTCTCAAACGACAAAAATGCTCAAGTAGGAGCAAAGAAGAAAGAAACTTTGAGCTCGGGGTTTAAATGCATAGATGTGGCAGCTAACTATTGACACGTTGAGATATGAAATGATTCATGACATTGACAACCCAACCACAGCAATGGCATATAATCATAGACTAAATTATATTAAAATCATGCGTATTGAGCCAAAGACTCGACAAACACAACAGTCGTACATAATAATATAATTTATTCATATTAAAATTATGTTTTTGATATTAGGTGTTTTAACTTGTTAATGTTCGAGTTTGTCTTATTTTAGGATTAATACAACTTTAACTTTTCAAAATATAATTTTATATTTCAATAACTTTTGAAAATATATAAACCTTCAAAATCAATGTTAAAAGAATGATAAATGGCGACACTTTTGAGGTTTCAACAATATTTTATGGTTGTGTACATAGATATTTTCCAAAAGTTTATAAATCAAATTCCCTCTTTAAAATTAAAACGTTTATCCGCATCAAATATTGAGTTAAACATTTACCAGAAAATAAATGACAGGGTCTGAAACGGGAACATATAAAAGACATGGCAACTTTTTGGCATCATACAAAAACATGTCGAATTCGAGAGGGTTGTTTTGAATTAACTGATTAATAAATATGTCGTGAGGTAAAAATAAATCCACAAACATTTGTATTAAAGAAATAATATAGGAAAGAGTTATTGAGCCCTTTTTTTCTTTGCTGCACCTGCCTGCACCCCCTTCAGCCCCATCCCCCACCCACAACATATATGATACTATCTAAGTGATGTTTATTTTTTAATTTTTGAATTTAAGCATGTTTTTCATACAGACTAAATACAAGTATTTAAAGTATAAAAACCTAAAATATAAGTATATATTGATAAGATATTTTGAGTTTAATCCCCTTAAGTCCATGCTGACTTAATTGGACTCAAGACCTAGTTTGTCTTTCTTCAAACTCAACCTCCTTACACACCTAACCGACCTCAACTTAAGCTTGTTAGACGGCCTACATATTCATAGCAGCTCACAACAATTAGAAAACAAAGGATACTACTCGAAAATCAAGTCAACAACCACCTCCTACGAATCAAGACCACGTTGGACTATACAACCTCACTCTCTATAATGTACAAACGTATCATTTATCCATTAACGATTCCTTAATTTTCAGCAACATTCCTTTATAAATACCAAATCACCTACCAACAATAAACTATTTAGTTATTTTGCACATTTAGCCTACTCTTTACATACTTACTTTCATAACTTTTAAATACTAACTTAAGTATTAAAATGGCCACATAAAAACAATTTATTGGTATCATTTACTATTCTCTCTTTTGCAGGTTATTAGTCAAGCATAAAGTTCGATTTACTTATTACTCTGCTGGCCAAATCCTATAGATGACAATATGTAAAATTAAATTGATACAAGTATAGGTATGTTTCTTATAATTAATCCTAAAAAACAATAAGAATATAATTATACCTCAAAAGGGAAAAATGAAACACTGTGCGGACATTTTTCTGCCCAAACATGATTGGAACAAAATGGCAATGATCGAAAGTACATTCAGCACACTTTACAGCCAAACCATGTAAAACAACATGAAATCTGAGCCTAGTCCATGCCTCTCTGTGGTGTGTTCGGTCGCTTTCTTTCACTGTTTACTTCTTGCACTCGTTATTAACCTAACCGCATGAATGGAATTATTGCAGAGCATTCGCTGGTATACGCAGTTTCAGATGCCATGCCATGAAGTGTGGTATTCATCGAATAATATTAATACGTGAGATGAATTAATAAATATTATTTATATAATATTAAATTTTAAAAAATTATATTTATGTTATTATATATTAAAATTTTATTAGTATTTATATATTACTAATCAAATCACATTGTATAAAAATATTAGCCAAATCTACAAGTAGATACCTTTTTTTCTTGTGAGAATCTTATATTTCTTTTCTATTCTATGATCACCATCACCCTTCTTTACTTGAAAACCTACGAGGTTTTTTTGTTTATACATTTTTAAATCAAAATATTCTGAAGATTATGATATTCCAACTACATAAGGACGTTGGCAAAAAAGAGAAAAAGAAAAAGAAAAACTATATAAGGAGATTTCAGTAAGTGCAAACATAACAAATTTCAATAAAAGCACAATACAACAACACATGATAGACATATAACATAATGCCATATTAAATTGGAAACGTAAACTATTGGCTAAAAGTTGGATTATCAATTGAGCCAACGATGGTTGAGATTTCATCAAACGTTTTAAGAACTTAATTAGAGATATGAATATATAGTACCCTACAAATATCGAGAGATTATTAGGTACTTTGAAACCTTGTGTAATTTATGGAGTAGGGCTTTTATGCTGGTTTTAGTATAATTATATAGTTATATTCTAGACCTATCTTATAATGTTTTTGAGGATCTGAAACTATCTAATACCCATCTTTAAATCTATCCGATCCGACCATGCAGAAACTAGTAGGTTTCATAATTCGGTAGATTATGATGTAATATTCTTAGTTGTCAATCTAACATACTAGTTCTATTCTAAAAGGAAAAAAAAAGAAAAATTCTTTAATTAATAGTATATTGAACACCATAGCAAAAGTTAGGGGGTTTTGCTGCCACCAGCCCATGGAGGTTCAAAGGATCTTCCAGCATCCTTTCCGTGTAATCTGGTCTAGTTTTAGTTGGATATTGAATTAGAAAAATCCTAACTACAGTTCACATATTGTGATGCCAACTATGCTGGCTCACTAATGAATAATAATACCACCCAATTTCAAAAGGGAAACCATAAACTTGACCAAAGTCCTATCCTATGTGAATAATGTTCTGACCCAGAATTTATGTACAAGTGTGCATAAAGATATGTGTAATTCCAAAGGCAATTCTGGATGCACAGCTTGCTGTTGTGTCCCACCACCCATATTCTGTAATTGGAGCAAAATTCATGAAAAGTGGGAAAGCAAATAGATGATGGCCCATCAGCTGCTGTTTTGCTGCTTTCTAAAGATAAAAAGAAGAATAATTCTTTAAGGAAGCACGCATGGCATGGCTATCTTCACTGTTGCAGCAGAAAAAGTAAGGATTTCAAGCCCTTTGTACTGTGATTTTGTAGTGACTGCAAGTTGAAGTATAGTTTTACTCCAGTAATGTTATGGAGATCTGCATTTCATCATTGTATATGTGTTTGTTACGTCCAATGTTGGTTGTTTCATAAAAGATGAGATAATAAATTTGGCATACTAAAATTCAATTAGGTATTGAGATTAATTTATATCTAAAGTTGAAGAAAAAAATTACAACATTTAGCTAATTATTTTAGATATATTTAAAAAAAATAAATAAACAAGATATATAAGACCATCTAAAATGTTAAAAAAACTTATTTAAAACTCTTCAATGTCACATTAACATATTAAAAAACTTTTTTTATTTAAGGATTTCTTTACTTCATCCCTAAACTCCTCTATAAAAGTTGTTTAGTGATTTTTTTTGCATTATTTGATGAGATTGATTAACAGTTGATAAATTAGACTTGCCCGAGGGTTAAAAAGAAAAACTAAAGTCCTTACCAGAGAACCTGACCCTCATAGAGAATCCCCCATCATTGCGTAACACCACTGGAGAGTCCTTTAGAGTTATTTACTCAAAGATTCCCTATAGTTACCTCCATGAGATAAAAGAACCTCCCATTGTTGGATGAGAACCCCCAAGAGTCCTCTAAAGTTATTTATTCTAGTTTATCTAAAGTTATCTATACGAGATATTTCTATAAATAATTAATGGTTAATATTACATAAAAAAAATATAATGTCATAATGTTATTAAAAGATATTTAAAATATCTAGATAATCTAAATTATTTATTCATAATTTTAATTAAAGTAAATTTAGAGAATTTATTTTTAAAAAAGTTCCTCCTCGAAAATTGGATTAAACCTCAAACATTGGGATGGCCTAAGGTAATACTAAAAACATGCCAAATGCATGATGGAGCGGTAATATGTAATGCTTTCCTTTATTAAGTATCTTGAAGCTTCCAAAATTAAATTAATATTTTCTGTGCAAAAGATTAAATGCTTGTGGAAAGAGAGTCATTAGTCACTACACCACTCTTTGAATTAATCAATTAATTAATAATATTCCGTCTTACTGCATATTGCAATATGCCCAACCTTCACATGATGGAAAATCCTCACGTGGAACCAAGGAAGATTGTTTTACAAAGAAAGTGCAAAAGCTTTTTGTATTTAAAAAAAGTGGTCAGATGTTTCTGTATTTAAAGAGGCAATAGAAGCAGAGGAATACTGGTTGAATGGGAATGAATGGACTGTCGGTGAGTTTGTATCGCGAATAAGTAGAAAAGAAGAGACGCCCACCGTGGGGCTCGAACCCACGACCACAAGGTTAAGAGCCTTGCGCTCTACCGACTGAGCTAGACGGGCTTGTTGTAGACATAATCACATTTATTTATTTTTTTCAACCACTAAACAAAACATTAATTGACGAAAAACAACCAGAGACATATTGTTCATGACAGGTTCGAGGCCAGTCAAAGTGCAGTAACTCAAACAATTTGCATGGGATTTATTAACCCGGCTTATGACTCAAAAAGATTTTTCATTTTGTGAGAGACATAGATATTGGTGTAAATTTTATGATACGTTATACGTGTCATAAAATAAAAAGAAACATATTTATAAAATAAAATACATCTAAATCAATCTATATATGTTTTCTCAATCACACTCTTACAATGAGATTGTATCTTTATTTCATGAGTATTTCGTTCCATAGTAGCAATCGTTCCTTGTCAAACAACTTCCACATTAGATCGACTATTTTACTGAATTGGAATTAAATCATGATACAAAACTATACAACCATGTTAAAACTTGGTTTCCCGGGGTGGGTGTGGAAGAGCACACTCATTGATTTTATATTACTGTTTAAAAACGAGCTATAAAGGAGTTTATTGATGTTATAATTGTTAAAAAATCGGTTTGAGTATGCATTTTCGCTTAACATCTCTTCTCTTTATTTTCTTTACTTATTCTATTCGATTTCCATTTTTCTTATTCCTAATTTGATATTTTTCTATACTATATATCAGTGAAATATGTGATTGTAATTAGATTGATTAGTACAGTAAAACATAGCCACTTGTATTTTATCAACAAATGGCATACCCGCATTGTGGGTATTTAAAAAGTGTAAACGATTAAATAAATAAGTTATACAAGATTACTAAAGAAAAAAAATAATAATTTCCTTTTCACATAATAGTCACCGGTTAAGAAAGAGTCATAGCTAGGCTTGGGCAAAAAAACCACAAACCGTAAATCAAGTTATGAATCGAATTGAACTGAACTAAAAAATCGATTTTTTTGCGAACTATTTAGTTTACGATTTGATTTGGTTGTGTTTAAACGGTTTGGATTCGGTTCGGGAAAGCGAACTGAACCGTACCATTTTGAACCAAACCGAATCAAACCCAACTGTTTAGTTAAATAAAATAAATTTATGAAATTATTTTATACTTTTTTATATTTTTTTCCATCAATTTTCATTAATTTTATCAAATTTTTCGTATATTGTTATTTTTTATCATAATTTTGTGTCAATTATTAAAATTAAATTAGGTAAATTTTATTTAAAATTTTATACTTATTAGAGATAAAAATATTGAATAAAAATTTGACATAAACAGTTCAAACTGTGAATCAAACCAATTTTAATTAGATTTAAAAATTTATAAACCAAATTATATGGTTATATTCAACTTAAAAAAAAAACAAATCATTATATTATGTTCGATTGGGTAAAGAGAGGCAAATTGTATCGAATCACACCTACCCTTAGTCATAATCATATAAATTGATTTCTCTCCAACTATAATTTATTTTTTATTTTCAAATTTATTTAATTAATATATCATTTATGCAAGTATGTAAGGCATCAATCCCTCCGCATCCACAAATCATAGATAAATTGGGCACTATTTTTAAAGTAAATTAAATTTTCCATTTTAAAATTTCCTTTCAATTAACATTTTCATTGTTGAAGCAAAAATTATATACACGATATGTACACGTAACATAAATCGTATAAAGATACAACATACAATCATCATAATTCCTTTAATATGGTGAACAAATACCTATACTTTATGAATGTACAACACACCTACATCCAAGCATGAAGTATATAACATGAAATAGTTACTATAACACAAACGTAGTGAACATCAAAATGTTACTTTTACTTATATATATTAACACATTCTTCATTCATAGCATATATGCTTAAAAGCAACAACATTGAACCGTGTTTATTTGTTAAAATAAAAGTAACATGTCAGAATTACATTAATAGTACTTATTATACATGGATTTTGGCTTGGGTCATAGTTAAGACCCCCCAGCTCCTTTATTCAACAAGCATCACAGAAACTATCCTAAAGGGATTTGGCAAGTAGGAGGACTCCAAAAAAACAGAGTTATCATTGTCATAACCACTAGATCCCAAAATCCTCCCAGATCAAGGATCTCTTTCCATGTGTCAAAATCTCAATAACTACTTTTCTTCTAAATAACCATCATGACTCTTAATTTAGGGACTCTCTTTCATCTCCAACACCCTTTACTACTTTTCACTTTTATTAAACCATATGGCTACCATTTAGCTTACTCTTAGCCTCGTACATTTTACTGGCTTGAGCATCAAAATCTCTACTTTGGAGACAAGTCAGACTCCCAACAAAATGCTTGGTTTTATAGTTAATTGGATCACAAATTGGTACAAATCCATCATCTTAATTCCATGTCAAGAGGAGACTAAGAAGCAACAACAACATATTAGCACCCACTGTTTATAGCCATAATCAAAGCCATGACTAATACAAGAATTACAAGAAACACAAAAATCAACGTAAAATAGTGATAGATCTATGTTATGCTAGACCCAGTGGAAACCTCTACTCACTTACCTCCTCCATAGTAGAGGTAACAAGCAAACAATGAAGATGAAGTTACTTTCTTTGAGCTTCATATCTCAAAGATCAACACCAGGAACTAGTGCCTCCAAAAGAAAGTTGTTACTTTAGAAGAGCAATGGCAATAGAATATATAATCGATTTTATGGAAACAAATGGCAAAATCTCTAAGTGACTGCTTACTTATTGTATCTCTTCGTTGCACTCCTACTACATTACACAAGCCTTATCAAAGAGTAAAGGAGCTCTCATAAGCTCAATCAAATAGATCAATAACAGATCTTAACATCAACTGGATCAACAATATGAGCCAAAAACTAATTGATATCAAATATTTAAAACAACATGCAAAGCCTTAAGAGAGATTTTCTATCAAAAACTCTCCCAACTCTCCCTTTGTCTAAGCTACACAAGAGGAAATACCTCCTCTAAATGCAAAACTTCTACACTTTGAGGTCTATGACTACAAATCCAAATAAACACTTGTAGTATTGTAGAACAATGATATAGTTATACAGCCTGTTTGATGCTATTGCTTAGAAACTCTTCCCCAATACGTTAAAAAAGACTACATAGACATGGTATAGATGCCTTAAACCAAATTCCTTATCAAGTTTTAAGGAATTGAGCAAATCCTTGCTTCAACACTTTCTCACAAGTAAACGGTTAGACAAAGCCGTGTCATTCCCAATGACTATAAGCCAACATCCCAATGAGATGCTCTAAGGTTATCTTTTGCACTTCAATGCCAATATACTTGAGATTCCAAATCTTGACATGAACATGGTATTAAACAATGTTGTTTAGGAAAGACCACTCTCAATTTTTTAACTCCTTCACAAAGAAAGCCCAAACTACCTAGGTCGAATGTAAAGAAAGGGAGATAGATACATTAAACAAGAAGACAACATCCTAACAAAGAGAACTTCCAACCAACAGCTCCAATAGTCAAATAAGCAAAAAAATAAAAATAAAAACAAAGTCAAACCTCTATCAAAGACTAGCTTGGTCTACATTTAGTAGAAAATAGGTTTAGTTGTCAAGACTAGTAAAGTTTGCTTTTGAGAAGCCGAACAATCCTAATCTTTGATGAACACCATCAACTCATAAAACATTGAGATTTAATTTTGTTGGAGGTCCAAAATAAAGGAATCCTCTCATGGCTTAAGCAAATAAGGTACAATCCACCATATAAAACTCCAATAAGTATTAAGAGTTCTACCAAGACAAAGGCCACAACATAAAGGAGTGTGTCCATAGAAAAAAAAAATGCCATTGAGGATGCCATCCAAAGTAGATACCTCAAAGAACACCTAGTTTAGAAGGAAGATAATACTTCTCGACCTCCCAAGCAAGGTCGCAAGTCAATAAGCAAGCTCAAGACAACTTCAACAATAATAAGAATGTCATCCAACAGACTCATAGAAGGATAACAGTAGGAAGGCAGTCACACTCCTAGAGCAAGGCTTATGCTTAAACCAAAAAATATCAATGAGTTTTCTGCTTCCAAAGTAAGAGACTGAGAAAAGATACAATTATCTCATTTTAGGAAGATGATATGGAGGGTATTATCACCCTTCATGATGATGCCTAGATCATCTAAGCATGCATCACAGATTGTGAGGTCTAAGAAATACTCATAAGCAATATTGGCTCAATGAATATCCTCTTTATGAAAGTTTTCACTTAAACAAAAATACTAACATCCTATACTAATGATCTATATGGCTTTAATAACTAGCCAATTAAGGTTGCTAACTTTGTAACTATATCTCTTGAACTTAGTGATAACGAGCAGAAACCTGAAATGATAGTTAAGTTCCTTATTATTAACTTGTGGTCACACTTCAATATTATATTAGGCCAACCAACTCAAAGTTCAATTGGCATGATCTCTTCCACTAAGCATCTCAAGGGTAAATTTCCCACTCCTACAAGAGATGGAGATTGTAAAGGAGATCAAAACTGGCTTGAGACTGTTATCTTTAAGCTTTAAACCAAAGAAAAGCATTAGCCATAGAAACGGGGCTTGGAAATGAATTAAGCACCAGAAGATAACCCATTAAGCAAATCGAAACAACACAAATTGGGGCTAATACTAAGCAAAAAACATAGATAAGTACGTATGTATTTGCCGAACTAAGACAACAGCTAATTAACCTTCTTAGGTCATTATCTAGTCATCATCAGATATGTTAAGCATTCCTAAATATGTAATAACACACTGCCTTAATATAGATAAAAATGATAAAGTTATCTAATAGAAGGAAAGACTTCATCACTAAAAGACAACTTGCTATTGAATAGGAGGTACAAAAGCTAGCCAAGTGGACTTCATCAAGGAGGAACTTTACCTAACTTGGCTAACAAACACTGTGTTATTAAAAAGGTCCAACAACAATAGCCAATATACATAGACTTTACCGATCTAAATAAAGCCTGTCCAAAAGAATATATTCCTCCCCCAAGAATAGATCAATTGGTCATCTCAACCTTAAATCAACACGCTACTAAACTTCTTGGATGCCTTTTAATGTTGTAATCAAATTAAAATAGAAGAGAAGGATCAATTCCATACATTGCTCATCACCAATTTTGGCATATACTATTATAAGATGAAGTCTTTTGGCCTGAAGAATGATGAACCCACATACTAACAATTAGTTATTGAAATGTTTAAACCTCAATTGGATATGGATAATATGATCATCTAAAGCAAGCTAGTCAAGCACCATTTAGAAAGTGTAAAGGAAACTTTCAAACCCTCCAAGTGTATCAAATGAAGCTAAGCCCTAAGAAATGTGTCTTTAGGGCAGCAGTTGGAAACTTCTTAACTTAATGGTTATAACACATGGTATTGAAACCAATTTCGAGAAATTCAAGCCATACTAGACATGCAAATCCCCAAACCATCAAGGATATCCAAAGGCTAACTAGATACATTCTCACATTGAATAGGTTTGTGTCCAAGTTAGCATATCGATGTACAAAATTCTTCAAGATACTAAAAAATCCTTCAAACTTCCAATGGACCAAACAATGCCTTACTTTTGAAGAACTTAAATGTTTTCTCACATATCCGCCTATTTTGTCCAACCTGTAAAAGGATAAAATCTATACCTTTACTTCTTAGTTAATGGCCAAGCCTTATCATCTATCCATATTCGAGTTGACAGAATGGAAGACAAACATGTATACAATGTAAACCACTTTCTCTAAAGACTAGAGATCAAATACTCTATGGTAGAAAAATTCACTCTAGCGCTAGTCATTTCAATAAGAAAACTTTGACTATACGTTAAGGCATATCAAGTAATTATCTTAATTAACCAACTCATATGTCAAATTCTTCACAAGCCTAACCTTTTTGGGGCAAATGGTTAAGTATGGCTCAGAGCTCAATTCTTATGACATACAATACAAGCCTAAAGAGACAATCAATGGTCAAGTCCAAACAGAGTTTATCGCCAAATTAACTATAAAGGAACAACTACAAGTTAGCATAGAGAATCTTATATGGATTCTCTATGTTGATGGATCCTCAACTCAAAGGGGAAGTAGAGCTGGACTAATCCTATTAAGGATAGACAGGGTAGAAGTACAATACACAATGAAGTCAAAATTCCCTACTAATAATAATGAAGCTAAGTATGAAGTCCTCATTATAGGTACAAGATTAGCAAAAGAGATCAATATGAACAAATTAGAAATATTCTCAGAATTCAACTCATTGTCCAACAAATCAAAGGAAAGTGCACCCATGAAAAAACGAAGGATTATCTAGGTACTTCAACATAGTAAAAGCACTCTACTTAGAAATTCCATCTTAGAGTATTAAAAGATTCCTTAAGCAAAAAACTGGAAAGCAAATGGCTTGTTAGAATTTCCCTTTGCTAGCTTCTCCAACTTAGATAAGAAGATATCATTGACTACATACAAAAAAAAAAAAAAAAGGCTTAGCCAAAATGCACCAAAAGTACCTGAATAGTAACCGGCAACCTTCGTTGACCCAGACATGTTGGACAAATCCCAATCCTATCCTATTTAAAAGATGGAAGTACGACTTGAGATGGGAAGGTGCCAAAAATCTCATACATCGAACAGCAGGTGAAGTTTCAGTCTCCCCTTAATCACTTGAATTACTATTTCTTATAGAATTAATTTTTATTTCAAAATGATTCTAATCATAAATAAATAAATAAATAGAAGAACTGTTATCTTTTTCTAGCCTTATACCAAATGTAGTTGTGTTTCATTTATTAGAGTATAATTGCCATTTTTCCTTCAATACTTAGTAATAATTATTTCCTTATTTGATTTGTAAAAAGTTATATATACTATAAGTAATATCAATTTCGTATAACATGATATAGATAAAGAATTTCCATTCCCTTCTGTCACCAAAGGAATTATTATTCTCTATAAAATGTAACTTTATTTCAAAAATATCTTGATCATAAAACGAAATAACAAGAGAAATTTGCTATTATTTTCCAATATTATCTATTTCCAATAAAATAAATATATTTAATAGAGAACAACTATGGTTATCTATAAGTTATCATATGTCAAACAGCAAAAGAAAATTATTTTTACTTAAAATTTAGCCTTTATAGAAAAAGATATGTTAACTTATATGTAAAAATATTGAATGAATAAATATATAGTGAGAACTTTCATATTTTTTACATATTTATATTAATTTAAAATTAAAGTTTAAAACGATTCATTTGGTAACTTTATGGCACCCATATATGGGTGTTTAAGTCCAATGATACTTATTTAAAAGCACTTGTCTCAAGTAAATGAATATAAATAGAACATCATATGTTTCTTGTTTCTCTAAGACTAAACTAAAAGCTAAGCTATCAACTCGAAGTCTTAAAGAAAACCCTAAAAATAACCTAAAAGGAAACATCATAATTCATAACTAAATAGCAAAACCTTAATCCCCAAAACCTCCTAACATGCATTTCTATATTCATTGGGTCGTAAGCTTAAGACTTAACTGACACTGAAACATAACAATTCTATGGTTTCAATGTGAAGACTGTGGAGAGAATCTCAAAAAGCCTAAATTTCCTAATCACTTCAAGATCTACTCTGCAACCAAGGTTTCTTTTCATGAATTTATCTTCAGTTTATACCTTTATGATATATGAATTTATGTTCAGTTTATTCCTTCATCTGGCTCGATTATCATCTATTTGAACCTTAGTAAATTACAAACTTAACTAGCTCAAAAATAGCTTTTGTTCATTTACATTTCCAATTATATGATCAATGACAATTGAGGTAAAAATGGCAATTAAGGATTATTTGGCAAGGAACGAGGAGTCTTAACAAGCTAGAAGGGCTCATGAGTAACCAAGCTATGAAGAGTAGTCTTAATGAATTTCTACTAATAAGATGCTCCTTCCAAGAAAATGTGTAATGGACGAAGGCAAATATGCTTCAAATATCAATACCTTTTCTATTTTTTCCCCTTCCCTATTAGGTGAAGGAAAAAACTCTATAAAGGGCCATTCCCATTAAAATAACGACAAGCAATTACTAATCAACTCATCGTAACGACTTCTAAAGCATCATAAACTACCGCGCATCATAGCCATGTGTTGCTAACTAATAGGTAATTATGTTGTTATCATTGGGAGCATATTTCAACTCCACCTAGTGGAGCATTTGAATGAAAGTCTATGAGTAATGAAATGAAGCTACATTGTTTGATGTATCTTAAGTCTACCATAGTAAGCGACTATATGGCCTCTCTTAAGTTAGATGCCTTTTTTTTTTTTTTTAGGGTAGAGGAGGGGGGCTTTAGTGAGGTGAAGCGAACCATGACCAAGAACAGATAAAGCCGGTTGTTGAATGGGTCCAAGCTTGCAAAAAGCTCGAAAAGGGTTAATGGGGAAAGGTACGAAAAGGGTAAGAAATGAAGAATGAAAACAGTAAGCAAACCCATGAACAGCTTCAGAGGATATGATTTACCAATGAAACTTCCGAGAACTCACGGCACAATTCGATATGACGCACGAATTGATCCAATGAGATTACTCGCCACCTAACTTTGCTTAAGGGAAAGCACAAGAGTGATGCTGAGAGTAAACAAGTAGTGTTTACGCAAAGAAAAAAGTACTCAATTGTATTAAAGGTAATCTGATCTCTTACAATTACAAGTATAGAGATATTTATACCCCCAAACTAGGGCAACTTGCCTAAAAGGGAAAAGACAGAAAAGACAGAAAAGACATTTCCTAAAGAAGCAATGTTACATTATACAAAAAGTTAAAAATGAATATATAAGAAAAACAATCACTGGTGCTACAGATTCTTCACATGATACAGTACACATGGCGATGCTACATTAGCAAGGTTGTTAGTAAATGTGGACAAAAAGTACGGACAGATGGGTTTATCTGAGCAGGATTGGCTTAGTCAGTCCAATCTTTCTCTCTTGACTTCTCAGTAAGGAAGAGGCAAAGTAATTAGTCGGCTCAGCAACAAAGAATAATCGTTAACTCAACATACCACACAATAATGGACGGTCATACAATACGAAATTAGCAGTAACACAACAAAGAGGTACTCGGCCTCGGTAAAGGTTGGTTGGAATATAAGAATTCATCATGCTAGCCCCTCTAGTCCTCGAGCTCGATTGTAGGTCAGGAGCCCCATAGCTTAATTCCCATCATGAGGGGTACAAGTTTTCTAGAGAAGCTCCAAAGCTAGTGTCAAAGGTTATCCCAAAAAATACTTTACCCCAATACAACCTAAGTTTAGATTAACCAAGGCATCTGATTTAATTGAATCTAACTTAAAAGAGATGGAACCCTATATAGAGGGAAGGAAAAAAGGGAGGAGTAGTGCTTTTTTCAATGGAAGGCTTAGAATTATTCAACTAAAGAAAGGGTATTTAAACTCCAATCAAGGTTAGAATCATAGGGGACAAAGACATGTTTGATTCAATTAAACAAAGGCCCTAAAGGAGAATTCAAATGATCAGGCCTAAGGTTCTATGATAAAAGGGAGGAAGGGGAAAGGGTGTAGTGCTCTTTTAACCAAATGCGAAAAGGATTTAGGGAGGAAAGAGTAAGGGCATCGAGCTATTTAGAGACAAGCATTAAGCTTCTATTATGGTGCTATCTATATTAGCATGTATAAATTATTTTAGCAAGCTTTGCATGTTGGGCAGAGAATATCAATCAGAATTCCTTTATAACTCAAAATAGCATTAATGGGAAAAAAAAAAGACTGAGCAATAAGATTCCAAAAGAAAAAAAAAAGAATGATGTAGTCAATTTAAAGTAGCTTCATTATGAGTGATAGTGCTTCTATGGAGGCAATTTATAGCATTCTAAGTCTAATATTTAATCCATCTAAAAATTAATCTAAGCTCAATTTATTACATCACTTCATTATAAAGCAACACCAAAAAGCACAAGACCAATAAATCAAATTTTCATTAGTTAAGAGACCATCATGTGAATAGTCATGAAGCTATAATTGAATTCTCAGGATATATATGCTCTTTTAAACCCAATCCCATGAGAAATTTAAGGGATTGTCTTCATTGCAATTGCAACCAGCCTTATATATTAACTTTTTTTGTAAACACGCAGCTATACACCCATTTCAAAATATGAATATTGCAAGTTGTGCCTCACTAAATTAAGAACACCTCTCTTATTAAAATTTTGGATTGGTTGTAAATGAGGAAGCTAATCAAATCTTATTCTGTGATGATCCCCTAAGCCTATAACATCATAAGGAAATAGTTATTTTTTCTTTAAGGGGGTTACAAAAAAAATTATAAAGAGGATTCCCACCGATCTAATCTCGATTCTAGAAGCCAATAATTCCCCTATTACTTAGTGGAATTTTTTTTTTCAAGAACTCCTCCCCTTTTACTAGTTTAGGAAATACTTAGGCGTAATTTTCTCTTTTTGTCTATTTTGGTTATTATATTTAGCTCTTATTAACACAACCTAAGGTAGTTTCTTATTTTGTTCGAAAGCTATTCACAAGTTTAATACTTTAGGTCCAAACTTTGTGCTTTCTCAAGTTTTAGGTTATAAAGTCTAAGGCTTCCTTTTTCACGAGGCATTTTTATTTTGTCCCAAGCCATTCAGTGAATTTTTTTTTTTTTTTGAGAAATCAACCCTTATAAAAAATCTTTCTTTATTTTTTTCATTTTGTTTAGAAACAATGTTGACATCATCAATAACATATGTAGTTAGGTGTACATTTTAAAATAGAAGATATTAGTATTTTACTTTCTCTAAGGCTCAAGAGTCTAACTTTTCATTTCATTAGTTAGGTTTGGATTTTTTCCACTAAGAAGCTCAAATCTAATATTTTAGTAGATCCACCTCTTCTAATTAGGCTACCTAGGTAATTATCAAGATCTTAGTCTTAATTGATGTTCAAGTTTACTAGTTTATATTCTTAAGTTAGCATCCACATTTTATGAAAAAAATAATTTTGGACTTACCCTAAACTTTCCACTACAGTGAGCATTAGTTATGCATTTTGGACTAAAGCTTCTCCATATAAAGTAGGTCATTACTGAAGAACAAATGCAATATTGTGAGGTCTAATCCTTAGAGCTTTATTGTTCTCCAAAATTTACCTTCAATAATCCAATCTATCGATTTATTGAGGTATTTAATGAGATGATGAAGAGGTAAGATGAAAAGGGGTCTTTCTAACTTAAATCCCAAGCAAGGTTTCATTTAGAGTAATCACAAAGTTTTATATTAGAGATGTAAGATCCATTAGCTTTGCCTTATGGGAAATGCAACGCCAATAATACATGTCAAATGAAGTTCGATTTAATTTTAGTATACACCTTTTCAAGATCTAACTTAAGCATCATCTAACCCTCTCTTCTTTCTTCCTCTTAAATGGATGCATCAATTCTTGGAAAATTATTACAAATTTGGAAGCTTTCCTACTAGAAATGAAACTTGTTTATGCCAAATATATTATGTTGCCTAGATAATTAGAGGGTTTTATCTAACTTTAGTGAGATATCTTTTTTTCTTAAAGAATCTTAAAGATGAGTTGTTCAACTACGAGTCTCATTATATCCTAATAAACTTGGTAGAATTTTTGGCATAAAGCCTACTAGTTCTTGGCATTTTAGTAGCTCCAATATAGTGAATGGCTTTTTTTCTTTTTTCTTTTTTATCTCCATCTTTTTTAATGATTCAAACAAATTCTACTTAATTTTTCCACTTAGAGGTTTCCCATAATAAACCAATTTGGAGGGGCCAATTTCCTTCAAAGAGCTAAAAAGATCAAAAAGTACTTGTTAAACCATAAAAGAAGGTCCTCTTCCCTCATGATCCAATTTCATTTGTTGTTCAAAAATTAAGAATTCAAACCTTTAACCTCCTATAATGGTAATAAGTGGAAGAACTTTGTAGTTGATCTTCTTTTCTCATGATCTAATTTCATTAATTGTCAACTAAACCAAGAATTCAAGTTTTTGATCTCTTATAATGATAATAAATCGAAGAACTTTTTATTTCATTCTCTCTCCAATCTCCACAACCCATATTGTTCAAACATATGCAAACCAAAGTCAATTTTTCCTTCTTTTGTATTTTTTCTAGCTCTTTGGTAAGAGAATATCCACGTCAAAGAGGTTTGGTTAAATTTATAGAGATTCCTTTTTCTTTCCTTATTTATATGGCCAGAAAGAAAGAAAGGTAGGACCCCATAAGAACTAACAAAGTGTTTGAAAGAAGGATGAGAAAGCTATGTCTCTTGAATTGGAAAGGGTCAAGATCGTTTTGTACTTTTCAAAGGTTCCAAGAGCTTTAAAACAATGTCTTGATGGTTAGATTGTTAGTTTGACAAATGAAAGTAAATTTGAGCCTAAAATACAAATTTTTAAGCAATATCGGCCTAAGTCTTACTAGTCTCAATTTAGATTAGTTTAATGGAAATTTAGACTCATTTGTTTTGGTAAGCCTAGGACTTGTAAACTTGAGATCCAACATTTCATATGTGCTTATGCAACTTTTGTAGGCAAGGTTATTGAAACTCATATAATTTTGTGTTCCCCCTCCTTAAATTATTTTATAGGATATTTCCCTTTTAAAGTTGAAAATTGGCATATATAGATAGAAAAAAACTTGGCAAAAGTGGAGTTTAGTTCCCTAATCATTTATGTAGACCTCTTGGGTTATAGTTTTAAGCTTGTTAAGGCAAATATCATTGGAGTTTGCAACATAATGATTCATCTACATCTCTTGATTGCTTCTGAGCATAGAAGTTCCTTAAAATGGAGAGTATGTCACAAGTTAGTTGTTGCTTGTGATAGATATCTGTGTTTTTGAAGACCAAGATATTAGAGTTGTATCAATCATTTATGTAGACCTCTCCAGGTATGACATTAAAGTCATTGAGACGAACATTGTCAAATTTTTGCCAAATGATGATTTCTCTAAGCCTCTTAGCTACTTATAAGCCTATAGTTCCCTCAAATTAGATAGCATGTCACAAGTTGTTTATTGCCATGCAATATACCTATGCTTTTCAAAGGATTAGAGTATCAAAGTTCTAGCAATTAATCAGGTCATTTATGGCTTGTTATATATATGTAAACATATACCTTGAGTATTTCATGTCATGATCTTGAATGGGCACATCACGATACTCAAAAGGTTGAGATATTGTCATATCTTAAATATTGTCACTTTATCAAGTGGATTCATTTTCCAACAAATTAAATTTGGCATTTTTCCCATGGCATCACCATTAGATTGATCAAAGTCACTTGTTTGAGTTCTCCTACTACTCAAATCTAGTTCTCATTCAAGTGGATATAATCCTAATTTGGATATGTGAAATCTATGGTACTTTGGACATTGCATAGAAACCTTAAGTAAGAAGTTAATTGAGTATTTTGGATCCATTTGCAAGTGCCTTTTTCTTTTTTACTAAAAGCGCCTTACCTTTTTTGTTGAGCCATTTATTTTTGCTTTCAAAAATTAAGGCTCTAACTAAGAAAAGAAATCTTAAATGTTTTCCTCATCTTTCTTATAGATCTTAATTTCTATGAATTGAATTCTTTCTCATCTTATTGGTTACAAAGCCTTTTCCCTTAGCACGAACAATGTTTCTTAAGAAGATGCACTCTTCCTTTTGAGCTCCTTACAAGTGCATTAGTTCAAAAATCTCTTTGTTTGTTTGTTTGTCTTCTTCTCCTATTTATTGTTAGGGTTATCTTTGCCTTAACTATTGCCTTTCTCTAAGTTTTTGTTGCTCTCCTTATAGATCCAAATTCAATCTTCATTCCCATTTCTACCACTTTCCTTTATTTTGATACCTTAATTTGTTTTGGTTATCTATTACATTAATAGTGCTAGTAAGTTCCATCTAAATTCCCTTAATTCTAAGCTCCATTATTGTAACATTACTTTATTTATTAGTAATGGCACAATCATTGTTGAAGTTACTAGAGCACATTTTTGCCATTTTAAATTTTTATTTGTCCTTCCTTCATTAGTGGACAAAAGTAGTTAATATATCCCATGCACTTATAACTCATGTATAAGTCAAATTTTGCCTTTATATAGGATACTATGAGAGTGTTTATTAGATATTATAGTATAAATCAAGGAAATGTTTATATTAACATAGATGTAGACACTCACAAATTTTTCTCTTTTCTCCAACAATGTAAGTGGTCTTATCTTGCTATGGGCCATTAGGAGCAGTATTCTAAGTAGAGGGAATTCGACCTTCTCCACTATTGACCCGACCTGCTTCACATCACCATCGCTAAGGTTATCAAACTCACGATTTTAGAGGTTTAGTAAAATCAAAACATAAAATTGAAACGTAGAAATGTAAGTTTCTACAAGCTATGTAAAATAGCTTTAAAAAACTATAGAGATACTTATAATAGTTATTCAAAATTTAAAATATATAATGAAAATACAGAAATGAAGAGATTAAGTTCTTTTTTCATAAAAAATTCTTAATAACATATAATTAAACTTATACAGAAGAAGAACAAACAATGTCAAAACTAAATTTTTTCTATTATTTTCTTTTGAAAAAAAGAAAACAATAAACTAAATGGAATCAAATATTTCAACTCATTTCAAATTACTGGTGGTATAGATTGAATTATATAGTTTTTCTTGTAATATTTACAATTAAAACTGAAACCTAGGTGAAGGCCATGAACATAAAATAAAGGATTAAGAGAGAGAAAAAGAGAAAAATAAAATAAGATAGAGAAGATAATGTGATGCCTTAATAGTTGATAGCTTATAAAAGCTTAGTTGTATTGTTTTTATTTTTTAACATATTTAACCTAGATGTGTAAAATCAGTAAACTCAATTAAAAACGTAATATCGAGTTTAAATGTATACTCTATTAAAAACATAAGTTTCTACATAAAAAAAAAAAGAGTATATATATGAGTTAACTTAGAAGGGCTTCCTAATATTGTACTCATAAAATCGTATGAATAGAATCGGGTAGAATTGCAATTTTAACAACTATGACCATCACCCTCTTCACTGAGTCGACCAACCTCTAGGCAGTCATTAGCAAGCTTCGAGCTAATCACCTAAAGCTGACTTTAAAGACTTCAAAGCCTGGTTGGCCGAACTTAATAGGTAGACAACCAAAGAGGAGTTGGTCTATGCCCGAGGCTTCCTCTTATATCTTTCATTGTGCTAACCTAACCTGCTCCCCATCACCATTACCCCCTTCACCAAATCGACCAATCGTTGGGCAGTCATTATCAAGCTTTAGGCTAATCACCTAAAGCTAACTTTGAAGACTCTAAGACCTAACCACTTAAGTACTTAATGTGCAGACAACCGAGGAGGAGTTGGTCTCTACCCAAGGTTTCCTTTTATACCACTTATTAAGCTATTTCTCTAGTGTTCAAGTTGCTAAGCCCTTACTAAAGTACCATCCCAACCTGCTTGAAGGATCAAGATAGCTTGGATCATCTTACCTATCCACTACTTACCTTGATTCCGAACTACCATACCAATTACCAAGATATTCACTGAACATTCCCCTAACTAGGTCAGAATGCAATAACCATGCTTCTTTGTTTGTTTCTATTAGGTGTCTCACCAACACTAAAAGGACTCATGTTTTAATAGAATGATAGTAGACATTCTCTAATGGCAACTTTTTTCCCATTATTCCTTTTGTACTCGAATTATATGTGTACATATTCCACATTTTATTATACCTTTTAGTTTTTCCACTTTAAGAATATTACTGATATCAGGCAAGCGCACCTATCAATTTTAATATAGCGGATATGAGTCCGAATCGAACCCTCAGAGATTTTGAGTACTAATATTAACTTTAGCTTTATTATCTAACCAGAAAATTATGATGAGTTGAATGAATTAAAAATACTGAAATTAACAACTAAACTACTTATGAGACTTAATTACGCAAATTAGAAAGTAATAAAACTACAAACGACTTCAAGTATGCAATAATGTATTTAGGAATTATTTCCCCTAGTGTTTAACATGTAACCTTTTAAAATATATTCAATTTAGTTTCTATTATTCTTGACCGAAGGAATTCACAATTAAAGCTAATATCTTTCTCAAGCATATTAACCCTAATTCTAAATTATTTACCGGAATCTCTTCACTTAGTAATATAACTTAAAATTGCATTAATGTATAATGAATTCCCATGCAAATAATTAACTTTCTAGAAGAAATATGTATCTTATCTCTAAGTATACATGTAATTCTCTTCAATTATGCTAAGATCTAATTATACATGCAATTTCTCAATCAACATGCATAATATCATATATTGATACTCTAGAATTATCAATCCATAACTAAACGACATAATTGAATCAAGAAAAGATAGAAACTTTCTTGAAATTATAATTCAATCCAAGGGTTACATGAAACCCTAGGTTCCATAATCCTAAATACTCGAATTCTAAGCTATCATAATGAATCTAAAAACGAGTTTCATCAATAATATAAAATAAAACATGGAAACCCTTTTGATTGATGAACAATCTCTCTAATCTTGAAATTGATGTTGTTTCCCTCTTTCTTGATGTTGTTTCCCTCTTTCTTGATGTTGTTTCGCCTCTTTCTTGATGTTGTTCTTGCTTCTTGATTGATGTTCTCCTCAAATCTCCTCTCGTCTCTTGTATCTCTCCGTTTCTGTAATGTCTCCCTCTCTTTTAAACCCTAAGATCTCCTTATATATGTGTATTACACGGATTTTATTTTCGTCACCAGACACGGCTTAGGACACGGCCGTGTCCCCAGGTCGTGTAACTTTCTGCACTAAGGCAAAATTTCTACACAACTTCAAAACTTCATAACTTTTTCGTTTGAACTCGGAATTGAGTGAAACTTGATTCGTTTTCAAGCCTAGAATGCGTTTAAACCCTGAAATCAACATTTTACTCAATTAAGTATCAATTTCTTTAAAGAAAACCAAAAATGTACGGGAAATGCTATAAAATCACCATATGGAATATGTTTAAAATCAGAGTTATCAGTTACCCTAGTTGGTGAGCATTTAAAGGGCACATTTGTATACAATAGAAATCTTTTACCATCTTAATAGTGAATATACTTTCTCTAGGATTCTTATAAGCTTAGCTTTATAACGACCTAATCGAAACTCTACCCATAGAAGTATTATATGCTTTAGTGTGAAACATCATATGGTACATTCTCGTCAATTTCATTACATAGGTCTAATACCACCACCAGGTAAGGACTCCGTCCTTCCAGCTAATAGATTACTCTAATTCCACTTGTAAGGACCTAACTATAACTTTACTCATCGAGATATTGTTCACTTTAACATGGAATGAAGTGCCCGAAAATGCAAAGGTTAGGCTAGCTGTGTTGGAGTTCACTAGCTATGTTGCCTTACGGTCGAAGAACTTACAAGCCACCAAAAGAAGGGAAGGAGAACAAGAACAAGAGATTAGGAGTTGGGATGACATGAAGAGAGTTATGTGAAGAAAGTTTGTACCGAGCTATTATTTGCAGGATGCCTTCAAGAGACTGCAAGAATTGAGACAAAAAGGATCAAGTGTGGATGCCTACATTAAGGAGTTCTAAATGCTAATGATTTAGTGCGAAGTTATGGAGCCAAAAGACCGAACTGTGTCTCGATTCATTAGCAGATTGAAGTATAAGATTGGGGATGTCTTAGAAACCCTGGACGTTCGAACGCTCAATGATGCAATCCGAGCCACCCAAAGGATAGGACAGAAAGGCGCCGAATAGGAAGATTCCGACCACCTGTCAACCGTCCTAACAATAGCCAACCTGTTCCAAGCAGGCCTATTCAGATTACCCAAGTAGAGGAAAAGGAACCACCAAGGAAGTTTGAGAAAGGCCAGAGTTTAAGGAGGAAGACGAGTAAAATCGAGTGTTTCAAATGCCAAAGATTTGGGCACATAGCCACTCAATGTCCGAACATGCGAATAATGGTGATCAGAGGTGAGGCGCCAACTGTTGAGGTCAATAGTATTGATGAGGAAGTAAAGGAGTCGAAGGAAGACGAATAGACTAAGCTGTCCGAAGAAGGAATTATCTATAGCAAGGAAGGCAACTTCATGCCGACCGCTCTAGTATTAAGGAGAATAATGAATATTGGTCTTGTGTCTGAAGACGAGCAAAGAGAAAATCTCTTCCATATTAGGTGTAAGGTAAACGAATCGCTATGCACGCTGATCGTTAACAGTGGGAGCTGCACTAATGTAACCTCTACATTTATGGTCCAACAGCTGAAATTGCTGACCATGCCTTACCCGAAACCTTACAAGCTTCATTAGCTCAGTGATAAGGGAAACCTACAAGTGAACAAATAGGTGTCTGTTTTGATCTGTATAGGCAGGTATCGAGATGAAGTACTTTATGATGTGCTGCCCATGAGTGCATCCTGAATGCCGAGCAAGTAAAAGTCATGTAGTCCTAGCTTAGTCGAACCCTGAAGAAGAAGGCTTTAGTATTGACCTAAGCCAAACTGAAAAGAGAAATGGAGTTAGAGGGACCGAACTATCTGCTTATCAAGAGGCTTCTAGAGATAAGAACCAGGGAGGAAGAGTTGCCGATCAAGGTAAAAACCTTACTTGAGGACTTTACCAACTTGTTTCCGAAGGAGCTACTGGAAGGTCTACCCCCAATCCAAGGAGTCGAGCATACAATTGACCTGCAGCTAAGAGCCGCATTGCCAAACAAGCTTACTTATAGGCTAAACCTTGAGTAAGCTGCTGAACTGCAAAGGTAAGTAGATGACCTCATGAAGAAAGGGTATGTGCACGTATCCTTAAGCCCTTATGCTATGCCAGCCCTATCAGTGCCGAAGAAGGATGGTTCTTGGAGGATATGTATAGATAGCCGAGCCATCAATCGAATCGTCATCAAGTACAGGTATCCCATACCTAGGCTTGATGATATGCTAAACGAGTTAAGTGGAGCAAGAGTGTTCTCTAATCAATCTCAAATCTGGATACCATTAGATCTGAATGCGTAAAGAAGATGAGTGGAAAACCACATTCAAGACATGACATGATTTATATGAGTGGCTTGTAATGCTATTTGGACTATCCAATGCACTAAGCAAATTCATGTGACTTAGGAATCATGTGCTCCAAGAATTACTAGGAAGGTTTGTTGTGGTTTATTTTGATGACATTCTAGTATACAGTCTCGACTTGGAGACTCATCAAGAACATCTTCAACAAGTGCTTACAAAACTCTAAGCTGAATAGCTCTACGCCAAGCTGAAGAAGTGCAACTTTTGCCATTCCGAGGTAATCTTCTTAGGATTTGTTGTAAGCGAAGGTGGCATCCGAGTCAATGAAGAGAAGATAAGAGCGATCATAAAATAGCTTGAGCTGACCTGTTCTATCGATGTGAGAAGTTTTGACAGCCTGGCATCGTTCTATCGCCTATTTATCAAGAACTTCAGTGCAATTATAGCCCCACTCACCGAACTCTCAAAGAAGAATTTTAAATTCAGATGGAATGAGAAAGACAGGCTAACTACAGCCTTCGTCTTAACTCTATCAAGCTTCGACAAGATATTTGAAGTAGAGTGTGATGTGTCTGAACTAGACATGGGTGCTGTACTAATGCAAAAAGGCCAACCTATCGCTTACTTCAGTAAGAAACTTTGAGGAGCTACACTCAACTACTCCATCTACGATAAGGAGTTTTACTCCTTAATCCGAGCCTTCACAGTATGGCAATACTATCTACTACCCAAGGAATTTGTGATCTATACCGATCATGAATCCTTGAGATATTTGAAGAACCAACCAAAGTTGTCCCAAAGACAAGCCAAGTGGGTTAAATTCATGGAGGGTTTTTCTTATCCTATAAAATACAAGAACAGAAAGAACAATGTAGTAGCCAATGCCCTATCAAGATGACATACCCTCCTAATTGAGTTACAGACGAGGCTACTTAGTTTTTTAACCATCAAGAATTTATATGCCGATGACCCATACTTTGGTCCTATCTACACCCGTTGTGAGGAAGGACAAAAACTGGACGACTATTACAAGGAGGACAGATACTTATTCAGGAAGAAGAGGCTATGTATCTCAACTTGTTCCATACAAGAACTGTTAGTGCATAAGGCACTTGGAAGGGGAATGATAGGATACTTTGGCTAGTGCCAAACTTATGAGGTATTATCCTCTAGATTTTTTTAACTAAGGATGAAGAGAGATGTCCAGTCTATGTTAGAAAGGTGTGCAACCTGCTAAAAAGCAAAGAGTCGAACTAAGCAAGGACACTACCAACCCTTGCCGACCTTGACCAAACCATAGTTCGAGCTAAGTATAGACTTCATGTTAGGATTGCTAAGGATGTCCCGAAGGAAGAACTCCATCATGGTGGTTGTAGACTGATTTAGCAAGATGGCACATTTTGTGCCCTGTTCTAAAACTAACAACGCTTCAGCTATCTCTTTTCTTTTCTTGCAGGAAGTAATTAAGTTGCACGAAATTCCCAGGACCATTATTTTAAACTGAGACCCCAAGTTCATGAAACACTTTTGGAGGATGTTGTGAAGGCGAATGGGAACCAAGCTGCTATACAGTACATCTTGCTACCCACAAACCAAAGTTATCAACAAAACCGTAAGAACTTTGTTGTGAGTTGTTGTCAGACAAAACATGGTCGATTGGGATCTATACCTACCAATCATTGAGTTCTCATACAATAAGACCGCCCACAGCATAACAAGCATGGCTCCATTGGAGGTCACCTATGGGTTCAACCCTAAAATGCCATTGGACCAAGCACCATAGCTGATGCTAAATGAAGACCGGCCAATCATCGAGAGAGTTAAGGCCATCAAAGCCATGCACCAGAAGGTTGTAGAGCAACTGGGTTGAGCTGCTATTAAGCTTGAGAAATGAAGCCGAAGATAGAGGAAGAAGGAATTTCGACCAAGCGATTTGGTCTGGATATACCTTAGCAAGGAACAATTCCCAAACTTAAGGAAAAGTAAGTTATCTCCCAAAGCCAACGGACCTTTCAGAGTGCTTGAAAAGGTCAATCTTAATGCTTATAGGATTGAATTACCTAAAGATTATGGAGCCTCAAACTCCTTCAACATTACCAATCTCCAACCTTATACTCCCGAAGATGAACAACTAAGAACCGAACTTGATTTGATCCTAAATCTCAAACAATCCGGAAGGGATGATAGGGATCAAGGATCAATTACATGCTCACAAGTCCGAGGGCTCTCTCAAGTGGTTTACCGAGCTATCCAAGGTGAGTTAAGCAACGAGGAGCAATGCTTACCACAGTCCAATCTACCAAGTTACTTTGCTCTCCATGCTATCGAAGATGTTGCCGAGGCAATCAACTAGCATGCCGAGCCAAACCCTCTACTAAACCATAATCCAAGCACCAAATCTGAGTATAGCAATCTCCACTATACCGAGGTTAACCAAGACTATCAAGAGCCGACCCTCTGAGGCTAACCCAAGATGAGCCGTCCTTGAACCAACTATAGTCCAGCCCTTTCTAACGCCAAACAGGCCTGAATAGAGGCTTACCCCAACTCAAACTACAATACTATCAGAATCATAGTAAAAACAAGCGCGTACTATCCTTACTGGCAACCGCATTGTCCTTTCTAACAAACGATGTTCGATGTACACGATTTCATGTCTCACTGTATGGTAATTTCCTTTTTATTTAGCAAATAGGAATTTATTTTTGTAATTATTTGTAACATAGAACTTACCCTAACATGGTACTATAAATAGTTTCATAATGTAATAGCCACAAGAAGATATACAGAAGAATACACTAGACCTTTTACCTTCTTTTGAACTAAGTGTCCTCTTACTCTTGAGCTACTCTTATCTAGCCCATTCGAGCATGGACTAGTAGCGAGTAACCTCTGGCTATACTTGTGCGTCATATCAAGTGCGACCTGAGCTTGTGTGAGGCGTTAGTGCGTCATATCCAGCATCGGTGCGTCATATCCAGGCTCTCCCTCGACTATCATTTACTTTTCAGGCCATTTTGCGACTTCGACCTACCTCCTTTGGTTAACCGTGATATTGGGTTCGTGTGTTTATCCACGAGTTCATATCAAAACACCACACGGTTTTTTCCTTTGGTGCAGTAGCTTCTCAAGAGGTCACCAATCCTGAGATTGACTTAGTCTAAGTACACTTAACTTTAGAGCTCTAATGAACCCCAAGCTACTACACCAAAAGGTACCTCGATTATTAGAATTCTATCACCAAGTATTTAAGGGGTATTATAAACTTTAAGTTTTCTTTGACTCTTATCTAACTCTCTTTAGCAAGGACTAGTGGATAATAGCCTCACCCCAATGCTCATGAGTCATATCGAATGGCTAAAGTGGGTCTGGTTGTAAGCCGCAATAAGACAAATTCTCGGTTTTGATATGCCGAGCTAAGAGCAAACAAGGGTGATAGTATCAGGATGGGTTTAAACTTGCAAAAAGCTTGAATTGAAAGGTGATAAAATGCGAAAGTAACAACAAGAAAACGAGATAAACAAGCAAACCACGAACAATTCCAAGGATGTGACGTACAAAGGAAACTCTGTGGACTTACAAAACTAGCTCAATATGACACACGAGCAACTCGATGAGGTTACTCGCCACTTAACCTTACTTAAGAGTTAGGATAAGAGTAAGAAAAGGGATAAACATACTAGCTTACGAAAGAGAAGTATATTTAATATCAAATGTATGATTGTCTATTGCGGTTACCTTTACAATGGATATTTATATTTGAAAACTTAGGGCATCTTACTTAAAATGGAAAAGACAAAAGGGGTGTTGTCTAAAAGAAATAAGGTACAAGGAATAATAAAGTGTACAAATGAAAAATCAAAGTAAATTAGTGATTGTTGCAACAAAATCCTTTTACATGAGGCTGGACACATGGCATTCAGTCATTAAGGGTACTTTTAACAGAAAAAAAACAAGTGGTACAGTCAAGATAGGGATTATCTAGTAAAGGTGCCGAGTAGACTTAAGGGTCCTTCTAAGACATATAGGTTCGAACGTGCTTTGGGGTTCTCAACACTTGTACTAAGCTGCTAGTTAGCATGGTCATGGTCGTGCAGACGTATGAAAAGTACTAAGCTATCAGTGGAGCATATTTTAGGTTGACATTTGATTACTAACGGATGAGAAATTACTCCGACCAACATATGGAGTTGGTTTGTAGTAAGGATTAGCTCAACTTCAATAACAGTTAGCTAAAACAATAAAATTTGCTTCATCAGTCCCTCAAGACCTTAACTTTAAGCTCGGGTTAAAGGTCTAGTTGTTTCATTCTTATCATCCCCTCCAGGTTAAGTTGGATTTGGGATCAAATCCGATTAATCTTCGTTCAATTTTCCTTTAGATCGATAAGGGCTGAGGTCGGCAATGTTAAAGATGTCAGAAACTCCATAGTCTTTAGGTAATTCTAGTCGATAGGCATTGTCGTTTACAAAATTAGAGTTGCATTCATTTCCTTGCCCCTTCATTACATCATATTCCATTGACTTGCTCTTTTTCAAGAAATTGTCGAACCAAATTTCCAATTTGAGAGAGTTATAAAATTTATTACAATATCATAGTTTATATTTCAATTTTATCTTTTTTTTTATGATTGTAAATTTAAAATTTCATTTGTCTAATTATATACCTAATTAAAGATTTAATTGTTACCATTTATACTTCTGTTAACTCCAATTTATACCTTTAGTTTAGTCATTACGATCAATTAATAAAATGGAAGTCCATGGCTTTAGGGGAGTCACACAACTCCATCTAAAGCTATAGGTAGCTATCCATAGAGGCTAATAAGTCTTGCAACTTATGTTTTTAAAGTGAGTTGTAACTTACTATTTTTCATAGGATAAGTGACCACTTGTTTAGAGTCAAGCAATTTCCCAAAGGCCATGAACAATCACCCTATTAGCCAATCACCACATTGTATTTTCCAATGATGGAGATGAAGTAAAATCCAAAGAGAAGTAGAAAAACAATCAACGTGCATTAAAATTGAATCCTTAATCCATGAAGAAAGGGATATGGCCGAATTCAAGCTACAGTTATTATCGGTATTGGAGATTGAAGCTAAACTTTCAGCGGTTCCTTTGAAAAGGGTTGGGGTCAATACACACTAACCGCTCTCATATAGAACAAGTCGACACACATAGCTTGCCACTTCAAAATAGATAACCATCTTCTATATAGTAGTCATCTACCGTTTTTCCCTTTACACATCATCCAAACATAAGACTAAAATGGGGGTCTTAAGATTACTACTCTTTGATGTTCACAAATCCTAAGAGCCTTATCCGTAGCTTAGTTAAAAGAACATGTTAGTGTGATAAGGCATCAACAACCACATTAGCCTTACCCTGTTTGTACTTGATCACAAAGTTGAATCCTTCTAAGAATTCAATCCATTACACTTACCTCTTTGATAATTTAGCCTAACTTATGAGGTACCTTAAGGATTCATGATTTATATAAATGACAAATTCTTTCGATAATAAGTAGCCCTGCCATACTTAAAGTGCTTGGATAAAGGTTAGGAGTTCACTATCATACACTGACTAGTTCAATTAAGGTCCTGTCAGCTTCTCGTTATGGTAAACAATTAGTTAGCCTTCTTGCATGAAGACAACACCTATCCTAATGCCTTATGTGTCACATTGGAGCTCAAAAATCCTTTTGAAGTTAGGCAAAGCTAATATTGGTGTAGAAGCCAATCTAGTCTTCACCTTAACAAAACTTTCTCTCCTTTTTCTCTCTCCACTTGAATTCAATATTCTTCTTTGTTAGTTCAATAAGGAGTGTAACAATGGTACTGAAACTCCTAATGAATCTTTGGGAAAAGATGCTAAGCTATGAAAACTTCTCACCTCTGTACAAGTTGTGAAGGTTAGTCATTCAATAATAGCTTAAATCTTCTTACCATCAACTCGCAAGCTTTCTCCAACAACTACATATCCCAAAAAAACCATTTTGTCCTAACAGAAACAATACTTCTTCAAATTATCGAATAATCTCTTTGCACGAAGCACATCAAACACAGCATAGAGATGCTCAAAGTGGCTCAGCAAGTTAACACTATATACAAGGATATCATCAAAGTATACCACGATATACTCCTCGATCAAGTTTCTCAACACATTGTTCATCAATCTCATGAAAGTTCTTGAGGCATTTGATAAGCTAAAGGACATTATCATCCACTCATAAAGGCCATGCCAAATCTTGAATGCAATTTTCCAATCATCTCTAGGCCTCATTCAATTTTGGTAGTAGCTAGACTTCATGACTCCATTGAAGACTCTAACTCCATTCAATTCATCCAACCTAAGGATGAGATACCAATACTCGATTGTGATCTTATTCACGACTCTACTATCCACACACATACCCTAGGTATCATCCTTTTCAGTACAAGGAGCATCGGTATAGCATAGGGGCTAAGATTTTCCCTTACATATCCCTTTTCCCAACAACTCATTGACTTATCTTTGGAGCTTTGTAAGTTCAGGATTCATCTTATAAGCTGGCTTGTTCAACAAGGCAACACTGAGTATTAAGTCAATGTAATGTCCAATGCCTCGAAAAGGGGGTAATCCCTCGACAATTATTTGGGAAAAAAATTAGCATACTCATCCAATAACTCCTTAACCTCTAGGGGTAGCTTAATCTGCTCCTTCAATCTAGTAGTCATCTGATCAACAAAAAGGTCGACATATTAGCCTTAATAACTTCTCAGAGCTCGACTCTACTTAGAATCAAGGCCTTATGGGATCTTCAAGCAAGTTTAACTTACAACTTGCTAAGTTGACTAGGCGTCATGAGGTTCAAAGTAATCTTCCTACCATCCTTCTCAAACACATGTTTTCTTGAATCCATCATGCATAACCCTTTGGTTTACCTAGCAACACAAGAGATACGTACATAGGCAACACATCACGAAGAATTTCCCTAAAGTAATTTCTAATAAAGACTAGCTATAATACTTATTGAGTAGTATGTAGTGATCCCTTCTCATTTAGCCAATGTAACTTATATGGTTTTAGGTTTGAGATAGTCGGCAACTTAAGCTTTTTAACTAAGTCAGCAACTACCACATTGATGCAACTTCCACTATTTACTGTGAGTGCACAAACCTACTCATTTACTTTGCAAGTAATGTGGACTAAGTTCTCTCTCTCTTCCTCCTCAATAAAGGGTTCTATACTCATCGCATGATGAACAACCAAAGTTAGTTTGTCCAAATCCTCAACAAACACATGCTCTTCGACAAGCTCATCTTCCTAGTTGGTATCCTTCTAGGGAGCAACCTCCTCCTCGGGCTCTTCATCAGTACTAATTAGATTGAGTTGTGGAACGTCTCATTTGATAACTATAGTTCTTTTGTTGTGATACTAGGCGGCCATGTGCCTAAACTCTTGACATTTAAAGCATTTGATCTAGCTCATCTTCCTCCCAAATCCCCGTCCCTTCTCATAAGTTCTCAACGGTACTTCACCTTTAGTTGGTCGACTTTTCTATTCAGCTTTGACATTTGTTCTTCTACTTACCTCAATACTTGCTGAGCTCAATAAATTCCTCAAGCGAATCGGCTTGATTAGACAAGTTGGCTCATTGGAGGTCACTTGACCTATTCTTCCTTTATCTTTCCACTCACTCAACTATTCTTATAGCCTCGTCCAATGCAATAAACAGTTGAAGCTCCATGACATTTCGGATGTTGCCTTCAATCAAGTGAGAAATCTAGATACTGTTTGAGCTTATAGTTCATCCACTTCACATCAAATCATGAGTATTTAGAACTCTTAAACATATTCATCAATAGTTCGGCTTCCTAGTTTCAACCCTTTAAGCGAGCAAAAGTATCCTGTAAATAGTATCCGGCATGAATCTATTTGTAAGTATCCTTTTCATATTAAACCAAGTGCTTACTTCTCTAATCCTTCTCACCTCTTCATAATTTGGAATTTCTTTCACCACATTGCAGCATAACCTGAGAACTCTACAGCAGCAATCCTCACTTTCTCATAGTTTTCATACTAGTAATAATAAAAAAACACTTGCTACCTTTTTCTTCCCAATTTAAATAGTCATCAACGTTTTCAAAACCATTGAAGCTCATAATTTGAAGTTTCATATGGTCGGTAGCTCGAGCTACTCGAACTCACTCCTCTTCTTCATTGTACTATTCTTCTCCTCCTTCATCTATATCACTTAAGTCAATTCTTCTCCATACATGCCCTCCTACTCTTCCACCTTGATCTTGTCAAATTGGGATCTATCCCTTATAAGTTGTATGGCTTGGGGAGTATTTTGCATGGCCTTAATAGGTCAAAAGGCCAATGCATGAACAACTCTGGTAAGATAAGCTATAAGGTTAGTCACATCATCAATCTGTACATCTGTACTTCTAAGGGTGTTCTAGGGTTGTCGTCCATTGTGGACAATACTGCTATTGTCATCTTCAGTACCAGTGTTGACATTCAAATCCATCACACTCTTGACAAAGCTCAATAACAAACTCATAAACCATTAAATAAAAACATTGTCACCGTAAGCTAAACAACACACATATGCAATTCTTCACACGAAAGTTTAAGCTAGCTATCAACACAACTACTTCATAGAAAAATATACCTAGTTAGAAATTTACTCTGTTTTCGTATGCTCGAAATAGAGTATAACAGGGTATAAGCCACGCAATCAGGTATTCGAAGTTCAATATGTAAAATTTAAAGCGATTGATTAAGTTATTCAATTAAGCCTAAATTTTACAAAAAAGTTAAGAATGTTAGTAAAAGTGATCCCATGAGTTTGGATTTAGAAAAATAAATAATAAAATAATTAAAAATTATAATATTAAGTTATAAATATACTACCAGTTATTTATCGAAAACACGTAAAATAAGTTTTGATAATTAATTAATCAATAGAGATAAATTATATGCATACTAAAAATCATAAAATCATATAAATAATATTTAGGAGTATTTATTTATACTATATATATATTTACGTATAAGTAAAAATACTTAAAATTACTTAAAATACCTAAAATATGTCAAAATAATACTAATTAATTAAAGAAAATTCATTAAAAATAAAATAAAAATCAAGAAAATTGTTAAAAAAATATGGAATGGTTTGGAAATGGGGCATGGTAAATTGAAAATGGAAAATGGAATTCAACTAATAGAAATTATCTAAATAAAAAGTGAAAAAGAGAAGAGATAAGGACACTTGGCACAAAGAAAATCAAAGGAAAACTCTAACCCATACTATAAATTTAGCAAACCTCTACCAAAACCTATTTCAGTTAGTTATGAGTCAAGAAAAATTAAGGAGAGATCAAGAAGAGAGGAGAGGGTATTTTTACAAAAAAAAAAAACATAATAATATACATTTAAGGTTTATAAGGTGAGCCAACACCCAACACCCAACAACCACTTGGAGAGGAATGGCCATCACTACCTGACAAAAAATCCATTGCTTGGATGTACTAACAAGGGTAGAGCCATCACTGGTGATTGGAAGCCCTTTGATTGGTGAGTTTCGATTTCTCTTTCGAATTTGTTTAATTTATTAAAAATATCAAATATATATGAAAAATTATAAAATTTGATATTCTGAGATATTTTTGTTTATAGATTTAGGAAAAAATATCAATTTAATAAAATTAAGTCTCGAGATATACAATGCTTAAGAAATTTCTAAACCTAAGCTTATTTTTTATTTAGATTTAAATAACCTTAATGATGTAATTTTGAATTTAAAATTTTTATGTAAACTATTTATGATATATACAACAATAGTATGAAGACATTTTTCAAAAATTTTACTTAATTTTTAGGCCTTAAAATTATATGTAAAGAGTGATTTTTTGGCTTATTTTGGTAATTTAATGATAATTTGATGAAAATACTGATTTATTGTGTAATTAGGTGTCATAAGGTGTAATTTTTTGATGTAGTATGATATTTGTGATGTTTGAGGTGTTAGATATAAGTGTTATGTGTATTATGTAGTATATATATATAAATAAATAATAGGTAAAAAGGATATATTTAAGTTAATTTTGTGATTTAGGGTTAAATTTATACAAATTTTGATTTAAAATGTATTTAGACATTTTAAGATGTTAGTTAGTGATGAGAGATGATATTTGAAGTGTTGGGAATGTTAGATGTGCATATTATATACATGTTAAGTAATAATGAGTAATATGTAAATATAGAAAATTAATGAATAGAAAATATTAGGTCAAAATTGATAATAATAATAATAATAATATGGAATGAACACTTCGGTAATTATATGAAAAATATAAGTTAATCTCACATCGTAAGCAAATTTAGTAGTTAAATAAGGAATATAGTATATTGTACCGACTAAAATACTAGTTAGGAGCTAAAACTGATATTTAGGATACCTAAGCATAATTAGATGAATTTTACATATTAGTTTGGGAGGAATTCCTATGTTTATAAATAAAAATAATAATCAAAAGTTAAAACAAAACTTAATTTAAGAACTGATTCAAAAAATCAAATCAAAAACTAGTTTATAACTAGCTTAGTCATAAGAAATATAAAACTTGAATAATTGAGTGAAATTATAATTTAAAACTAAAAACTAATTATTTAAAACTTATATGTATATATAAACATATGTATAAGTGGTTATGTTAAAATATAAATCATTCTCGGATTAGAATCTGATTCAAAAGCAAAATTAGAATTAAGGCTAATAAAAGTATATTAGAAAGTTAGTCAAAATCTAAACTAAAGGTTATATTCACCTAAATAAACTGTAAGAAAAAGGTTAGAAGATATTTATAAGAATTATAAATAAAGGGTAACCAAAAAAGTAAATTAGACCTTAACTCAAAAACTGAATTGGAATCTAGCTCAAAACAAAAATAATTGTAAAAGACTTAAAACTAGAATAATTAAATGTAATAAAACCCTAAATTGAGAATAACAATAAGAGCTACAGAATAAAGCCTACATAAAGTGGTTATATGAATACTAAAATAACCTATATATTATAGGGACTAGTGGTGAAGGCCTGTCGCGAATTACACCTTAAGTGAGCAAGCAAGATATCAGAGTAAGTTTAGGATAAATACATAACTGTATTTTAAAGTACTATTTCATAGTAATCAAAGGCTTAAGGTTATACTTGTTTGTGTCTGTAGGTAGTTTGATTGCACGCATGCTTGTGTGTATATGCGTGTTCTTGAATGTATTGTGTACCATTATTTTACTATACTAGTTTGCAATTGTTTTGTATTGCATGATATGGAGTGATCACCTTAACTGGACTTAATTAAATATATAACTTGTAGTTCTAAATCGAACCTATACAGCAACCCATTAGAGGAAACATTTAGGGTTCTCCAGACCAAATATCAGCCCCTTTGAAAGGGATAACGCTAGATAGCATAATTGGTCCATTCTTCATCATTAGCCAAACTAAGTAACAAGAGAGAAGGTTATGATAAGGGTAAAGACAGTTGTTCAAAGGTAGTTACAGAAGAGTGGTGTCTCCATTGTACAAGCTTAGGTTTGGTCATGAGATGTTGAAATTTGCACCAAACTCCTTAACATAAATTAGAGCGGATGTAATTTCTCTAATTTCATAACAAACCATATAACGTCGTACAATGGCATTTTCTTATCATATTACATTAAAATAATTAGTTAATAAGTCTGTTTGTGCTTAATGAAAAGTTTTAAGTCTTTGTCCCACTTACTGAGCAGTTGGTTACTCACATTCCTATAGATGTTGTTGTAAGTATTAACTAGGAAGAGACTATATAACTACCCTAAAGCTAGTTACTATTGGATCCTAAAGAGTGAGGAAATAAAAACTGAAGAACAGATACATTTCTAAGGCTTTAGTTCTTAATTTAGAATCTTCAATTGTTAAGTAAAGTATTACTTAGGTAAAATTATACTATGAAATCATTTCAATATTTGAATTCTAGTATATATTTTTCATACTTTTTTAGATAAATAATTTGTTTAATTTATGAACTATTGACTTTAAAGTAGGTAAGTTATGGATGCTTTATATAAATTCTGTAAGGTCAACTTCTATCCTAGAATTGTTTATACGATGGGATCGTTATGACTCTACCACTTTAGGATGTGACACAGAGCATATAACAACAGCAAACTATTATACCTTCTACTTACTTAAACACTCACTACTAACCTTTATGCAATTAAAGCACATTACCATAACAAACACCATTTACCTAAACGAACCTCCGCTCTAATATCAAGATGATACGCTGCACCAAGAGCAGATAAAGGTAACAATATTAGGATATGTCTAAGCTTACAGAAAGCTTTAAGTGAAAAGTGATGAAATGCGAAAGTAAGAACAAGAAAATGAGATAAACAAACAAACCACGAACAAGTCCAAGGATGTGACACACAAAAAAAAAAACTCTATAGACTCACAAAACTAACTCAATATAACATACGAACACTTCGGTGAGATTACTCGTTACCTAACCTTATTTAAGGATTAGGATAAAAGTAAGAAAATAGGTAAGCATACTAGCCTATGACTAGCGCATGAAAGAGAAGTATATTTAATATCAGATGTATGATTGTCTATTACAGCTACCTTTACAATGAATATTTATACCTGAAAACTTAAGGCATCCTACTTAAAATGAAAAAGACAAAAATGGGTATTATATAAAAGAAGTAAGGTACAAGAAATAATAAAGTGTACAAATAAAAAATCGAAGTAAATTAGTGATCGATGCAATAGAATCCTTTCACATGGGACTGGACACATGGCATTCGGTCATTGGAGGTGCTTTTGGTAGAAACGGACAAGTGGTACAATCAGGATGGAGATTACTGAGTAAAGGTGTTGAGCAGACCTTGATGTCCTTTCGAGACATGTGTGTTCGGATGTGCTCTAGGGTTCTTGGTAGTAGTTTTGCCAAGCTACTAATTAGCATGGTCATGGTCGAGTAGACATGTAAAAAGTACTAAGCCATTCGTAGAACATATTTCAAGTTGACACTTGATCATTAACAGATGGGAAATTACTCGGCTCGACTTGTAGAGTTAGTCAACAGTGAGGATCAGCTCAGCCTTAGCAGAAGTTGGTTGGAAGAATAGAATTCACTTTGTCAGCCTCTCAAGACCTCAAGCTCGGGTTAAAGGTGCATTTTTTTTTTATTTCTATCACGTTTAGCTTTCGAGCTTTTGCTAACTCTCATGCTACTTCTTCTTATCTACTAAGAAGGACCCGTTGCTCACTTGGTAAGCACTAGTAATCAACTTAGCTCCTAGGCATAACATTACTGTCACGTTTAGTACAAATGAATGGTCTAGATTTGAATGAATTGGCATGGAATAGAATAAGAATTGGAATAAGAAATCTTTTCCTGTGTTTGAAAATGTCTATAGAATAAAATGGAATGGTGTTAAATGCATTAATGGTATTATTTGTAAAAAAATATTCTTAATTATTACATGCCATAATTTGTTTGAAAGTCAAATAAATAAATTTTAATTATTCTAATTAATGAAGGAGGAATGAAATTGCAGAAGGCAAAATTGAATTTTCCCTTAAATTGAAATGGCTGATTCCATGATTATGATTTTGCCTTCTAAATATATTTTCAAACGTAGATAAATGAAATAAAACCTAAAATCGCAATTTCATTATGGTCTAATTCGACGTACAAAACATGACATAAAAATAGTTTTCGAATTTGAACCCTTATGTAATTACATCCTGAATGTCTAACTCTCATTTCTTTTTTTCTTTCTTTTTTTTTTAGAAATTGTCTATCAATATATAGGGGTCTCCCCTAATTGTCGCTGAAGATCTTTATCCAAAAAGGATGGCATATAGAAATCTAACTTGCTTAAATTAGAGTAAAGGTTGCTAGGTTCTAAAGTTTTATAGTTTCAATCGCATCATCATATAGCCCATAAGGGTACTTAGGTTTAATGATTAAGGTGTTTTTCCAAAGTGTCCTAATTGCTTATTTTTCCATTTTTGAGAAAAGTTACAAACTAAACTCCATAAGCATCCATTGTAGTTAAGCTTAGTATTTTTTAATTTCAATATTCTCATCAATCAAATATGAATCATGTGTTAATGGAGGTCTATGGAATTGCTAGTCTTATCATTTTCCCTTTTAAGGTTGTTGTATAAGAGATGTTATAGTATGTGAATATTTAAATCTTGATTGTTTAAAAGTCCTTCTTTCCTTTTGTCCAAAGGTGTTATTCACCACATCTTGAGATTTTTTGGAGAGAAGCAATAGGAGGATTCATCTTTGTAATTTTTTTTCCCTTACATTGCATTTGTGGCCTTTTAATAGCTTTTTTTTTTTTTCCTCGAGAGAAAAGTATGATTGGCAAATTCTCATTTTGACAATTTATCATCAGTAACTAGGTTCAACTATTAATTTCTTCACTGTGATGTAGGTGATGTTATTGTTCCACTTTAATACAAGTGATGTAATTGCAGTAGAGTGATTTTTCTTAATTGAATAATGTTGCTACATTAATATTTTGTTTGTAATTTCCCCTTCTTCTACATTTCAAAGTTTTTCATTCCTTTTAGCCTCCAAGAAAATTAAAATCCCCAAAATTGAAATTTATTAGTAAAGAAGCCAACAATTCCATACTTTTCATTTTATCATTTTAACATAAAACAATAGGTTTTTAATGAATTTATTTTATGTTATGATATCATTAGCTTAATGGCTAAAATATTGTTATTTATCTATTAAAGAAACCTAAAGGACTATTAATTTTGGAGCACTAGTAGAATTAAACCACCTATAAAATACTTTACTTAAATTGATAATATAAAAAAGATAAATTCAATGAAAATATGATATGTATCTAATATTCATAAGATTAAGTATGAAATTAAAAACCTCTATAACATTAGAACTCAATGACTAATGGCACTTTTGATTGACTTAATATGAGTAGAATAGAACGACTATCCCTTACTTATGATATATTCTTAAGTTTAGTTGGCAAATGGGTATTCCGTAGAGTAACTATTATTAGAAAATAATTTTCATATCTATTCATAAGACCTAAAAAAACATAATGAATAACTATTACACTTATCCTATTCCCAAAAAATTGGAATTCTATTTCTACTTTACTCAATTTTGTAAATGTTGTGCCATAAATGGATATATAGAAAGGAATATGCTTTATAGCATGATAAATATAACAAAAAATAGCACGAAAGTCATTATCATTGTCACTTAATTTTATTCTATGACTATAGTTATCAAAATCGTGATTCTATAAATTTATGATTTTAGCAAGCCCTTTTGAGTTAATTTGTATATAAACTCTTTTTCATGTATAAACTTACGTTTTTGACCAATTTTACGATTCTATATATTTAAGTTGAATAGGTTAAAAAATAAAAAATACAACTAATTTTTTACAAACCATTAACTATCAAGGTATTACATCATCTTCCTTATCATATTTTATTTTATTTTTCTCTTTTTCTCTCTCTTAATCCTTTATTTTATGTTCATACCATTTATGTAGGTTTCAGCTGTAATAACAAATATTATAAGAAAAACTATATAATTCAATTTATATTATTAGTAATTTAAAATGAGTTAAAATATTTGATTATCTTTAATTCATTGTCTTTTTTTTCAAAAAATAATGAAAAAAATTTAGTTTCTACTTTGTTTGTTCTTCTTTTATACATGTTTAATTATATAATATTAAGATTTTTTTATGAAAAAAGAACTTAATCTCTTTATTTTTATATTTCCATCGCGTATTTCAAGTTTTAAAAAATTACTATAAGTATCTCCATAATTTTTTAAAACTATTTTATATAGTTTATAGAAATTTACGTTTCTACATTTCCATTTTACATTCTGATTGTACTAACCCTTCGATGATTCTACATAGAATTACGACTTTGATAACCTTATCTGTGACAAGTACCATTCATTATAATTTTATGTAGTTTCTATCTCTTTCATTAATATTTTACTATATGATATATTTCATGTCAAAGTCACTTATCACTAGAATTGTAAATAAGTTGAGTCGAATCGAGTCGAGTCGAGCTGAGCTCAGCTTTTGAAGATTTAAGCTCAATTAATCTCGACTTGTTTAGAAATTATCAAGCTTGAGTCGAGCTAAAATTTTAACAAGCTTGAAAATTAGAGATTTAAGCTCAGTTCATTTAGGTAAACAAGCTCGAGCTCATATATTTAAACGAGCTTGTATATTTAAACATGCCCGAACTAGAATTTGTTTATCTGAACAAGTCTGGGCTTAAACCATTTAGATTAACGAGCTTAAACTTAAGCTAGTTTAGATAAGTGAGCATAAATGAGCTTAAGCTTAAATTTATATTAATTTTATACTTATATCATCACGTTTTCCATATTAGAGACTCTACCTAATATTCTTATGAGATAAAATATCATATAGAAATACCTTACGATTAACCTAATAATATAATATCATGATTATAGATAAGCCAATTGTTCTTGTTTCTTTCACATGAAATCTTGAAACAAATATACCAATCAAAATATACATTTTGCATTTCATAATTAATTATAGTCGATGACTCTTATTTACCAATTTCTGATACGCATATGTTATACGGAACTTCAATTTATGTACTATGAAATAAATTATAAACATAAATTATAGGATAAAACTATTATTCGAGGATATATAAGTAGAAAATTAGCATAATTTGAAAATTATTAAAATATATAAATTGAAAAAAAATACACTACAAAATAAAATAAAAACCATTAAAATATAACTAATATAAGTAAAAATAAAAATCATTACATTATAATATAGGCCCATATACCTATTCATACGCTTACTCATGAGCTTACTCATGAGTTGAATTACTAAAGATGCCTATACCCATAAGAAATTGTGGAGCCAACCATTAATAGTGATGGAACTTTGCGAAAAGTTTCTTCTCGTAATATGAGTTACCATTCCTTGATCACTTACACTCTCCCAAACATCTGATTGCATTTTCCAACTGAAATGAAATATGACTATCGAAATTGAATTGTACATCCAAAATAGGCCTAAGAAAACATGATCTTAAGCGGATACTTGACATGTTTCCCCTCTTCCAAGACCATCACGGGGGAAACGAAAACCAAGGTTTGCTTTATCCGGTATCAAATGCGAGCTACGAGCAAATAGAATACCTTTCAGGAGTATCAATACCGTTACATAAATTGTAAATGCATGAATGTAATGTACCAAAAAATCTACAATTCCTAATGGAATAGGTAATTACTACACTTGTGAACAATATGAATAAGTTTACTTATAAGTTGACTAATTAATAATATAAATAAGTTTATTTACAATTTGACTCACTAGCAAAGTAAGTGTCACGCCCCGAAGCGGCAGAGTCGTAACAGCCTCCGCCGTGTAAACCATCCTAAGACAGAAGTTAGCCTTACAACTGCTATCCTAGACCTGATCTACACAAGGCGTCCACGACTAACCCGCTTTGAAGTAGACAATTTGTAATTTAAACAATTCATTTACCTAAGAAAGTGAGAAAAGTTATATATAATCACTATAATTCAGTTATTACATTAATCAGAAATGAAAAGTAAAATATGTGTTGATTCTTCAATGTTTTTCATCACTCCCCAAGATCCAGCAGTTGCAGGCTTCAGAATAGTTGTTGCCACTTCTTAGCCAGCACCTGCACGACGTCTATAGGGATGTGAGCAACCACAGCTCAGTAAGTTAGGACAGAGGACTTAAAACTATACCATACACACAACAAGCTTTTTAATCACTTATTAGGTACAATGCATGTGCAAGCAAATGCCATCGCACGACGTTGTCCGGCCCGTCGTGAGATTAGAGAAATTGCGCCCGCTCTAATCCGGGTTGAGGAGTTGCCGTTAATGCAACAGCTCACGACCAAACCCAGGCTTGTGTAACGGAGACCTTGCTCCTCCCGCGACTACCTTCGAACCACTGCCTTCACCCTCGCCGCGACCTCCTCTCCTGTCACTTGGTTCGACTGAGGATGAAGAAGGGACCATTTTGCAATCCTGCGCTATCCCTTCCGAAGGGGTCGGTATTTGGCCGGAGAGTCCTAAATTCCCCTAACGGGTTGCATGCATGTTCGATTATGATTACCGGTCGGATGTTTGATTAAGTCCAGTTTAGGGTGATCATTCATTACATACAAATCATACAATATATGCCAGAATACAAACAGAATCATAGCATCACCCATAATCAAGCACATGCACACATTCAACTATCTAATAAGCACAACCAAGCATAATCTTAAGCCTCCAAAATACAGCATCGTATTAATCCCAACTTACCTCGACTCCTCGCTCACTCACTCGAGGTCCGATTTGCTCAGGCCATCGCCGTTCATCCCTATAACACAAACGTAGTTTCAGCTTTTCATATAACTATTATAAGTTTGTTTTATCTTATAACGCTTATTGTTATGTGTTGTTTAGGGTTTAATACACCTAATTATCTAGGTCTTGAGTCTTTTATAATTATTCTAGGTTTGGGTTTAGGTTTCGGTTTCCGCATCAATTTCTAAATTAGGTTTTAGTTCGATTTTTAAATCTTAAACATGCTCGAATCCTAATGTGAAATTAATTACATCAAGCTCGAGTATCCAAATATCCTATTGGGTCTTAATTTAGTATTCTAAGCTATTCGGTACACGCTAGTCCTAATTAGGGTATCGGATTTATCCCCGATGTGAGAAAATCTTACTTTTTTTTATATAATTACCTAAAATTAAATCTTAATTCAAATTTAATATTATTCTGATTTTTACTCTAATATTATCTAAATAACCCTAATTTTTCCATATTTATTAATTTACAATTTCACATATTACTAATTTCCTATATTACTTACCTAATTTCCTTAATTAACTATACTTAATACCCAAAGGCTAAGGTTAGGGTTCCACTTCAGAAATTAACATCCCTAAACATCTAATTAAGATCTAAATCAATAATTAACATCCTAATCACCTAATTAATCCCAAATTACCCATTTTATGCCTCATTTTAGGGCCTAAAAATTATCTAAAAATTTCGAAAATTAATTTTTGAAAACGGGCTTCATAGCACTGTTCTATATCATCTAAGTAATCTACAGAAAAATTTTGGGTTTGAAACTACACTCCTAAGGCCATTTATTTCTAAACCGAAACATGCTCGGTTTTGCACGATTTCTTAGGGACCATATATTACGGAACATAATTTCATCAAAATAATATTTTTCCTACAAACTACATACAAAAATATCCCAGAATAACAAAATTCATAATTTTCTAATCATATTTACTATTTTTACAAATTTTCACAAAATCGGGCTGGAAATCGGACTCACCGATTTGGGTGGCTCCGGCCACCGCGGGCCGCCGTGGCATTGTCGGTCGGCCTGGGCGCTGTCACCACCGTGTGGTGGTGGTGGCCGTCCACTTCCAGCTGCTCGTCTGGTGGGGGGTTCCCTTTAGAAGCCCTAATTGCACAGATTTTTCTAATTTTTTTTCAAACCGAATTTTTCTCTCAATTTTTTACTCTCCCTAATTTTCTCTGATTCCCAACTGTCCAAATGAGTTCCTGGATTTTTCCTGTTATTTATAGGGCTTTAGTGTAATTATTGTGCATTAATTTGATGGGATTTTGCCCCAATTCCTTGATTTTTGGCTTTTTGTTTTTCCAATTCTTATTGGATAATTTTTCTTTTTCTGATTTGTACCTGCCACGACCTGATCTTGCTTTAGTTATCCACTTCTGATTTTTTTTTATTTTTCTATAATTATTTTGTATTTTTATTTAATTATTTACTTAGTTTTCGGCCTATTTCACTAATTACGCGTATTTTTATCTACACGTAAATACATGTAGGGTACACATGAACATTCCTAAATATTATTTTGGTCATTCTAAAATTTTTAGTATACATATAATCTATCTCTAGTAATTTATTAGTTATTAGATTACACTTTTCGCCTTTTCGGTAATTAGCAATTATTATGCTTAAAATTTAAAAATTTTATAGTCTCTTATTTTATTACTTATTTTCTTAAATTTAAGTTTACGGTGTCATTTTTACTAATATTCTTCTCAATAGTTTATAATTTAGGTTTGATCGGATCTTTTAACCGATCGTCCTAAACCTTGGATTCTAAATTCAATCCTACGGTCAATTGGCTTAACTTTGGGGTTTACAGTAAGTAAGGAAGCTTGTTGATAAATCTAAATTTGAAACTCAAATTTAACTCATTTAATTAAAAAAACTTTATTTTAACCTTAATTTCAACTCTTTTACTAATTAAAAACAAATTAAATCTGAGTTTAAAATGAGTTAAGCTCCAATAATTTACTATCACTTAGCGAGCAGTTCCACTCAACATTTGTACCCTTATTCTTCTCCGCTCATTTAGAAATTATAAAATGATAAAATTTGTAACTTAATGAAAACGAAATAAATGAATTAATTCAATGGACGAACGAAACTAAACCGAACTGAACACTAAGGCTCCGGTTTCCGCCCACAAAACACCGTACCTTGCTTTGGTGGACCTAGAAGTCTCTTCTTCCGTCCAGCCCTTCTTCAGATCCAGGAAGGAAGATGGAAGATGGTGACGAAAGACACTTAACTGAAGGATTAACTTAAAAATCAACGACTGTCAAATTAATCTCAATTATCGCTTCCATCAACACAGATCTGCAACTTCCTGCATAAAACAGCACAGCTCCATTCAAACTTTCGAGCATTCGAAGTTAAACAAACGTCAAACAATGGATACACCAGAGTCCGCCGGCGATGATACTGCGATGTCGTCTGTTCTCCCTCTCTCCTCCTTCTCTCAGCAACCTTACGTTTCCGAACTCCTCTCCTTCACTCTCGATCGTCTACACAAGGTATAATGCTTCTATTCACACGCTTTCGCCTCTGTCTCTCTCTTTTTCTTTCTATTGTTTGCAATGCTGATTGTGATTTTTGATTGGTGGTTTTTAGGAACCAGAGTTGCTTCGTGTGGATGCCGAGAGGATACAGCGGCAAATGCAGGAAGTGGCGGTCAATAATTACAGAGCCTTTATTGCTGCTGCTGATGCATTGCTCGCGATACGTGAAGAAGTTTCTTCTATCGATAAGCACCTCGAATCTCTTGTAATTTCTCCATCACTGGAGTGCATTTTATTGATGCTTGAGTAGTATTATTGTTGATTTTGAATTAGTAATTAGTTTGTTTAGATTTTGTAAAATTAAGGTTATTGTCAGAGTTTTGTGTCAGGCATTGAGCATATGGATAGTCATTTAGAAGTTCAATATTTAAGTATCTTGAGTCTCTTCTAAATGTTTGATGATTTTGATCCCATTACTTGATTGTTTGCATGATTTTGCTGTTGATTTTGAATTAGGCCATCACTTTGTTTAGATATGTAAAATTGAGGTTAGAATTAGGGTTTTGAGGACTGGAATTGAGTGAATAAACAAACATTTAGAAGTTTAATATTCAAGCACCTGGAGTCCCTCAGTAAATTCCCAATGATATGATTGCAGTAGATTGATTTTTATTTAGTTCGGCTCCTGATTTGAATCAGTGAATACCTTGTTGAGATTTTGTAAAAATGAGGTTATAATTAGCTTTTGGATACTGGAAATGAGCGTATAAATAAACTTTTAGGAGCTTAATATTTTACATCCTTAAAGAGTATCATCCATCATCAATCCCCCGAGTATCTTGGAAATTCTTGATGATTCAGTTGCAAAAGATGTCCCATAGTTGTGGAGTTATGTTATTGATATGAAGTAGGTGAACACTTTTCATTACAATTTTATGAAATGAGGATATATGTAGGGTTTGGAGGACCAGATTGACTGTATGGATAGATATTTAGGAGCTCAGTACTTAAGAATCTTGAGTCTCTTGGAAATTGTCAATGATTCATCACATTAGCTGTGTGATTTCATTGCTGATCTGAATCAGGTGATACTTTATATAGATTTGTGAAAGTGAGGCTATGTGCATGTTTTTGTGGACCACAATTCGTTTTGAACATAATATTTGAAATCCTCTAAACGTTCTGTCTTTCTGTAAACATCTCGTGAATTTCAAATCAAGTTGCATTAGTTGTCATGTAGTTTTCCCATTGGGTGGGATTAGGTAATTAATTGGTTTAGATTCGTACAATTGACGTTATAAGTAGGATTTGAGGACCAGAATCTGAATGTGTAAATAAATTCAGGAATTTAATATATTAAATCTTCTAAAAGTCCATCTATTACCAAGCATTGGGAGTCTATTGTGTAGTTTTTCTGATTTGGCTTCTAAAATGTTGCATTAGATGATTCGTAGTTTTTTGCTGTTTTTGAATTAGATGAAATGGTTTTCAGTGTTGTGAAAATGTTGTTCTAATAAGAGGATTTTAGGACCGAAGTCAAGCATATATTTGAAATTTTAGGATTATAACATTTTCTGATCTAGAAGTTTCTATCTATCAATGAGCATGGATTCTGAATATTTTAACTCAAATAGTCGCTTTGACTCAGCATTGTGTGTTTGTTTTGGAGTTGAATTAGTTGAAACTAAGTTGCTTGGGGTTTGCATAAGGAGGTGATGTCTAGGGATTTAAAGGAATGATTAATTGATGTGGAATTTAAACTTAGATTTGCACTTTGGAATGTTTAGTTTGAAGCTACATAATAAGCAAAAACTGAAATTGGCATGCCAAACAATTTGATCTAAAATGTGATTCAATTGTTAAACGATTACAATAAGCTCATGTATGAATGAAGAATATTTTGAAGTCATGTTCTAGTGATTATTATTTATAATTTGAACCATTTGAGTTAAAGCAATGATGTCAATATGAAAATTGTGATTCATATATTCACTTTATTTTGGTTGGATATTTTCTGGTACCTGTTTGCTTCAAGTATTTTCACTGATGTGTGATGCAATCATCTCATCTGGAAGAGACTTTTGAGGAAATAGCATAGCATGCAATGGTGATCATTCATTTTGCTTTTTGTTTTTCAGATAAATGAGATTCCAAAGCTGACATCTGGTTGCACAGAATTTGTTGAATTGGCAGAAGATATTTTGGAGAAGAGGAAGCTGAATCAAACTCTTCTTGCTAACCACAGCACTTTGCTTGACTTGCTTGAAATTCCACAGCTCATGGATACGTAAGTATGTGGGGAGTTTACTTATTGGGGTCCTATGATATATCTCTAGTGCCAATTGGCAAACATCAAGTACATTGCTGGTTAGAGGTTTCAGTATCTGATTGAGGTAGAAATGGAGTTAAAATCGTGATATTGCTTATGTAAAGACATTATACTCGTTGTATCATCTTTAGATATTTCTTTTTTGTCTTGATTCAGTGAAGCATGGAAACATGCAAAGAGTATCCTCCACCTGCATTGCTTCCTCCTTTTTTCCCTTTCATTCTCTCTCAATTATAATTCCATGTTTATGATCACATCTGTCTTGATGTCCTTCTCGAGACTTATTGCACATTTCAGATTATTCCAGTTTAGGAATATTGGTGTAGCCCCTAATTCCTTTGGAGATGAGAGCAGTTAAGATAGCTGTATATTACTGAGTAGTTGCACCTTGTACTTGTTTTAAGAAGTTATACATATGGGTGTAACTGGCACTTGTGTAAAAAAATTGAAGTAATTTCTTGGGATAGGAAAAATTCTTTCTTGAAGATAATTAAAAAGGGGAAAAAGAAATTCTTGCTTGAAATCTTAGCTTAGTTGCAAGCATAGGAGCCATGGCGTTTTTAAGGACAACAAACTCCAGATATCTTAGCTTATACATAGGGGTTTAACTGGCAATGGTGAAGTTATGCATGTTCTTCACATGCTTTATATTGTTTACGAGTAGCCAGGTTTTGCTTTACATTGCTAATTGTCTAGACATAGCAGCCATTCTTGCATTCCTTCAAAGAATACAAGAATAACTACATCTCTTTACATGGTAATACCTAAAATGCTTATCTAATTCCAGTGCCTCTGCAGATGTGTAAGGAATGGAAACTATGATGAAGCTCTTGATTTGGAAGCATATGTTTGTAAGCTTTCCACAATGCACCCAAAGTGAGTATCATTATTGTTGCTTCTTACAAAAAACTTTGTTTTGCATGTCTATGAAGTTTGGCTTATTTCTAGCTCTTTTTCCATCAAAGATTGCCTGTTATACAAGCACTGGCTGCAGAAGTAAAGCAGACTACCCAGTCACTTCTTTCTCAACTGCTTCAGAAACTCAAATCAAATATTCAGGTACGGCATGGTAGATTGATCTATTATATGGTGGTTATGAGTTTGGACTGTCATTCACCATATATGGGATCTGATATTTCCTGAATCTTATGCTTGTTTTACAGTTACCAGAATGCCTTCGCATCATTGGATATCTACGGCGGATAGGAGTTTTTAGTGAGTATGAAATGCGATTGCAGGTAAACTTTATAGGTTTACACAATGAAACCTTATCTGTACTTTTCCTAAATTCATGGCTCAAAACTGCAAAATTTGAAGCCTGTCTGACTCCAATAAAACCATTGTAGTTTCTGAGGCTATATGGTCTCGGCACAATAACTTGACTTGGTGGTTGGACTGGTTTTTAACACTCATAGCATAGCTCACAACACTTTCTCTTTTCCAGTTTCTCAGATGTCGAGAGGCATGGCTTACTGGAATTCTTGAGGACCTTGATCAGAGGAATCCTTACGAATACTTAAAAGGGATGATAAACTGTCACAGAATGCATCTCTTTGATGTTGTTAATCAGTACCGAGCCATATTTGCTGATGATACATCAGGAAGTGAAGAAAACTATGATGGTGGTCTTCTTTTCAGCTGGGCAATGCATCAAATAACTTCACATCTTAAAACTCTAAAAGTCATGCTTCCCAAGATAACTGAAGGAGGATCTTTGTCAAATATTCTCGATCAATGCATGGTATTATGCTAGTACGATATTTTGCAAATCATAGTTTTTCTAGTGCTGTTAAAGTCTCATTTTACAATCATGTGTTGGAATGTATTGGGTTCTTGACATGCTTTCTTATCCCTTGAAAACCTTGTTGTCAGGCCTATATTACTTTGTTTGACTTGTTACAGCTGCTAAATGTTCAAATTATCAGGAATGATCTCTGGTTTCATTTTTCTTCCTGCTTAACCATGAGAGCAATCCTTATTAATGCTCCAAAAAAACAGACAATTTTCAAGTTGATTGTGAATTCTTATCTGACCGTATATGGATGGCTAGCATACCTTTGATTGATATTTGAGATTTTGCTTCTTTCTGGGAGATAAAAGCACTAGAAGTACTCAAATTTTTATATTTTTTTATTTTAGTATCTAAACTTTAAATTTATTTATTTTAGTACCTGAACTTTTTAAATGAAATAAATTAGTTTTTCTGTTATGATGAACATTATAAAAAATATATTTTTTTTTTCATTTTAAAAAATTAAAGTATCAAAATGAAATAAAAAAAAAATTGAGCACTAAAATAGAAATAAAATGAACGTTGATGTATTTATATTATTATTCTATTATTTTATAATAACGACCATTATAACGGAGAAACCAATTTGTCTCATTTGAAAAGTTAGAATAATACTAAAATGAACAAATTTAAAATTTAGATACTAAAATGAAAAAACATGAAAGCTTAAGTACTTATACTAGTTTTATTCCCTTCTTTCTGGTTATTGTTTAGATGTTAAAGTTAAATATATCTTTCTGTACCTTTTAATACATGTACTGCAATATCTCTATCATCTGTACAAACATTTGATTGGCCTACCGCATCTAGAAGTTGATGAGGTTATTCTCCTTGTATATTTACAGTACTGTGCTATGGGTCTTGGTTGGGTTGGATTGGACTTTCGGGGCCTGCTTCCATCACTCTTCGAAGAGTAAGTCCTCCATTTTCTTTCTGTTGCAAATTATGTTCTCATAAATTCCCCACTAAATATTATTAATGGGTTGGTGTATTTTCACAGGGCTGTTTTCAATTTGTTCTCTAAGAATATGAGCGCTGCTGTTGAGAATTTTCAGGTAAGAGGCCAATGCTGGGGACAACTTTGAGATTCTTTAGTGACAGGAAAATGAAATCATGTATTAATTTGCATTGAGATTGAAAACCGAGAGTTTCTTTTGTTGGTTCAGAAGGAGAATATACTACTTTCATATGTCTAAGATTTTTGACATACTTCCTTTGGTCCAGTTGGTTTTGGATTCACACCGTTGGGTACCTTTACCAGCAGTTGGATTTTCAGCCACCAGTGTAACAGAAGAAAGTCAAGAGGATGTAACTCCTCCATCATATTTAATGGAGCATCCACCTCTTGCAGTTTTTGTTAATGGTGTGTACCTATCTTCTCCATAGGTGCCCCAGCCAATCTTTTGGTATATCCTCTTACAGATAAATCTGTTATTGCTGATTCCTGTGTCATTCATTTTGTATTCTTCTATGTGCTGGTGATAGGTGTTTCTGCAGCAATGAATGAGTTACGACCTTGTGCCCCCATTAGCTTGAAGCATGTGCTTGCTCAAGAATTGGTTAGGGGATTACGTGCTGTATCTGATTCATTATTACGATATAATGCAACACGAATGCTGCGTGAGAATGAGTCAGGCCTTTTCCTTTCACTTTGCCGAGCATTTATTGAGGTACTAGTCTAATGAATCTGTCATTTGTATGGTTTTGTTGAGGGTAGGAATATTTTCATCATCATACTTTTTGCCTTCCTAGGTTGCTTATCCGCACTGTACAACTTGCTTTGGCCGTTGCTATCCTGGTGGAGCTGCGATCATAATGGATGCAAAGGGTTTGTATAATGGGATTGGCAGCCTGTTGTCGGTCTCCCCATCACGAGAAATACCTAGAACTACGAGTAGTATTGTTGAGGAAAAAACTGCATCTGAAAATGATGAAACCCCTGTTCTTGAAAATGGAGTTTCAGCAGATGTTGAAGAAAAACAGGTCAGCACACCGGATGAAGGTGAAAAAATTGCCACACCTACAGATAACACCCATGATTCGTGAGTCTCCTTCCTGGACCGAGAAAACGCACATGAATATTTGTTTTTCTATATTTTCCCATCAATCAAATTTCTGTAATTATTTGTCATGTAGCAGCGTGTAACGTGGAGAAATAGAGGCATTTGTTTCCAACGGCAGAAAAGAAGGAGAGGAGTTGTGATGGATGATGAGATGAGAGTAGGATTCATGACCCCAGTCCCTAAATTTCTTCTTATAGCGTTAAGCCTTTTCTCATTTTGTATCCTATTCTTTTCTTTTACATTATAGCCAAATTTTTTTTTTATAACTACTCTTTCATATGCATAGTACGATTATATTTCTTTTTCCTTCTCATAAACGTCACTTGCTATGGTGGAGTGGTGAGAATCGCCTCCGATGATTGACTTGAGGTGATAGTTTTTCCATGCATTAAATTATCTTGGTTTAAACAACGAATTGAACCTTCATATTTGTAGTTTGTTTTAAGATGTGTATTATAATAAACCCTGTTAAATTTTTAGGATGTAAAAACGTTGTTTTTCAAATTCTTAAAAACAAATTAGCTGTACATATTTCTAGGTTTTTGCACCATGCATATTGAATCGAATTATTATTGTCCCAGAACGGTTGTTGATCACTGCATGAATCAACTGACATGTTTAGGGGTTGAATCACTTGAGAACATTATCCATATTCTTCTAGTATTCCACCGTTGGGGAAGCATATTTTGATATTCTAAATAAGGAGAGGAATCCGAAAGTTCTTGTGAGCTCCTTTTATGCATCAGATGCTTCTGGTGGCGATTTGTTCCAAAGTTCAAGGGGCTCTATGGATTGGCTCAACACAAGGCCCAAGTCATCCGTGGTGTATCTATCTTTTGGGAGCTTGTCAATTCTATCAAAGCCTCGAATGGAAGAAATGGCGCTCGCATTGATTGAGATAGGGCGACCTTTCCTTTGGGTCATTAGGAAGAACAAAGGAGGTGAGAAAGAAGAGGTTTTGTTGTGTTAGCCTTTAAGATGGGAGGGATGGTGTTTGCTGATCGTATTTACTACATCCCACACTAAATCACCATAAACTTGGCATGTGTATTATAGGAGTTTGATTTGTTGCATTTAGTAAAAATATTAGGTCAGTTTACTCTGCAGCATTAAACGAGATTGTATGGTAGAGCTTTTACTTAGGGTCTAGCTTTATAGCTTACCCGTCATGGGATTTTTTCTGAAATTTAGTTAGGTAATAAACGCTTGAGATCTTAAGGCGCGACGGCTCGCCGTCTAGGCTTACCAAATCAATGAGCTGATCCACCATTGAAATGGTCTGTCCGGTTCTTTTTTTTTTTTTTTTCTTTTATCAAATGCAAAAAGTTTTGTCTCTTTAAAAAAATTAAAAGAAAAAAAGAGAGAATTTTATTTCTCTACAACGATTTACAATTAATAATCATATTATATTTTATTTTTCTATTGTAATTCACAATTTGCAACTAAAAAAAATTATTTATTCATTACAATCTTTTTCGCTTTGCTTAACATCACTCATTATTTTAATATTATATTAATATTGACTTTATGTCGAATAAATATATTATTTTGGAATGGAGTAAAATTTTAATTGAAAATATTAGTTAATCGTATATGTGACATTAAAACTTATTATTTAAAAAAAAATCGAATTAGAAATTAATAAAAAATTAAAAATTATTAAAATTAATTAAAAAAATTATAAATTATTAATATAAATAATAAAATTTTTAAAAAAGTTAATTGAATTGATCTGAAACCATTACCAATGGAGCCGATCACAATTCGACCTTCAGTTGACCCATGAACCAATGGTTCTAAGCTGATTTAGTTGATGACTAGGTTTAATTATAGAGATAAAACATGATATATGATAAGAAGATACAATTACAATATAAATAAACACGATTAATTTCATGTATTTTTGGTATTGATATAAACTATCCTTACTTATAAGATGATAAGGATACACGATGGACTATTGTGTCCTTCCAGAGTGGAGTGTAGCATAAGGAACAATAATAATCTTCGTCAACCGAAATAGTAACATTAGTAAATGATATTTCAATTGGGTGTAACTTTAACAACTTCAAAAGAAATATCCAAATTCAAATAGTAAAAGATATATCATCCCATCTTCTATACTTTCACGTATAAAGCTCTTCAATATATCGACAATTGCAATTAAGTGTGCGTACATTATATACAAGTCTTCTCACAATCAAGAGTGGGGGATCTAATCACTTGCCTCAGTTATTACTCATTTTTTGAGCCCTTATATATTTGGGAGATTTTATAATCCAATTTACCATTTTGATAGGACCAATTCCGTTTTCTATTTAACCATTCATTTCTATATTTTAAAATCTAAATCATTGAATTCATATTGTTTAATGGTTTAAATTTAAAGAACTACAAATCAATGATAAAATAAATAGTGATACCAATTCCATATAAAATAAGGATAGGATTATAAAAAAATCTTTTATGTTTATATTTATATATGATACGATCATGGCACAATCGGTGACAAAACTTGCTCCATAAAACAAAATTGTAATGAAAAAAATACTTATTTCATCCATTTTCCGGAGTTCAATGGCTCAAATAAAGTAGCCAAATATTAAGAGACTAAATTTGTAGGTTTTTTGAATCGATTACGAATACTGGGTCATATGATTGGGTTTAGGCAGCCGCAACGGACGTCTGCATTTGGCACTCAAGGCCAAATAAAAGATGCTTCTTCAAACGTGACCACCTTTATCCATCCTACTTAGTTTTCCCACAGGGCATACGTTAGCAACCTTCCATTTTTCTGTGTGGGTAATTAATTTATAAAGAAAGGATTTATCGAATTTGTTATCTTCTAACGAAAGAGCAGTACCACGGGAAGCTAAGGTGTTAGCTCCTCCAAATTTCACCATCAAATTCGACCATTGCTGTAAAATTCACTTGACACTGTGACTGTGGGATGAGAGCACAATCGAAAGGTTCCAACAATTGAAAATTTGGAGTCTTGGGGTCTGTAGACCCCATCTTAGTTCTGTTATCTTTTTGTTTAGGAATTGGCCTGGCCAAGTTGCCCTCCTGACTCGGTATAATGTTTTTTCATTTATATTGATAATAATATCATTATTCAGAAATTTTAAAAAAATAAATAGAAAAAGGAAAAAAGAGAAAGAGAGAGAGAGAGAGAGAGACTGTGATTGTGGGATGGGATCACCAACAAATGAAAAAAAGAAAAATAATAATAATTAGGCTTAAGTTGGTCGAGTTGGCAGTCGGCACACACAAAGTACAGCTACCAAAAGGAGCGGGGCTCTTTTGATAATTGCAACTTGTATTTTAGCATTCGCTAGTGGTGGAACCGCATAGAAGACTTTATAGTTGTAGCCCTATTCATTTTTCAAGGTTTATTTAGCATTTTTTCGTTAAATAAAAGATACTTAATTCTAACACATAAAATAATAAATCTATTATTGTCATTAAGTATCCAAATATCATTGTATTACAACGCGGGACATGTTAGTGCTGTATGTTTTTCCCCTAATTTGCTCACCTATCAAACTCTTGCTTATGTTTGACTCACGTGCTTTAGAAATTTGGCTTCAAGAGTCAACCATGTTCAACCCGACAATTGTGCAGCTGATAAGGTGGACAAATAGACGTCTTTAAATTGGGTTGGAGGCAGACCCTTATTTAGAAATGCATCTCTGTATGTAATCCGTGCTGTGACATTTATTTAGTATTTGATTACAGCGGTAAACACTATATGTTGTATCAATTATCATTAACTTGCATTAGTTAAAACGTACACTTTCGATTTATACTTCTAAGGGCAAACATATGATCTCTGTGTTGTCACCATTTATGTGTCCATCCTCTATATGTCACTGTGTGCAGATCGGGTGTAGTTGAGAATCATCATACGTAAATTAATAATAAATATTTTTATTTATATATTATTTTTATGAACAGATTCATATCAAATTTTCTTGTAATCTCAAAAACTAACTCTAAATCCTATACGGTTTCGATTCATGTCTAAAAATCTGATTTTAAATTCTATAAAATATTATTTTATAAGATTTTATCAAATTGAATGGATCAAAGTATCCTATAATAATCCATCTAAACTATTCATCTGGTTGCATTCCGTTGAAGACTACAAGGCCATGGACATACAGCAGAAGACAGACTTAGGTCTAAAGGTGACCTTACCGACACAAAGCATAGCCACAGCAGTTTCTCATGACAGACTTAGTACATGACACAGTTGCTACCTTACGACAAAACATAAAAGCATTTAATGTCTAGGGTAGGGTCCTTAAGTTGCCTACCGTCAACTTGCTTGTGTATTTGATTGACTTGCTTTAAAACATATGGCTTTAAGAAGAATCAACTGTATTCAAGTTCAACCCGACAATTGTGCAGCTGAAAAGGTGGACAAATCGACATCTTTTAAGTGAGTTTTACATTGGAGATGTTCCCTTATTTCGAGAGAGGGGAGTAATATGATGCTTCCAATTGTGAACAACACACCTACGTTTTTACGATGGTGCGATGTAAACTGAAAATAACACACCTTTTAAGAGTAGCTGAATTTTTATATTTTTCCTTTTATTTTAATATTTAAATTTTAAATTTATTTTTTTAGTAATCTAACTTTTTAAACGAGATAAATTAGTATTTTCATTTTAATGACCGTTAATATAAAATGATGCAATAATAATATAAATATATCAACTTTCATTTTATATTCATTTCAATACTTAAACTTTTATTTTTTTTCATTTTGATACTTCAACTTTTTAAAGTGAGATAAATAAATATTATTTATAGAAAAATTATTAAAAAATCGGAAAATAATAACGAATAATTACAATATATTTCAAAAAAAGAATAACAATGAACAGATCCAAGTCTTAAATTTTTATTTGACATAGTTTTTGTAGATAATATTTGACTTTTGTGAGCTTTTGTATTGCCAGATAAAATATGACGTGTATTATATCATTATTTATTATCAATAACAATAATAATAACAACAACACCAACAATAATAATAAAAAAAATGAAAATACATTAAAATGGATATAAATGATTGCTTTAGTTAATCTTTATTCTTTCTTTTTTTATAATGTTTATATAAAGGTTATTATGAAGAATACCCCTGCTTGTACAACTAGATTCGATAATCAATTTAAGGCATTTGGGAATATAACTCGAATAAATTAGAAACTTATGAAATACTTCGTAACATTAGTTAATGAGTTCTCGTAGGCTCAAAATTTAAAAATATAACAAAATATTAAAATATAACTAAAATAATAGAAATCTACTATATCACTATTACATTGTTGGTAACGTGTGAATTAGGCTTCGAAAATTAACAAACACTTAGAGGTAATAAAATCAATATTCTACATAAAATAATATATAAAAGACATATATATATATATATATATACTGTGTATAATTATTATGTCGATATATATATCCATAATTATCATAAATACTTGAAAGTACATAAATATTACTAAATAAATAAATAAAATATAACAAAATTTCTTAAAACTCACCAAGACATTTAGAATCATGCTACAAGGCGTAGCATATCTAAGAGCCACCTATAAGATTGAAAAATAAGAGAAACCTTAAGCGAAGACACCTAAACTAAGAGGGGAAAAATAAATTATTTGAGAAAGAAAATTTCAAAACCTCATTAATCATGCCATAAAATGCAAATACCTCCAATAGCTAAAAGTTTTGTCAATTTGGAGTTTTACAAGAATTTGGGGGAAAAATATAGAGAAAGGAAGTAAGAAAAATAATTAGAAAAAATTTAGTGTGCAAAAGGGTAAGATTTCGAGTTTCTACGGTAGATAACCACCTAGAAGTAAGGTTAGACCACCACTTAAAGGAGTGGCTAACGGTTGGGCTAGCTGACAACCTTACTCCCCTACCACTACCCCCACCTACCACGCCTCGCCCCTAACCCCCCTTACATGGTAGCTAAAGCTTTGGTAATTGACTATTGACCAATTTCTTTATTTTTATTAAAATTTTGAGAAAAATAGTAAACAAATATAAAAAAAAATTTTAATTTGGTTTCCTTAAGTTTTTTTGCATGAAGAATTCAAATCTTTAATCAAATTTTTAAAATCTTGAGTGTAGATATAAGGTCCTTATGAAAAAGATCTTATGTATCAATTTTCGATCGGGTTTTTGAAAAATCAATTCATATAGTTTCGACTTGAAATTTTGTGGATATACTTGTAAAATGTTGAATTTTGATATTATGTGATTAGATCATAAAAATTATATTATCGGATTTTAGGGAAATTTTCAATTTTGCAATAATAATGTGTAGGACAAGTGGTTTTACAAAGGAACTTGAGTGATTCTTTACAAAACCATATTATAATATATAATTATCCATATATGGCAACTGAAAATAATTTTTTTAGACGTTTAGGAATGACAATTTTTTTAAGGATAAGGGGGTATTTAGCAGTCTATAGATTAATTATGCCAAAGTTTTAATTCATATGTAAATTAAATGATGATATAATGAATAAGAGTATAGATGATTGAAGTACTAATTGATATTTATTGTATATGCAGGGTTTTGAATTTTAAAAATGGAAGGTAAGTAGAATATATGTGCAGTTAGATGTTTTAATAGCAACAGGGTCAGAAACTATGTTAAAAAGTAAGTCAAAATATAATTTAATGTGAATATGTTAAATACACTAAGAAAATTAAATTTGTACCAAAAAGCAGCTTATCTTTGGACTCTATACTATTTCTAAAGATAAATTGTAAGTAAAAAATTTCATAAATAAGAATCTAATTTAGGATAGTGGGTCAAAATGTAGCCTGGTATTTAATATCCTTGATTATATCAACAGTCCGGCAATAGATTAACAAGTGATTGGTACATAAATTCTATACTTTTACCAGAGTTAAAACATAAGTCAAAAGCTACTTAGACAATAACTTATACCATAAGGCTAAATCAAAACTTAAATAAAAAAGTAGTTTATGGAAGAAGCAAAATGTAGGAGCAATCGAAAACTTAAAGATAGTTGGTAATGGATATTGGATTATTGGGAGTTGGAGAGTATGTAAAAATTACAATCAGGTATTCAAGGTTCGGTTCGTAGAATTTAGAGTGATCGAGTAATTAACCTAAATTTTATGACAAAATTAGGAATATTAGTAAAAATAATCCCGTGAGTTTGGATTTAGAAAAATAAAGAATAAAATAATTAATTATTATAATATTGAATTATATGTAAAATTCTTGTTATTTATCATAAACACATAAAACAAATTTCGACAACTAACGAATCAATAGAAATAAATTATATACATACTAAAAATCATAAATAACTTAAATAATATTTAATAGTATTTATTTATACCATATATATATTTACATGGAGGTGGAAATACGTGAAATTACTTAAAATATACGAAATATGCCAAAATACTATAAATTAATTAAAGAAAATTCATAAATAATTAATTAAAAATCAAGAAAAATATGAAAACATGAAGAAAAGTCCAGAAATGGGCCATGGCAGCTTGGAATTTAAAGAAATAAAAGCAACCAATTAAAAGAAACCAAATAGAAAGTGAAAATAGAATAAGATAAAGCCAATGTCAACTAAAAATTAATGCAAAAAAATCTAAGCAGTCATATAAATTCCAAAAATTACTCTCACTCCTCATTTTGGACAATTTGTAATAAAAAAAAAATTAGGGAGAGGAGAGAAAAGATGAGAAAGCCAATTTACAAAAATTTAGAAAATTATACTACAAAAAAGGCATATAAGGATATCCCCAACCCAACGACAACCTGAGAGTGGATGACCATCACCACCATACAGTGGTGGTAGTACCTAGACTAACCGACAAGGCTACGGCAACCAGAGCTACCAACTCCAGTGAGCTCGATCTCCCTTCCGATTTTAGTTATTTTATTAAAAATATAAATAGTTATAGAAAATTACAAAATTTGGTATTTTGAGGTTTTTAAGTATGTAGATTTAGGGAAAATTTTTATTTTGATGAATTAATTTATGGAAATATACTGTCCTTGAGAAATCTTGCAAACTCAAGCTTTATTCGATTTAGAAATAAACAATCTTAGAAGTATAGTTTTGAGCCCAAATTTTTTGTGTAAGTTAGTTAGAACATTTAAAATAGTGATATGAAGCCCTTTTTCAAAAATGAATTTTCTAAATTTTTAGATAATTTTTAAGCCTTAAAATGATGCATAAAATAAGTAATTTTTGGCTAATTAGGTGATGAAGTAGATAATTACTTGTTTAGTGCATAATTATATGTTTTGGGATGTTAAAATCTAATAAAGTGTGATATTTGTAGCATTTAAGATGTTAAATGTAATTATTAGGGTATTATGTAGTAAATATGTAATAGGTAAAAATGGTATATTTCAAGTTAATTTTGTAATTCAGAGTAATTAGGTATAAATTTTGATTTTGGATGAATTTAGATATTTTGAAATGTTATTTGATGTTCGAAGATGATATTTAAAGTGATGGAGATATTAGATGTGTATATTATGTACGTATTAGGTGATAATGTATAATATGTAAGTATAAGAAATTAATGAGTAGGAAAATATTAGGTTAAATTTGATATTACAATAATAATATAAATATATAATAAATCTAGTATGAAACTTAAATTTAGGTGTTTATATAAAAAATGTAAAATTTTCTTACATCAAGAACTGATTCGATAGTTAAATTAGAAACATAGTGTATCGTACTGATCGAAATAATGATTAAGGGCTAAAATGTAGATTTAGAATATTTAAGCATAGTTAAATGAATCTCCCATTTTAGTTCGGGAAGAATTCTCAGGGTTCATAAATAAAAATAATAATCAGAAGCTAAAACAAAATTGAATTAGAAATTAATTCGGTTATAAGAGATAGGGAATTCGGATAAATACGTAAAATTATAATTCTAAACTTAAAACCCATGATTTAAAGCTCATATATATATATATATATATATATATATGTATAAGCGATCACGTTAAATGTAAATTGTTCTTAGATCAGAATCTAATTCAAAAACTAAAACAAAAAACAAATTCGAAACCTAGCTAAACAAGGGAAGTGATTCTAAAATACTTAGACCTAAATCACTAAATGTAAAAAGATTATAAATTAAAGATACTTATAATCTAAATTACATAATAAAACATATTTATAGTAGTTACGGGAAACTAAACCAACACTTGTATTATAGAGATTTTTTGCAATAACCAATATGAGTCGCACCTCTAATAAGCAAGCGAAGAGTCTAGATAAGTTAGGATTGATACATTACTATATTTTGAAGGCATGAAATTATGCTTGATTATGCTTATTAAATAGTTGATTACGTGTATGTGTTTGTTTTTGAGTTGATGTTATGATTCTGATTTGTTGTTTTAGCTTATATTTGTTTGAATAGTTTGATATGATTGAATACCTTAAATTAGATTTAATTAAATCTATGATTTATAATTCTAAATCGGATTTACATCACAGCCCATTAGAAGAAACTTAAAGTTCTTTAGCCAAATATCAATTCCTTTGAAAAGAATAGCGCTGGATAGCATAATTGATTCATTATTTATCCTTAATCGAACTAAGTAATATATGAATAAATCACGGCAAGGGTGAAATCAATGGTTCAAAGGTAGTCATGGGAAAAGTAGTGTTTCTATTGTACAAGTTTGGGTTTGATCATGAGCTATTACATTAATGGAAACTCTACAAGCCTATAGATTTTTGTAAAATTTTAATAGACACTTTATTTTTGTGTAACAACGTAGTTCTTAGAATTTTTATTACATTCAAAGTTTCATCATTCATATGGTTTATAAAACTTGATTTTTCTTCAAACATTTAAACTATAAAAATAATTTTCAATAGTCTTTTTTTTTTTAAAGTTACACCACATATTAATTTCTACTAAATATTGAATTAGGCTCTTCCAAGTAATGGATAGTAAACGCCTTGTGCTGGGCCCTTAAGATATACCTACAGCCTATACCTACATTAGTGGATAGCTTCTAATGTAAGTTAGTTTATACGGTGATACTGTCACGACTCCCTAGTTTTGAGTAAAACAATACTTATTTATTTCACTTTAAAAAGTTGAAATATAAAAATGAAATAAAATAAAGATTGAGAACTAAAATAAAAATAAAATGAAAGTTAAAGTATTTATATTATTATCTTACTATTTCATAATAACGGTATTATAACGAAGAAACTAATATGTCTTATTTAGAAAGTTCAAGTATTAAGGATTTAAAGTTTAGGTATTAAAATAAAAAATTGTGAAAATTCGGGTGTCTCTACTAATTTTATCCCAAAATAAATTTCACTTTTGTAACATGATGTATAGTGAATATTATTCACTCCCTTTTAAAATTACGTTTTTTTTTTTTTTATCAGTGGTAAAAGCCGCTATTGAAACTCATACGATGCGTGTTGTGACATTATAATGTATTGATTATCATTGACTTGCATACTTAAAACGTGCATGTTGGATTTATATTTAAAAAGACAAACATATATGCACTCCGTTGCAATCATTTCTTCGGATATATAATAATATCACCATTTATATGTAGTATGTCCATCATTTGTAAGTTACTGTAGGTAAATCAATGCGTTTCGTCTTTTCCTACCTTTTTTTTTTTTACTAAATATGACTGCAAGTAAGTATTGCATGTACGAAGAAGAAATAAAGAGGAGTAATATACCAAGCTGTTGTCACGCCACCGTAGAGTTCATGCCTCTCTCATATGATAGTGAATAATATGATATTATACATAGATCTGTTTCCTTAGCTTTAACAAGTGGTAGTAATTTTGGTTAGTGATGCAGTTGGAAATGAGTCAAGCCAAACTTTTAAATGCTTAAGTTCAGGCTTAATTCGTTTAAAAATTATCAAGTTCAAATATAAACCAAACTTTTTATTGAGCTTAAAATTCACACTTAAGCTCAATTCATTGAAATAAACAAACTTTATCTTGAACTCAAATTCAACTTGTTTACTAATTTAACTCGAGCTTAGCAAAGTTTAAAGTAAGCCAATTTTGAGTTTATTAATCAATATAAGTATACAAAATTAAGAAATATATAAATAAATAAATAAATTAACAAATAGCGAAAAAAAATATTATATATTATATGTTATCTCATAATATATTATATAGATAATAACTTTTAGGTTTTAATAATATATAATATTTATAATATATATAAAATTGGTAAATCTACTCACGAACCTAAGTAAGTAAACTCTCAAGCTTAAGTAAGCAAGCTCATGAGCTTAAACTAAAGCTTGAACTTGGATTGTTTAGGTAAACCAACTTTATCTTATCTTGAGCTTAAGCTTGAGATTAAGATTAGTTCATTTATTAATCGAGCTCGAGTAGTTTATTTGCAGCTTGACTTATTTGTAGCCCTAGTTAGTGATAAACCTAAAGCTGATTTAATTCGTTTTGTCTTTTTATGCTCCCTAAATATTATACATTTAGTACTTAATGTTTACCTATTTTTATATTTGAATATCAATTTTTTTTTTATTTTCTTCTATTTAAATCTTCAACTCTTTTAAATTTTTATGAAAGTAGGACCTTTAGTAGTTTTGTTAATTTTTTTGCCATTCGTCTATACATATTGGCTTCTAACTGATTCTAAATAATTAATTAAATAAAATAATATTATACATAACTAAGGCATAACATAATAAAACTAAAAAAAAAAAAAACAGAAAATGAAAGTTATGCAAACCATGGTCGCCTTTGCCAGCCTCCTCTAGACTAATCAGGATCTAATGTATGTTAAATATAGATATAAATTTAGGGGAGCTAACAAAGCTGCTATTTTTGTTAATGTTAAAACTTTGATGACTTAAACTAAAATAAAAAAGAAAAAGAAAGAGAAAAAATTGAGTACTCAAATAAAAAGTATGTAAACATCATTAACTAAATGTGTACTTTTTTCTTCAATGTTTCAACATTTTGTTTATTTTGACACTAATATAGCATCGGATTTGCAATTTTTTGAGGTGCTAGCTGGGACAAAAACCCATTATATTGTATTTGGTTTATGAATAAGCTTATTACTAGACAAATCTCAAGATTCTTATCTCATATATTTGGTAGCAAAGAATAGAATTCTTGACCAAACCTCAAATTAAAACTTTTTTTTTTATTTTTTTGAATAATAACCCCACCATCTTACCACTACCATCGCTACCACTATTGCTACCTTACCATTATCACCTTGACCTTATCACTACCACCATTACAATGGTTGATATGAATCCATGGATGAATACGCGAACCTAATATTACACGCAACTAAAGGGAGTGGGTTCAAGCCACGAGATAGCTCGAAAAGTAAATGATAATCAAGGGATGAGCAAGGTTTTTATGCATCGACGATGGATATGACACATCAACGCTTCACACGAGTTAGGGTCACGCTTAATATGATGCAGAAGTATGGCTGAAGGTCATTCGCCACTAGTCCATACTCGAATAGGCTAGATTAAAGTAGCTCAAGAGTAAATAAGAGGATACTTAGCTCAAGAGATAGTAAAAAGTTCAGTGTATTATTCTATGTATGTTCTTGCGATTATTACATTATGCGAGTATTTATAGTACCCCGTTAGGGTAAGTCCTAAGTTACAAAAAATACAAAAATGGATCACTACTTGCTAAACAAAAGGAAAATAATTTACAAGAAAAGCACGAAGTCGTACACAACGAATGTCCTCTATTAGAAAGGACAATACGATTGTCAGAAAGGTCAGCACATATGCGTTTTAGTTAGTCTGTGATCCTAACAACACTGTAAGCCGAATTAAGGTAGGTCTTTTATCAGGTTTGTTTGACGTCGATGGTTCGGTACCTTGATGGCTGGGGCTGAACAGGGGTTGGCTCAAAGGCAACTCATATTTGAGTCGGCCTCGGATGGTCAACTTTTCACAATTATCAACTAGGCCTCGGCATAGTAGAGATGACTATTTTTTTGATTTAGTGCTTGGATTGGGTATTGTGGAGGGGGTCGGATCTACAGGTTAGCTAATCACCTCAATAACTTCTAGGATTGTATGGAGAGCGAAGTAACTCGGCAGATCAGATTAGGGAAAACATTGATCTTCAACGCTTAATTCTCCTCGGACAGCTCGGTGGACCATGTAAGAAAGCCATCGGGCTCAAGAGCCAGTGATCAGTCCTTTATCCCTATCATCCCCTCCAGGTTGTTTGAGATTTGGAATCAAATTTGGTTTGACTTTAGGTTGTTCGTCTTCAAGAGTGTAAAATTAGTGATTGACAATGTTAAAGGAGTTCGAGACTCCATATCCTTTAGGTAATTCAATTTTATAGGCATTAGGATCAATCTTTAAAGCAACTTAAAAGGCCCATTGACTCTAGGAGATAACTTGCTCTTCCTCAAATTTAGGAATCGTTGTTTGTTGAGATATATCCAAACCAAATCACTTAGCTGAAATTCTCTCTTTCTCTGTCCTCAGCCTCGCTTTTCAAGCTTAGTATTAACTTGGTTCGATTGCTTTACAACCTTCTAGTGCATGACCCTGATGGCCTCAACTCTTTCTATGGCTGGCCAATCATCATTAGGCCTCAATGAGGGTGCTTAATCCATCAGGAGCTTAGGGTTGAATCCATAAGCAACCTCGAATGGAGACATGCCTGTTATATTATGGGTGGTCCTATTGTAGGCGAACTTGATGATTAGCAGACACAGATCTCAATCGGTCATGTTTCATCCAATAACAACTCGTAGCAAAGTTCCCACAGTCTGTTAATAACTTTAGTCTATCTATCTATTTGTGGATTGTAAGATGTACTATACAATAGCTTGGTTCCTATTTGTCTCTATAGTGTCCTTCAAAAGTAGCTCATGAATATGGGGTCTCGATCTGAAACAATGGTTCTAGGCATGCCGTGGAGCTTGATCATCTCCTGCAAGAAAAGAAAAGAGATAGCCGAAGCTTCGTTAGTTTTAGAGTAGAGCACAAAATGTGCCATCTTACTAAATCGATCCACAACCACCATAATGAAGTCCTTCTCTTGAGACATTCTCAGCAACCCTAACATGAAGTTTATACTTAGCTTAGACCATGGTTTGTTTGGGATAAGCAAGGGATAGATAATGTCCTTACTTAGCTTGGCTCTTTACCTTCTTGTAAGCTGCACACTTATCTAACATGGACTGCATGTCTTTCATCATTCTTAGCTAAAAGAATCTTGCAGATAATACTTCATGGGTTTGACGCTAGCCAAAATGTCCTGACAATCCTCCTCCATACACCTTGCACACCAACAATTCTCTTATGAAACAGGTCGAGATATATAGCCTCATCTTCCTTAATAGATATCTGTCTTCCTTATGATAGTCGTTCAATGTCCGTCCTTCCTCACATCGGGCATAGATAAGACTAAAGTGTAGGCGCTTAGCATACAAATTCTTTATGGTTGAATGTAGCTCAGTTAGGAGGATATGTCATCTTGATAGAGCATCGGCTACTACATTGTTCCTCCTATTCTTATATTTTACGATATAAGAAGAACCCTCCATGAACTAGACCCATTTGGCTTGTCTCCGAGACAACTTCAATTGGCTCTTTAGATATCTTAAGGATTCATAATCGGTATAGATGACAAATTTCTTAAGCAGTAGATAGTGTTACCATACCGTTAGTGCTCAAATTAAGAAGTAGAACTCCTCATCATAGACAAAATAGTTAAGTGTAGCTTCTCAAAGTTTTTCACTGAAGTAAGCAATAAGTCGGCCTTCTTGCATTAGCACAACACCTATGACTAGTCCAAATGCATCACACTTTACTTCAAACACCTTATCAAAGCTCGATAGAGCTAAGACAAGATGTAGATTCTGTAAATTTAACCTTCTAAACATGGTGTTGGACTTAAGTATCATAGATATTTTCCTAAGTCGACAATACCACATAAAATGAAAACCGACTAAAATTTTAAACTTGGAACTTAAAACGAACTTGAAAGGCCCTATTATACGATTTGGAAATCCTAATCATGCAAGAAAACCCCAATCCCTATATACGCGTACTTTTAAAAATGCAAACATAAACTTAATAGAAACCGTAAATATCAAATCATAAAAATTTTTAAAACTTTATAAATTATCTTAATACTTGAAAAGCCATAAATCAATAAAATTATCAATAATTTTGTAAAATCATTTAAAACCGATAACTAATGAATCAAGGATTATTTCAAGTAATAATAAACAACAACACTAAGCTAGTTAAAGGAATAAATTAATAAATTTACAAAAATTACTTTACTTGTGTACATAAGTAGCCCCACAATATGTATATATATATATATTATTAAGCAATTTCCTTCTTTTTTCTTAATCTATCATATATATACATATATATATATGTTGCCTAATAAAGCGATATTCTTAAATAATTAAGCCAATTAAACCTTAAGCTCCTAAGTGTAAGTCAATTACTCCCGAGTTGGTGAAAAACCTTAAAACATACTTAAACTCACTCGAACCCTAAACCTTAGAATAATCACGGATTTAAGCCCTAAATAAAAAATTAAAAATATAATTTCAATAAATTTTATTCAACTCTAGAAAATCCTAAAATTTCTTAAGAAGCAAATCACAATTTACAAATTAATTTAAGAATCAAGCCCTAAAAGAATTTCATATAAGACAATTCCCTTATTTTCGCTTATAAACCATGTTACATATGGATAAGTTGCAAACCCTACTTTTAGCGGACTTGTGATTCAACTAAGAACACTTCTCAAATGTTCCCAAGGATAAACTAAGCTAAGAATTTAAGTTTGCATTTAAAAAAAAATTTAATTTTCCAATTCAAAAGTCTATTATTGATAAAACTCAACTACGAAAACCGTAAACTCTAAGTCACTCAAAACCTTAAACCGTAAAACAATTAAAGACTTATAACCCTAAGCGACTGATTGATAATTTAATTTGAATAATTTTATTTAAACTCTATAAATTTTCATAATTTTATAAGAATTAAATCATAACATACAAATCAATTTAAGAAACAAACTCCAAAAGAATTTCATATAAGACAATATTCTTATCTTCATGCATAAGACTTGTGCATATAAATAAGTAAACCAACCAATCGCCCTAAATAACTTATCAATTGAAAGTTGGAATTATTTATCAATTGATAACTTATCAAAAACTAGTGATAAGACACTTTCCTTATCACACTACAACTTATACTACATGTGGATAAGTTATCACATTATTTTATGTGTTCAACTTTTAATTAAGTGACAAAACAACTCAATGCCCAAAGAGGACATCCTATGGCCGGTTGAGAAGAGAGCCTAAGGGAGGCTATACCTTGTCAACTTTCAATCACTCAATTGTCTTACAAGTCTACTATTCACCCCTCAACGCTTACATCATCTAGTCTTGTCAAGAAGTTGGTATTTGTGCATACTAAAAGACAACCAATTAAAACTTTTTGAACACACTTCTTCTCCCATTTAAAAATCTGTCACTCTCTCCCTCTTTCACTCTCATTTTCACTTCATTTTCTTTTACTTTAAACACAAATCAAAAGAATAAATCTAACCCCACAAAATCCCAACATTTCCGTCACTATTTTTGCTTCCATACTCATGGCACCAAGCTTTATTTTGTGCCCTCTATTTGTCAACTTCAAAAATTACTTTTAGGAACTTTAAAACATCCTTAAAGCCCCACTTCAAAGATCAAGACTCTAGCTTTCAAAAGAACTTACAAGAAGAGGAAGGAAGACAACGAGCTAAGAGGAAACTTAGTTACACCATCACCTTGTTTTCGCTTTGAGGACAAGTAAGTTGTTTCTTTGTGTTAGTGGTTTAGTGTTACATGTTAGGAGAACATGTTTTCATAAAGATACTAGCATGATCATAAGATGATAAAATAGCCAGACCGCATTAAGAAGTAAGCTTGTGAACCCTTCTACGTGAAAGTTAAAATATGAGCATGCTAAGTTGGTATTATGTGAAGATATATGTTTAACATTTAAAATGAAAGATTTTAAGTTAAGAAAACCATGAAATGTGTACATGAATGAGGAGACATCATGTTGGACATGGAGTGTATGTGAGTCATTTAAATGTTATTTTCATTTCTATTAAGTTAAAGATGCTCAAACCTAGTCTTAGGTAAAGGAAAATCTATTACAAGAAGCTTTTATAAAGAAACCAACCTTGTGAGATATGAACTATGATATGGAAGTTGTGACAAGTATGAGATCTACTATTTTCATGTAAAGTATGAGCTAAGTAATCATCCCATGGAAGAGAATTTAAGTTAAGATTTAAATATAAATAGCCTAGGTTCATGATCTAACCCTTAAACTTAAGGAAATGATGAAACAAGTTGAAAAACCAAGTGAGAATCCCTTGGATTCATCATGATCAGATCTAGAACATAAGTAAAAGCCACTTAAAAATATGATAAAACTAAGTGAACAAAGTGAAAAGATCAACCAAAGTAAGTATAGCAAGTATACAAAGCCTAAAACTCTTAAAACGAGCTTAGAACTCTAAGTTAGGCCTTTATTAAAATTCCGACCAGTACTTTAAAATATTAAGAAAGGTTGTTATGAAACCCACAAGAAGTCCACCTAAGACTTTATAAGCCCAACAAAGTCACTAATTTTAATTTGAACAAAAAACAAGCTCATTTGATAATTTAAACCAACATAAAAGCCCAAGGAGTTGTTGTTAGCATCAAGAGTGTAAACCAAAGTTAAAAATCTGACCTTAAAGAGTATTATAAGTTTGGAATAAAGTCCTAAGCTCGGAATAAAGTCCTAAGCTCAAGCCCAAAGAATTTCCCAAGTTATCAAAAAACTTATCAACCAAACAAAGCCCAAAAGTACTCCAAATCATGAGGATCACTATTGTTCTGACCTATGGGCAGTTTTGCGTGTCTCATCATGAAAATATAACCTCACCACATTAAAGTACACTAAAAAAAAATGAAGATTGACTATAAGATCATAAAAATCGGATTTAAAACAAGAAAGTTATACGCGATTAAACTTTAAGTAAAAACTGAGAAAAATATGAAGCCAAGTCAAAAGTATAACTAAAAGGGTTTTAGTTTAGTTTTCCAAATTCTATTTCAAATCCTTATAGTATTATATTTGCAATGTCCAGGGGACCCAACTTTTGGGAGACGACCTATCCCGGATTATTTTGATTGATCCGCATGGTTGAGTGAGTAAATTCCCGATCACTTAATTTTGCTTGTAGAATAGATGTACCTAAACTTATATATATAAATTTAGATGCTTGTGGGATATGGGAAATGCATGTGTATGAATTTGTGAATGAATGCTACGACATGTTAATTATATAATAAATGGGAATTATTTGTGATAATTTATACGTACAATTGTATGGAATGAAATTGTCTGATCACCTTGAAAATCGAGTTAATCACTTATACGATTCAGAAATTAAATGAATCATGCATTCTCCATAATTACATTCAGATAACACCGATTGCTGCTTCATGCAGAAGATGGAAAGGGACTCACAAGAGGACGAGCCTCCTGTAAGATTGAGCACTAGCTATGTCATCATTTTTATTGAGTCTCTATCCTAAGTTAATAGGCTTATTAGGCGCTAAGAGACGCCAACTGTCGACGAGGGGTTGAGTCTTGTAGCTTCTACTTAGGGCGTGTATTTGCGGATTGTAAAAGCCATCACACCGTTAGACTTAGGATTTTGAAAATATGATTTATTATTCGGTAATGAAAGTACATATATGTATATATATACATAGTTTTGTTTTGATTTAAGCACAATAGTGCTAATGAATTAAAACCCAAGGCCTATAACCCAGATTTTGGTTTAGGTGGGTTAATTATCTTTAAACCCCGATTACAAAGGGTGTAATTCTGAGTTGTATGCAGTTTATAGGCTATTGCATATGTTGTTTGGCATACTGATTATTCATGCATTCATATGATTGTGCATCTAATAAATTTTGCCATACGATATTGATGAAGGTGATTATCTCACTAAGCGGAAACTTATACCCCAACAGTTCTTTTCCTTATAGGTTGATCGATAGTTGGGACAGGGATAGGAATTGAGTGCAGAGTGCTACCATTGAATCAGTATGATGAAAAGCTCATGTAGTTAATTCGAAATGCTTTGGAAAACGACTAATATGTCAATTAAGTTTAGTATCTTTAGTAAGTTTATAATTTTCTGGAATTGTCTATCTTATTTCACTATTTTGGTAGGAGATACCGATTCTCTGCGGTTCTGAGGAACTGTGAAAAAATGGATATCCATAATTATTTATATTATAGAATTAGTCAATGAACAAAAATTGAAGACCTTAGCGAATAACTATTTAGAGTCTCACAATCTTTGACTTACAAGACGATTTTCTTATCATGAGTGCACATGTAATATAGAGATTTTAGGCAATACTACTAGGCCCCTCCTAAGGTCGTTATACAATGGCTATAGTTAGGCTCTCTTTCACTTCCTCAAAACTTCTCTACTCCTTCTCTCCCCATTTGAATTCAACATTCTTCTTTGAGAGTTCGGTGAATGAGGCTATACAATGGTACTAAAATTCTTTATGAATCTATGATAGAATGATGTCAAGCCATGGAAACTTCTCACATTGGGATAACAGGTCAACTCAAGCCATTTTATAATCACTCTTATCTTCTCTTCATTGACTCGGATGCCACCTCTACTCACAACAAACCCCAAGAAAATCACCTTAGGTCAACAAAAGTTACACTTCTTCAAATTGGCATAGAGCGATTCAGCTTAGAGTTTTGTAAAGACTTTTCGGAGATGCTTCTTGTGAATCTCTAGGTCAGGGTTGTACACCAAAATGTCGTCAAAATAAACTACAACAAACCTCCCTATGAATTCTTAGAGAACATGATTAATCAAGCATATAAATGTGCTTAGCGTATTGGACAGTCCCAATAGCATTATCAACCATTCATATAAGCCATGTCGTGTCTTGAATGTGGTTTTCCACTTATTATTTTCGCGCATTCGGACCTGATGATATCCAGATTTGAGGTCGATCTTAGAGAAGACTCTTGCTCTACTTAATTCATCTAGCATGTCATCAAGCTTGGGTATGGGATATTTGTACTTAATGATAATTCGATTGATTATTCGACTATCTACACGCATCCTCCAAGAACCATCTTTCTTTGGCAATAACAAGGCCAGTACGGTATAGGGGCTAAGGGACTTGCGCATGTACCTTCTCTTCATAAGGTCATCTACTTACTTCTACAGCTCAACAACCTGTTCAAGATTTGGCCTACAGGTAGGCTTGTTTGGCAGTGTGGCTCCTGATTGCAAGTCGATTGTATGCTCGGCACCTCAGATCAGGGGTAAACCCTTTGGTAACTCCTCTAGGACCAGGTCGGCAAATTCCTCCAATAAGGTCCTTACTTCGATAGGTAACTCCTCTTCGGGTCCTAACTCCAGAATTCTTTGGACCAGTAGATAAGTTGGTCCTTCAAGCTCTATCTCTCTCTTCAGTTCAGCTCAAGTTAATATCAAAGCCTCTTTCTTCAAGGCTTAACTAAGTTGGAACTGCATGACCTTTACCTATTTGGCAATCATAGGACTCAATTTCATCCTTCTGCCTTCATGCTTTGCAGAATATGTATTCCTTCTTCTATCATATATAACTGCTCAATCAAACATCCATGGACGCCCAAGTAGAATGTAGGATATACTCATGGCTAGCACATCACAAAACACCTCATCTTGATATTTGCTTATGCAAATCAGCACAAACACCTACTTGTTGACCTACAAGGCTCCTTTACCACTAAGCCAATGAAGCTTGTAAGATTTCGGGTAAGGCATGGTTAGTAATTTCAACTATTATACCATAAATGCAAAGGCTACATTAGTGCAGCTCCTACTATCAACAATCAGCCCGTATAATGATTATTTTACCTTGCACTTAATATGGAAGAGATTTTCTCTCTGTTCGTCTTTAGGCACAGGACTGACACTTATTGTCCTCTTCAACACTAGAGCGATCGGCATAAAGTTGCCTTCATTACTATAGATGACTTCCTCCTCGGATAGCTCAGTCTGTTCGTCCTCTTTCAGCTGCTTTACTTCCTCATTAGTACTATTGACCTCAATGGTCGGAACCTCACCTCTGATCACCATTGTTCATCTGTTCGGACACTGAGCGGCCATGTATCTAAATCCTTGGCATTTGAAACACTTGATCTCACTCATCTTTCTCCTTAAACTCTGGCCCTTCTTAAACTTCCTCGGAGGTTCCTTCTCTCACAGTTTAGGTGGTCAGAATGGAATGGGTCAAGTCTTAACAACCTTACTTAGTTCTGTTTGCACTGGTTTACTCGGAATAGTTCAGTTGCTGCCTGATTAGCCAATAAGAGGTTGGAATCTTCCTATTCGGTACCTTTCTATCCTCTAGGTGGCTTGGATTACATCATCAAGGGTTTTAACGTCTAGGGTTTCCAAGACATCCCCAATCTCATATTTCAACCTACCGATGAATTGAGATATAGTTTAGTCTTCTAGCTTTATCACTTCACATCGGATCATTAACATTTGAAATTCCTTAACATAAGCGTCCATACTCAATCCTCCTTGTCTTAGTTCTTATAGTCTTTTGAAGGCATCCTACAGATAATAGCTCAACACAAATCTTCTCCACGTAACTCTCTTCATTTCATTCTAACTCCTAATCTCTCGTTCTCGTTCTCGTTCTCATTCTCCCTCCCTTCTTCCGATGGACTATAAGTTCTTCCACTATAAGGCAGCATAACTAATGAACTCCAACACAGCAAGTCTAACCTTTGCATTATTGAGCACTTCATGGCATTCAAACTGCTTTTCAATCTTATCTACCTAATATAAGTAGTCTTTAGCATCACCACTTCCAAAAAAACTTAGAATACACATTCTTAATCCTTCGACTTCAGGGCCTCATACATTTCTTTCTTCGGGCTCGTAGTACTCCTACACTTCGTTGTCTCCTTCCCCTTCTTCCTCAATCTCTTCAAGCACTAGCCTTCGTTTAGCATCCCTACCAACTCCTTCAGCTCAAGGTAGTCAAGTTGGGGTATTAACTCAGCCAAACTAACCATTGCCTCACTACTACTGCTCACGTTCTCTAATAAGGTTATTTCTAGCCCGTTACCTGTCTTCTTGTATGATAGTCACTAAACTAGCTACCAGATTGGTAAGCCTATCTAATCGATCATTCATTGATTGAGGTGTGAAGCTTCCTTCTTACCCTTAGCCATGTCAAGTACCATTTTCTTGGTTTCCCAAAGTTCCTCGAATGCTCGAGTCTGACATTGATTGTTACTTCACAAAAATTAATGTCTAATAATGCTACTTGAAAATCAATAATCGATACTCCAATCACAACGATAATTACGTAACTAACGAAAAATCAACCATACTCTGTTTTTATGTATCAAAACAGGGGAAAGCAAAGCATAGAATACTTCTTAACTATTAAACTCAAGGTTAACAATAAAGTCGTTATCACACGAGAGTAGTAACAAACCACTTAAAGAACACAGTAGCAGAATCCAACTTCAAACGTAGCTAGGCTCTGATATTAAGATAATACAGATTTGTAGATGAACACATGGACTTAATATCACATGTAACCAAAAGGGGTGGTCCAAGCCGTAAGATGGCTCAAAAAGTAAATGATAGTTGAAGAATGCGCAGAGGTTCCTGTGATAGTCGAGGGATGAGCAATGTTTCTATGCATCGACAATGGATATAACACACTAACACCTCACATGAGATCGAGCCACACTTGATATGATGCAGAAGTATGGCTGGATGTCACTCGCCACTAGTCTACGCTCGAATAGGCTATATTAAAGTAGCTCAAGAGTAAACAAGAGGATACTTAGCTCAAGAGATAGTAAAAAGTTCAATATATTATTTTGTGTATGTTCTTGCAACTATTACATTATATGAGTATTTATAGTACCCTATTAAGGTAAGTCTTAAGTTACAGAAAATAAAAAAATGGATCACTATTTGCTAAACAAAAGGAGAATAATTTACAAAGAAAGCATAAAGTCGTATGCAATAAACGTCCTCTATTAGAAAAGACAGTACAGATATCAAAAAGGTCAGCGCATGCGCATTTTACTCAGTCTGTGATCCTGACAACACTGTGAGCCAAGTAGGGGTAGGCCTCTGATTAGGTTCATTCGGTGTCAATAGTTCGACATCTTAACGGCTGGGGCTGAATAAGGGTTGGCTTAGGGGCAACTCATATTCAAGTCGACCTCGGATGGTCGGCTTTTTACAATTATCAGCTCAGCCTTGGCATAATGGAGATGACTATTTTCCTAATTTAGTGCTTAGATTGGGTGTTGCGAAGGGGGTCAGATCATTAGTTCAGCTAATCACCTTAGTAGCTTTCAGGATGGTATGAAGAGCGAAGTAACTCAACAGATTGAATTGGGGAAAACACTAATCTTCAGTGCTTAACTCTCCTTGGACAGCTCGATGGACCATGTAAGAAAACTCTCGGACTTGGGAGCAAGTGATAAGTCCTTAATCCCTATCAATGGTCATCACCATCATCATTGCATTTATGTCCACCACCATTAATATGAGAAAAGCTTCAAACACGCTATATGAATAGATTAGTGGTGTACAAATACTAATAAAATTCTAACATATGAAAATATAAATGATGATTTTTTAAAACCTACACACTATCATTGGTTCTTGCGCATTATTCATTTAAACATCAAGTGTATTAGTACTAATATGCTACACCAAGAACTAATAAGAATAATAGTATCGAGGATAGATTCGAACTTATAGAAAGCTCGAAATGAAGATGGAATACGCAAAATACAAAAATGAAACAAGCAAAATCCTACAGACAATCTCAAAGATATGATGTACCAAGAAACCTTTGTAGACTCACTACCGCATTAATAAAAATAATAGGATGTAAAAGTTTCTCAAAAATGAAGGTCAGAAAATTTAAGTTTATGTACACTTGAAATGAGTTAAAATTCATAATTTGGTCAATAGTACACATTTAAAGACGATCAAATTAATGGCAAAATAGATGGCGATATCAATGTTATAAAAAGAAAAGATGAAACCTTAGAAAAATATTAACTTACAATGTCATAACTCTTTAATTTAAATATGGAATTTGTTAAATAAATAACCGTAACAGGGTTGTACTACATTTTCGATGGAGTACATACTTTACAAGGAGTGGAAAATGTGACATTGCATCCACTTGCCGACGTGATAACTCAAGAAAACATACAATGAAAAAGTCACGACACGTTTCTTGACCTCCTAACATTTGGAAAAATCCTATTTTGTCGTACTTTTGAGGACTTCATCGAACCTGTCCTTAGCTTTGTTGGGCTACTTTGAATATCCATGAAATCTCAGCGGTTAAATTTCCAAGCGTCGCAGTTATGATGGGATTGAACACGTTTGTACCGATATAATCACACCCATTTAAGCAATTTATCCAACCAAAGTACACCGTGTGCGCATAAAATGCTTATTCACTAGACAAGTGAACAGTTTTTCCCATTCAAGACAAGAAAATATTCTTGTAAGATTTTAATTTGTCCCAACAAACCCAATATGCTCCATGACAAGAAGTTTCTTTATTTTTCTTTTGTTATATATAGCTTTTTAAATAAGGCACCAATAGATGTAAAATAAAGGGGGGATTGATTCTATATTCCCTAGCTGGTTTATACATGCAAGTCTTGCTAAAGAGTTTTTAATGCATCAAAAGGAGGAATAAAAAGAGAAATTTTCTTTCTTTCTTTTTTTTTAAACTGCTTCAACTATCGACGGAAAAAATCCAGTCTAACATCTTTAAAAGAGTTAACATTAATAAGTTTGTTAATATTGGTGTAATTTCCTTTTAGCTGTTTAATATACCGTTTTGTTTATTATTCTATTTAGCTCATCTTCACTGTTGATAGATGGAGATACCATTTATGCCAATTCACACTACTTAAACATAACAAATGTCACTCCGCAAAAGCTTTTAAGTCATAATGGTACTAAAAACTATTCATTCAATCATTAGCATAAACCTAATATACATAAAGACTTTTACGACAAATCACTCAAAAGTATTCACTCTCCTATAAATATATTAATATTTATGTAAACAACTAATTTACATCTATAATAAGACTAGTTACAGTATATTTATAAAAGTACACATATACATAATGTGACTCAAAAGTAGCAATCTTTTTATATCACCCAAGAGACCTACCAAACCTTAAGAAACCAAAAAGTTTTAGAAATAAGGTTTAACATCATCTTCTTCTCGTTCAAGCCCTATTTACACCAAAAAGTTCTAGAAACACAGGTTTTTATCTAGTTCTTTATATTATTGTACAATTGGTAGAAATACTATTTATACGGTCATTTTAAGAAAGATACATATACATATATATATATGAGATAATATAGCGTAAGTGTATAAAGATCATACACATACATACCCTTAGTTGTCATATTTTTGTTTTATAGATTATATTAAATTGGCTAATATTAATAGATATACGTAATTATATTATTACTTATAATATATCGTTTCGAACAGTTATTAGTCAAATCGCATTTCGACTACAGAAAGGTCATTATAGGACAATAATTTCGTAGTTATCAATGAATATATCTATTTTATTACATAAAGTTATCTGAATTTTAAAAAAATTAGTATCATTAGGTTCGTATGAACTAAATGATAAATATTATAAGTTTCATTCAAAAAGATAATTTTTAAAGAATAGTTTTAATCCTAATATACATATTAACTTACTTAGTAGCCAACATTATATTTATATGATATTACACAATAAAGTGTAGTTAATATGAATTTCAATAAAGTATGATAAAATCATTAATTATACCTACTTATACTACTCCTAGCACATATACAAATCATAACATCGGTTATAATATCAAAAGATACGCCAGTTATAATATCACAAGATTCATCAAGATTAGTATGCTATCAGGTTTGACTAGGTTATAAACAATAAGAATTTATCAAATATTTGATAGATTTTTAATCAAATATCAATCGAAACTAGTCTCCAATAGTAAATTAACCATTTCTCCTTAGGAAATTCATGATAAATAGTATATATTATCAAATAATTTCACAAAAATTCCTATAAACTAAAAAAAATTATACAAAATTTAACCTTCAACTTATTTCATAAAAATGTGATTATCGACAAGATTAATTAAGTAAATAATATCATTTATATGTAAAATAATTTCCAACATATCCTAACATCATTACAAGTCTCCAGAAGTCATCAAGTATCACTTTCATTAATTATTTTTATAAAACCAATTTATTTCTAGAAATTCTAGCTTTATCGGTTTTTAGGTTAAAAAATACAATAAATATTAGACATGTATGAAATCAAAATCGAGCTACATATCACTAAACTAGATGTAATAAGGATCATATAGTAAAATTTTGAGCTTAAAACAATATTATTTAATATATTTATTTTTGAGTTCAAAGTTCAAAAGAATAGTGCAATTCGTTAAGGAAGTATATAAAGTACATGGAATTTAATCAAAACAAAATTATAACATGAAAAACATCTTAAAAATAATCTAGGAATAATTTTCTTATAATTCTTTATGCATATTAAATAGTTTTAGAAACTATTAGAAAAACAAGGTAGAAATTTGAACCTTCTATTTGTTAAAGCTCCAGCCACCGTTGGCAATGGGGGTATATTAGCCAACAAGGGCGTAGGTGGCTCTGTTAGGGGCTTGTAGGGCTCCACAACAAGTTGTGGTTTGATTGTTAAACTAACCTAGGTTAGCACCTTTCTCTTTTTTGTTTTATTTTTCTAAATTTCCTAAATTTTTTCAAAATTTTCTTTAAGTGTCTATGGCTTTTAAAGTGTATAAAATAAAGTCTTGGTATCCTGTATATACTAGTTAGAGTTAGGCTAAATTTTCTTAAGGGCTAAGTAAATTCTATTTGATTATTATTTGGTAGAAAACTAAGTAGGAGGTGCAAATTCCCGTTTTAATTTACTTTTGACTCAGTAATTGAGATGTTTTAGGATTGCCACGATTGCTTCTAACTAAATCCAGTAATTTTAGATAGATTTAAGTAGATATTTTAGGATGATTTCCATATTTCGAGTACAATTTATCAATATTTAGACGTTTTATTAAAAATTGTGTATATATCCTATATATGTGATCTCAAGCCTAATTTTCTGATTTCTTGTTATTTATTTGATTTCCCATTTTTTGATTAATACTAAACCATAATCTATACAGTATTAATCCTCAACTTGAGAAATTAAGAAATTCCAGTTTTTTTACTTAAAAAAGTTTTAGAGCTGCTACCTGATTGGAGTTTAGAAAAAGAAAAAAAATCGTAATCTAATGGGTGGTTTGATTACAATTTAACTACTAGTTTTTAATTTCAATTTGAATGAAAAAAAAAAAAAACAAAGGGTTATGAATTCGGGAGCTAACCTATTAAACCCGAATGGGTATCACTATCTATTTTCTGAAATTAAATTTATTCTTCTAAATTATCTTCTTTTTTATATTTTTAAAGAAAAAATAAAAACCAAAAGAAAATAAAAAAAATTTAAGTTTCTATAGATTTTAATGTCGCCCCAAAAGTGTCTACATACTCGCTAATTAGAATCAAACATCCATAGTTCTTTCAAAAAAACTTTAATGTGTTGGTTGATTTTAATTTTCAAAAATTGACTAAGTTTACGTTATTACCAATTTAGTTTTTCAAGAAGAATCTAAACGACCCTAATCCTTAAGTGTTTTTATTTTATAAAAAAAGATTCTAAAAATCCTATTATTTTAAAAGGATCTTTTACTAATTTTCATTTATTTATTTAAAAAAAATTTATATGTAATGAATCCTTAAACAAAACCTAATCCTAAAAAAAAAAAACCAATCCTAACAATCCTTAAACTAATACATAGATATATTTATACCTATATTACTACTATTTCAACAACCATTCACTTAAATCAATATTTAATCTATATAATATTAGAACACTAATGCTAAAGAAATATCCTAAACATATATATATATATATATACTATGTTAAATTACTAAGGACCTAGTAAAATAATAATATGATATAATATAATAATAATAAATAAATAAAATCTTAGACAAGGATTGAACCTAATTGCAAAGCTCTTGTTGTGGCCGCTGCAAAGCGCTATCGTGTTGTGCTCGTTGATGACAAAAGAGCTTGGACTTGGAGTTGCTATAGGCATGCGAATGACTGAAGTGTCGCGTATAGGTGGTTGGCTTGGATACGTATGTTGCAAGCTGTTACGGCGCTAGTTAGTAGGCAACGTATACTGCTCATTGACAGTGGACTGTGAGTTTGGTGATGGAGTTTGGCGTGTCAAAGGCTTGTGTGGTTAGGTGTGTTTAATAGCTTATCAATTGGCGTAAAGTAGTGCATGTTCTGCACTTAGATTGGTCTTCATACAATTTATAGCGGAGTGGCAGTATCGATGGCATGTGGATTGTATTGTACAGTAGTAGCATATTAGTTGTTACGTGAAGCTTTGGTCTGGTTGTGATGCATTGCCATTAGTCAGTGTAACATTGGATCTTCATCAAAGTGTGAGTTTGTAGCTACTACAAGCATGGATGGTGACTGGCTTAGGCATGTATGGCTATGTATGTGTAGATTGATCAGGCATGTGTGTTCATGCAGCAAGTGTAGCAACAGTAATGGGGCATGGTCTCGTGGAGGCCGATCCTTGGTGTTGCTAAACAAAGGATGGTTGGATTGTCGGTGCTAAGGATGGAGCAAAGGACATCAGCTAGGCTTGGTGATGTTGGCCTTAAGAGAATAGATGAGCAGTTGGGGATTTGGCTCAAGGTATTCTATTATGGTCGTACAGATAGTAGAGTGAATGAAGTGTGTATGCAGTGGGGGTGGCATGAATGTGGATAAGGACTATCTTATGTTGCTGATCGATTGGTGTACGAGGATTCAGTGGTGGAGTTTATGTGTATTGATGTGTGAAACTTAGAGTATTGCAGATAGTGGTCTCATGAATGTGAAGGATGGATAAAGAGGGAAGTGTGAATTGTGTTTTATGCTGCGTGCTCCGTATTTATAAAGCTCGAAACAAATCATATCGAATCAAATCTCTTATATTGATTCCAATCTGATTTGATAAAAATCAAATTAGATTTAAATATTTAATAATGATTCAAATTCGATCAAATTAGATTCAAAACATTTGATTAAATGTGAATCTCATATGCTCAAATCACTTTTTGTAGAAATGAAAAAACAATAAAAAATAAAAAGGCACGTAAATACGTAGCGAGATTCAAACCCATGACTTCAAGCCAATGCAATATCAATATACTCATACTTATCCGTTAAGCCGTTAGCCTGTACTTTGATATTTAGTATAATTGAATTATACTTAAACTATACAACTCTCTAAAGCTATTGGAACCAAACCAAAACTAAACTAATTGACCCTAAAATAATTTATTTTCTAAAAGTCTAAAAATCTTTATAAATTTTTTTCTTTTCTCTTTTTTTTTTGTATTTTTATCATTTTTCAAATTTTTATTATTTTTTCCGAATTAGGACCTTATTTAAAAAAATAAAAACTATTAAGGGGCAAAAATCTAGTATCTACACATGGTACATGTAGTGACTAATTATATCCTTTAAGTTATGTTTCATCTATGTTATTAATTTTTAGAATTTATTTTCTTTTGAATTTTTAGAATTTAAGTCTAATTTACTCATATAGGGGTTTTATGTAATTTATGAGTATATTTATTATATATATGAGGTATATTTATAAGTATATATATATTTCATATATTATTTTATGTGATATTATTCACTTTATAACTTCAATAATTGATCTCTAGTGCCTTGTTATATCTTAGTGCTCGATTTAGAGAAAGTAATGTCATTTCATCAATTTTAATGTCTCCTCTTATTAGGCCCAAAAATGTCCGTAAAGCTCTTTATAAGGGAGTGAGTGCTTTTTTGGATTAAAGCTCATACTCACCACATTAATTAATCACAGCTGACGGCACCTATTACACACACCTTACTCCAATGCATATACATTGTAGCTTTATATCACTATTGAAATTAATAAAAGTGTACTATGCATTTATCCATCCCTTCCTATGTACCTTATATTTTGTTAGCTTTTTTCCTTGTATATGTTGCTTACAAGTTTAGGCTTTGTTAGACAGTATTGCATGCGAGTTAAGCTTATTTACTACTATAGAGGCAAGACAGTAAGCATCATGTGGTCCATTTATGCGGTAGAGAAAGCCCTAGACTGTAATATAGTGTCTAAGAGTGTAACAGAGTTACGGTCCTTCCTTGGACTCGCAAATTACTACAAAAGATTCGTTAAAGAATATTCCTGCCGAGTTACACCCTTTATGGATTTGTTAAAGAAGGACCAAGCATGGTCATAAGATGAGAGATGTCAGAGTGCCTTTAAGGAATTAAAGCGTATAGTGACGGAGGAGCTAATCCTTGCACTACCTAATATTTTTAAGCCTTTTGAAGTCTACACAAATGCCTCAGACATTGCATTAAGGGGAGTTGATGCTGCTCTCTTGATGACAGCCACGATAGGTCGAAACCAGTTGTTAAGTTGAACGTCCCTTATTATAAGGAGGATGGTGACAATGCCAATCGATACTCCTAAAGCAAGAGAAGCTTGAAATAGTCTTAGGAAGATATGAAGAGAAAGATTGGCTCGCTCTCCGTAATCAAAGAAAATATACGAGGTAAAGGAGGATCAAGCGCCATACGGGTACTTGTATAAGGGGTAAACCTCCCATCCTATAATGCACTAACCATTGCTTGATTACTTCTACTTTAGCCATATCTATTTAAATCTACCTTGCTTCAATAGCATGACCCAAGAAGTTAATGTACTTCTAATTAAAGGCACATTTCTTGCACTTTGCGTACGAATGATTCTTCTGTAGCTTCTTGAAAACCATTCTTAAGTGCTTCACATAATCTTGCAATGTCTTGCTATATATAACAATGTTATCTAGATAGACAACTACAAATTTGTCAAGATATTCATGAAATACATTATTCATTAAGATACAAAATGTCGCAGAAGCATTAGTGAGACCGAAGGGCATCACCAAGAACTCATAAGTGCTACACTGGGTTACACATGTCGTTTTAGGCTCATGTGAATGAAGTTCAAGGAGTGGCGCATCAAGTATAAGGAGATCTAAAATGGTAATGTTCATGTAGATACATAGGTTAAGTTAAAGGCTGAGTTGCGAACTCAGTGTTTCTCTAAGAATGTTAAGTACAATGCTTGAAAGAATTTGAGAGAACTTTGATTGGTTGATGACATTAAAAAGTATGTCCATAAGTTCTCAACATTAATGTTGGATATCAAGAGCATGGCTGCATATGATAAGCTATTCTATTTTCTAGAAGGAATGAAGCCCTATGCTGGCAATGAGTTGTAGAAGCAATGGGTTACCAACTTAGCTATAACGTGGGCAACAATTGAGCACTTGATTGACTATACTTATGACAATAAAGGGAAGAGCGTGTTGATAGGACACGAAGGTGGAAAGTTAGTTAAGTGGGGCAAACCCAAAATTGGAGGAGCCTTAAGTTTAAGTAGTAGCAATAGTAACACTAGAGGGAGTCAAAGGAAATCCTATAACTCTCACTGGTCTGAAAAGAGTGAGGCAATCAATGGAGGTAAGAAGCCCTCATTCTCATATTTTCTATGTAATGGCCTACATAAAGTATTCAAATTTCTAAATAAGGCTGCACTTAATACTATGGCATGAAAACCAAAGAATATATGCCAAGATGAAGAGTTAGGGAGTAATGGGAAAGATCAACCCCAAATAGGTGCATTATACATATTGTCGACTGTTGGAAAGAGTTTCTCAACACAATGTAAGCCTAAGACCAACAATGAGTCGATGTATGTCTAGTTAAGCATCAACGGCAAGAGTTTTAGTATAATGGTAAACTTCGACGCTCTCTACAACTTTATTAATGTGCTTGAGGTGACAATGTTAGGTCTAGTGCTTGGTGAAGACACTAGCCAAATTAAAGTTGTTAACTCCAAGGCTATTCTTGTCCAAGGAGTTGAAAGAGGAGTAAAAGTGAGAGTTGGAGATTGAAGTGGAAATCTCAACTTCATAACTATTCCATTGGACTACTTCGGCATAGTCCTTAGAATAGACTTCTTGAGATAGGCCAGAGTTGCTCCCGTGCCCATAGCAAATTGCTTGTTATTTATGGGTGAAAAACCTTGTTGTGTGACAATTCAAAGGAACGGGGCAAGCAAAAATAGTAAGGAAGGGAAAAATATTGGGGCTATGATGCTATCAGCGCTCTAACTGAAGAGAAGGCTTAAACATCAAGAACTGACTTTCTTAGCTGTTCTTATAGAGGAAGAGGAAGCAGGAAAGATGGAGATACCGAAGGTAACAAAGAGTATCCTGAAGGAGTATGATTATGTGATGCTCGATAAGCTCTCGAAGGAATTATCTTTCGTACAGTTGGTGGACCATGAGTTCGACAAGTTTTATACATTATTGGATAATTATATTTTTATGGCTAAAATTAGAGTTTTATTAAATTATTTTTAAAATCTAATTTTACTAGGTAACTTCTATTAACTTTTGTGGCCTCATCATGAAGTTTGCATTCAATTGAATAAATTTTTCCAAAAGGCTTAAATAATTGTACGGTTATTCTAAATGCAATTTTAAGAAGTCACACCAAGCACTTAGTTAAACATCCCATTAATTATATACAATATAAAATATCAAAATGGGATGAATAAGGTTTCCAGTTAAGAACTACGATCGAGATTTACTTGAATATGTCATCGACCATATGGAAGATAAAATATCTTAATCGAATGGATAAAACTTCCATACAAACTTGCGATTCTTCATCCGACGATGCCAAAAATGCTTCAGGCTTCCGTTCTCATTTGACGTCAGAAAATGTTTTTTTTTTTTTTTTTAAATTTTAATGAACATTTCCTCGTTTTATTGAATAGCAAAATGGTAAACTAGAGTTTAAGAGCAAATTTTTTAAAGATTTGATAGTATAAATACTTAATTTGAAAGATAGGAAAGTGAATATGAAACAAAAATATAAGTGGGTGTATTTGTAATTTTATATATAATTGAGCTATTTAAGTCATATAGTAACAAACTGCTACTTTTCCCTGTTGGCTGAATGATGATGGAAACAATATCAGGTAATTAATTATTTTATTAATCTCATCGATGCTGTTTTATGAAAGTAAAAATAAAATAAAACCAATCTCCTGGATACATTTTTTGAAATTTATTAGCTTTTACTGAGGGGAAACAAATACAAAAATCTCCGGAACAAGTCAAACACTACATGTCCCAGATTCGATACAAGCTAGTATCAGATCACAAAACCATGTTGACAAAACCAGGTTTTAAAATACGTTCTTAAAGGTTAGGGTTAGTCAAACTCGATCCACGCTTTATTAAACCTTCTAGACAGATTTGGTGTTGACAATTCTTTAAAATAAACCACCGGTTTTACCCTTTTCTTAACGCTATTTATTTTAAAATAATTATAATATATATATATATATAAATTGCCGCCAGTGCCACCATTTCCTCATTGAGGTTTCATATGAATCTCTTATGTTAACAATATTAATATTATTATTGTGAGTTTGGTTTGGAGACTAAAACAAGATAGAAATAAAATAAATAAATAGTTTTTAACGAAAAGAAAAGAAATGGTAATAGATATGTTTTTGTTAGTTGCAATTAAAATGGACATAATAGTGATTAATATATTTTAGAGTATGAATATGCTCTTGGCTTTACCACATGTAGATGACAAAATATGCTAGAAAAAGAGTAGTGATACATCTAATTGGAGAATGGACAAAAAGTAGGAACAAAATTGCAGATATTAAGTGCTGTACTTATACTAATATTAATAAATAATAATATATCGAAAATGTATCTTACCATTATACCTTTATCCTATATCATGATTTGACTATTAGGTTAATCAGACCTGTTACAAGAGACAATTATTCTATTAGTACTCTTAACAATTACTTATTTCATAGCAATAATAACTTTTCGAAAAAAATATTCCTCAAATTGAACGTAACGTTGGTTTGTGAGAGCGAAATAACTATTCCATTATATTTATAACAAATTAATTAATTTGTTCACCTTCAGGTAATATTAAATACAAACCCGCCCTTACTCCTTATTTAAGAACTACTAGGATGTTTACTTGTAGTTTAGGTTATAACAGCTTAAGGAATCTCTATTATAAAATATGTATTAAATGATTATTCACTATTCGAACTCATGAATAGCTGTTGAATACTAGAATCAAATTTCTTTCTTTCTTTTTTTTTTTAAAATAATAAAAAAAAAAAAACCAAAATATCTTCGATCAACGGCTCTTTTTCATTTTTTGGCAATAGCTATTACACAATTTTAATCCATTCGGCCAAATCAACAACTTATAAAAGTTGTTAATGAATTACATACTCAGCGTGTCAATGTCATTAAAACATTTTTTTTTTTTTTTATCAATTCAAACTATTTATAAAATGAATCCTATTTAAAGTTGACAATTTTTCCCAAAAAGTCATTATTTTGCATTAAATCGTCGTTTTCGAATCTATGTCCCATCAATATCCTTATAGTCAATAGTACCCTATCAATATAGCTAGCAATTCATATTAATTTATCTTGCCTTGTATCCATTTGACAATATGTAGCTCAATTAATTTGATTAACTTGTATAGTATTCGTATTAGACTTATTTATCAACTAAATAATTAAACAAATCACTATTTGATACATCACGTCAATGAGATAATTAGTGTTCATATTCAAATTAACTACGATCTTTTATTAGCTCTTTGAGAGAAGCACAAAAAAGTCTATTTTGGTATGGTTCTAAGAAGATTGATCAGAATAGTCCGTCATCCCCTTCATCTTCTTCTAATATTTTTCTATTATATCACCAAAACTTAACGAGCATACTAAAAGATGTCACAATTAACAAAATTTGTGCCATATAACAATTGATATTCATAATCATGAGCACGAAATTCTGCAACGATTAAGTGCCTTCATTTCCCATTTTGAAACATCATTGCCGAAAGTATATTACCACTTATGCCAAGAACTTAAATGGGAACAACTTTAGTCTTAGTTAATAGGTTGATGGAATGACAGACAGGTTTGAGTACCGAATAAAACCAGACATGTTTGTAAATGGGTTTAAAGGGCATAGCCCATTTAGCAGTTATATTGAGTATTTTTTTATCCTTCCCTAATACATTCATGTCATTTTTTAGTTCTTACCAATAGTTAATTAAGGTTTGCACATACTGGAATCGTAAGATAATACACAGTAAAAAGACGTCGAGAGTTATTCGATGTAACTATTTTGATACTTAAATCAGTAATAGGCTTTCTATATAATAAAGTACTAAATACATAGGCTTAGAATATAGAGTTTATAAAAAAAAATTATCTATCTGATATTTATAATAAAGAAAAACTGGCCATTAGAGATCAGTTGGTAAGATTGATCTTCTCTTATAAGTATGGAAGAATAGAGCTATCGTGTTTGATACATCTTTAATATTTAAAACGTGATTATTTTATTTTTATTTTATAGTCTATAATTGTTACAATTCTTTATTTATGGGTCTGGCTTGATTTGACCTGATACCTACATAGGTAAGCCTAAAAAGATAAAACTTAATGGATTTGATGGTCCGAGAGATTTTTATCCAAAATAGTCCGTCAACAGAACACATCTACACCTAGAATATGTAATTTGAAAAAGATAAAGAGAAATAAAAATCAACAAGTGGGAAAGCTAAAACTAGAATATGTAATTTGAAAAAGATAAAGAGAAATAAAAATCAATAAGTGGGAAAGCTAAAAGGGTTGGGAATAAGAAAAAAAACAAACAAAAAGTAAACGAAAAGTGACCTTCTGGGTTATTGCAGTCTTTGAAGATAATTGGAGTAGACGACTGGTCTTGGTCCTTGCTCGGTCTTTTACCAACTAATATTATTATTATTATTATTTATTTATTTATTTATTTTGGGGGTGGAATCTCGTACTTACATTGTCATTGTAATGCTTGCTAATCTTTCTCAAATAATTCATACCCAATTCAATCACTGAACCAAACCAAGCCCTCTCTCTCTCCGAGTTCTTTCTTGTCATAATAAACCCATACAGGCACACAGAGAGAACGAGATTAAGAAGGAAAAAAAAAAAAAAAGAAAAAAGAGGAAAAAGACGATCATGAAGAAAGGAGGCTTGAATTCAAATCTCAAACTCTCACTACCTCCTCCTGATGAAGTTGCTTTTTCCAAATTCTTGTAAGTATCTCTTGATCCTTCTCTCCTATTTGTAGTGTATTCTATACTTTACATGTTTTTGTATGTGTGTGTGTGAGTTTTTCAATGTTTTGGGTGTGTTTTTGAATGGTTTTGGCTGATTTTGTAAAATGGGTATTGGTATTTTGTGTGACAGAACACAAAGTGGCACCTTCATGGATGGAGATCTACTTGTCAATAGAGATGGTGTTCGAGTTGTGTCTCAAAGTGATACTGAAGTGGTAAGAAAAATATATAGTTACATTTGAAGCTTCAAACTTTATACTTGATTGCATATGGAGGATTTTAGCTTGGTTATTGCGTCTGAGTTGAATTGGTGTAGTGATTTGGTACTGTGGAAACGCAAAGTTATTTGTTTAATTGTTACCTATCTATTGGATTGAGCGAGCGATTGCTGTTGCACCAAAAGCTCTAACTAGCAGTAAGATTGTAACTTAAGGCTCTGTCTGAGTGGACACCGGTGACGGATGTCCGAGGCACTTGTTAAGCGGTCAAAATTAGAGACCTTGATTGTTGATTGCACATCCCATGAAAAAGCGAATCCATAGAAAGGTAGAGATTGTCTTTTGGCCTCTCAACCGGTGCGTAGACTTGGAGCATAAGCTGTAGTTTATAGGTTGTGACACGACCATATGTCCAGGACGCATCGTTCCAACATTAGTTATATGAATTAGCAGAGTTCAATGTTTTACTTGGATCCCTCAGAATCCTATTCCATGGAATTCACTGAATGAAGCCTTATATTTGTTTGCATTGATAGTTACTGTCCATTATGACTTCATGTCAAATATGCTTGAATTCCGGAATAGGGAGGTTATAAAAAATTACTAATCTTAACAGAAATTGAGAATTATTTGCTGATCTGAGAGCTATGAGTTTGTATAATTAGGTGATATTTTTGAAGAGGGAAATCTTGCTCTCGTTTACCAGCTAGCCGATATCCTTATTTGATTTTCCTTTAGGAAAAGATTACGTCAAGTAAGTTTAGGGATCTTACTTCTTATTTGAATTTCCATTCTCGAAAGCATCTTTCTCTTGCAGATAATGAATATGCATGCAGATTGTTCTTTAAATTTTGAATCACAACATTTTTGGAATAAATATTGAGGATCTCTATGGTTCTACGATGTCTCTTTCAGCCACCCCCCATCAATCCATCAGATAACCAGTTGAGTTTAGCTGATATCGACACAATTAAAGTTATTGGGAAGGGCAATGGTGGAACTGTGCAGTTGGTGCAACACAAATGGACTGGCCAGTTTTTCGCTTTGAAGGTGATTCATATTTCTTTGCTTCTCCTTAACTTTTATAACAGCAACATTTTTTATTTTATTTTTTTGTCATCCTATTTTTCTTTTGTTTTTACCAAATAACCTATCCAGTTTAGTTGTGGGAGAAGGCAGTTTGCTATCCTGCTTATTTGATCTTCAGCTACATAATTTCACTTGTCAGCCCGTTCTTTGTGCACATGTTTCAATCCTTCATTTTTATAGTTTATTCTTTGATCCAGGTCATCCAAATGAATGTAGAGGAGTCTATGCGCAAGCAGATTGCACAAGAATTAAAAATCAATCAATCATCACAATGTCCATACGTCGTCATTTGTTACCAGTCTTTCTATGAAAATGGTGCTGTTTCCATCATTCTAGAATACATGGATGGTGGATCTTTAGCAGACTTTCTTAAGAAAGTAAAAACAATTCCAGAGCCATATCTTGCTGCAATATGCAAGCAGGTGAGTTATTGAAAAGATGGTAATTTCTGCACGTCTTGAAAATTTCGTTTATTTCAATGTCATTAAATTTGTTCCTCCAATGATAACATATAGGTACTTAAAGGTCTGTTATATCTACATCACGAGAGACATATAATTCACCGGGATTTGAAGCCCTCTAATTTGTTGATAAATCATAGAGGTGAAGTGAAGATTACAGATTTTGGTGTGAGTGCAATCATGGCAAGCACATCAGGACAGGCAAATACTTTTGTTGGCACCTATAATTATATGTCGGTGGGTACTTTCTCCTTCATGTTTACTTGCTTTCTCTCTTACTTACAACATGTGAAACTTACAAGTTGCTTATTTCCAATATGTTCCATAGCCTGAGAGAATCTGTGGAGGCAAACATGGGAATAAAAGTGACATTTGGAGCTTGGGCTTGGTATTGCTAGAATGTGCAACAGGTCAGTTCCCATATTTACCACCTGACCAAGGAGAAGGATGGGGAAGTTTTTATGAGCTTATGGAAGCTGTTGTTGAACAACCACCACCATCAGCCCCTTCAGACCAATTTTCCCAGGAGTTCTGCTCATTTATCTCTGCTTGGTAAGAATTAAAGATGACATCACAGTTGTAATATTGTCAGAAGATGGTTTTTTTCTTGAATGGTGTGATGAAATAAAGTTATAATTTATTTCTACAGCGTATTTATATTTGCTTGTCTAGCATTGATACATCCCAAATTTATAAATGAGGTTACTATAATCTAAACTACTGTATGTAGAGCCATAGCAATCCTTCGTAATCGGTTGCAGCATGTATGAATGCAGAAGTTGATTCCTTTATCTTGATTTTTTATCGTTTAACTGAATTTATCACTACTCTTACCTGTTATTTTACTTATATGGCAATGGATCTCACATAAAAATGATTTTCGATTCAATGTTTCGTGTAAGTAACCTTTTACCATTTTAGATGCACTTGCATCATACTGTTCCAATTTGTTCCTCATTATCTGTATATTTTGGTCAATGTCTGTAATTGTGAGGTTATTGATTTGTTTGGATTATTGTTTTCTTTAGTGTCCAGAAAGAACCAAACGACAGACAGTCGGCTGGTGAACTGATGGTACATAAAAATATGCATTTCTCTTTTTTCTTCTTGTTTAAGCTAACTGCCATTCTAGAATATGTATTAAGTGTCTGAACGCTTTATTTAATGATGCAGGCTCATCCTTTCATCACCATGTATGAGGATTTGAAGGTGGATCTTGCTGCTTACTTCATGAATGCAGGCTCCCCACTTGCAACATTTTGAAAATTCCTGGGTATGCCAAAACCTTTATGCTCTCCTGTAAGAGCCAGCCATTGCACTTTTTTGCTTGTTCCCGTTTTCAGTATATCATATACATCCAAAGCTTGCATAGATCCTTGTGCTATCAAGTACAAGTGATGCCATTTTTAACTCCTCTTTCCACCCTCTGTGATGATCTTGGAATTTAATCACCATCATTTTTTCTTCTTCATGTTGAGTGCTGGTACATCCAAAGCCTGTAGTTTGCAAGGCATTTTTATTAGTCTTCTCAGCCTCTTTTGCCGAGGGTGTAGCGAAGTAGATTTGACTAGTGGTTATAACAAATCAGAATGTTAAGTTGATTTGAGTATGGTTAGTACAAATCAGAAAGAAATGGCTATGGATATTTGCATCTTCCATTGATGTACGTGATGACAAGGTTTATGAACCTGCTCTTTTCTTTTTTTTTTTTTTCGGTCGACTGTCATTGTTCTTGGTTTCCATCGGTATCAAGTTTTTGTTTACTAGAACTAGTGTCTGCACTTCCCAGTGGCTGAGGAATCTGGCTCATCAATCCGATAAAAGCAAGCTTGCAAAAACTAAAGTGATGAAAGATTTCACACCATCAAAATCGAGGAACATCTCTCAAAACCCCAAGCAGGTGGCGATTTTTCAAGCTGTGGCAGTCGCCTTGTAATGTGTCTGGTGGATGGCTGATCAACTGTCGGGCTTCTTTCGTTTTTCCCTGTATTATTGCTAGAAATGTTACTGATATCATATGAAAAGGAAGTTGAATAAATTCTTAAAAAAAAAAAAAAAAAAAAGATCATCGTTGCTAAATTCACATGAATTTAGATTGCGATACAGTAAAATACATTTATGGAGTTTTGAGATGAATTGCTAAGAACTTGTTACTCTTTTTAGAGTTTGAATCACCACAAAAGTTTTGCTAGATCAATGGTTGAGGCCTACAAATTCTCTTTGGATTTAGGATCCAAGAAGTCTATTTACGTAGCACAAACTAGAACTTTCCAAATATCGATTATGTAGTGTGTTTTTCATATCGGAAGGCAGTTGGTCCGGTTGTCGGTCTTTATCTCTTTATTTACCCACAAGAATAATGAATTAATGAGAGATGATGGGTGGGGCGGAATTTCGTTACGGTTCACAAAAGCGGGCCGCAAGTCACAGCAGCTGCGGCTTAGATAAGTGTATTAATTATTTTCCTATTTGATTAGGATACAGGTGAGAAATGGGCAGTGTTTTTAAAATATCTACACGAACAATCACTAGGAAGTTTGAATAGATTCGGCTTCTTTGTTTCTTCTGCATCATGTTCTGAGTACCATCTTCATTTTGACAAGTAGAATGTCCAATAATTTGTCCCTGCAAACTCACTGGCTACCTGTGCCATTGACTACGTAGCATCCTGTATGGCTATGTTGTAGTAGGGCAAATACAGCTACAACAAGAGAAAATCGGTGACTGGAATTAACGTTAAAAATTGGGGTACAGTGCTGGCTATCGTGCCTTTTTTTTTTTTTTTTTGGGTGTTGCAAAGGTACTACGAGAGATCACTATTATTGTGAATCAAAATCACAAGAATCTACCTACAAGTTATTGCATTAACACTACAAGATGTATCACAGGATCTCAAGACTGAGAGGGATGGAAAGCGAATATCCGCATGAAAAGAGGAGGATCTACTTTTCTTGATTGATAAAAAAAAGAAAAAGAAATATGAGCATATAATATAACTAAACCATTCTAATTGGTGAACCAACAGTTAGGAAGTTGAAGAGACATAGGAGCCGCGAGAGAGGATCGAATTTGCTGAGAGTAGGGAAAATTACTTACTATGATCGGAAAAAGGAATTCAATAAATGGAATATTCAAAATTCTAGTTCTTCTCGATGATTGGTCGAAGAATGAGTTGAGTGCGTTCCTAGTCATGTTCGATATTCTCTAATACCAAAGGCTTCAGGAGAGAGAGTTCTTTCTATAGCGTCCGTCGATTAGTTTTGTTATGGGTTTGTCAGTTCAGAGAGTTAGTAGTTGTTAGTTTTGGAATTTCCACTTAGACAAAGGCAAGGCAAGGCAAGGCAATGGATGCGCTAATAATCGAAGAAAGGGACGGGACAAGACAAATTTGCCGGACAATTGCAAGTGTTCGATCTGAGGAGTTGTTTTCCTTATTGTACATGTAGAAGTTACTTCTAGAAAGTTCTAGAACTCTAAAAACTATCATATAATATAATGTTATATCGCCCATAATATATCGTAGACAGTGACAATAATCAAAACAGCCAAGAAAGTATATCTCTATAAGACCCTTCAGAGTGCAAATGGTGCTTTCGTGAACTTCTGAAATCGGAAGTTCCGTTTCATTACAAATTCAATAAAAATTTTCTCTTTTCTGTTTTTTTAATAACCCGCGGTTTGTATAAATTTCCTTTTCTTTCCCATTTGCTTAATAAATGTCAAAGAAATTTAGGAAAACATGCAGCTAGGATGTAGAAAACATGAATCGAATCCAACCCTTCAAAATTCTTTATCTTTTTTTTGTTTAGAAAAGCAAACGTCCAAATGTTTTCTGGTACAACGCCATGCCAGCTATAAAGTAGCTTTAAACTCATTCCCAATTTCTGGAATTTCATCTCTTTTATCATGATTTTACACTGCAAAATTTATGCAGAAATGACAAATGAATGAAAGCAACATTTCTATAATACAAACAATAGGATGATTAAAAAGCCTCTGCATTACAATCAATTCTTGCGGCTGGAATTCAAACAATTCTCTAATCTGTGGCCACACCAAATAGGCACATACATACTTCATTTGTCAGCAACGTTATCCTGACATAACCAAATTACAAGGTAAAAGCTCCATGGCACTGGGGTGGCTGGTTGATCTGCATTACCAACGGATTCTTCATACACAATTGGCATCTGCAAGCTGTATATCATCAATTTCAGTTTTGGTATGGACAGTTAAAAAGAGAGACCAAATAAATCAACCTAATACACAGCAAACCCAAAAAAAGATGGACTCGATGGATCATCTTTCATTGAAACATATGATTTCTGATGTATTTTGAAGCTAGGATGCATATTTAAAAGAAAAGCTCAGTGAATATGAGTCAGTTCAACAAAAATACTAGTCCTCCAACAGAACCTATATTACGACCCATTACACAACCATAAACATCGTGGCCATCAGTGCACACCTTAACTGCTAGAACCTGCTTGTGTGGCTTTGACGCACTCACCAACAGTGCACAGCCCTCTAGCATGAAACCCAATTGTGCAGAACACTGCCAGCAAATGAAAAGAAAACTTCTTCAAACCCTATAACCAACCAGATCCAAGATTAAGGGCAATCTATATTAGGAAGGTTACCCAGCTCCAGTGTGCAAATCAAGGTTTTGCCTAACTCTTAAAGACTATTATGACAATGATCTGAGTAGCACAATAGACATATGACTCTACATTATTCAAGGCTAGATTCTCCCACTTTTGACAATTGAGACAACCCATTACGGCTGATAAATTGCTGCACACAGATTTTCCAAAATTAGGACACAGCAGAACATGGCAAAGTAGGTTTAGCTTCCTTCCACTTGATCCCAGAAGCACTACTACGGTCTTATAAATTGGAGCAAATGCACCCAAACATGACTTGACCAGAGTTTAGCTACTTGGGTGACTTGAGATTTGGACCACCCATGCGGCAATCTATTGGGTGACTTAATCAAGCTTTGACCAAACAGGGACAGTGAAGAAGTATCGGAATTCAGAAGAAGAACCAGTCGGAGCTAGTTGCTAGATCGAACACCTATGACTCCCAACCAACAAGTTTCTATTTTTAGTGCAGGTTTGTCAGAGCTCATCAGAATCAATGTGGAGCTGCAGAGTACACAAGAGTTGAAGACAACTTTGGCTTGGACCAATGAAAAGAATATGTTGCCCATTACTTCTCCTGAGACAACATTAGGAATAATCTTCCACCAAAAGGACAGCAATAGTAAGGAATAGATGACATTTGTACAATGCTTCAGACCATTTGAGTAATGAGCAAATGGCAGAGCTATTGATTTTATAACAGATCCACCACAGAACGAATATGCTTATTTTTCAAATGATTCATATCATCAAGTATACCCATCCAAAATTCCATTCCAATCAAATGATATGCAGTTGCCAATATATCTCGTGATACAAAAAAAATGTATTGTTTTAAGGTATATATCAAGATTCAGTTTATAATTCATATTTTTTCAACCTATCCTTCCTAATTGACATCTTTGTTGAAAGAATTTCTTTTGTAATTCTTTACATAAGAATTCAGAAAATATTGAATCTCCACCTACACAAGCAAATTGTTGGTAAAACTCCAAAATGACATTTTCTTTTGACCCTTTTTTTTTTTTCTCTTTGCCATTTAAGAAAGATAAGAAAATCTCAAGATAGCAAACATTCTCTAAAATTACGGATCATTGAATCAATAGCAATAAGTTTGGTTTGAAGAGGCTCATATACGAAACATCCTGAAATAATACCTGGAGGAGGAGATTTGATTCTGATGAAACTTTCTCTATAGGGCATTGATGGAAGAAACTATTTGTCAAGGAGCTGCCAGACCTGGATACTCCAAATGAATCAGATAAAAGCTTAAAGATTCAAAGAGACTCCAGTATCTTGAGCATGAGGACAAGCTCGTTTTCCTGGAGAAGAATGATGTTATGGACTCATTCCAGAGGAATATGAATGGGCCGTTTTATTTGTGTCATCTTAATTATGGGCTGACCTTTAATTTACTAAACTAAAACCAACTTGTATAATTAGCCATTTAATCAGTATTAAGAGAGAGCTAGAAGGTATTTTCTTAAGCTAATATCCTTTTTTTTATTGTCAAAAGATCAAATGTTTCTCTCTTCACGAGCCCTCAAACCATAATTTCCAATGAACGCCTAATTTAACCATAGGTATCGTTAAGAAAGGCTGGAAGCTAACAAATGGCAAAACCAATCTCATTGATTTTGCCATTTAACTGCCCCATGACTAGATCCAAAACCCAAGCTCACAACATAATATGTGCAAAGGTCATGATTTATTCATCTAAAAACTCAAAAAAAATAACAATAAATATATTCTGAACAAGAATGAACAGTAAGAGATATTGGCTACAATTGGACATAAGCTATAAATAGAGATGGCAATCTAAACCTTGATAAGATGACATGACGTCAACCTAACATGGCTCAGAAACATGCACAGCAGGAAAACTTAAAGCTGACAAAAAATGATGCAACACATTTAACCAGTTGTATAATATGAAAAAACATCAGAATACATAATGCAACAAACTAACATATTAATCCTTCAACAATTTACTCATTTTATATTAACATAATTTGGACATAAAAAGAAGATAAACTATAGCATGATATCCCAAACTTACACACCTATCATCTTTATAAACAGTTTGGCTAGATAAATGAGAAGATAAGATGACAAACTCAGTTGTATCACATGACCTACTTACAATAAACTAGAACTAAATTCATATGGCAAGGTTGGCCCAAAAAAGAGAAAGAAAAGGAGACTTATGGAAGCGTAAAATGAAGTTACCAGAATAATTGGAACTGCACAGAGAAGTTGCAGCTTCCTGTTTGAAGGAAAAATTATGGAATGAAAATATTCTACTATATTCAACTTAGACAGGAGTATTTATGTAAATAAAATGTAGCAGGGATAAGGATAAAATCCCTAGATTTGTGCAACAAGATAATGTTCAGCCATAACAAAAAAATCTCTCACCTAGATCAGATTTATCGATGTATATCCAACGGAAAATAGAAAAAATAAAAAAAAAAATTAAAACAGAAACTAACATAATAACTAACATTTATCCTCCTAAATTACCAATACTCCCCCTCAAGCAAAGGAATAAAGAATAATCATTCTTAGCTTGCCAATTATCTCTAGAAATAATTGCTTTGGCAAAGATTTTGTGAACGCATCAGCCTCTTGATTTCTCCAAGAAGTATATTGCAATTTGATGTCTCCATTTTCTAACTCAGTCTTTATAGAATTTCTATCAAGTCAAACATGTTTCATCCTATCATACTGGACTGGATTCTTCATAATATTTAGAGCTGATTTACTATCACTTAATAACACAACATGTCCCACGTGAACTTTCAACTCTTAGAGTAATCTTTATATCTAAATTACTTCGCAGATTCCTTGAGCAATGGCCTTGTACTCTGCATTTGCACAACTTTTGGCAACAACTGACTGCTTTTTACTCTTTCATGTCACCAAATTTCCCCAAAGCTTATTACAAAACCCAGAAGTAGATTTTCCATCAATAATATTATCGCCCCAATCTGCATCTGCAAATGCTTCCAATAATCTACACCGATTCTTCTTTATGAACAATCCTTTTCTTGGAACTTCTTTCAAATATATCTTGGAATACGGTTCACACCATTTAAGTGATGTTTAGTTAGAGAGTGCATAGCTTGGCTAACCAAACTAATTGAGTGAGCTAAATTAGGCCAGGTTAATAACAAATAGATCAATCTCCCAACCAATCTCTGATACAATCCTCTATCTACAGGCACATCTTTATCAAGTGGAATACATTTCCAATTATGAGGAAGTGGAGTACTCCCTAGTTTGCCTGTTTCTCTTAACAAATCAAGAACATGCTTCAACTAATCATAATTCCCTTCTTGCCTCTTGCAATTTCCATACCTAAGAAATATTTCAATTCTTTAAGTTTTTTTTCCTCAAATTTCTCTCTGATCTCTTTCTTCAAGTGATTAATCTCAATTTTTATCACCACCTGTGATAATCATATCATCTATATATACTATTAAAATTGATTTCAACCCATTGATGTCATGTTTCACAAAGAAAGCATTTTTAGCTCAACTTTGAATATATCCTAAGGTAATCATGGTCTTACTAAATTTTTTGATCCAAGCTCTGGGAGACTACTTTAGACCATACAATAACTTTCTCAGTTTACATACTTTACCTTTATTTCTCTTTATTTTAAAGCCAGATAAAAGCTTCATGTATATTTCCTCTTCAAGACCCCCATTTAAAAACGTATTCTTTACACCAAGTTGATATAAAAGCCAATCCAAGTTCACTGCTAGAGATAATAGAATTCTAATGGAGTTCAGTTTTGCCACTGAAGCATAAGTCTCCTCATAATCAAGCCCATACTTCTGAGTATAACCTTGAGCTATTAGTCTCGCCTTATATCTTTAAATACTACCATCTGATTCGTACTTAATGGTAAATACCTATTTGCTACCCACAATCTTCTTTGCTATGGGAAGATCAACAATCTCCCATGTATTATTCTACTTTAGAGCTTTCATTTCCTCAAGGACAACATCTTTCCATTTTCCATCTGCTAGAGCTTCATGAATATTCCTTGGTATAACAGCATTATCCACTTGGGCAACAAAACTACAAAACTGTGTTGAAAGCTTAAAATAGCTTACATAAAGATGGGATACCTTGCACAGCCCTCTTTTCTTTCCTCAAGGCAACAGGTATATCAGTTTCCACTTTCTTCACTTCTTCTTTAGTCTCCAAGACTGATAGCTCTAGATTAGAAGATTGGCTTTGATAAGGAAGTTTATTCCTTCAAGTATAGACCCGAATAGAATTTGTTAGTGGAGTCAAGTCAAGAAAATTTTGTTGATTCTCTACTGTCGTTCTAAGTTGCGATGCATTGCATTATGGTTTAATAGTGGTATATGGACTCAAAGAATGCTTTAACTCAATAATATCAAGTTCTAACTCAACAATACAAGGAATGGAGAGGTTAGATTTAGTGTTTCCCAATCCTGATTTGCATTTGAATTTTCAATCATGCTGACACTAAAATCAAGTGATGACACTCTAAGTGATAACAACTGACACCAGACAATGAAATAGAATCTTCTCCTAGAGTCAAAGGCAGACAACACTTATCTTCTTCTAGAACCAATTCCCCCTGCACATAAGTGCAATAACAAGGTTTTTCTTTAAGGAACATCACATCAGCTATTGTAAAAAGGCATTTACCAAAAGGGTGATAGCATTTATACCTCTTTTGTAGAGGAGAGCATCCTAAGAATATACATTTGAGTAAGGCTCAAGTTTGGGTCTTTGAGGAGAATTATTGAGGATATGCATACACCCAAAGACTCTAGGTGATAATGTATTAAAAATGTGGGTCTTAGGGCAAAATTTTTGCATTACACTCATAGGTATTTTAAACTGAAGTATCTTTGAAGGGATACGATCGATCAAATAGGTTGCAGTTAAGATTGCATCACCTTAAAAACAATTTGGAACATTTTTTGCTAACATCATATCGCATGCCATTTTAAGAAAATATCAGTTTTTTCTCTCAGCTATCTCATTTTATTGAGAGGTATACACACAAGAACTCTGATGCAATATTCCATGATTAGTAAGATAGGTTTCAAAATCCATAGAGAAGTATTATTTTCTATTGTCTGTATAGAGAATAGGAACATTTGATTAGAATACATTCAAAATAAGCTTATGAAACTATTGAAGACTTGAATAATATAAGACTTTTCTTTAAGAAAATATACCCAATATGTTCGTGTATGATCATCAATAAAGGTAACAAACTATTTATAGCTAGAATATGCTAACACTCCAATTAAATCCCAGATATCACTATGTACCAAATGAAAGACTTTGACTGTGTATAGATATGCACATTGTAAGAGTTCTTTGAGAATTTGGCTTGAATATAGTGTTTACATCGAAATTCAGACATATATTTATTAATGAATAGATTTGGCTACAATCTCTTCATACATGCAAAACTAAAATGCTTAAGACGCTAACATTGGACTTATTTTGAACAAAAACTAAAGACTAACTCTTAACAACTAACTTAGACTTTGACCTAACCAAATAATAGAGGCCGTTAGCTTTCTTAGCACTACCAAGTGTCTTCCACGAAGCAAAGTCTTATATAACACAACCATTAGAAAAGAAGATTAGTCGATATTTCATATATTTTGTTAAATTACTTGTTGAGATTAGGTTACAACAAAACTCTGGAACAAATAAAGTCTCATTCAAAGTCAAATTACCAATATGAACTAATCCTTTCCCTTTAGCAAAAGTACTTCTACCATTAGCAACTAACATCTTATTCAAATTACTGCATGTATTCAAACTTTCAAAATAACTTGCAAAGTTACACATATGCTGAGAGGCTGCATGTATCTTGTTCTAATTCATGAGAGGATCTTAAGATGTTACCTTTCTGGGCTATTGCAGATGTGGGATTGTGATCATTAGAATGAGAATTACCCGCACTAAGCTGCTGTTGACTTGAAATCCGCTATAGCATAAATATCTATTCATTAGTTAGGCCGATTGCTGACACTAAAATCTCATCACCTTTCATTTAGCCACCTATCCAGACCTTACGTTTGAAGGTGAGGACTTCAGAACCTTCTATCATTGCCTGCCCTTCATGTTTTCTAGCTTTCCATTCAATCTCCAACAAGTTGCACACGTGTGATTGGGTTTCTAATAGAAATCACACCACATATTTGGCTTTACTGGAATAGTGGAATCTTCAGCACTCCCTTTTTTAGCCAAAAAAGCTGATTTAGGCGATGCAATATCGGTAGACATCGTGACTTGCTAATGGCTTTCTTACCTTGTCACTTCAGCAAAAGCTTCTTTGAGACTTGGGAATGGCTACTTTTCAATCAATCTTCCTCTAACCTCATCCAAGTCCAAATTAGCCCAAATTTAATTTGTGCAAGAAATCATATACCCTATCCTTCTCGAGAAGAAAATTGTACCTTTGCCCATCCTCAACGCATCTATACTCCACTTCATAAAACAAGTCTACCTCTTACCAAAGTTCTACCAGCGTATTATAGTACGTAACACTCATATTTCCCTGGGTAGTGGTTCAAAGTCTCGATCGCAATTCAAACCATTGGGAGGAATTATCTAGATCAGAGTATATTTCCTGGACATTATCCCATATATGTTTCACTGTTTCGTTGTTTCACAAAACAAATATGTCATACCAATTCTTAGCTTTCTAGAATTCACCAACTAAGTCATGACCATCGAGTTCTCTGCCTCACAAATATTTCTTCTGAATTCTTATCAGGTGCTTTGGTCATACCAATCAAGTAACCAAGCTTCCCCTTCCCTCGAAATACATGCTTAACTGACTAAAACCACTCCCTAAAATTCATGCCATTAAGCTTATATTGCATGATTTGAAGAGAGCGTGGATCGCTTGATGTGAGATAAACAGTTTTACCTTGATTTGAGTGGTTCGGATCTCTTAGGGTTCCAAACTTAAACTTTGATTCCAGAGAACTCTCGGTTTAATTAGTTCTTCCACTCATGATTTCATTTACTTTTTTTATCTAGAATCAACTGGAGCTTTGATACCGTGAAGGAAAAATTGTGGAATAAAAACATTTTACTTTATTCAACTTAGGTGGGAGTATTTAAGTACATCATAAAATGCAGCAGGGATAAGGATGAAATCCCTAGATATGTGCAACAAGAAAATGTTCAACCATAACAAGAAAATCTCTCACCTATATTAGATCTAACCGTGTATATCCAATGAGAAACAGCAAAAATTAAAAAAAAAATAAATAAAACAGAAACTAACATAATAACTAACATGTATCCTCCTAAATTACCAACACTGTTAAACTGCAGGCAAGTCTTTTGGCTACCTCCTCCATCTAAGTACCTACAATAATTGACTAGTAAAAGCAAGGAAAAGGTACAAACAATTCAAGAAATTTACTGATATGCTGGTAAATCACATCATATCCAAAATAGAAGGGTTTTGGAAAAATGAATGTGTGAAAGTGCAACAGTAAGACAATGTATTTTCGTCCTTAAACTCCTGCTAAGGATATTAATAGTGACAAAAACATTCTCCTGAGGGAGATAAGAACTCAAAGGATATCACCTTTATGGCACAGATAAATTATTATGGCTGTTATATAAATATGGTTATAAATATGGTTGGTTACTATATATTTTTATAGAGATGATTATATGAAATAATTCTAGGGAACTTCAGGCAGAAAATTAACTGGTATAACTAAACAGGCGCAAAAAGGAAAACATAAAACCTTAATCAGCTGGATAATACTAAATAGGTTAAATTGCAAATACACCTAATTGAAAAAAAAAAAAAAACCTGCATTGACACTCCAATGTGGCCATGTTGACATAAATTTCTTGAATTTTTTCATTCTAACTTAGTTTTTCTTTTTAATTTTATCCAAAGGCCAAGTAGAAAAATATGCCAAAAAACACGTTTTTCAAAGATTCGGGGATCTAAATGTCAATTTCAAAGATGAGGGGCTAAGTGCACAAAGAAAATATAAGGGGTTCTATTGTAATTTCCCCTTCTAAATATTGAAGGATTAAGGAAAGCAGCAAGGGGTTGAAGGAAAATGTGCAGTTTTCCAATTGTGGCATGGCATTAGAAGAGCCAAGCACTCCACAGTCCTTATTCTCATTCAAAAAATTGCATATTAAATATCTTTTAGAAGGAAAGGGGTTTTATTTTTCAAAGACAGAGACCTCAATCCAACAATAAGGGGAACAAATGACTCAAAACGTAGAAAGCATAAGAAACATGTATTTATAACAACTAACAGCAGTCCAGGAAAGAAAAGGGATAAGAATGCACAAAAGCTCCCACTGAATTTGGTTAAAGCATCAGATATTTCTTTAACAAAAACTGCTCATATAATCCAACTTTCCAAACCCATATGCAATGATCACATTGGATTAACCTTCTTGTCACACAAAGAAAGCTATCTATGCTTTTTCTCTGCGAAAAACTGTGGGTAAAAGAATAGAGGGGGTCTTCTGGAGCCAGGGCCTACCCAGGCCCTACCCTGTCAGCTTCCAGGTTACAAAAAAATAAAAAAAGAATAAATCTAAAAGCAGCCATACAATAAACTGAAAAAATTTTCTCTAGAACAGTCCCCAAAACATACTCAAGAGGTAATTGTTGCAACATTAATGCTACTGCTTTAATGTATCTACGGACCAAATAAAAGCAAATGTGCAAAGCATACCTAACGATGTGAATGAAATAGAACTTCCATGTTGACGGTTTGGGTCCCCTGAAATGTAATCCTTCCTTGAAAAATTAAGGATGATTTCCCATTTGAACTTAAGAAATCCTGTCAGAGAAATTCAACTCAACAATTTTCCTCGAGTAAAACTTATGGCCTGAGAAATCCTTGGCGATAGTACAGTAACAGGGCCAGCAAGGTGATTAAGCAGAGGGCACGGCTTTCTCCATGAAAGGATGACTTAAGAAGATTACAAGGAAGCAAATATTATCTGCAAGAAATGATTCTGTCATTTAAAAGCCATATGTAGCAAGAACCAGACCATACTATCTTCTCAATAGTAAACAACTAGGAAAAAGAAATATACCAAGCCTATATCTACCAGCACAATGGAAAAGAACTTTAGCATGAGAGAACTTCCAAAAGTTCAGCAGTAATTTCTCTGAAATGATGTCGGTTGTCATTGGATGTATAAAGTTGCCAACCTCAAATAAAGAGGCTAACCCCAATGTCAGTGACTAATTAGAATAGAGCAACATTACAACCAGAAAGGAAATGATTACCTGGTAACAACTGCTGCTTCAAATGTGTTTCTTTGATTACTCTCTCCCGTACATTAATGTGATTGCTGCTAAAGGGAAAAATTTTATAGCATATGAACCGACAAATACGCCTTTTTTAAGTGAAAAGAGGATGATCTTATTTCAAATCAAAATGTATTTACAAGAAGCATGGTGGTACATTTTTTGCTACACATAGCCTAATACTACAGCATGAACAAAAGATTTTTACATCGAAGTCACCAACTTAATACAGGAGCAAAATCCAAAACATCCGCGAGCTCACTTGAAAATCAGCTTGTGAAGAAGACTACAAAAGAATCTATATTAACCTAATTGTTGACCTGATTGCACCAGTCTATAACAGGTTGTTTCTTTTAACAACTGAGATTATGTGTTTGTCAACAGTATAATTAATAGGACTATACAAGAGGAAGCAACGTCAGACCATCATATTTAAGTCTGAAAGGTCATCCATTGGGATCTCAAGGCCCATAAAGTCGTGATCTTGCAAATTATCATCATCAATATTATTCAACCATGAAGCCAAGTCCTCCCCCTGACCACCAAGATCATCAGTAACACCGAGTTCATCAATTCCCGGTAGCTGAAGCCCAGACAAATCAATTGGATCCTCCAGAGAATCTAGACCAAATTCAGCCTTTTCCTTGGAATTGCTTATGGCATTCATTTCACTGAATTTTGAACCAGTAGGATGTGCTGATTTGGCTTTCTCTGAAGCAGTTCCAAGAAGCCCATTAATGGAAACTGATAACTGAGTTGTTTTCTGCTTTGGCTTTGCTTTAGATTTTCGTTCACCCTTGGCAGTGGATAATGATGATCGACCACTTTTTGTATATCCTGATCTTGAAACTTCTCTTCCATGCCCCTTTCCTTCTCTGTCCCTTTCGCTTCTCTTCCCTTTAGCACTGCTAGACAAAGAAGTGCCAATAACTGATGATACACCACTACTACCAACTATACCTCCAACAACCTCATCAAGTGACAACTCCCTCTTCTTTACCCTGTTTGACCATGTTTCTTCTTTACCAGTTATTTGTTCGGGCAAGTGATTTGCAGACAGTAAAGCATCAGAAGGATAAACATCACGGGACAAGGAAGCTGAGTTTTTGGAAGCTGCACACGGGGAAAGTTTTCAATTTTGAATATCAAAATAGGAGACACAAAATGGGGACAAAAGATCAGAGAGACAAATCTGCAAAGCACTGAGGAAAGGATATCCATAGCTACAGTCAGATACTAGATTTTTTAAACATCAACAGTATTCAGATCATTGTATTTGGAGATATATGTTAATGCTTACAATAAAAGCTTCAACAACTATTAGTGGATCTTAACTCCATAGAGTAATTGAAGGAGACATAGTAGTACTACATCACAATATTACACCTCAGGCCAGCAGTGGAATAATTGCATATTGTGTAAAACTCACCTTCAATCATTAAATCGGAAGAACGGGCAACACTAAGTTGAGAACACCCATTTTTAAAGATCTCCATAAATAATGGTTCACTGAAGCAGCTATTGCCTGTATCCTCAAATTGTTTACACCGTTGTAATGTGCGTTTGATAAATGCCAGGGCAGCTTGCTTTGCCATTCTACCACTGGAACTCTTTCCACCAGTAGCATTAGGACCCCAGCACACCTATCAAACAAAAACCAGAAGTTTTATGCACCATTTAAAGTGAATAAAAATCATTCAGCAAACAGGCTTATATATCAAAAATCTCAAACAAGACTTCTCTTCTGTATTGAGGAACCACATGTGATATCAATCACAATGAACAGACTCCACCCCCAAGCTTATAGAGGAAAAAGCTCCCCAAAACAATAAAACAGAATTATCTGTTTTAGGCATGGCAATTTTAGTTGATAAGGTAAGAATTATTGTGAATTTTTATGATCAAGTATATACTTTTGGTAGCATGGAAAGACATCTATTGAGAAAGTTTACTCATTTTTGTTTGATTGTAGATACTATCAGGTTAAATTTAAATAACTGTTGCTCTCTATGCACCATCTTCACTTTCGGCTATTTATTTAACCTGCCACATTATTGTATCTGCCTTCTTTTGCAATCCTTCACACAGGGAAAATGAATAATATCTCATATTTGCACTTCCATAGTACAGGCATGGAAATGAAAAGAGATACAAACTATCATAAATAATGAAGTGCTTCAAAGTACTGGCATCAAGTAAAGTAACTCCTATCTTGAAATTGAGCATCTATTTAGTTGAAATACTTAGCATTTCACCAGGAGATAAAATATTGTTTATACCGTTACATCTAGCAGCAAATCTTTTTTTTTTTTTTTATTTTCAGTAACATTTAGGAATTTCCAAATATAACCTTTCACCACTCAATCATCAAAAAAATGATTCACCACTTTATTAAAAAGAAATAGTCATTCATTAACAACACAAAGGCTTAATCGCTCCATATTCTCCATTAGTTTTCAAAAATCTATGGTACGTGTAACTTCACACAAATTTGGTGTTCTCTACAACTGAAGACATCCAAAAGTCCATAAGAATTATCACGCATGACCTCCAAGGCTCCAAGATATGTTGCAGAATGAATATACTGTGCAAGCAGTGGGAGGCAAACAAAAGTGACTTGAGGGTTTAAAATTATAGATGGATGCTATTTCCCTCCATTTTTAGCTCAGTCACAGATGTAAAAAATAAACAACAAATAGGTAAGAAAATCCAAGTGGTTTACACCTTTTATTGGATCTGAGTAAAACTTCAAACCAAGTGATACACAGACAAATTTTGAATACTTAATACAGGAAGTTCAAGTGAAATACTGGCTTCAAATACTTAAGCAACCTGTGTTATAATTTTATAACAAAGATAACTCATAAGATGATAAACTACTACTGATGAAAAGAGAAATCAACAAGCATCTAGATAAAGGATTATACCATATACTTTTCAAAAGCCATTACAACAAGCTTGTCCAGTGCATGTTGTTCAAACTCCCTGAATAATGAATCAGGATAGTAAGTGGGGCAGACATTTGTAAAGACAATTCAATGAAAGAAAACCTCAATCTTAATTGAAAAATACCTTTCTTGAGATTCTTTAATCACTGAGGCAGACTTCAATAATTTGTCCAGCAAACATTTCTTCTTGGACCCCTAGTGTAAAAACAGTTAAAATTATCAGCTAGACATGGGAGTATCTAGAAGTGGTATTTGCATATTTCAGAGCAGTTAAATAATATCACTGAAACTTCCAGATCCAGAAAATGAAAAGCAAGGAAAATTGATTCTGTAGTTTAAACTTCATGGAGCTTTATAGCATCATCGTAAAATACCTGGACATTATATTTCTGCACTAGTTTATCAATCTCATCGTTGATTCCTTCACCCTCTATCTGTTCCACATGAGGCTGGTCATAGAGGATTTGTCAAAACCATGCAAGACAACACCACAAATACCACACAGCAAAGAAGTGTGACAAAAATAACAAAGATGGAGACGTGACTTTCTCTCCTCCTTTGTAGTAAGTATACTGTCTACTGACATTTGCAAACTGTTGCTAATACTAATACCATGTAGTCAATGACTAAAGTCAGAAATAGATTCCTTATCAGAAACGAGTTATAAGAATGACCATAAAAGCAGAGACAACAACTGAACCTACCACTGCCTCTGGGAAAATTGCAATACTTTGGATCTCCAGGAAAACTTTTTCATCTATATCCATTGTTTGGTATTGTTGTTCAGAACACCCCAGAGATGGCATGATTGCTTGATCTTGTAAGCCATTCATGGGATGGTCAAATTCCGAATTGTTTCTTGTCCTTACAATGGTCATTTTGTCACATCCATGCTCCTGCCACTCTGGAATGCCAGGAAGCATATAACCATTGATGGAAGGAACGTGATTATATGGAAAGGTACAGATTGATGGATGACTAAAATTGTTTGCCTCAATATCTCCATCAAACTCATGCCTCAATCCATATGCAAGGCTATCAGGGTCTTCATTGTCACTGCTATAGCACTCTCCCATTTCTTCTGGAATTAAGGCTGCTATTAGTCTTTGGCAAAGAGGGATAGTATTTCCATCCCTTGAACCAACTTCCACTGCTGCTGTATTATGTCTAGCCTCATTCTCACATCCACTTGGTCCCAAACCATTAGGAAAAGTACCTGAACTTACAATCTCCATACAGACTCCATTTTCTGTTTGCATGGAGGATCCTGAATTGGCCTGAAATTAAGGATAAGGAATTAGATCACCACTTCCCCAAACACATGGAAATTCTGTCAGATTGCATGAAGTATATAATAGCAAAAAGTGGGCTATTTTCCATGTTGCAACTGTCCAAATTTTTGGCCAAAATATTCTATCACTACTACTCTGCTACATAGTAAGTCAAACCAAAGTCAATTTGCCACCATATCAACCTACTAAATTTTGCAGCATCTATCAAGCACTCTACACATTTTCTGTTCTCTCTCGCCACTGGCTTTTCATTATAAACTACAGGACATATAGTTCACTTCTCGATATCAACAAACTGACACCAGAAGAAACATAACTCTCTTTTTACATTCAAAAGTTGGATATAGATTCAAAGCAGAAAGCCAAAAGAATGGAAGTAGAAAGAAAAGAAGACCATTTATATTGACAACAAGACAAACTTATCACCAAAATTAGCTTTATTAATCCCAGCAACCATTTGATGCATCAGTTGATTCTAAAATCTAAGTAAGGCATGCAAATATTGATTTTGAAACTATCATATAAATAAACAGGCACTCTGGATATCTCAACCAAATCATGTCATCAAATGGAACTAGAAGAGGAGAATTACAAGTTCCTTCACTTTATGGATTCCCTCATTGATAGTAACCTCCTCCCCCAACCCACAGAAATTTGTGGGCTTCGGTATTGGAGTGAAAAAGCAGAGACATTTGGATAACTAAGGAAGGGGAGATTTGATTAAAAAAGCAAACAAATCCACTTGTCTAGAATACTCTTTCCACCTAAACGCTACTAATTTAGTGGTTGCCAAAAAGGAAGCCGCAAGCAAGGGTTATCAGGATCGTACCTTCATTTCTCTATATCATGGAAGTACTCCTTTTCTTATTTTTGTTCCCATACTTGGAAATTAATCAATACTGATTATGTAAGATGATAAATATATCAAGCAAGATTATCACAGCCGTACCTCAACAAAAATGTTCTCTCTGCTGCAAATTGAGCTGAGTAATTAGATCATACATTTTGTGAAGGCCTACCTGCACAGTGGCCACACTCAAGGAGCCCTTTTATCTGCTTTTTCTTATTTCTCTCTCTTTCATCCATTTTTTAACTTGATCATTTTTTTTTTATCAGTAAGTAAGCCGTGTGCTTTGGAATAAATGTTACCCAACTTACTCAAGATTCAATTGGATAAGACAAAGCTTCCATTAAAAAAAGAAAACTTCTCATTTTACATGATTCATTCAAATTTTCTATGAAAAAATGCTATAAGAAGGTCAAGGAAAGTACAAATGAGAAAGGTCTGGGATGAGGGCATGCCTGTTGCTTCAGATAGGAAATATCATCATCAGAAATAAAACCAAAGGTGGGTTCCATTTGTCTCCAAAATGGGCACACTTGGGTATGAGCTGCAGAGACAAACAAAAGTTAGTCCAAAAAAAGAGAATAGTGTAAGATGTGGTGAATCAAAGTAGTCAGTTTTGGCTGAACCTGTACTAATAACAGCATTTGCAGCAGCCAACAGCTCTTCATGTCCATCATCAGAACCAACTGACAAGATCAACCCAGAAGAAAAAGGATGTAAAAAATTGTGATCAATCAAACATAAATCTCCAATATAGTCATGAGTACAATACCAAGAAAATCTGCTGCCAAATTGATAGAGGATTGTCGTTGGCGATTGTAAGCCTTACGATCAGAGAGCTTTCTTGATGGTGGGCGACCAGTTCGGCTGAGAATGTCATGATATTAAAAAATATTAGTAAACAGAACCATATCCCAAGCTAGGTTACAGATAGTAGATATCTATAATAAGCTCATGAATAAATTCACTACATAAGGTGTGGCCAAAAAAAAAAAAAAATTCACTACACAAGGAAAAATAACTATAAGCTCTTTTTTACCTTTCAACTTTGTCAAAACCAAGTCTGGCACTTCTAACTTGCTTGGCATTCTCCTCATTACCAAGCTTCTCACCAGACAAGGGCAAGAGGGACCTAGTTGAAGTAAGACCACGTCCACTCCTCCCTTGCTTTCTAATGCCATCTCCTAGATCGTCTCCAGAAATTATCTTGCTCTTTCTTGATGACATCCCTGAAGCTGAAACCTTTTGTACATTTTGGCAAGACTTGTCCTCTGAATCATCAGCTTTCTTAACCTTCTCCCGGGATTTAGTTTCAGTGACAGCTGTGTCATCACCTTCTGATAATACTGAAGAAGATAACAGGTCACCTTTCAATTTCGCATGCTGAGGAGAACTGCCGGATAAGCGTCTTGGAAATCCTAACCCAGCTTCATTGCCCAAAATATCAGACGTGTCCACAGGGGAGGTCTCATCATGACTGGTGACAATTGGAACGAAATTTGTTCTCCTTGCAGTTCGGGAATTTTTCTGAGTTCTCTGTCCAGTCCAAGCAACAGGTGGTGAAGAAGACCGTGCCGGTGCAGCACGTTTGCGATTGTTACCTCCAGCAGCAGCAGGAGGCTTGTTTGTGCTATGAGAAATTTCCCAATCATTAGGTGCAGTAGCTTTATTGACAATTGGAGACAGCTTGGGTGTGGCACCAGAGTTTGATCGTGGACCCCTAACTGAAGAGCTCATCCTCGCATTCGATGTAGGACTAGCAGAATTAAAATCATCAGGAACACTGGCCCTAGTTATTGGAAATGTAATGCTGATGTTATTAAATATTATCAAGCACTCTAGATCATTTCACTTCAGGAAGAAGTTAACAAAAACTGAATTCATACTTATTGAAAGCCTTAAGATTCGGCCTATCCTTGTCCAAGTTTAAGGGGCGCTCTTTTCTATCACTAAGGGAACTGCTGCTATCTATATCAGCCTTCAGGACCGAAGCACGCCCACACAGGCTGGACTGCTGAGACATCGTTTCTGATTTTCCAACTACGTGAGCTCCATTAAGAACTCCTGACCTGCATCAAAGTAAACATGAAATCAACTAGTAATAAGAATTTCCTTAAACATCAAAGTAGATCAAAGGCTTCTATCTAATCTTGAACTCTGGGTGGCTGTTATATAGATTAATGGAATCAAGCACTATGTTTCTAATTTCAGTATATTGCCATAGGTGGTACAACTACTCAAAGATGGGATATGCCCTTGAGGCAATAGCTTAATATTATCTTCAATTGGATCACTTCCTGCAGATAAATCAGTTGAATTACTTCCGTATTTTTCCAAGAGAAGAAAACAAGAAATGCAAACTGTATTCTGTGTGAGAATGTTATGGACAGGTGAGAAAATCCAACAAGGAAAAAAAAATAAACTAATAAAATCTCCGGAACCTGATCTATCCAAATGTTATGGAAAATTATAAGCAAAGCAGTACATGAATATCATCTGCTCAAGACTTGCACTGTAATTTCATTGATATTGGAATGTCATACACTCAACTCCCTTAGAGCCCTAAAAGGTGTATGAAACAGTTCCTAACTAACTTAAGTAAAATAGAGAGTTTAACAGGAAGTATCTACCCAGATGTGTTTGTATAAAATTCAAGCTTAAAAATGGGGGGAGTAAAAGGAAAAAAGATATACAAGTTCAAGTCCCTCTGTGCCCCTTCACAAAGCTGGTTCCATATGGCAGGGAATTGAGCCTCGTGAGGATACCTTCAAACTATCACAAACTTCGAACCCTTTTAAGTTAAGGGGAAAAAAAAGTATCATGCTCAGGAGGCCAACACCATTTTTTGTTTGTTATCCTTTCACGTAATACTAATTGCTTAGTTAAAAGCAATGTGACAAAAACAGCCCAAGAGGGATTGACCCACACATGTGAAAGGGTCAATGGTCAAACCAAGGTCAATAAAAAAGTAAAAATATAAGTCGTACTTTAATTATAAAAGACAAATAAATATGAAATTACACAGTCAAATCCACAATTGGATCAACTATATCCATGAAAGTAAATTTATCTCATCTGAAATAAATTTATGATGTGTTAAATATATGAAAAAAAAAATTTTTACTTGAGGAGACCGGTTTTGAAATTTTTTCCATATGAAAAAAAAATTTTTTACTCAGGAAGGCCTGTTTTACAAAAAATTTCATAATATTATCTCGTCTAAAAAAAGGAAATAAATTAATAAAATGTTTCCCAGAAGAAGTCAAATTTTCAGTCTACTAACGATTAGATTGAAAATTTGTTAAAAAACAGAAGAAAGCAAAATTCTTTCATCCAAATCAGTTAACAATACTAATTTCTTTTAGTCAATTTATTTGAATAAAGGAACATTCAAAAGAATTAGGATGATAACAGTGTTATAGTGACATAAACTCATAATTCAACTTCATGTATTTCCAATATTAATAAAACTGAAGAACAAAGTTTGAGTGCTTTTTTGATAAGTGAAAAATGATGGTACTTGTACATTCATGGTGTTATTCTCCTATGATGGTTCTAGAAGCAGGAGATGTACAATCAAGATAATGTTCTAGTTCTACTATCAATTGTTGATCAAGAGGCTATGCTCTACACATACCTCTGCTTAATTTTGAAAGATACAAAATTAGTCACAGTTAACGTGTTTTCTAAGTCTCACATTGGTAGAATCGGAGAACTTAGGAGTAGGAGTTCACTTATTAATAGAACCATGAGTCTTTTGTTGAAAAGAACAAGCATGAAGACAGAGGTTACCATGGGCTTCAACCCAAGTTAATTGGGCTTCAGATTATATGTGATAGTTCAAAAGATTTTTGCATTTCAACCCAGCAAACCCAGCCAGTGTGATCAAAACTGGGTTAGACTGTGGGTTCTGTTTTTGGACCAACGGTTCATTTAGCTCCCAGTTTTTGGATGTCAACCAGTCTTTGAAACTGGTTCACAGTTGGACCAGTCCAACCGTCCAGTCCGGTTTTGACTACATTGGTTAAAACCACACTTAACTTGCAAGACAAAAGTCCACCTGCTGTGAGTAGGATTCAAAGGAAAATACCTGAATGACATAATGATCATGAACATGGGTATAGGGGATCCTATATTGCAAAAACAAGCAAGCATACAATGGACTAGATATTCAAATAAATGTTACCTACATGTAAAGAAATACAGTTGGTTCAAGTTTCACTGCATACAGCACAACGAGACAATGTACCTGAAACCATGAGAGTCATTGCTCAACCTTGGCTTGGCATCACTACTGGATTTTTGTTGCATTCCCTGCTTAGTTTCTCGATAGCCATCCCCAGCCTTGCTAGAAACACTACCTGATGAAACATCAGGCTTGATCCCAGATCGCTTCTTTTTCATTTTCGACTTTTCCCAACCATCAACTCCGATTGGTAATGAATGATCCTTGCTCTGCACCACACTGGTGTTTGCTAGCTTTGGCAATTCTTTTTCCCTATCAACTGGTCCAGATGACCTCACAGAGGCATTACCCCTTACTTCCATCTAAATCAATGAGAATGAAAAAGATCACACTTCTTTTATCTACATTAAGGAATTTGAAGATAATAGAAGACCTTTATGCTGTTGATAGGATATGTAAAATGGAAATCCCAACTGAAACATGGTCCCACATCATGTCATAAAAATATTACTAAGGCAGTTGAGTAGTAAGCAAATGCTTTAAATTGACAGCCAAAGTTTGATAATCAAGTAAAGCATAGTCTTAGCATTGGGACGTCATGATGATTTATGTATATAGTGATAAAATTAGCATTAAACTAAAACAAAATAAACTTTAATGACTTGCTCATCCTTTTTCGGGTAAATGACTTGCTAATCCACCAAGGCCTAATTTAGGATAGATAAAAAGAAAAGCAAAGAGTAGAGAGGGAAAAAAGGAACAAAAGCAAAGACTCCCAGGAGCTATTGCTTTCAGGTTTAATAGAAAACTGATATGCCATGTAAGTAAATATTCCCAGTGTGATTTACCAAAAAATGAATAAATAATATTCCCAATGCATCTCATGCATCATCATGGTAGTGAATTAAGAAGTGACTTGAATTCATACACTTGGAGACTTGTGTTAACATGTTTAACTATGTCAAAGAAAGGTCTGCATACTAGATTGATGCTTCTTTAAGTTCCAGCAAAAGAAAAAGATCTGTGCATATTAATGACTAAGATGTCACAGACATGGATTGTATTATCTTTTGAGATTCACCACTCTGTGATGTTTATCTAAAAGGGGTTTAGTCCTTATGCATTTCCTCAATGAACTATGGTTGGATAAAATGGAAAAATGAAACAAAAATAAGAATTCTGTTTGATGGTTGAATGATAACCATAGTAGGAAGAAATTCATAAAAATACGTTGATTACAATAGATGATGCAGCATAGTCATTACAACTAGAACAGTTGCCTCTTTATATAACATCCATGGTATCGAAAATACTCAAGTCTATCATCGTGATCGACAAAGTAAATAATACTTACTCCGAAGTTTTACAATAAAAACGGGAGAAAGTACATGTTAACATGGTGAAGATACTTGTAACGGAGATACTTGTAATGAAGAAGAAGATGGGATAAGCGGAAAAGAAGGTGATAGAACATAGTATCTTCTGTGTTTTCTAGACTGCTATAAATCCATATCGCATTGCACTTGTGCAAGATAGTTGTACCAATACATCTCTAGTACATGTAAGACCTTGATTATATATATTTCGCATAAATTATATAATTTCTTAGGTGTAAATTATATGTATATATTTTATTTTTTTGGAAATACATGATGATATATGCATTGAATAATGTTTCAAGTGTATATTATATGTATAATATCAAAATTTTTAGGGAAAAATATTCCTATTTGTGCATGTGTGTGTGTGCACATTTTTCCTCTACCCCTTTTGTCAATTGGATTTGATTGAAGAGAGAGAGAGAGAGAAGTTGAAAATTTTTTTGGATAAATAGAGAAGTTGAAACTTAACATCTCATAAAGGGACATCAGCACATAAAAAGAGGCAATACGCCCAACTTTATAATATAGTATATAGATAATAGGGACACTTATAAACTCCACTGACATCTAATATGGTATATAGATCACTGGAAAATCGCAATTCAGCTTTTATAACTCATGGATTTGTTATTCCCCTGTTTGGTTTAGAAAAAGTACACCATGAGTAATGTCTACTGTATATATCATGGAATAGATAAGGAATTGCTATTCCCTCTTGTCACCAAAAAAATTGCTATTCCACGTGGAAGGCAATTTTTATTGCAAAAATATCCTTTATCATTAAACAATAATACCCATTCCTTTCCAGCCTTATTCAATTCCAGTGAACTATACTCAACATAGTACCAAATGAATCGCTACTATTGCATTTGCACCAATCTCTCTTTTTCTACCTATATCAAAGAATGTGAAGTTAGGCACACCCATGCTACATCATTGGTGCCAGCACCTTTAGATAGCTAGAGACATAGTATAAATAATAAAGAGAAGCAAAAGGAAAAAAAGAAATACAGAAAAATCATCAGAAACTGCAAGTTCACAAAAGTAAAACAAACTTGCCAACATACAAACCTTAGCATCCACCATTGAAGTCCGAGTTCGCTTGTTCAGAACTGAGGATTTTGTCCATTCCTCTGACCTTTGCGGCTCAAGCTCCAAACCATTGGCAAAGCTATTGCCATGTGTTCCCATTTTTCCAAGGCCTGAACCTGCTATTGACCGATCACTTGATGACATAGCACCAGTGCGATCATTAGAGGCAGCTTCTGATCTCGATCTTTTCTTTGTGGATATGCATGGAAAAAACTTGTTGAACACAGATAAAGCTTCACTAAATATTCTCACACGATCCCTGTCAAACCATACATTTTTAAGGACTGATATCATATTTCTGGCATAAATAACTACAATAAACAAAGAATTACCTCGCCTTGGCAGAACTTTCCCGTAAACCAAGTCTGATTCGTTTAAGTTCCTCAGGAGAAGCGGATATCGATGGCTTGCCTTTCAGAGTATTATAAGGAGACTCATCAGATGAAATGCCAAGTGCAGCTCCTATATTTTGTCTAAGGTCTCCCTGCCGGACAGATTTCTGGCTCATAACAACCTCTTTCGAATTAAATGTTAAGCTTTTGAAGTAATTAGTAACGTCTGAATGAGCTACTGCAGAACTAGAACTATTTCTCAACATATTAGGAAGAGAGGGTGAGATTGAATGCTCTGCACCCTCCCGAAAGCTACCAGATCTGTCCATCATTGCGGCTATGTGGGTTCCACGCTGCCCACTGCTGTACAGTGGTCTACCTGGACTACCAGAAGACAGATCAAACTTGCTAGATGCCATCGCATCAGCTCTCTCACATCCTTTTTGGTAGATAACCAGCAAAAGGACTGGTGCATGACACAGCTATGGTGCCACACATAAAGACCTAATATGTTCTCCAGATAATAATAAGAGACAGATGACCTGCAAACCAAAGCCAGAAGCAATACCACAACCGAAAAAGATCAGCAGCGTATGATTTATTACAATTACATAGTCTTTTTTTACAGGTCTTACATACGGCCCTATGGAGTTAATTTTCATGATAAATGATGATGGTAGATATTGTGGATCCATAATTAGCAACATCAAATGCACATGACCCAATTCAATGCCAAATTAACTAAGAAGTGTAAGACAGACAAGTTTAGCTCCTAAAACATGAGAAATTAACAGTCAAATACATCTCCTTTTGAACACTTGGTTGTTTTTCCAATCATATTGCCATCTGCTAGTTTAATTGATACTTGTATTCTGCTCTCAATGGAACATATGTTTTCCCAAAAGCTCAAAGTCTGCCCATGAGAATCCACTAGGAGGAGACTAAACCTAACTGGGCCAGCCATGTTTCCTGCTGGTTGCAGTGTAATATCTCTATGGTGCAACCTCTCCAGAAGAAAAAAAATAATTATGAGGACATGGAAATAAAGACATGAGACTGGAACAGCTATTTCACAAGAGGACCTCATTTCCATCTCATGTAACTGAATGCAGAAAGCTTTGTTTACAGGACAAATGTCAAAGATTTCATTTGCCGAACGACAGTTTAAAACTGACTCAGCATGAATAATTGCACATATCCTTTACGAAATATCTTGACAGCTACTTTGGATTAATACACTGAAATGATTTCTCTGAACCTCGTTCTAGTGAGATTTTATCTCATTCTTATGCAACACGCAAAAGAGCTACTTGGCATATAAACCAAGTTAATACATTTGTCTGAAACCATAGCGGTAAGTGTCAATTCATTTTTAAATATGCATTCTTTTAAACACATAGATAAATGAATAAGATATTTTACATTTGACAGCATCAGCATGCAGTTATCCCACAAAAAAAAACCGCCTTGCAGTTAATTACATTATAAATGTATATTTTCTTAGATCTGACATTATCTTAAGATTAGCTCCATATTTACTTATCCCCAAAAAATAAATAAATAAATCACCTTGCAGTTACTTGTACTATAAACGCATATTTTCTTAGATTTGTCATCATCTTCAGATTAGCTCCATATGAGTATCTAAATGACCCATCCTACAGGATTAGTGATCAAGCATGTAACAACTCTGCTTTGGGACAGAATACGACTCCATGCTTTTTCTTTTCTTCTTTTTTCTTTTGGATTGGAGGGGTAGGGGCTGGGGCAAAGTTGGATTACAATTCCAGGCATTGTTTATCAGAACAGCACAACTTTACATGCATGCTAGCATATTTACAATATCTAATTATCATGATGTTTTGGTAAAGTGAATTTATTAAATTGCTAAATGTCTTAGAGATTACTATATACACAAGTGTGGTGACCATATGTATACCAACTAGGTGCATATCAACCATTTCACACCTGTTAATGGCAACTCCACATGCTATAAGTTACCTTCACCAGCGAAGCAGTATAAGCTGTCGTTTTTTCCTTACACTAGAGCACTATGGATCAAGATAGTTAAATGTTGCACATTTTTTACAAAAAGACATAATTTTCCATTACATCATTAACTTTCTGAACAAAAATCGAACATAAGTTCATTCTCCAATTCTTTAAATTACACGACAAGATTTCTCTAAAAGCTCATATTATTTAAATGCAAACTCTTGCATATGGTATGAAATATATGTAACTAAGCACTCTCTCTCTCTCTCTGTGCTAATATAAAATAAAGTGCATCAAGAAAAATCGGCTGTGGTTTCTGATAATGTGCATTTTGAGTAACAGTATTTCATTCGCATACCTTGCTATAACAGCATGAAAACCAGATCTGCAGGTGGTGTGTTGCAAAGTGTTAAATATTGATATTGCAACTTCACTGACTTGTTTTGAGACAAGTAATTAAGACCTACAAGAAGCTGCAGAAGTCAGAAAATGAAGACAGATATCATGTCATTGACAAAAGTAACAAAAATCATCTGATTGACTTTCACATGTAACAATTTCCACCAATACTTGATCGAATATGATACGCAATTACTCTATAAGGGAGGAGATCCAAGATTACAAATGGTCCATAATCCAACTATTATCTTCAGTAGATCATCAATTTGTCTTGCAATGGGATGCAGAAACAAAATGGTATGAGTATTGAGTATTCATGGGAAGAGGAGAAGGAAATCAGAAAAAATGCACTTGCTTTCAAAACCAGCTACAAGATATTTGATCTCTTTTTCCACTATTATAATCCTTTGAGAGCAAATGTAAATCTTCATAAACACATCCAAAAAACTATATATAAAATTGCAAAAAGGAAAAATACTAGATATGCACCTAAAATATTGACTAACAAATGATTTATAGCCATCTGACCAGCTATAACAATTAAATAAGTGAAATGTTTGGTTTTACAAGCACCTATCAGGAAGTGCATTACATTTAATACGGAAACATGCTTCTCATTAAGGCCACAACTCTCTGTCAGCAATTTTCAGTAAGACTGCCATAAATTGCAAGTGAATACACAAACAGATTTCACCATACTGATATACCATGAAAAGAAGCTCAACACAGGATTTGGGCATAATTCAATTCACAGGTAGGGGAAGTTGTTACTGATAGGGCTGGAATCTAAGATGGTCTACTTTCCCACCAAGGTCCATGCAGATATTTAATTGGTGTGGGAGAAAGGCAGAGAAACTACTGTTCATTCATTCCTAAGGGACAAAATGGAGACCTTACTAGCTGTCAAAGAAACCAATTTGCAATTTATGTCAATAAGCACTCTGTATTCACACATCCTAGTGAGACTAAAAATGCCATTGCCAACAAACCCCCGATGAAGTAAATAATCATTGTTTCCATCACTCTATCCTGAAAAATATTTTTCTGTAAGTTCCTTGAGAAACCCAAAAGATACCAAATAGATTTTTGCAATGTGTAGGTCTAATAAGAAAACCAAACCCCCAAATTTCTGCTACTCAGCTCATCAATCAGATGCACACTATAAGGTTGCCACTAATTCAAAATTCTACAAAAATTTTACAGCTTTTCATACAAAAAATGCAATCCTATGCATTCACATCTTTCACAGTACCTCCCCATTTCACTTCAACTTTTTAGGCCCAGATATCCATTTCACTTCATTGCATCATTTACACTAAACCTAATCATTTATGTCCAGCAACTAATCCAATTTGCTCAAACTCAAACATAACATTGCACCACTCTAATCAATTTAAAAAAAAAAAAAAAAAAAGAAAACTAGAGTTGCCAAATTTGCCAACTTACTTATTCAAAAACATAAAAATTCAATAACTCGAACTGCAAATCACCTATCTCCTACATTAGTCCTAATTCAGCTCCAACATAACTTCAAAATTCTAAATTCTTACACAATTCCAAATAACTTAAAAATAGAAATCCAATATAATAACTCAAATATCACAACACTTAAATCCACCAAATAACCACAGAGAACAATCAAATTGCCGCTCAATTACTAACTTAATAACCTAACTCGCCGAATAACGAAACCCTAGAACTCGAATCAAGCGAAAATCGGAACTTCAAAACTACTGAAAAGATATGAATTTTTTTTTCGCTTTACCTGTCAATCGAGTCGAAGTGCTCGTGGAATTGAATGGAGAACTGGAGAAAAAACGGTGCGTTTTGAGATCGATAAAACGGTGCGAATTTAGGGATTTCTGAAGCTTCTAAATCGAAGAATGTTCGTACAAAGCTATGGAGGACGAAGAAGAGAGGCCTGTGTTTTGATCGGCAATGAACTGGCTCAGAAGGGAATTACTCTTTTGCCCATGGTTTGCTTTGGGAATAAACGTAAAAAGAATTGAAAAGTAGAGGTATTGTGGGAATAGAAAATTTAAGCTGCTTCAAATGGCTCCTAACATAGGTATCACTCCATCCCAGCAAAATTCCCGTTCGACGCACGGAGTTGTGTAATTATTTTATTTCACCTTTTATGTTTTATGTTTGATTAAATGGTTAAGATTTAAATTCTCCTATATCATGAAAGATTTTTCATTTTCATAAGTGTTATATGTTATTTAATAGGATATGTCATTTTATATTTATGTTAACACCTTTTTTCCATTCCATTACCTTCTTAATACTATCATTATGGCCTTTACCATTAATACACCATCATCACTATAGTTCCATCAACATTGTTAACTCCTCTCATAGCACTACCATTTTGATGGTAAATGCATTGATTCATCAATAGTAAAAATGGTGACAATAAATAACAAATATGTGAAGGCAACAATAGCTATGATGGTGTAATTTTATAGGAGTGTTAGCATTAAATGCTTGTAAGGATTACAATAATGATAATGGTAATATAGTTTGATATTAATTGTAATTCTAGAGACCTTTTATAGATAAGATTTAATTGCCTATAACAAAATCGAAAAATATGTTTAGGGTTTAATAAACTTTGTAAACTAAGATGTTGTCAAAATTTTGGTAAAACAGTAATAAATAATAAAACCCAAAATACATACGATACCCTAAATTATTGCAACCCAAAAACCACTAAAAACAGCTTATTTAATTATTTTATTTCAATTGGCACATACCAAGATTCGATTTTTGGTTAAATGAGATTACAATTGTGCCTTAAATCCTTAGCTTAGTGCTATCCCTAAGACTATTCCATAATTTTATTTCTAAAATCTTATATTTCCATCTTCCACAATCCTCAATCACGACCTTAATGGTACATTTTGTTGACTTTATAAGAGTAGAATAAAATAATTTTTCCTCCTCTGTAGTTCTAATTTTACGTTTAGTTAACAAAATAATTATAATATAAAATTATTATTGGTACAAATGAGAAATTGTAATTCATTTACATGATAAAGGAATAATAACTACTCTTGGGTCCTTTCTAACATATTTCTAAGTTCACCCATAAAAACCTCAAAGGCACTATAAGAAATAGTTATTACATCTTCCTTAAAAATTCTAAATCTATTCCTTCCTTATTTTATTCCACAAATCAAAAGTATCATAAAGGGATAGCTACATCTCCTAGCTATAATAGTTGAGCTAGCTAAACCACCATGGCATCATCATCTTAACTCATCATGATCTTTAAGTATCCCTAAATCAAGGGATGTGATACATACTATCCACAAGCAAAGTGGGATATTATCACATCTTCTAAGTACAACTCAATTTAAGCTAACAGTCTTTAAATCTTCCCCTTCTCTCAATCATCCCTCTCTTCCTCTCTTCAATATCCCTTCTTCTCTATGTCTTCTTAAGATTTACATGTACACTAAAGATCTCATCACATGTCTAAGACCCTAAGTGAAACTGTATGTATATAAAGGGGGGTTTGGAGCAAAATAAAGAGAGAGAGAGATCACACGAAACTCACTTTAAAGCTTCGTGTCAATTCAAAATCATAGTAAATAGATACACAAACACATGTAAACAAGGACTAAACCAAAGAAAACAAGCGAACATAAAAAACTCTCAAGAGCAAATAAGTAACTAAAACTGTCCTAAGCTAGATGTATCCTTGAATGTAAAGTTACCGTTAGCTATTGATAACTCCCATTCCTTGATGATAACCAAAGCGAATGATAGACTACTTGGATTTTTTACCCATAAGGTAATTAATTTTCTAAAAAAAGCTAAATTAACCTGTAAAATTAGTTGTTTTTGTATTTAGGAGGGAAAATGCTTGATTTCAAAAAAAATTAAGAGTCCATAATTTCAAAAGCTTTTAGGGTTATTAAGTCTTATAGTTTAGTTTTAATGATAGCAAACATGTTAATTGGTATTTAACAAGTTTACTAAGTGTACAAAAGATTCATTCAAGGATATGTTCAACATTAAAGTTCTATAAGGAAAAAGAAAAGGTCTCTTGCTGCAAAAAATAAAAGCCTATTGTAAAAGAAGGTCTCTTACTACAGAAATATAGAAGCTACCTAGCAAAAGCGTAGAAACTTCTAAAATAGAAAATCACATTTATTATTTGTATGTTTTTCATGTAGGATGAAAGATAATTTAACACTAACAATGTTCATTTTTCATAAATGTGCGAGAAATTTGAATCAAAAGGTTGCAATAAGCTCCAAATATGTTCAACAAACTTATGTTCAATCAAAAGCATTAAACTTAAACAAAAATTGATAAGAATTTTCTAAACACATGCATCAACTAAGATTATGTCATATTTCTCAAAATGAGCATCACCTAGGCTCCAAACAAGCGCGTGATAGATGAACATTCTTAAGCATTCTTGATCATTCTACGTCAAATTGCTAGTTTGATCTTTGAGGGGAAGATTAGAGTAGTAGTGAGTACGATGGTATTTATTTCATTCTTGAATTTTTGTTAAATGAGGAAGAGGAAACACCTATCTATAAATTTTAAAGCTCATCCTTGAACATCTAATAACTCTAGAGATTAATAGGTGATATTAGTTATCCATGACATTCATCATATTATTTTGATGATCAATGAGATGCAACCATCATTAATATATAAGTAACTTCTCTTTTGGGCTTTAATGTAAGACTTTTTATTTGGATTCTCATAGTCTAAGCCTATAATAAGCTATCCAAATGGCTCCAAATTTTCTAAAATGTTAGGGGCAACTTTCTCTTCCTCCTTAATTATTCCACTCTTCTTCAAACCTCTATAATTCTTCATATTATGGCATTTATCACCATTAAGTAGATTACATACTATGATCTCTCCTTCCATTTTTGTTAAATTTCCATTTTATAAATTGAACCTTCTTCTAAAGCTCCCTACAACAATTTCAAATCTTTCTAACACTAGTTGTAAGTTGTAGTAAGCTTAAGTGTGCTAAGAAGTAGTATTAAGTTGGAGATGAAGATTTGTAGGATCTAAGCCATCCAAGGGAATTAAAGTTTAAATTTTTTTTTCTTTTTAAGACTAATACTAAGTTTCAACGTTTTCCTTTTTCTTTTTTTCCCCCCTTTTTATTTGGCTTTCATAAGATTTTGTTCTTATTCATTTTATGAACATGTCATCCATCTTATTCTGACAAAGATTTTGATTATTTTAAAGCTTTTACGCTTTAAGCATGTTAATATCATCATTAAATCAAGGTAAAAGAAGAAACTAAAGGAACCTTGTTTACGAATAAGGCATCCAAATGTCCCCTAAAACCCATCTAGATGGCTCGCCTCCTTCCCCTTCTTTATTTATTTATTTATTTTTGAATTCTTGTTTTAACTAATCTTTATCCTTTCTTTTCTATGGCCATCATTATTGTTTAAGCATGTTAACCACCACAAGGTACCGTAGCTAAGGAATTTAGGAACCATGACCCTATGCTATTACATTGTTTACTAAAGAGACTTGCTAGCACATACCCAGAGCTATATATATCCACTAAGTGTCCTCATCTCCTCATGGTAACTAGATTAACTAGGTTATTTTAAAAGATGTGTTAAGGTACGAGATCAAAGATAAGTAGTCTCATGAAATGATGTCTTCTAGTTTGAGTCCGAACTTTGCACGAACCTTAGGTTGATGATCAATGAAAAATGAAGATGATCTTGTGGTGGGATTTCTATGCTTCTTCTAATCACATGCTCCTACACATAGGTGCTCAAATCATTACTAAAGACAGCATTTTTGGAATCAATTTCCAAAACCATACCCAAACTTAAAGCTACACTTAGAGGGAATGCGCTAAGTCCTTAGCTATTAAGGTAGTGATTAATAATTTATACTACCACCACTCTAAGTTGAATGTAACAATCCCATTTCTTCTAAACTTATCATAACTATGGCATATCATAAGTAAAGCTAATCTTAAAGCACATTCTTCAAGGCAGTCAATGATGCTTATAAGTTGTATGAAGACTTATGCTTATCAGAAGCTAATAACATCTTTATAATATCTGAAAGATGGGAGTAGAAGCATTTAGAACTTGAAGTGAGGATAACCACTAAGTTAAATGCATCAAACTATCGAGTTGTCAAGTTTTGCTCATTTAAAGTCAAGAAAAGACACTATCACCTACATTCTAAGTTAGGTAGAGGGAAAGTGTCTCCGAATACCAACTATGGTGTAGACAGTTTTCATGTCTTAGTTTCATACAAAGGCCAACTATCAGAGGACAAACGTTACGGTGGTGATTCATCAAAAGCTATCACATGTATCGCAACATTGTATGAACGCATTACATTGAGTAATCTCCAAATGTCTATAAAGCTATCACTATGCATGAAGCAAAGTCACATACAAAAGTATTGCATAAATAAAATTATGCAATAAGTCACCCTATTCCGATGGCTAAAGAGAATGGAGGTCAAGACTCAATAGATTACGAGTGCATGTCTGTGTAACTCGATCTTAAAAGCGAGAAGATGCAAAGACCTTTGAGTTTAAATAAGATAAAGAGCCCTTGGTTAGGCTATACAAGATAAAGGATACTAGTGTTGAAGCATGTGTAAGTGTAGTTGTTGAGACACATGTTGACACATCATTTTCTTTAGTACTAATGACAAATAGATTCGAGCTTCATTCAACCTTTGATAAGATGGAACATACCATTGTTGAAGCACATGTAGATGCTATTACTAAGTCACATGTCAATACGTAATGTGGTTAAGTACTTAGAGAGAAAACATTCAAGCTCCAACAAGTGAAGTTTCTCCATGTATTTTCCATTTGATCCTTTTTTATTCTTTAATCGCTGACATTGCGTAAAGATAAGGAGGAAACTCATAGATCTTTAATTAATCTGGAAGAAAAGACTGAGTATTATGGTTGTAACATGTTTTTTTCACTTAGTTTAGCCTTTAGAGTGTCTACATGCTTTAGAAAGGGAGTTTTAGTTGATGTTGGTTCTCCTAAATACTGTATTGGCCAGTCTAGTGGTGTCCATGCTTAATGAGGCTTTACTCTTATCTAATCCACCCTTAAGACTAGTTAAAGGGATTGGTTAAAGAGTTGAACTTACTTGTAAAGTCCTCTAAGGGTACGATTTAGCCTCATTACTAAGTTAATAGCACAAAGTTTATTGCCACTAAAGCCAGAGTTGCCATATCATCTTAAAATCTCATGATAGGATTAGAGTGAAGATTGTTGTCCATCTAAAAAGAGTTAAGGTTGTTGATGTAATTGATTCAACATTGAGAAGATCAACTTTCTCTTTATGAAATGCCTTTTATATCTATTTTCTGATGTGATTGATTCAACATTAATCAAAGTTAACTTTTGCAATCATTGTGTATCATCGTGTACTACGTTACTTTAGTCAACATTCAAGCATGAAGTTCATAAAATTGTTTTAGTTCTTTAGAGATTGAATGTGTATCTCATCACTAATGATGCCAGAGGGTGAGATCTCTAGGAACTCTTTATTTGTTGATATACCTTTAGGCCACATGCATGGGAGCAAAACAATTAAGTAGCAATGGTAGTGATAAGATTGCTTTGATTCCAATATGTACAAGACGGCGATAAGCTTACAGTGTGCTTAGAAGCGATAGTATAACCAAACAATAGCTATAGATCAACTTCAACCTTTCATAGAAGAGATTACTTCAATCAAAATGATTGCAAGATGATATTAAGTTTACCAAGTAATAGTAGTTATCAGTTGGTTTTGAAATGATTGCTTCAACCTTTCATATTAACGCATCTAAAGAGCTTAGTTATCACTTAGGGTTTTTCTTGGTAAGGTAGATATAGTTGTGAAAATCATGATTATACTATTACTTTGAATATGTAGAATCATTAGAATCATATAAAATTATAAAAAATTGGTAAAATCGTAAACTTGTGGATTCATAAATCAATATTCATAATTTTATCAAAATTCTATGCATAAATGATTTTTTACATTTGTTTTAACTAAGAAAAACATCATAAAACAATAAACTTATAAAATCATGTAGTCGACTTATGATTTTAACAACTATAGAGGTTCTTTATGTTAGTTTTGTAACTAGGAGTTTGGAATCGATACGTAAAATTTAAGGTGATCAAATGAAGTGTTCGATCGAATCTCAATTATATGACGAACTTAGAAGTATTACTAAAAGTGAGTCTGTAAGTTTGAACTTAGAAAAATAAGTAATAAAATAATTAAATATTATAATATTGAATTATAAGCATGTTATTCATTATTTATCAGAAATACGTAAAACGAGTTTCGATAACTAACGAATTGATAAAAATAAATTATATACATACTAAAAATTATAAAATAACATAAATAATATTTAGGAGTATTTACTTATACTCCATATGTATTTACGTATAGTTAAAAATACCTGAAATTACTTAAAATGCTTAAAATATACTAAATTAATGCTGAATAATTAAAGAAAATTACAAAAAAATTAAAGAAAAATCAGGAAAATTTAGAAAAAGCAAGGAATTGTTTGGATTTAGGTTGTGGCATACTAGGATTAAGAAGAAAAAATTTAACCAATTAAAGTAAGTCAAATAAAAAGTGAAATGGAAGAGGATAAGGCCAAATGTCAATAAAAAATTAAAAGAAAAAAATTAAAGCAGCTCTATAAATACCTTAAACTCCAATTGGAAGTCATTTGGTCAGTTATGAATCAAAGAAAATTTCAAAGAAATTAGAAACAGAGAATTAAGGTTTTTTATGAGAATTAAGGTTAAAATCAATGTGCAATTAGAGCTTAGAGAGAAAACTTATGACCAACGATCACTTGGAAATGAATGGCCACCACCACTACACCTTATCCCTATTGCCCCTAGTTGTTGACATACTTAGAGCCACCATTGATGGTCAGAAGTCAATCAAACAAGTGAGTCCAATTTTTACTCGAATCTTGTGTAATTTATTCAAATTATTAAATTTATTTAGAAAATTATGAAATTTGGTATGTTGAGGTTTTTATGTATGTAGATTAAGGGAAAAATATTGGTTTTAAGAAATTATATTTGAAAATATATAGTGGTTAAGAAATCCTGCAAACTCAAGTTTATTTTTATTTAGAAATAAATAGCCTTAATAGTGTAGTTTTGAGTTTAATTTTTTGTGTAGGCTAGTTAGAGGATGTAAAATGGTGCTATGAAGAGATTTTTTAAAAATGAATTTTTGAAATTTTTAAATAATTTTTAGACCTTAAAATAATGTATAAAATGAGTGATTTTACGTTAGTTTAGTAATTAAATAGATAATTATTGATTTAGTATATAATTAGATATTTTAGGATGTTAGTTTCTGATGAAGTATGAAATTTATAACATTTAAAGTGTTAGATGTAATTGTTAGGTATAATATGTAGTGAATATGTGTAAATTGATAATATGTGAAATTAGATTTATAATAAATAGAAAATATTAAAATAAAATTGATAATATAATAATAAATAGTAATACACAATAAATCTAATATGAAACTTAAATTTTGGTAATTTTATGAAAAATGTAATTTTTCTCACATCAAGAGTAAATTTAGTAGTTAAATGAGAACTAAGATGTACTGTATAGATTAGAATACTGGTTAAAGAGACAAAAGTGATACTTAGGATATCTGAGTATAATATGATTAATTTCACATTATAGTTTACAATGCATTCTTAGGATTTACGTATAATACTCGTAGTCAAAAACTAAATTAGAACCTAAATCGAAATCGAATTCGAAAACTGATTTCAAAACTAGCCTAAAATAAGATTGGTAATAAGTAATATATATTTGGAAAAATTGGGTTAAATCATAATTTAAAGTCTATATGTCATAAGGATATAAAAAATAAAAGAGTATTTATGTTATAAGACATATGGAGATAAGTTGACCAACATCAAGTCAAATGAGCGAACCAAGGAATTCAATAAGTTAGGTTCAATACATCACTATATTTTGGAGTATTATATTAAAGTATTCTAAGACGTAGGATTATATATGATTGTACTTATAAGTAACTATACGTGTATATACTTGTATGTCTCTAATTACTTACTAATAGTGATGTCATGTTGGTGATGTGTTGTAAATTGAGTAGTATGAGATTATTTGGTCATCTTGAATCGAACTAAATTATAATTGACCTAAATACCTTAGTTAGATATGTATTGTAACCTTTTAAAGGACTGTTAAGATTCTCCAACCAAATACCAATAACTTCGAAAAAGATAGTGCTAAATAACATAATGGTCCATTCTTCATCTTTAGCCAAATTAAGTGATAAGAGAAAAGGTTACGGTAAGGATAGGGACAATGGTTTGAAGGATAGTCATGGAGGGAGCGGTGTCTCCATTACACAAACTTGGATTTGGTTGTGATTTGTTGCATAAATATGAAAACTCCTCAACGCAGATTAAAGTGAGAGAAATTATTCTGATTTCACAATGGATTGAACCACGTTGTTTGATGATATTTACGTATTGCATTGTATATAATTAATTATTTGAAAACCTTGTAGTGTGTGTTATGCATTCTTAAGTTTAAAATTTGACTTATTGAGCTGTTGGTTGCTCATGCCCTTATAGATTTTTTTATTGGTTTTGATTGAGATGCCACGATATAATTATCCTGAGGTCAATCTCTTTTTGAAGTACAATAGGGGAGTGAGAATCAACTAATTGAACAATCGAGTCTTTAAGTGTTTTATTAGTACTCTTAGGTTTATATATTGGTCTTGTAATATGTCACTTATCAAACTACTATAGCATGTAGAATTTCCTAGGATTATAAGACAATATAAATATGATTATGTATATATAACTTAAAGTTTTTAGCTTTTTATGTAAATTTTAGCAATAGTTTTAATGGAGCTGTTTACTTTAAAGTAAGGAGTCGTGGATGCCTTGTATAAATCATATCTTCAATAATGACTATGAGGTCAGTTAATATCATAGCTTGGTTTACACAATGAGACTATTACGACTCTGCGACTTCGAGACGTAACACTTTACAATATTGAAGGAAGTATAATGAAAGCAATGTAAGAACAGTGGCAAATGTGGAGCAATCCTATAGATATGACTCATAAAAGGGTCCAAGACAACTTAATGCTCACTTAATATGTCTCATAAGTGAGGAAGGAGGTCCACTTATTACTAACTGTAGCTACTAATTCCAATTAGATAAGAATGTATAGGAAACTTCGAGAAATGCTCATAAACTTAGAGAAGGTATTGAATATTCTTGATGATAGATAATAATAACGGCATATACACTGAGAGGCTATTTATAGTTAGCCTTCTAGGATAACAAAATGAAAAGGAAAAGACTACAGGGGTAATTACAAATTTAACTAAGGGTATAAAAGATGATTATACAAAAGGAATAACTATTCAATCTATTAGTAGAGTACAATATGTAGCTAAGAATTGTTGGTTCTATACTCTAACAAGAGTTTGAGCCAGAGACAGTTGAAGATTAAGCTTGGCTGCGGGGAGGAGGTAGGAATTTAGCTTCTAAGAGTGTGGTTGAAACCAAGCAGACCTTGATAGGTTAGGAGTCAAGTAGCTAATGGTAGGCAGGTTAAAGGTTGGTACTAAGGGGCCCGTTAGGTTGGGGGTAATTAACAGGTCAATATTTAGCAAGTTGGTGTTTAGGAGGTCGGTTATCAGATGGCAAACTTAAAGATTAGTAATATGGACATTAGTGACTTAAACTAAAGTGTAGATAGGCTCAGTAGAGAAGGAGTTTAGTTAGGGGCCAACCTATTCCCGAAACTCGTCCTTAGCTAGCTAAAGGGATAGAATTTGATGAGTTAAACTTTTTATGCCTTAGAACCTAGCTTTGGTGATTAGCTAGAGGTCGATACTCTACCAAAGATCCTCATCAAACCTATATACTAAAGGTTTTAATAAACTTAAGGAGATTCTCCTTGGCTTTCCTTTATCACTATTGAACTTCATAAACTTATGACATGTGTAGTTTGGGATATGGTTTCCTCGTTATTTTATGCTAATATAAGAGCTTGAGGTTCATGATACTAGTTATGTACCTATTTCATATATTTCTTAAAGTCTACCTTCATTAAATATGATGATTCTATGATCGTGACATTAGCTTTTAACTAAGGTGTAGGTGTAGTCTTACAATGTGCATTCATGCTGGCCATTACCATTTATAGACTGCATCGAGAGGATGAAGACCCTATAAGGTCAATCTTCCATCTACAGCAAGCGACACTAGGTCAATTAATGCCAACAACATACATTCTTAGACATTGATAACGCTCATATAGCATATATATATGTGTGTGTGTGTGTGTGTGTGAGGGAAGTTTTGTATAGTCTTATCTATTATTTGTGCTAATTGTTGATAATTTAAAGCTTAATTGGTTTTTGTTTCCTTTATAGGAGTTTAGAAGCTTTTAACAACTTTTTAGGCAATTTTATGAAGTTTTGGAGCTTTAATGAAGAAGTGCATCAACCACGCTGCTCAACTAAGTAAAGTCCAAATAGGAAATAATGTCCAAAGAGGATCACATGCAAGACCATGGCCATGTACCCTAATTGTGTACCTCTCATCTAAGAATTTCATTAAAATATAAAAGTTGCCTATGAGGAGAAAGAACACACCTAAAGATCATAGCCATGATCTTAGGGCATATACATGCCATGAATTAAAAATCTAATGTTTTTTGAAGGTTCCTCTATAACCCTAGGTCTAAGTTCTATAAGTAAAGGTTTAGGCTTAATGTTTACAAAGAGCCTCTTAAGGAAAATTTATGTAGGATAAAGTTATAGGGATTTGTTATGTCTCTTAACTTATTTTCTTTTGATTTCATGTCGTAGATCATTTTTCTTAGTAGATCTTTTATTGAACATTAGTTATGATGTAACAATTGCTTTTATATTCAATCTATGATATTGCATTTTATGATGTAATTCCATTGTTTTGTATTGTCTTTGATTTAATATGGCTACCTATTGGATTGTTGTGTAAATTTATTATAAAGTTCGTAGGATCTTATAGTTAGATGGACTAATGCAATTAAAAGTAACTAATTTGATTGAGGTTCAACTTATTATTTTCTTCAAATCAGGGTAACCAAATAGAGAAATCTAAGATCTTAATGCAATCTTGAGATAATTTATTATAGAAGCAATTTTGATACGAATCGAAGCTAAGGACTGATAAGGCCAATCGCTGGGGTGAGTCCAAGCTTATGGAAAGCTTGAAAAGAAGAGTAAAAAATGCAAATGAAATACAATGAAAGTAAAACAAGTAAACCTATGATTAGCTCTATAAGATATGATGTATTAATAGAATTATCGAGGACTCATGGCTCAACTTGATGTGATACACAAATTGGTCCAATGAAGGTACTTGTCATTTAACTTTGCTTAAGGGTTAGGATAAGAATAAAGTAAGCAATAGAGAATAATGCTCACCAAATGAGAAGTATACATTCGATATCAGAAAGAGTAAGATGATGATGTGGCTACATATTACAAGGGTATTTATACCTAAAAGATTAGGGTATCTTACCTAAAATGGAAAAGACAAAAAAGAGTAATGTCCACAATAAGTAATGTACAAGTAATGATAAAGGGTGTAATTGAAAATACAACAAAAGGGGGATCCTGTACGAAGGATTTTGTCACAGGGGATCCTTGAACATGTAGTGGTCGATTAGTAGTTATGCGCTTGGTGAAAAGGATAAACTATACGTTTAGCCTTAGTGTTGCTGAGTGTTGATGCCAAGCCAAGGTGATAGTTCAGTAGTGTCGAGTTGATTAGGTGACTTTTCTAAGGTGAATTTAACTTAGATATACTAGGTACAACTTGGATTCAGGTCAATTGAGTAACTAATTGGATGGGCTAAGCTATTGTCTAGATGTGTCTCAGGTCAACAATTGGAGACTACTGATAAGTATAGGAGGGTTCGACTTAACTAGGGCATTGGGTCAACGGATTGTGGCTGTTCAAATTCCTCAAATGTGATTTGTGAAGAAAGAACTCGTCTAGCTATGCTTTCGAATCCTCAAGCTTAAGCTCAGGCTTGGGTTAATGGTCCGGTGGTTTGATTCTTATTATCCCCACTAAACTGATTGGGAGTTGGGATCAAATCTGATTGGTACTCATCTAAGTTTTCCTTGGGTCGATAAGGTTAAGGTCGACAACATTAAACATGTTTGACACTCCAAAGTCTTCTGGTAGCTTTAGTTGGTATGCATTGTCATTTATCTTTAGAAGTATCCTGAATGGGCCTTCAGCTTTAGCAAACAGCATGCTCTTCCTCTATTAGGAAACCTTTCTATACTCAAGTGTAACTACACTTAATCACCAAACTGAAATTGCTTAGTCTTCCTTCCTTTACCCTTCTCCTTTAGTTTTCTAATAGCTCGATTAATGTGCTGAGTGACTCATTGGTAAATCTATTGGAGGGATTGGGATATGGTTCTTTCACCTAAATCTTCTTAGTTAGTAGGTGGCATTGGGGCATGGTTAAGGAGTAGCTCGGGGTTAAAGCCATAGATGACCTCAAATGGAGTGTGCCTAGTGGTGGCATGTACCATCTTGTTAGAAGCAGACTCTACTACCGGTAAGCAGACATCCTAGTCTACTAAGATCTTTCCTACTACAGCTTAAAGCAGTAATCCTAGAATGTGGTTGACAACCTTTGTTTAGCCATCGGTTTAGGGGTAATAAGAAGTATTGAATAATAGCTTTGTTCCCATTCGATTCCATAAAGTTCTTTAGAAATGGCTTAAGAATTTTGGGTCTCTGTCCGACACCATATTCCTTAACACTTCGTGTAAGCGAACTATCCTTACAAAAACAAGGAAACAAAAGCCAAAGCATTGTTAATTTTGGTGTAGAGCACGAAATGTGCCATTTTGTTGAACCTATCAACAACAACCATTATAGAATCTTTATTTCGAGCAATTCACGGTAATCTAAAGACAAAATCCATACTTAGGTTAGCCCATGGTTTGGTTGGAATAAGTAAAGGTATTGCCTTCCTTGATTTTGCTTAGCTTTTGGCTTTCTTGCAGATGGTGCTTTCCTTTATTGCACGATGCACGTCACGTTTCGTCCTAGGCCAAACGAACCCATCATTCAATAGCTCATACGTTCTCCATTCTCTAAAGTACCTAGAGAGTCCTCTATTGTAGGCTTCTCTCACAAGCAGCTCTCGTATAGAACAAGTTGGCACAAACAATTTGCCATACTTAAACAAATGGCAGTCCACCATATGGTACACATCCAATGCTCTTCACTCTCCACAGTGCCTATATATGGGACCAAAATGAGAATCATTCTAATACCGTTCTTTAATGCTTGCAAATCCTAATAACTTGGTTTGTAATTTGGTGAGAAGAACATGTCTTCTTGACAGAGCATCAGCAACTACATTATTCTTGCCTTACTTATATTTGATGATGAAATTAAATCCTTCAAGAAATTCAATCCATTAAGCTTGGCGTTTAAAGAGCTTTGATTGGCTCTGCAAATATCTCAGACTCATGATCCATGTATATGAGTAGAAGATAGTGTTACTACATGCGAAGAGCTCAGATCAAGACCTAAAGCTCCTTGTCATATGTAGAATAGCTCAATTGCGCTCCTCTAAGTTTCTCACTATGAAAAGTGATAGGTCAACTTTCTTGCATTAGCATATCTCTTATGTCAACACTTGATGCATCGCATTCAAGCTCAGATACCCTATCAAAGTTGGGTAAAGTTAAGACTAGAGCAGAGGTCAACCTTGCCTTTACCTCAGCAAAACTCCTCTTCTCTTTCTCTCCCCACTTGAACTCCACATTCTTCTTCATTAACTTAGTTATAGGCACTACTATGGTACTGAATCTTGGGATAAAGTGTTGATAGAATGATGCCAATCCATGAAAACTCTTCACCTCAATACATGAGATTGGGGTTAACCACTTAACAATGGCTCATATCTTCTCTTCATCAACTTTCAACCCTCCTTTACTAACCACACATCCTAGGAAGATTACTTCTTCCTAATAGAAGCAACATTTCTTCGGGTTTTCGAACAATCTCTCTACTTAGAGGATTTTGAAAACAACTCTAAGACGGTTTGTATGCATTACTAGGTCAGCACTATAGACAAGGATGTCATCAAAATAAACAATGACAAATTTTCCAATCAGATCTCGCAAAATATGATTCATCAACCTCATGAATGTACTTGAGGCATTTGATAGTCCGAAAGGCATGACCATCCACTTGTATAGGCTATGTTGGGTCTTAAAAATAGTTTTCCATGCATCCCCTTGTCTCCTTTGAATCTAGTGGTACCCTGACGTCAAATCGATCTTACCAAACACTCTTACACCGCTTAATTCGTCTAGCACATTATTTAGCCACGAGATGAAGTATCGGTATTTGATTGAAATCTTGTTGACAACTCTGCTATCCATACACATACACCATATGCCATCTTACTTTGGCATAAGTAATGTAAGCACGATACAGGGGTTGAGGCTCTCTCTCATATATCCCTTCTTTAATAGCTCATTGACTTTCCTTTGGAGTTGTGTCGCTTGCTCAAGATTCATTCTATAAGTGGGTTTTGATAGGGATTGTAGACTGATAATGCGCTCTTGAGCTCGAGGGCTTATTCAAATGGTGTATTGAGTTATCTAAGGTAAGCTGAACACCAAGGAGTAACACATTCCTCAGACTGCTCTACTGAGTTACCTTACCCTCCACGTTTAAGAAGATGCCAAGGTGACTAGCCCGGATGCTGAGCCAACCCCTTCAATACACTCTTATCTAAACAACAAATCAAAGTGCTGTAAGTCACACCTGTACCAAAGCCAAGTTGAGAATTGTTGGGAGCCAATCACCTAAGGCCGACTTAAAGATGATTAACCCATAAACCTGTCCCAGTTGTCAAAGAACTGACACCGACCTGATTGAGGCCTCCCTTACTCGGCACGTATTGTCATTGGGACTATAAAATGGGCAAAATGATGCATGTCTTGCCTTTTTCTAACACCCGTATTGTCCTTTCTGCCAACAAATATTCTTTTTATATGATTACATTGCTACCCCTGTAAATTATTCCCCCTTTCCTCAATAAGTAGGAATCCTTTTCTGTAATTTCCTATAACTTAGGACTTACCCTAATTGGTATTATAAATACTTGCATATTATAATAGCTGCAAGAAGAATAATAGAGAGAATACACTGAATTTTCAAACACACTCTCTTGAGATAAGTGTTCTTCTGCTTACTCTTGAGTTACTCTTATCTAGCCTATTAAGTATAGACTAGTGGCAAGTAACCTCCGACCATACTTATGTGTCATATTAAGTGTGACCCAAGCTCGTGTGAAGCATTGGTATGTCATATCCATCGTCAATGCATGGAAACCCTTACTTAATCTTCAACTATCATTTATCTTTCAAACCATCTTACAGTCCGGACCTACCCCTTAGTTATGTGTGATATTGGGTTCGTATGTTCATCTACGAAATCCATATCATCTTGGTATCAGAGTTTAGCTACGTTTGAAGCTGGATTATGATCCTTTGTTCTCTAAGTAATTTGTTACTATTTGAAGTGTTCAAAGTTCTGTTGCTGAAACTAAGAACTTAGTTAATAGCTAATGTTGAGGAAAAATTCGGTGCTCTGTTTTCCCTTGTTTCTCTTATGGAAAATAGAGTGTGGTTGTTTGTTTGTTTGTTGTGTAGTTATCTTGGTGTTGGGGGTATTAGTTACTGATCTACTTTTGTTATTCATGAAAAGAACTTTTAAGTGGTATTTTAGACATCAATTTTGTAAGGTAATCAATAATATCAGATTCTAAAGTTTAGGGAACTTTGGGAAACTAAGAAAGTGGTGCTCAAAATAACCAAGGGCAATAAGGAAGCTTCATACCTCAGTCAGTGGATGACTGATTAGATTGGCTCACCGACTTAGTAGCTAATTTGGTGATTGTCATCCAAGAAGATAGACAACGAGCTAGAAATAGCCCTACTAAAGGATGCGAGGAATAAAAGTGAGGCAATGGTCGGTTTGGCCAAGTTAATGCCCTAGTTCGACTATCCCGAGCTAAAGGAATGGGTAAGGATGTTAGGTGAAGACTAGCACTTGAAGAAATTGGGGAAGAAGAGGAAGGAGATGATGAAGTGAAGGAGTATTATAAGCTTAAAGAGAGGAATGTCCGAGCCCTTAGAGTTGGAGGGTTGAAGATGCGTATTCCAAGCTTTTCTGGAAGTAGTGACGCCAAAGACTACTTGGATTAGGTAGATAAGATTGAAAAGCAGTTTGAATACCACGAAGTACCTGATAATGTAAAGTTTAGACTTGTTATGTTGGAGTTCATTGGTTATGTCACCTTATCGTGGAAGAACTTGCAAGCCATCCAGAGAAGGAAAGGAGAACGAGAGATTAGGAGTTGGGATGAAATGGAGAGGGTTATGAGGAGAAGGTTTGTGTCGAGCTATTATTTATAGGATGCTTTCAAAAAATTACAGGAGTTGAGATAGGGAGGATTGATTGTTGAAGCTTATGTCAAGGAATTCCAAATGTTAATGATCTGATGTGAAGTTAGTGAACCAAAAAACCGAACCATATCTCGATTCATTGATGGACTAAAATACAAAGTCGAAGATATCCTAGAAACTATGGACATTAGGTCACTTAAGATGTAATTTGAGTAGCTTAAAGGACAAAAAGGTCTCGAATGAGAAGGTTCTAACCACCAGTCAGTCGACCTAACAATAGTCGAACTGTTCTAAGAAAACCTATGTGAACGGAACCAAGTAAGGTTGCTGAGACCCGACCTGCTCTAACTACTTGAGTAGAAGAGAAGGAAGTCCTAAAGAAGTTCGAGAAAGGCTAGAGTGAGATCAAGCGTTTCAAATGCCAAGGATTTGGACACATAGCTACTTAATGTTCAAACAAAAGAACTATGGTGATCCGAGGTGAGTTGCTGACTATTGAAATAGATAGTACTGACAAGGAAGTAGAGGAGTTGAAAGAGGATGGATGGACCAAGCTATCCGAGGAGAAAGTTATCTATAGTGCGGAAGGGAACTTTATGCGGACCACTCTAGTGTTGAAAAGGACAATGAGTATTAGTCCTATACCCGATGACAAACAAAGGGAAAATCTCTTCCATATTGAATGCAAGGTGAATGAGTCATTGTATGCCTTAATCATTGACAGTAGAAGCTGCACCAATGCAGCCTCTACATTTATGGTCCAACAATTGAAATTACCAACCAAGCCTTACCCAAAACCCTATAAGCTACATTGGCTTGGTGATAAAGGAGCCCTACAGGTGAACAAACAGGTATCCGTACCAATTTACATTAGCAATTATCAAATTAAAGTGCTTTGTAATGTGATGCCTATGAGAGCGTCCTACATTCTACTTGAACGACCGTAGATGTTTAATTGAGTAGTGATATATTATGGAAGGAGGAATACATGTTCCTTAGAGTATGAAGGTAGAAGGGTGAAATTAAGTCCTATGATTGCTAAGTAGGTAAAGGTTATGTAGACTTAACTAAGCTGAACCTTGAAGAAAGGGGCTTTGGTAATAACCTAAGCTGAGTTGAAAAGAGAGATGGAGCTCAAAGGATCGACCTATCTACTGGTTCGAAGAATATTGGAGATGAAGTCTGAAGAGAGGGAGCAACCCACCAAGGTGAAAACATTATTGGAAGAGTTTACCGATCTATTCCCAAATGGTCTATCAGAAGGTCTGCCTCCCATCCAAGGCATCAAACATGCAATTGACTTGCACCTAGGAGTCGCATTACCGAACAAGCTTGCTTATAGGCTGAACCTTGAACAAGTTGCCGAGCTATAGAGGCAAGTAGATGAGCTGATGAAGAAGGGGTATGTGCGCGAGTCCCTTGGCCCCTGTGCCGTACCGACCCTATTAGTGCCAAAGAAAGACAGGTCTTGGAGAATATGTATAGATAGTTGAGTAATCAATCGAATCAGTGTTAAGTATAGGTATCCCATTATAACGCTCTAGAATTGGAGGGCATTACAACTCGCCATGTGTCCCTGCTTGTTAGGAACACGTTAAAGCTCTAAAACCAACTATAATCTCCAAAATCACTTATATTAACTTCTTAATAGATACTAAACGATAAATCTCCAAATATATCAACTTGAGTAACTTATAGGCGAGTCACTTTAGCCCCAAACAAACTAAATAACTAGATCTTAATCTTTTACAACATATTGAGCTAACCGCTTGTGATTCCTGATCTAAGGATATCAATTTCCATACTTGTAAATTTATCGATTTGACCTACAGCTGTAAAAATAAGAGAATGAGCCAAAGCTCAGTACTAATACACAAACACATACGGATGTGAAGCCCAAAACATATACATGCATATAATGCAACCATAATAGAATATAAGCATATAATAATTTGATTATCTTCAATTTAGACCAACTTACAACATAGGGGTACTCATGACCTCATTACGCCTTAATCTTTGTCCACATATATAAATGGGTATAAATATACGTTTTCCTTTAAGTCTTTTATGCCCAGAGTCCAGAATCTAGAACCTAATATTTTAGTTGCATCATCCCATATGAAAGTCCACTAAGGAAACCTTGTACATGATTAACAGTTGCTCCTCTAGGGAATTGCCATTGTAAGCCCCTAGAGTGAGCAGGTTAAGCATAACCAACAATCTAAGTCATTTAGGCCGAGTATATATATTAGTCCGATAGCAATCTAAGCCCTAACATGCACAAACATACAAGCAAGCACCATGTACCTGGAAAGTCAAATCTGAACCAAAACAAAGTCTAAACTAACCATGGAACTCAAAACTAATAACCTGATGGTTGACTGGAATCCATAACTTTAAGTTCCGTACGAAAATGATCCAACTACCTAACAAGGAAGGAACTCGATAACCAGTACGAATCTATTTAAAAACAAGCATACATGTTAACTATCGAGAACTGAATAATTAGGTTCTACCCAAAAGTTACTTATGAATCTATAAAGTTATCCAATCAAGGTCCTGAAAGAAAATCGTCGAATCAATTCATAAGTCTAGAATAGAAATAATATGTAATACAATTAAGCAAAAAGTTGGCATATCTATATAATATTATTTATTTACTTTAAATTGTAGAATACGATATGTATATATAAAAGAAAATATAAAGAGGACACTTGATGAAGATGTCAAATTACATAATTTTACTAATAAATATAGAAATAAAGGAATACGTACTTAATTGGACAATATTATAGTTCATAAAAATACAAAACAAATGACATATTAATAATTAGAATTTGAAACGGACATACTTTACAAATAATATAATGTACTATACAATCATACTAACTATCATAATAAAAATAAAAAAATGCTTAAATCGTAAGGCCATTAATATTAATAATAAGGCATAATAATAATAAAATAGTATTGTCGTAATCGAAATCGGCTAGAAAATGATGACTCAGTACTGAATATAACAGAAAATAAAAATCTGGCGCTATAAATTTACATATATACATAATTGAATAGTATCACATAAAGTATAATAACAAATTCTTATATAAACTAAAACAACGATTATGACAAATAAAACAATTATAATAGAAATTGAGTACTAGCATGTAATTTCTTTTCACAATGATATTAGAAAGTAGAAATAATATTATCCTCACACGATATCGAAAAATAGAATCGAATCAACTCGTGGAATAAACTTGAGTTCAAAACACTAGATGAACACTGGAATAAACTTGAGTTCAAAGGGGGGGTGTTGTTGGGTAGGGTAGCTGAGAGTAAGAGTTCGTAGGAGGAGGCGAGTGGGTAAGAGAGTTAGGGAGTGGGTCCAACTAATGGAAAAGAAAATAATGAAATAAGGGGTTTTAAGATTCAGGCAAGAGAGAGTAGAAGGAGGGGATGTGGGGTAAAAAGACAAAAAAGAAGAAAGGGTGAGGGGTGAATGAGTGAGAGAGGGGAGGTTGGGATTGGGGTTGGGTCCATGCAAAAACAAAAGATGCAAGGAAAGGCGGTAGGGTCCAGTCTGATTGCCGATTAGAGGGAATTAGTCAGGGGGCAAGGGGATGGGGAAGATGTACAGGAGGTAGGGACGATGAAATAATGAAGGGAGAGAAAGAGATGAGAGGATGGGGGGAAGAGATTGAGCCGAAAGAGAGGAGCTTGGTGAGAGAAAAGAAAAAAAAAATGTTGAGAGAGGAAAATGGAGATAAGACTTACAGCGGGGAAAATGGAGTAGGGTATTAAGATAGTGTCTAGATCATTTTAGAACTTTCGAAAATGTAGGGTGGATTTATATTTGAAATAGAAAATTAAATAATTAATTAAAATAAGAATATATAACATTTAGGAAAGTAAGTCATATATAAAAATATCGTAATATTTAATCTTTATACGTAAAATAAAATATAATCTATTTAATGCATACATAAAATAAGATTGTTAGAAAAATATAATTAGAATCTTAATTTAGACGTTTTTACTATAGAGTACACTTTAGAATAAATCTAGAATTGCTTAAAGTTAACAAAATTGAGAAATTATCTACTAGGAATTGGTTTCTAACGATACGAGTTTAAAGAATTCTATAGCTTAAGTAAGTACTTACTTAATTGGGGTGTTTCACCCATACCAAGACTTGATGACATGTTAAATGAGTTGAGCAGAGCTAGAGTGTTCTCAAAATTAACCTCAAATTAGGACACCATCAGATTCGAATGCATGACGGTGATGAGTGGAAAATTGCATTCAAAACACGCTATGGATTATATGAATGGCTTGTAATGCTGTTTAGATTATCTAATGCACCGAGCAAATTTATGCACTTGATGAATCATGTGCTCTGAGAATTAATAGGAAAGTTTGTCATGGTTTATTTTGATGATATCTTGGTATATAGCCTCAACTTGGAAGCTCACTAATAGCATTTGCGAAGTGTCTTTGCAAAACTCAGAGCTGAATAGCTCTATGGCAATTTGAAGAAGTGCAACTTTTGCTGATCTAAAGTGATATTCTTTGGATTTATTGTAAGTTGTGGCGGCATACGAGTTGATGAAGAGAAGATTAAAGTAATCACCGAATGGCCAGTGCTGACCACTTTGGCTAACGTAAGGAGTTTCCACGGCCTATTATCATTCTATCGTTGGTTTATAAGGAATTTTAGTACAATTGTTGTCCCACTTACCGAACTCTCAAAGAAGAATGTTGATTTTAGATGGGGAAAGAAAGAGTAGAGGAGTTTTGAGGAAATGAAGGAAAAGTTGACTACAGCCCTTATCTTAGCTCTATTGAGCTTTGATAAAGTATTTGAAGTAGAGTATGATGCGTTTGGACTAGGCATAGGTGTCATGCTGACACAAGAAGACTGACCAATTACTTACTTTAGTAAGAAACTTTGAGGAGCTACACTTAACTATTCTGTCTATGACAAGGATTTTTACTCTTTAATTCGAGCCTTAATAATGTAGCAGCACTATTTGTCACCTAAGGAATTTGTGATTTACACCAATCACAAATCCTTGAGATATCTGAAGAGCCAACCCAAGTTGTTTCGGAGATAAGCTAAATGGGTCAAGTTCATAGAGGGTTTTTCTTATGTCGTAAAATATAAAAATGGAAAGAACAATGTAATGGCTAATGCCCTATCAAAACGACATTCTCTCTTAACTGAGCTATAGACTAAACTACTTGGTTTTTCAACAATAAAGAATTTGTATGATAAGGATCTATGCTTTGGCCTTATCTATGCTAGATGTAAGTAAGGAAGAACATTGGATGACTATCACAAGAAGGACGAATACTTATTCAGGAAGAGGAGGCTATGTATCTCAACTTATTCCATAAGAGAATTACTAGTGTGTGAAGCATATGGAAGAGGATTGACAAGACACTTTGGCTAGCGTCGAACCTATGAGGTACTGTCCTCAAGATTCTTTTAGCTAATCATGATGTGAGATGTTCAATCTGTGTTGCAAAAGTGTGTAACCTGCCAAAAAGTAAAGAGCCGAGCCAAACAAGGATATTATCTACCCTTACCCATCCTAACCAAACCATAGTCCAAGCTGAGTATGGACTCTATGTTAGGATTATTGAGGACGTCCCAAGAGAAGGACTCCATCATGATGGTCATGAATCGATTTAGCAAGATGGCACATTTCGTGCCTTGTTCTAAAACTAACGATGCTTTGGCTATCTCTCTTTTTTTTTTCTTGCAGGAAATAATTAAGCTTCACGAAGTACCTAGAGCCATTGTTTCCAATTAAGACCCGAAGTTCATGAGCTACTTTTGGAGGATACTATGTAGACAAATGGGAAGTAAGCTATTATACAACATGTCTAGCCATCCATATACCGAGGTTGTCAATAGAACCGTAAGAACTTTGCTGCAAGTTGCTGTCAGATGGAACTTAGTTAATTGGCATCTGTGTCTGCCAATCATTAAGTTTGCCTATAATAAGACCACCTATAGCGTAACAAACATGTCTCCATTCGAGGTCGCCTATGGGTTTAACCTTGAGCTCCCGATAAACCAAGTACCCTAACCGAGGCTTGATGATGACTAGCCAGCTGTAAAAAGAGTCGAGACCATTAAAACTATATACCAGAAGGTTGTAGAGAAATTAAACTGAGTTACTACTAAGCTCGAGAAGTAAGGTTGAGGATAGAAGAAGACAAAATTTCAACTAGGTGGTCTAGTTCGAATACATCTTAATAAGGAACAATTCTTGAATTTGAGGAAGAACAAGTTATCCCTTAGAGTTGATGGACCTTACAAAGTGCTTGGAAAGATTAATCTTAATGTCTACAGGATTGAACTACCCCAAGGATACGGAGTCTTGGATTACTTCAATATTGCCGATATCCACCTAAACACTTTAGAAGACAAGCAACCTACAACCTAGCCAAATTTGATCCTAAATATCAAACAGCTCTAAGGGGATGATAAGGATTGTGGATCGATAACATGCTCCTGAGCCCAAGGGCTTGCTCAAATGGTGTATCAAGTTATCCAAGGTCAGCTAAACACTAAAGAGCATTGTATTCCTCAGATTACTCTGCTAAGTTAGCTTACCCTCCACATTCAAGAAGTTGTTAAGGTGACCAGCCTAAATGCTGACCCAACCCCTTCAATACACTCCTATCTAAACAACAAATCAGAGAGATACTCGATACACTTGTGCCAAAGCCAAGCTACCAATTATCAGGAGTTGATCACTCGAGGCCAACCCGAAGATGATTCACTTGCAAACCCATCCCATCCCAATCCTAACTGTCTAAGTTGTCGAAGTACCGATGCCGACCTGATTGAAGCCTCCCTTACTTGACCCGAAATGTCATTGGGACCATAAAAAGAGCAAAATGACGCGTATCTTACCTTTTTCTAACACCCATACTATCATTTCTACCAATAGATATTCTTTTTGCGTGATTACATTGTTACCCTTGTAAATTATTTCCCTTTTCCTCAATAAATAGGAATCCTTTTTGTAATTTCCTATAACCTAGGACTTACCTTAATTGGGTATTATAAATACTTGCATATCATAATAGTTGCAAGAAGAATAATACAAAGAATACATTGAATTTTCAAATACACTCTCTTGAGCTAAGTGTTCTTCTACTTACTCTTAAGTTACTCTTATCTAGCTCATAGAGTATGGATTAGTGGCGAATGACCTCCGACTGTACTTATGCATCATATTAAGTGTGACCCGAGCTCATGTGAGGTGTTGGTGCGCCATATCCATTGTCAGTATATGGGAACTCTTGCTCAACCTTCTACTATCATTTATCTTTCAGACCATCTCATGGTTTAGACCTACCCCCCCTTTGGTTACATGTGCTATTGGGTTTGTGTGTTCATCTACGAAATCTATATCAGGTTTATTCAGTAGGACAGTGCCTAGTATTAAGTCAATGTAGTGTTCTATGCCTTAAAAAGGGGGTAATCCCCTAGGTAACTGTTTAGGAAACAAGTCAGAATATTCATCCAGTAGTTTCTTCACCTATAGGGGTAGCTCTACTTGCTCCTTCAATTCTAATAATTACCTGACCAACACGAAGGTCAACATGTCAGCTTTAAGAATCTCTCGTAGCTTTATTCAACTTAGGACCAAAGCCTTCTTAATTCCACAATCCAACTTAGCTTGTAGCCTACTTACTTAGCTCGACATCATGGGATTCAAGGTAATTTTCCTACCACCCTTCTTAAGTACATACGTGTTCCTGAATCCATCATGCATAACTCCTAAGTCAAAAAGCTATGGTCTGCCTAACAACACATGAAATGTGCACATGGGCAATAAATCACAAAGAATTTCATTATAATAGTTTCCAATTGAGATCCGTAGCAACACTTGTTTTATGATATGTAATGCTCCCTTCTTGTTTAGCCAATACAACTTATATAGCTTTGGATGTGAAATGGTCGGCAGCTTAAGTTTCTTAATCAAGTCGGAAGATGCCACATCGGTGCAACTTCCACTATCCACTATGAGTGCATAAACTTGTTCATTCGCTTTGCAAGTCATGTGGAATAGGTTCTCTTCATGCTCCTCTTCGGTAAAGGGCTCTATGCTCATTACACATTAAACAACTAGAGTTAACTTATCCAAGTCTTCTGTATTGATAGTTAATTTTTGCTCATCTAGCATACTCATTTGTTTGGCCGCTGATAAGCCAAATATTTTGAATCTCTTAGCATACCTCTGGAAAGATGACACACAACATTTATGCCGAGTATCTTAAATCTATTCCTAGTTTGAATTCAAGCTCATGGCGCGAACAGTGATCATAAGTACGATTATATTACATAACCGCTTGCTTTCCCTACATATCAAGAAAGATGTTAAATCAATAAGCTTTTACGTATCTTAACAATTACTTCGACAACTGCCCTAGACATTACAGCCAGCTATAAATATGGGAAAGAAAACTCCGTAAAATCTCTCTAACACTTCATTCACATACATTTTATACAAAGTCACCCCACTAACTTAGGCATCGGAATGGCCACACTGGATTGGCCCCAATACCAAGCATTTCATTCTCTTTTGTAGGATTTTCCTTAATCCTAAAATTCACTAACAACATTCTACAAACACATTTTCCTCAACCAGTTCGATATTAACCTTAATCTCTTCCTTCACCTCTTTTTCCACTTTTGGTTCCTCATCCATACTATCTACTTCAACCTTCGGGATATCTTTCTTGATAATCATGGTCCTTCGGTTTGAACATTGAGTAGCCATGTGCCAAAACCCTTAACATTTAAAGCAATTGATCTAGGTCATTTTCCTCTGAGATCCTTATCCCTTCTCATAAGTTCTCGGTAGCACCTCACCATCAGTTAGTTGACCCATGTGTTTGGCTCAAACATTTGCCTTTCTAGTTAAGTTGACATTTTGTTGAGCTCAGCAACTTCCCTGAGTAAATCGACTTAACTAACTAAGTCAGCTCAATGGAGGTGGACTTAGCCTGTTCCTTCTCTGTCTTTCCATTCGCTAAGCTATCTTTATAGCCTCATCTAATGTAGTAAACTGTTGAAGTTCCATGACATCCCTAATGCTGCATCTTAATCTAATAAGAAATCTAGATACTATTCATGATAGGAATTAGACTACCGAATCCTTGACCTAAGCCCAAGCTCGAAGATTTGAAAGCATTGCTAAGCTAGTTCTATCTTTATGCCCCACCTCTGAGGAGTCCGAGCTGTTGCAGTCTACTAACTTGATGCCCTAGCCAACTCGAACCCTCTCATACTTATTGGTAGTCTCCAATTACTGACTAGAGATATACTCGGGCAACAGCTTGGCCCATCCGACCCTCTATTCAGTCGACTCGAATCTGAGCTATATTGAATACGTCCGAGTTGAATTCACCTTGAAAGTATCATTTGCTTAACTCGGCACACTTGATCTGCGATCCTTACTCAGCACCTTGGCTCAAAAGTCACCAACCTGATTGCACAATTTGTCTTCTTTTGCTAGAAAATCACACATCTATAGAGAGGTACATGTTCAAGCAATCATATGACATAATCTTCTATACAAGATACCCATTTTGCTATATTTTCATTTATATCCTTTAGATATTCCTTGTAGTATACTTATTTGGGTCATTACCCTTTTAGTCTTTTCCATTTTAGGAAGGATGCCTTAATCTTTCGGGTGTAAATACCCTTATAATAGGTAGCTACGTCATCATCATCTTACATTTTGATATTGAATGTACTTCTCCTTTCATGAGCAATGTTCTCCATTGTTTACTTCACTCATATCCTAACCCATAAACAAGGCTAAGTGGCGAGTACCCTCATTGAACTGACTCGTGCATCACATCAAGGTGAGTTATAAGTCTTCGATAGTTCCATTAGTGCATCATATCCTGTAGAGCTGATCGTGGGTCTGTTTGTTTTACTTTTTATTATCGTTCCTATACATTTTCCACCCTTCTTTTTTAGCTTTCCACAAGCTCGAACCTACCTTAGAAACTAACCTTGTCAATCTTTAGCTTCGGTCTGTATCATCTTGGTATTAGAGTAGAGATTCGTTTGAGTAGATTGTGTTTGAGCTTTCTTGTGAATATTGTTTATTATGGTAGTATGTTGTGGTTGTATAGAAGTTAGTTGTGAGTGATTGAGTAAGTAGAAGGAGTAATAGTTTACTGTGGTTATATACTCTGTTTTGCCCCATTTCGAACATGCGAAAATAGAGCAAGTTTCATTTGGGTTTGACATGTTTTTTAGTAGTTGTTGTGCTTGGGTTAGTTGGACTTTTGCATAAAAGAGTGTTGTGTGTAAGATTGTTTGGTGTGGAAGAATAGTATTTGTTGTCTCTTAGATCTTAATATTGTTACTAAGTTTTATCAAAGAGAATGACGGACACCAATGTCAATGCTAGTATTGGAGATGATAATAGCAGTGTTGTTCACCATGGATGACAACCCTAGAATAACCCTAGGAATACAGATGAATAAATTGATGAGGTGGCTAATCTCATAGCTAATTTGACCAAAGCTGTCCATGCATTAGCTTATCAACTTACCGAAGCTGTACAGAACACTCCACAAGCTACTCGACCTGTAAGAAGATAGAACCTAGCTCGACAAGCTTAAAGTAATGGAGTAGGAGGATTGACTTAGGTGATTTAGATGAGGAAGAAGATGAAGAGTATAATGAAGAAGAGGAGCAAGCTCGAGCACCCTGAGTTGTTGACCATGTGAAGCTTTAAATTCTAAGCTTTAATGGTTTTAGGGATGCAGATTATAATTTGGATTGGGAAGAAAAGGTTTAACGTGTTTTTTATTATTATTAGTATGAGGACCATAAGAAGGTGAAGATTGCTGCTGTCAAATTCTTAAGGCATGCTGCATTATCATGGAAGAACTTTTAGACCATGAGAAGGCAAGAAGGATATAGAGAAGTCAGCACCTAACCTAAGATGAAAAAGATCCTCAGAAATATATTTGTACCAGATACCTACTTACAAGATACTTTTGCTAGACTTCAGGAGCTATGACAAGGGAATCGAACTATTGATGAGGATGTTTGGGAGTTCTAAATGCTGATGATTCAATGTAAAGTGGATGAGCCATTAGCTTAACAAATTCCTTATTGGATTAAGGAGTGACATTTGAGATATTGTAGAACTTCAATAATTCATTACATTAGACGAGGCTATAAGAATAGCCTAGTGAGTAGAAATATAGAGGAGGAATAGGCCAAGCTGACCTCCACTGAGTTGATTAGTCTAATCAGGCCGACTCACTCAAGGGAATTATCAAACTCAGTAAAGTGCCGAGCCAAGTCGAAGAACCAATGTCGGAGACAAATGGAAGAGACAACCAGTTGATAGTGATGTGCAACCAAGGACTTATGAGAAGAGACAAGGATTTGGGATGAAGATAAGTCAAATTAAGTGCTTTAAATTCTAAAGGTTTAAGCACATGGCTACTTAGTGTTCGAACCGACAAACTATGATTATTAAAGGAGATGTCTCGGAGCTCGAAGTGAATAGTATTAATGAGGAACTTGAGGAGGTTGTTCCCAAAATGGAGACCATCGAGGAGCATAAGCTGGTTAAAGAAGATGTGTTTGCCGAGGACCTGGACAAACTAGCTTTGGTTGTCTGACATATGCTGAGCATAGAACCCTTTATCGAGTAAGAATAGAGAGAAAATTTATTCCACATAACAAATAAGGTGAATGAGCAGGTTTGTGCGCTCATAGTAGATCGTCATAGCTATACCAATGTAACATTTGCTAACCTAGTAAAGAAATTGAAGTTGCCAACTATCTCACACCCAAAGCCATACAAGTTACATTAGCTAAATGAGAAGAGAGCACTATACGTCACTTAGTAAGTATTGTTATTGATCTCTATTGGAAAGTGTGATGTGTTGCCAATGTATGCATCTCATGTGTTGCTAGGCAGACTATGGTTGTTTGATTAGAGGTTCATGCATGATGGATTCAGAAACACCAATGTGTTTGAGACAAATGGAAGGAAGATCACTTTAAACCCTATGACATAAAGTCAAGTTAACAAGCTACTAGCTAAACTTGCTTGAGGATCTAAGAATACCTTAATTTTAAGTAGAGTCGAGCTTCGATAAGCTATTAAGGCTAACATATTGACTTTTATGTTAGTCATGCGACTATTAGAGTTGAAGGAGCAGATTGAGTTACCCCTTGAGGTGAAGAAGCTACTGGATGAATATTTTAACCTGTTTCTTAAATAGTTGCCCGAGGGATTACTTCCTTTCTAAGGCATAAAGTACTGCATTAACTTAATACTAGTTGTTGCCCTGTCGAACAAACTAGCCTATAGAATGAATCTTAAGTAAGCTATAGATATCCAAAGGTAAGTTAATGAGCTATTAGAGAAGGGATATGTGAGGGAGAGCCTCAGCCCCTATGCTTTACCCACGTTACTTATGATAAAGAAGGATGGTACTTGGCGTATGTGTGTAGATAGCAGAGTTGTAAACAAAATTACGATCAAGTAAAAATACCCCATCTTGAGGCTAGATGATATGTTGGATGACCTAAGAGGAGCGAGAGTGTTTAATAAGATTGATATGAAGTCAAGATACCACTAAATTCGAATGGGGAAAGGGGATAAATGGAAAACTGCTTTTAAGACCCAACATGGCCTGTACGAGTGGATGGTCATGCCTTTTGGATTATCAAATGCCTTGAGTACTTTAATGAGACTAATGAATCATGTTTAGAGATATCTGATCGAGAAATTTGTCATGGTCTACTTTGACAACATCCTTATCTACAGTGCTAACCTAACAATGCATGGTGACCATCTTCGAGTTGAGAGATTGCTCAGAAACTTGGAGAAATGTTGTTTTTATCAGGAAGAAGTGATCTTCTTAGGTTATGTGATTGGTAGAACAGGATTAAGGGTTGATGAAAAGAAGGTATGAGCCATCATTGAGTAGCTAACCCCAACCTCTTATGCCAAGGTGAAGAGTTTCCTCAAATTGGCATCATTCATTTGATGCTTTATCTAAGGATTTAGTACTATAGTAGTACCTCTAACTGAACTAATAAAGAAGAATGTAGAGTTTAAGTGGGGAGAGAAAGAGGAGAGGAGTTTTACTGAGGTAAAGGCAAGGTTGACCTCTACCTCAGTCTTGGCTCTATTGGACTTTGATGGAGTATTTGAGCTTGAATGTGACGTGTTAGGAGTCGACATTAAAGTTATTATAGTGAGAAGCTTAGAGAACCGTAATTAAATTATTTTGTTTATGACAAGGAAATTTTTTGCCTTGATTTGAGCTCTTCATATGTGGTAACATTATCTTTTGTCAAAGGAATTTGTCATATACATAGATCATGAGTCTTTGAGATATTTGCAAAGCCAATTAAAGCTTTCCAAACATTAAGCCCAATAGATTGAATTTTTTGAGGGATTTAATTTTGTCATTAAATATAATCAAGGCAAGAATAATGTAGTCATTGATACTTTGTCAAGAAGACATATTCTTGATGGGAATCAAGCTCCCAGACCTCTGACCTGTAGCCAAGCTCGAGAACTAGAGGGGCTGGTATAACAAATCCTTCTGTTCCAATTAATCCTTATCGAGGCCAAATACTTCCTTATCAAGTCACCCTTCGTACCATGCCATATGGATGCCCATTTTTCTACAGTATACCAAGTTGATGATTACTCTCTAGCACCAAGCCGACCAATTACTCGGTATCTTCCTTACCGAGAAGTCGAAAGAGAGAGTCATGACTAACTAAGTTATCCCTGCTCGGACAAGCCCATCTGTTTGTACTTTTTGTTCGCATCTCCTAACGACCTCGCATTGTAGCATCACTATGTGTACAGTATCATGTGCAAAATCTGTTGCACCAATGATTGTTTTTCTTGTATATTCATTTTTATCCTTTTGTATCTTGTACATTACTTTCTTAGGAAATGCCCTTTTTATCTTTTCCTTTTTAGGCAGGTTACCCTAACTTATGTGTATAAATACCCTTGTACTTGTAACTGTGAGAACATCATATCATTCTTAATATACACTCTTTAAGTACTTTTTCTTATCCTTTCCCTTAAGTAAGGTTAAGTAGCGATTAACCTCACCGGACCAATTCGTACGTCATATCAAATTTCCCGTATGTCCTCAGAAGTTCAATTGATGCATCATATTCTCTAAAGTTGTTCGTGGGTTTTGCTTAATGTTTCATTCTTCGTTTTTACCATTTTTCACTTTTCTCTCATTAATCCTTTTTGAGCTTTCTACAAGCTTGAACTCATCCAGCGACCAACCTTGTCTGTTCTTGGTCATAGTTCATGACATCTTAGTATCAGAGTGGAGGTTTTGTGTGAATTGTAGTAGTTCTTCTTGAAGTTCTATTATACTCTGTTTTGCACGTATGAAATAGAGTAAGTTACCGTGTTCATTTGACTGTTGTGTTGTTAGTTGTTCACTTTCTAAAGTATTTGATTGAGCTTTGAATTTGTGAAGAAAAATGATAGACCCAAGTATGAATGTTGGTATTGGTGATAACAATGGAGTTGTCCACTATGGACGATAATCTCAGAGAACCTCCATAAGCATTGATGAGAGGCTTGATGACGTAGTTAACCTCTTAGTAGATCTGACCTAAGTTGTTCAACGTTGTCTTGTTGACCTACTGAGGCTGTACAAAACACCCTACAAGCTACTCAACCTGTTAGAGGTTAGAATCCAGCTTGACCCATTCGAGGTAGAGGAGTTGGTGGACGAGTAAGGCGAAGGATAGACCCGAAAGAGCTTAATGAAGAGGAAGAGTAGTATTTTGAAGAGGAGCATGTATGAATCCCTAGAGCATCTGACCATGTGAATCTTTGAATTTTGAGTTTTAATGGATCTGATAATGCTGATGAATATCTGGATTGGGAAGAGAAAGTAGAGCATGTGTTTGATTATTATCGGTATGAGGATTATGAAAAGGTGAGAACTGTTGTTATTGAGTTCTCTAGATATGCCACCATATGGTGAAAGAATTTTCAGGTCATGAGAAGATGAGAAGGGTACCAAGAGATTAACACTTGGCTCGAGATGAAGAGAATACTTAGAAACAGATTCATACCAGAAACATACCTCCAAGATACATTTACTCAACTTTAGGAGTTGAGACAAGGAGGCCGAACTGTTACCAAGTATGCTTAAGAATTTCAAATGCTTATGATGTATTGCGAAGTGGAGGAACCACTGGTTCGAACAATCTCAAGGTTCGTTACTGGGTTGAGAGGAGACATTCAGGATGTTATAGAGCTTTAAAGATTTGATGCCATGGAACAGGCTGTTAGGATTGCCCAGCAAGTAGAGAGGTAAAGAAGGAGTCAAGCACCGGTAAGGATGCCGACTAGCCGACCCGAATAGGTAAGTCACCAAGCTTAGTCAATTACAAAGCCAAGCAGAAAGATTGATGTTGGAGCTGAGTAGAAAAATGGACTTGATGATATAATACCAACCTAAACGTATGAGAAGGGGTAAGGGTCTGGTAGGAAGACCAACTAGATCAAGTGCTTCAAGTGCCAGGGGTTCGGACACATGGTTACTCAGTGCCTGGATCGATGGATGATGGTCATCGAGGGAGACATCCCAAAACTAGAAGTGGAGAGTACGGATGAGGAACTTCAGGAGGAGGAAGAGGTTCCTACCAAGAAAGAAAGTTCCGAGAAAGAGCTAATTAAGGAGGATGTGTTTCTTGAGGACTTAGATCAATTACTCATGGTTGTCTGATGTACTATGAACATGGAACCCTCACGAGAGGAAGAGTAGAGAGAGAATTTATTCCATACCACCTGCAAGGTGAATGATCAGATGTATGCCTTTATTGTGGATAGTGGAAGCTAAACCAATGTGGCATTAGCCGATCTTATTTCAAAACTAAAGTTGCCGATTGTTTCACATCCGAGGCCATACAAGTTGCATTAGTTAAGTAAGAAAGGAGAATTACATGTCACTCGGCAAATATTACTGCCGATCATTATTGGGAACTACTCTGACTAGATTCTCTCCGATGTCCTACCCATATGTGCTTCCCACGTGTTGCTAGGTAGGTCGTGGTTGTTTGATAGGAGGGTTATCCATGATGGCTACAGGAATACATACACGTTTGAGAAGGATGATCGAAAGATTACAGTAAACCCGATGTCGCCAAGAGAAGTCAATAAGTTGCAAACGAAACTTACTCGCAAATCAAAGAAGGCTCTGGTGATGAGTAAAGCTAAGCTTTGAGAGGCCATCAATGCTAATGAGCAAACCTCTTGTTGGTCAAGCGATTGTTGAAAATGAAGAAGCAGGGTGAGTTACCCCTGGAGATCAAGGAGTTGTTAAATGAATATGCCGACCTGTTTCCAAAACAGTTACTTAAGGGGTTGCCCCCAACTCGACGCATAGAGCACTACATTGACTTAGTACCCGATGCTACACTACCAAATAAGCTAGCTTATCGGATGAATCCTGAGCAGGCTTTTGAGCTCTAACGTCAAGTCAATGAATTGTTGAAGAGAGGCTATGTAAGAGAGAGTCTTAGCCTTTGTGATGTGCCTACACTTCTAGTGCCGAAGAAGGATGAAACCTAACGGATGTGTGTAGAGAGTCGAGTCGTAAACAAAATCACGATCAAATACAGGTATTCGATCCTGAGGCTAGAAGAGATGTTGGATGAATTGAGTAGAGCCAAGATTTTCAGCAAGATTGATCTTAAATCTGGCTACCATTAAATCCACACAAGACCAGGTGACAAATGAAAGACTGCATTCAAGACTCGATATGGACTTTATCAGTTGATTGTCATGCCCTTCGACTTATCGAATGCCCTAAGCACTTTCATGAGATTAATGGACTATGTGATGAGATATCTCATCGAAAAGTGTGTCATGGTATACTTTGATGACATGTTAATCTATAGTACCGACCTGTCGAGTTACTGTGAACATTTTAGAGCAGTCCTGGATATCCTTCGTATCGAGAGATTACAGCTGTATAAAGAAATGTTACTTTTGCCAGGAGGAAGTGGTATTATTGGGTTATGTAGTTAGTGGAGGAGGCTTGTAAGTTGATGATGAGAAGATTCGAGCAATTGTCGAGTGGCTGACTCCTACTACTTGTGCCAATGTGAGAAGTTTTCATGGATTGGCTTCGTTTTACAGAAGGTTTATCAGGAATTTCAACACTATCACCACGCCACTTACCAAGCTAACAAAGAAGAACACTTAATTTCGATGGGGAGAAAGGGAGGACAGAAGTTTTACCGAGATAAAAGAAAGGTTGACCTTCGCCTCGGTATTAGTACTACCCGACTTCAACAAAATTTTTGAGTTGGAATGCAATGCATCAACCATTGGAATAGGCGTTATCCTGATGTAGGAAGGCTGATCGATTGCCTTCTACAGTGAGAAGCTCCGAAGACCGCAGTTGAACTACTTCATGTATGATAAAGACCTTTTAGCACTAATCCAAACAATGCAAGTATGGTAACATTATTTGTTGCTAAGAGAATTTGTCATATATACCGACCATGAATCGTTGAAGTATCTCTAAAGTTAGACTAAGTTGTTGAAGCAGTAGGCGAGATGGGTTGAATTCCTTAAAGGATTCAATTTTGTAATTAAGTATAAGTAGGGCAAGAGCAACATAGTTGTTGATGCTCTTTCGAGGAGACATGCGCTTTTAGCAGAACTACAGACCAAGTTGTTTGGGTTTGCAAGTATTAAAAAACGGTACTCTGAGGATTTGCACTTTAGACCCATAATTTCATAATGCGTCAATGGGAGGACAGTAGATGAGTATCATGTAGAGGATGGCTACTTGTTTCGAAGTAGAAAATTATGCGTGCCAGCTTGTTCATTGAGGGAGCTACTAGTCAAGGAAGCTTACAGTGGAGGTCTCTCTAGACATTTTAGGGAAAGGAGAACTTGTGAACTGATAAATGGTTGATTCTTTTTGTTGAAAGCTGTGCATCGAGTTGTTGAAAGTTGTATTGTATGCAAAAAGACCAAGTGCAAAGCGAAGTAAGGGAAAGCAATGCCCCTACCTATTCTGACAAGACTATGGACTGAATTGAGTATGGACTTTGTTCTCGGATTGCCGCGAACTACCCAAGGAAAAGATTCTATAATGGTCGTCGTAAATCGGTTCAATAAGATGGCACACTTCGTGCTCTGTATAAAGACTAACGACGCTTTGGCTATTGCTTCTCTTTTCTTACAAAAGATTGTACAGGTACATGGTGTGCGAAGAAGTGTAGTCTTCAACAAAGACTCGAAGTTCTTAAGCCATTTCTAGAGAACCTTGTGGCATCGGTTGGGAACCAAATTAATCTTCAGTACCTTATGTCACCCCTAAACTAATGGCCAAATAGAAGTGGTTAATTATACTTTAAGGTTACTGCTCCGAGCTTCAATAGGCAAGAACTTAGCTAATTGGGATGTTTGCCTGCTAGTGGTCGAGTTCGCTTATAGCTGAACAGTACATGACACCACTAAGTAAACTCCCTTTGAGGTGGTCTATGGATTCAATCTCGAATTGCCCCTTGACCAGGCCCCTATACCAATACCTTGGCAAGAGGACCCTAATGCAACAGCTAGAGCACAATCCCTTTAGCACATCTATGATAAGGTCACTCGGCACATCGACCAAGCTACTAGAAAAATGTGAGAAAAGACCAAGGGTAGGTCGGCCAAGCAATTTTAGCTAGGAGACTTGGTATGGTTGTACCTCAACAAGGAACGGTTCTTGAATAAGAGAAGGAACAAATTATCTGCAAGAGTGGAAGGACCTTTTAGAATCTTCTAGAAAATCAATAATAATGCCTATAAGTTGGAATTGCTTAAGGACTATGGGGTTTCTGATGCCTTCAACATTGCTGACCTCAGTCCATATCACCCTAATGGAGAACTAAGCGAACACCATTCGGATTTGATCCTAAATCCAAAATAACTCGAAAGGAATTATGGGAATCAAGCTACTAGACCTTTGACCCGTAGCCAAGCCCGAGAATTAGAGGGGTTAGCACGATGAATCCTTCTATTCCAACTAACCCTTGCTGGGGTCAAGTACTTCCTTATCGAGTTACCCTTCATGCCGTGTCGTATGATCGCCCATTTTTCTACAGTATGCTAAGTTGATGATTACTTTCTAGCGCTTAAGTCAACCAATTACTCGGCATCTTCCATGTTGAGAAGCCAAGAGAGAAAGTTCAGACTAGCTAAGCTATCCCTACTCGGAGAAGCCCATCTATCTGTACTTTTTATCTGCATCTCCTAACGATCTTGCCAATATAGCATCGCCACGTATATAATATTATGTGCAAAATCTGTTGCACCAATGATTGTTTTTCTTATATATTCATTTTTACCTTTTTGTATCTTGTATATTACTTCCTTAGGAAATGCCCTTTTATCTTTTCCTTTTTAGGCAAGTTGCCCTAACTTATGGGTATAAATACCCTTATATTTGTAATTGTAAGAATATCATATCATTCTTAATATACACTCTTTGAGCATTTTTTCTTCCTTGTGTAAACACTGTTTGTTTACTTTCGGTATCATTCTTATCATTTCCCTTAAGCAAGGTTAGGTGGCGAGCAACCTCACCGGACCAATTCGTGCATCATACTGAATTGTACCGTAAGTCCTTGGAAGTTCCATTAGTGCATCATATCCTCTGGAACTATTTGTAGGTTTTACTTACTGTTTCATTCTTCATTTTTGCCCTTTCGTACTCTTCCCTATTAATCCTTTTTGAGCTTTCTACGAGCTTGTACCCATCCAGTAACCGGCCTTGTCTGTTCTTGGTCACAGTTCGCAACATATTCTCCTTACTAAGTTGTTGACTAGATTATCAGTGTTTGCAAACATTAGCCCTATATACAAGCACTGTGGAGAAGGAAGAGCATAGGATGAGTACCATGTAGAGGATGGATATCTGTTCTAAGGTGGTAAGTTATGTGTGTGGACCTGTTCAATTAGAGAGCTGTTAGTAAGAGAAGCCCACAGTAGAGAACTCTTTGGACACTTTGGAGAATGAAGGACATATGAGCTACTGAATGACAGATTCTTTTAGCCTAGAACGAAATTTGATGTACATCATATGATTGAAGGATGTACTAGCTGCAAGAAAGCGAAAAGTCGCGTAGAACAAGGGAAGGCAATGCTTCTGCCTATTCTAACCAAACCATGGGTTGACTTAAGTATAGACTTTATCTTTAGATTACGCTAAACTATTCGAAGCAAAGATTCTGTAATGGTTGTTGTGAATAGGTTTAGAAAAATGGTACATTTTATGCCTTGCACCAAAACTAACAATGCTTTGGCTATTGCTTCTTCATTTTTATAGGAAGTAGTTTGCTTGCACGGAGTACCAAGGAGTGTGGTGTTAGATAAAGACCTAAAATTCTCGAGCCATTGTTGGAGAACTCTATAATGTCGAATAGGAATAAAGTCATTAGTCATTGTTTAATATTTCTTGTCACCCCCAAACCGATGGCTAGATAAAGGTTGTTAATCGTACTCTAATATCATTGCTTCGAGTTTTAGTATAAAAGAACTTAGCTAACTGGGACATTTGCCTGCCAATGGTAAAGTTTGCTTACAACAGGACGGTACATGCCACCATTGGGCATGCCCCATTTAAGGTTGTCTATGGCTTTAACCCTAAGCTACCCTTTGACTACGTCTCAATGTCATCTACTAACCTAGAAGATCCAGAAGTGAGGACCAAAACTCACTCCATCTAGCAGATCTACTAACGAGTCACCGAACACATTGACTAAGTTGTCAAAAAGCTAAAAGAGAGATGCAAAGTGAGGAAGACCAAGTAGTTTCAACTTGGAGACTAAATGTAGCTACACTTGAGCAAAGAAAGTTTTCTTAATAGGAGGAAGAACAAGCTGCTTGCTAGAGTTGAAGGACCATTCAGGATAATCCAAAAAATCAATGACAATACATACCAACTAGAGCTATCAGAAGACTTTCAAGTGTTAGACGTATTTAATGTTGCCAAACTTAGCCCTTATAGACCGAGGAGAACTTAGACAAGAACCAGCCGGATTTGATCCCAAATCCTAATCAACTTGGCGAGGATGATAGGAATCAGACCACCGAACCTTTGACTTAAGCCCAAGCCTAAGGATTGGAAAGGATAGCCAAGCGAGTTCTATCTTTACGCCCTAGCTCTAAGGAGTCTGAATTGCTACAATCTACTAACTTGATGCCAATGAAGTCAAACCACCTTCTCGTACTTATCGATAGACTATAGCTATCAACTAGAGATATATTCGGACAATAGCTTGGCCCATTTTATGATCTACTTAGTCGACTTGAATCCAAACTATATTGAATATGTCCGAGTTGAATTCACCTCGGAAGTATCATCTGCTTAGCTCAGCACAGCTGATTTACCATACTTACTTGATACCTTATCTTAGAAGTCACCAACTTAAATGCACAATTTGTCTTCTTCTGCCAAAAATCACTCATCCATAAAGAGACATGTGTTCAAGCAATCATATGGTAGAATCTTCCATATATGATACCTATTTTGCTGTATTTTCATTTATACCCTTTGGATATTCCTTGTATCATACCTATTTGGGTCATTACCCTTTTAGTCTTTTGCATTTTAAGTAAGATGCCCTAATCTTTCGGGTATAAATACCCTTGTAATAGATAGCTACATCATCATCATCTTACTCTTTCTGATATTGAATGCACACTTGTCCTTTTGTGAGCATTGTTCTCCATTGCTTATTTCACTCTTATACTAACCCGTAAACAAGGCTAGGTGTTGAGTACCCTCATTAGACCGGCTCGTACATCACATCAAGTTGAGCCGTAAGTCTTCAATAGTTCTATTGGTGCATCATATCCTGTAGAGTTGATCATAGGTCTACTTGTTTTACTTTTTATTATCATTCTCGTGCATTTTCCAACCTTCTTTTCGAGCTTTCTATAAGCTCAGACCCACTTTAGTTATCGACTTTGTTAGTCCTTAACTTCAGTTCATATTAGTTTGGGCTAATGGTTCATTGACTTCATATTAGGCCATAAGCATTTGGAACTTCTAAACATAATCATCAACAGTTTAGCTCTCTTGTTGCAGCTCGTGAAGCCTAGCAAAAGTGTCCTATAGGTAGGTATGAACCAATTTCTAAGAATCTTTTTCATCTCAAGCCAGGTACTAACCTTTCTGTATCCTTCTCATCTCTTAATGGTCTGGAAGTTCTTCCACTATAATGCAGCATACCTAGAGAATTCTACAACAGTAACCTTTGCCTTCTCATGATCCTCATATTGATAATAGTCAAAGACACGTTCAACCTTTTCGTCCAAATCTACATAGTCATTTGTATCCCTAGAACCATTAAAGCTTGGGATCTGAAGCTTCACATGGTCGATAGCTCGGGGTGCTCTAGCTTACTCATCTTCTTCTTCATACTCTTCCTCTCTTTCATCATCTATATCACTTAAGTCAATCGCCTTTCGTACTCGTCCTCCTACTCCTCTACCTCGAACTTGTTGAGCTGGGTTCTATTCTCTCGCAGGTCAAGCAGCTTGGGGAGTATTCTATATAGCCTTAACGAGTTGATAAGTTAATGCATGAGTAGCTCTGGTCAAATCAGCTATGAGGTTAGCCCCCTCATCAATTCATTCATCTATACTTCTGGGGGTGTTCTAAGGTTGTTATCCATGGTAGACAACACTACTATTGCCATCTCCAATGTCGACACTGATACTATGATCCATCATTCTCTTCAATAGAACTCAGTAACAATCTCCAATTCTAAGAAATAATAGATATAGTCCCTTCAATCCAACAACAACACACATACTTCTTCCACACAAATATTCAACTAACTTATGAACACAACAACTTCTCTAGAGAACAACAAACCAAACTGAAACTTGCTCCATTTTCATACGTTCGAAACGAGGCAAAATAAAGTATGTAATCACGACAAACTTCTATGCCTTCTGCTTATTCAAACACTTTTAACTAAGCTCTTTGTAATACACTACTATAATCATTACTACTTAAGAAGGTTCAAACACAACTTACCCAAGCAATACCTTCGCCTTGATACCAAGATAATACAAATAGAAGCTAAGGACTAATAAGGCCAGTCATTAGGGTGGGTTTAAGCTTGTGGAAAGCTTGAAAAGAAGAGTGGAAAATGTATGCAAACTACAATGAAAGTAAAACAAGCAAACCTACAATTAACTCCAAAGGATATGATGTATAAATGGAACTACCAATGACTCACAACTCAACACGATGTGATCTACGAGCTAGTCTAATGAGGGTACTTGCAACCTAGCCTTGCTTAAGAGTTAAGATAAGAGTGAAGTAAGTAATGGAAAACAATGCCCATTAAAGGAGAAGTGTATATTCAATATCAAAGAGTAAGATGATGATGCAGCTACATATTACAAGGATATTTATACTTGAAAGATTAGGGTATCCTACCTAAAATGGAAAAGACAAAAAAGGGTAATGTGTAAAATAAATAATGTACAAGGAATGATAAAGGGTATAATTGAAAATACAACAAAAGGAGAATCTTGTATGGAGGATTCTGTCACAAGGAGTCCTCAAACATATGGCGGTGGATTGATGGTTGTGTGCTTGGTGAAAAGGACAAACTGTATGATTAATCCTAGTGTTGTTGAGTGTTGATGTTGAGCCGAAGTAATAGTTCATTAATGCTAAGATAATTAGGTAACTTTTCCGAGGTGAATTCAACTTAGATGTACTAGGTACAACTTGAATTCAGGTTGGCTGAGCAGCTTGTTGAATGGGCTAAGCTATTGTCAGGATGTGTCTTGGGTCAATAACTAGAGACTATAAGTAAGTACAAGAGGGTTTAGCTTGGCCAGGGCATCAAGTTGGTAAACTACAACAATTGGGATTTCTTAAATGTGATGCTTGAAGAAAGAACTTGGTTAGCCATGCTTTTTAGTTCTTGGGCTCAGGTTCGGATCAATGGTCTATTGGTCTAATTCCTATCAAGTATGGTAGGATGCCTGAAGCATAACGACCATAAGATTAAAATCATATTTTAACTATTACACATCGATACTTACATTGGGCATCCAAATTTAATTTTATAATTGCACTACCTTTCTATTTTGTGCTCGTTTAGACACTAGCATATAATATTACCCATTAATTGTCCAACTATTATCGAATTTAAATTTTGCATCGTAATAAGTGCCTTATGAAATTATTGATTATTTCTTGCATTACTTGGGTATAGTTGATGCTTTTCTTATACCTTCTATAGCATAACCTTAGTTTAATGGATTTAACAAGAATACTTAAGTAATATGTTTAACTCCTAGGATTAGATTGATGAAGATGGATATGATGGAGATATATCTGATCATTTAAATGGTACAGTCTGCATTATTGAAGAGGTGATTGAAGCTACTTCCCTTTAAGCTATTCCCTTGGTTGAACCCAGTTGTAGTTGATGACTTGCCAACTATAAAAAATGGTCACTATCCACTTGTGATCATATATGTAGATTAAATACCAAATGATATATGGATGAGGATAAGAAGGTAAAGGTGATAATATCTCAAATAACCTAAAAGTTATCTAGGTTGAGTCTTTTGATTACGATATATTTAAGGTAACATATAATGAGATAATGTAACATCTAATTGCAAGTCGCAGTTTGATGAAGTCTCAAGGATAGATTGATGTTGCTTTGGGAGACATTGATTTAAATCTACGTTAATTGCTTGCCTCACTTATGAAATCAACTACTAACAATTAATGTTATGTGAAACTACCACGTTGTTTATTTGCGCTATGTATGTTGAGTTGTTGGAGTGCATATATATGTGTGATTGGTAGATTAAGTAGAGTGCTTATGAACATATGTTCAATCTTTTCTATGGTTATGTAAGTTGTAATATTTTTAGTTATGATTTTTTATCCTTAAATTTTTCCTTTTTTTTTTGTTTTCCTTAATTTAATTTAAACTAAACCTTATGCCTATTTAGTTTAAAACCTTAACTAAATTAAGGAAACCTAGTTTTTTATTATTCTCTTTTAACAAAACTTGGAATTACCATTTGGTAAAACCGGGAAAAGGTGATTAAATTATAAACGATTAGGTAGATCAATTTTATTTTAGCCACTAGCTTATGTTTTGAAAAATTAAAAAAAAAATTCCAAGAAACCGAATTATTTTAGGTTCGGAGGCTATCTTATCAAACCCAAATGGGTACCATTTAACCTTCTAAATTTAAATTTATTTTTCAAGTTACCCATCTAAGAACAAAATATATTCACAAATAGGATGAAATTACATTTAATTACAAAAGAGGAAAAAAAATGAAAATTTATTTACAAAAGGGGTAAAATATTTTTTTTTAATATTTTAAATTGCCTTATAAGTACTACGATAGTTTATTTTCAGAAAATTTTAGTAAGTTGGTTTATTTTATTTTGAAAAGCATTCTACTTTAAGTATTTATATGTTGATTAGCTCATAAAAATATATTTCCTTTTTTGTCCAAATTTGAAAAAAAAAAAGGAGAAATCCTGCCTTCTTTTAAAACTAGGTTCCTTTAGATTTTTATTTAAGAAAAAAAAATTTTATGGTGGTAAAACATTCTTTTAAAAAAAACTTTTTATAAAAAAAAAACTCATTGAAGATATATATGTTAAATAAGTCACATAAAGGACTTAAGTAAAAATTCATACAATATTTATATAATCACAAATATGACATGTTTATTATTTATATACAAAAATTTGTTTGCAATGACAATAAAATTTTGAATCAAGACATTCATTCCATATTACATCTACATGATTCATGAAAATAACTAATCTCATAATTACACGTGAGACATCTATTTAATAATTTGTATATTTAGACATCTATTCTATAATTTACAAACATAATATGGCAAATACTCTGAGGTTTATTAATTAAAACATCTAGTTCAATTAAAATAATCACATATTTAAACATGATTCATGATAAACATTCTATAAGCCATTAAATCAAAATACTTAATTTAATCAATCATGAATTCTATAAGCCATTAAATCAAAATACTTAATTTAACCAATCATGAACTATGAACACTTCAGGGTCATTATATTATAGAAAGAACAAATTCTATTAACTATACTACAAAAATTGCATCAAACAAGTATTTGACATTTCTAAAAACATGATTTCTCAATTATTTAATACGTAATATAGATCAAACACACAAAGAAAATAAGAACAAGTAAGGATTTTAGGAGCTTACCTCATGCAGTAATGAACCATTAGCTGGTGTTTAGTAAGTTTTTTGGGTCGGTTTAGTAAGTTTTTGGGCTGGTTCGAGTAAGGAAGTGCTATCTTTAGGGAGAGAAAATTCACGTCTTAAGGAAAGTTTGATTTAAGTGTGTTTGAGTAAGTTTCAAATCGTAATCTATGTTTAATGTAAAGTGTAGCACCTTATCTATACTAGTGGAGCTTGGATTTAATCTCACAAAGTGTAAAAATGAAAGATCATAAGTATGGGGCCTAAGATGTTTTTGCCCAATCTATCTCTGAATTTTCAAGAAAGTGTTGGTTTAAATGATGAAAATAGGCAAGAACATATTAATAAACAATGTTCATACCTTGGATTTAGAGAAAATTGCATTAAGAATATAATTTTGCAAATTTCATTCAAGCACGTTAATATATTTTTTTTCCTTTTTCAAGTCTAATTTAACTTGCGATTTAGGAAAATTATGATGTGTTTTTTGTTCTAATTTGGAGTACGCTATGTGTAGTTTCCAAAAATATAAAATTTGGGTGAATATCCTAAGATATAGAGTTGAAACATGGGTTGAAACAAAGGGGTTTGAATAGGAAAACTTCTCTTTTATTTTTTGGAAATCGCAAAGTTACAAGGTGAAATTAAAAAAGAAAGGAGAAATAGAAAAGGGGCGTACGTCATGTTGTGGGCACATAACTCACGCACCGCACCCACACATGTGTTACATGTGTAGGATTGAAAATAAAATGCAAGCACGTTTTCAAACCCTTATCGGGGCTTCAGTCCTAATTTATTTTGAAGCACATAGACCAAGTCTTGTACCTAGTCCAATTTAATATATATATATATATATATATATTAACAAAAATAAAATAAAATGAAATAATATTAAGTCTAGGTTCAACAAAAAATTATGTACACACTAAGAAAATAAATAATTTTGAAAATGTACTTAAATTAAAAGAGAGAAAAAAAAATGCACTTGCTTTAAAATTGTAAGGGACAAAAATGGGGTGTCTACCTCTTTCACAACTCGTTTGCAAAACAATCTCTCCTTTTGCCTTTAGTTACGTCATTTGGTACTAGAGCATCCTCTCATCACATCACTGCTCAGCAATAAAATGCAATAGAACCTCGTCACCTCAACTAAATTTTAGCTACTATGTAAATGATGTTACAACAACAAGACACTCTTTTATAACATTTTTGATAACTTAATATCTTAATGAATCATCTTAAGACAATTCCTCATTAGAAGTAAACAAACTTTTCGACTTTATTTAAGCTAACAAGTACCTTGATATTGATATGTGTTATCTATAAACAAAGGCAAACGATTGGTTAACAACCATCGAGAAATGCTTTAAGGCCTTTCAGGTGCTAAATCAACAAAAGTTGCCATATGGGAAATTCATGCTTTGCTTATGAGTATGTGTTTTGTGCGTTCTAAGGCTAAAACAATAATAGGGGAAAAGACTGAAGGAAGAATTTAGAAAGGAATTCTTTCTAAAGAGTATTTAGATGTGGATGGTTGCAAATCTACTTTCATTGAGAAAGCAAAACATGTCTATATCCCAGTATAAATCAGAATTCAATAGACTACTACAATATGCCCTTATTGTCACAAGTTAAGGGCAGCCTAGTTGTGATAGGTTTCGTATATCACACAAAAGACTATAGATTAGTTTCTCTTCCAATCAACAATCCTTTATACGACATACAAGGCTATTATTACAACCAGTTACTTGAGGGTAAACAGGTAAAGATAATATTACAACATATTTACATTAATAGAAAGTTTATAAGTAACAATACTAAACAAGCGCTACAGTACTCTAATTATTAATAAGATAACTATAGTAAAGTAATAATAACTACTATAGGAATTATATTTGAGAGTCTACATATATTCATTCAACTCTCTTATTTGCTTCATACATTCCCAAAATGATCTACAACTGACCTCAGGCATCCTTTGACCGGCTTTCACAAAAAAGGTAATCCTGCATCAAAATTCTACAAAGGTGTAAGCTATAAAGCTTAGTGAGATAATCCCTCAACCACATCGACAAGTAAGTTATACATACATTAATTTCAAACATATGAATACATAAACAAGTAGAATACCAAACAAATATATATAGTTGACCAGTAGTGTATACAACTCAAATTTAATACCTTTCAAAGTTAAGGTTGGAGTATATACGGCACTAATCAGTTCTGAGTATTATACTTGAACTTATATCACTACAAACTCTATGTTTCGTATTCAAGTAAAAACAGTTTATTTGTTTTAATCAAAAAGCAAATTCCATGTATAATTATAAGTGAGCTCCTACAGTCCATACTCACCTCTAAACAAAGGCCTTTAGACTCAACCCTTAGCTAGGCAGTTAGCGCCTCCAAGTCTAGTAATCTCGTGGACCAAGGTAAGATCATGTTATATGTGTGCACTGTACTAAAACACTAATATAAAATAAATCAACCCCCTATGGCCTCTTGCTATGCGATGGCCGGATTAGTCAAATGTGATGCATGTTTATGCATGAACCAGCTTATTTAAATAAATCAGATATAATTAGGTTTCATTATTATATGACCAATCAGTATCACAAAAAGTACAATTATATCACGTTTACCATACAACAAACATTTCATTATCACAATATAGAGTAACTTCACAATTTAGTAAACAATAGTATCCACATGCATAACCTAACCCCATAAATCATTTAATCAATAATATTAATTAAATTCACTAACTATATACACAAACTAGCATGGAATCATAAAGAGTACTCACTCGGCCATAATAAATCTCGAGGGTTGTAATAGTTCACAAGAAGATCCGAACTCTCATCGAGATTATCTGATTATTATAGAATAGAAAAGATAATAAGTAACTAAGTAAAATAACCAAGCTATGTAATTATTTACTTAAATCTACTTAAATTTTCCACAAATTTTCCGAATTTGAGATTTTTGTTAGTCGTATATAACTTTTTCGTTCTGATTTTGATATTTACAAACTTATAATCGATTTTTATTGTTTTCAGACGTATATTCACATAGCAGGGTCCGTTTTAAATGTTTAAACATGTATTTTTCGATACGAGTCTAAATTGTTATGAATTTGGTTATTTTGACCCGACCAATTTTATTTATTAATTTCAAGATTTTTCTTATTATTTTATAATTTAATTACTTTTTTAATTTCATATTTTTTATAATTTCTTATTTGTAAGTCCAATTTATGTAGATTTCATTATTTTTCCATTTTAAGCTTAATTTGCTATTATAATTTTGTGATTATTGAAAATTTTCTTAATTAATTAAATAAATATTAATATTCATATAATTATCTTACAAATAAGAAATTATAAAAAATATGAAATTAAAAAAGTAATTAAATTATAAAATAATAAGAAAAATCTTGAAATTAATAAATAAAATTGGTCGGGTCAAAATAACCAAATTCATAACAATTTAGACTCGTATCGAAAAATACATGTTTAAACATTTAAAACGGACCCTGCTATGTGAATATACGTCTGAAAACAATAAAAATCGATTATAAGTTTGTAAATATCAAAATCAGAACGAAAAAGTTATATACGACTAACAAAAATCTCAAATTCGGAAAATTTGTGGAAAATTTAAGTAGATTTAAGTAAATAATTACATAGCTTGGTTATTTTACTTAGTTACTTATTATCTTTTCTATTCTATAATAATCAGATAATCTCGATGAGAGTTCGGATCTTCTTGTGAACTATTACAACCC